>CM062577.1:6570000-7195000 GCA_031468815.1 Morus bassanus | reverse complement strand
GGCTTTCAATAGAAAAAAGTCACCATATGCCTAAATTTATTAAGAGGTTCCTGAGCCTCATGCTGTGTCTCTGCAGGGGTAAAGGTTGATCAATATTTTAGAAAATTTAAAGTCCATTTCAGCTTAGATGGCCTGTGTTTGGAATGGCGAGTTCCTGAGTTAATGTAGGGTGAGGGTGCAGGCTGGAAAGCTGCAAGTGAGATTCAACTTGTTATTAGAGGGCTGAAAATATATGGAGGGAAAATCTATCATCTTCATTTTCCACGTGATTTCAAAGAAAAAAGAAACCACTTTGAGTTCAAGCTCTGAACATAAGATCACCTCTAATTCCATAAGTTATGGATCTATAAATCAGTCAAATAATATAGAGCTGGCCACAAGGCAAATATATCTTCTAGCACCAATAACTATAAGGGAGATTCTCTTATTCAAGACTTGTTCATAATTCACTATAATTGGTGGGAAAGTGAGGGCTGAGACAATTTAATTCATTCACAATTGGCAACATTATTATTTCAGAACAAAAATATTGAGTTATATGAAAACCATCTGGTGTCAACAGAAACCATCACTATGGTCAAGCAACAGCTTGGTAGAAGTGGATGTTGTTTTAAACATCCTGGGACAGAAAAGTTGGTTGGTTGGTTCCAGCCCAGTGCTGCTGCAGCACGCACAAAAGCTTCACTTTTATTTAGAATTGTGTCATCCAAATGTGAAGAGTCCTGCTTATCTGATGTTAAGATGTCTTTACCCATTTTTTGTGTTTTCATAGCGTTTTGAGAACTTGGCTGTTTGCAGTTGGTGAGGGGTAGGTGAGCAGGAGACTGGCTATCACAGGGCTGTGCAAACGGACTCCTGAAACTCCAGGAGAAGAAAAAATCCTCCTGACTTGAGTAGCTTTAGATGGATGATGACTATCAGAAAAGGATTTTCAGCAGGGCTGAGAGGAGGTTGGCACCTTGTTAACCACCACGATAAGCAAACCCCAGGGTCTGTGCAGCCTCAAGCATTCAGTAAAGAAAAAAGCCAGAGCTTTTTTCTCAGTGCTTTGAACATCACTGTAGATGACTGTGTGATATTTCTTGGGAGTGGCTGCAACTATTCTCAGGAGATCATAAGTTTTAAAAAGTCCGTGTAGGCTCCTGGGCTTTTACACTCACCTGAGTCTTCACAGAGGTTCAGATCAAACCTCTGCAAAATCAAACCTTTCCCCAAGCATCTACCATGCCTTGGAGGGGAGGGGAGCTTCTGTTTAGTTTTTGAGACTTTGTGTTTTAATCTCCAGCCAGAACGGGAACCAAAATGAAAAAAAAATAATTGTTGTACATCAGCTTTTGTGGCAGCAGCTCAAGCAGGTGCCTGCAGGAGCCTGTCCCCACGAGACCACGGGGTCTGGGTTTTGCAGACTCAGGCAATTGGGAGCACTCGGATGCCCTTGCAGAGAAGTATGTGAACGTGGGAGTGTTTGTGTGAACTCAAACCCTTCTCCGGAGCCTTTTGAGGCCTGTCTGTCAGCAATGCTGACATCAAAAGTGTATCCCCACATCAAAGCCCTGTCGAGGCTGCTGACTTCCTACTAAGGAAAACAAGGAAAAACAGATTTTCGGTGCATGTTGTTTATTTTAACATGTTTTTAGTATTTGATTGATTTCTTTTTTTTTTCCTAGAAGCAAGCCTGAGGGGGATGGTTTGTTTTATCAGGAAATGAGAATAAATTTACTCGAGCAAGCTTGGGCCGTACAGGTAGGTGCTGTCTCAACGCTGTTGCATTTTGGCTACAGGTACTGCAGTGCCCCAGAGCAAGGTCTGAGGCTGCCGATGGAGCTGGGACAAAGATGCTGCTCTGGGGAAGTGTTTACAAATCATTTCTGATTCCTGTAGACATTGACAATCATTACTTCCAACATAAACAGCTTCAGTGATCACAAAAATGTGGTCATCCTATACATTATAAGCTGAAAACTGAAACATGAGGATGTTGTGGCAATGCCAGCCCTTACTGAGTATCAGGAGGAAACCCACGAATGCAAGCCGTATCCCAGTTTTATTTTCCTTCAGGCTCAGGTGTGCACCTCCTCCATGTCTCTGTGTAGTGCTGCCCCATTGTTACTGACTGCCCCTAACGATATCACACACAGCTTAAAACTGCAACTCCCCCACTGCTTGTCACTCCGCTGCCAAGATTCACTAACGTGGGTATGCACAAAGCCTCAAATTAGTCATAGAAAGAGAAACAGCCTTTCAGAAGAATTAAATTTGGTGTGAAGGAGTGAATCAGAGCAGAGATAATATCCAGAGCAATTTTAGCTGAAAGAGCATGAATTACTGGCAGTGAGCACAGCCTGAAAGAGAGAGCGTTTGCTGTACATTGCAGGGATATACAAGAAATATTTCCCCTGTGCACTTCAGGTCCGTACTTTGTATTTGCTGAGTTATTTACACAGAGCAAAAAGAGTGCAAAGGCAGCAGCCACCATTAGGGACTGAATTGAAGCTGAACTTGCCTCAACTTGAAGAATCTTGGACAGAAAGGAGGCGTGGTGGTGTCAGGAGTCCAAAACAGCATGCAGAAAACCAGTGAAGCTTCATTGTCCCCTCTGAACACCCCACTTCTCCATGTGTCTAAAGACACTTTACAAGGGCTTCATTCACAGGGGACAGTAGCCCTGGGATGTTGCAATTCTTCTGACTCGCATATTTGTTCTTTTCTTGTAAGGACTTAGGAAAATGGCTCTTCAATAATTAGTGATAAAGTTGTAGGGGTATTTTTTGTGTCTGTACATCCATAAACCCCTGACACTGGCATCAGTTATTAGATCTGCAGGAGCATCAACTTTTGGAATCAAATGGTGCATGAAATTCAAAAGATGCCAATTCTGTCCCAGCTTATTTTTAATTTTTCCCACGGACTACGGTGATAAGGACCTTAGAAGAAGAGCCTGACTTCTCCCAGGCTTGGATAGAGGCTTTCCTGAAAGACTCAAGAGAAAGATGGAAAAAAAGAGAAAAAGTCAGAACTAGCTGGGGACGAGAGAGTTAAGGAACCTGCAGCTTGAACTGCTCTCGAGGGAGACAGGAAAGCCATAGCGATTTGGCACTAAGTGCAGATCCCAAAAATTAGATCATAGCACATAATTATCCTCCAAACTGGTCCTGATGCCAAAATCTTAATATCTGGGATTGTTATAATTTGAAGTCATGTAGGAAATCCAGAGTTCCAATCAATTGCATTCCCATGCCCAGCCGCTCCATGTCATTGCCCGTTCCACAATAAAACGTACCTGGCATTGTGTACGGAATGAGTAACGATTCCTGTGCCGAAAGGGAAGAGGGAGAAACACCGAGAACTCTCTCAGCCGCTGAAGTCAGCGGGAGCCAGCGGTGCTGGCAGGGGCTCAGCACCCATGAGTCAGCCCCTTGGCTCCTTCGCGAGCAGTCGTCCTGCCGCTGCCACCCCACGTCTTCCCGCAGCCACACGGGGAGCTGCCTGTCTGCTCGGCAGATGCAGCTAAACTGCTCAAAAAAGCATCCCTGGGTTTTGTTCCAGCTATGCTCACTTGCGTTTAGCCAAAGCAACGTACTTGGAAGAGACGTGATGCCCAATCTGGTAGGAGGTCCCACATGGGGGCAAGAGATCAAGTCATGGTCTGACAACCATCTCTGGGCAAACCACCGTTCTCAACTCTATCTCAAAAGCTACAGAAATACTTAGTGCCTGCTCATTTCAGGTCATGATTTCCATGGAGAGAGTGGTATGAATGCAAACATGGAGGTTTGAGCCTGCACGATGGGCTAACACTGGCTCTCCTTCCTGACAGGGTTGCTAAGAGGTGCTCGGCCAGTTTGGGGTTTTGCCACCACGAGTATAAGATCTCTGTGCAGAGGTTTTTTCCACCCCCGCCCAAGGCCCAGGCTTTTCCCGTAGCTCACCATGAAACACAGAGCTAGCACAGCTTTCCACCCTCAAGGTCTGGAGCTGCAGCCTCCCATGGGATCAAGCTCCCCTTTTTTGCACAATAGGTTCAGATAAATGCAGCACAAAACCTGTTCATTCAATCCCACTCTCGTGCTCTGAGTTTGCTGCTTGGGCATTACCAACATGCGATACCATCCCATCTCCCACACACCATCCCACTGTGCTGGTCCACAGCTGTCCCCAGCTGGAGTCCTGCCCCTGTCCTCTCCTGCTCCCCTGGTTTGGTGCTTGAGCCCATCCAACGGAGTGCAGTCAGTATGGGACATCTTCAGAAAAGAGCAATATGTGTGCAAATCTGCTAGAAATCTTATAAGCCTGGTTTGCATCTTTCCTTCAGACATTCACCCAGCTTTTCTAAAATCCCTGTCCTTGAGCAGGGCTGAATTAAATGCATTTGTTCCTAAAAAAGATGATTGCACAAAATCCCTCAAACTCACAAGAATCCAAACAGCAGAGGGTATGGGCAGTCACTGCCATGCACCACAATGCCCGAGGCCAAAAAAAGCTTTTTTGGGGCAAAACACATATGCAGGATGGGGTCCATCAGTCCCATGGCGGCACAGGGAGCAAACGCTGGTTTATTCAAGCGTTAAGTGCCTTGCTTTCCTCCATGCACAGCCTGGCGTGCAACCACCACAAATACACTGAACAACTCTGAAGCATGATAGCGCAAAGCAAGTTTTATATGACGCTGAGCTGGAGATTAAAAGTTCTGCCAGCAGAAATGCTGATGTCGGTGCAGCTACCTGAGTGTCCACCTCAGAGGCTCAGCTAAGGACAAGCAACTAAAACCTTAGCCGCCTCTGGTAAGGAAAACACAGCAGTGTGGTGGCAGCTGAGCATGTGGTAATTAAGGGCAGGACATGCCTTGGGATTTAGGATTTCTTTTTTTTTTAACTTCCTGTTTATAGGTTGACTGTATTTCCCCAGCGTTTGAACTTCATCATGCTGTTTCTCCACTGCTCCTGACACTGAGTGAGAATTAATAAGCTTCCTCTGAGCAAATATCTTTATTTAAACAAGCTGCTGCCTTGCCCCACAGCCAGAAACCCATCAGTAAATGCCGTTTTGCAGAAGGCAGGACGTGGGCAAAGACCCTTCCCAGTAGCACCACCAAAGGCCAGGGCTTTCTCCTGCTGCACCGGTGCAAAGCTGCTGTGCTGAACAAGTATTTGGAGGGTTGATCTTTTTTTCCACAAGTGAGCAAGAGAAGGAGGCTGAGCATGACTGAGAATCTGGCTCCAGTTTCTGGTACTGCACACTCGACCTCAGACCTGCCGAATTTTTCCAAAACTCTGGCCTGCCCAGCTTGCCCCCCCCAGCCCCCAAACTTGTTGTGAGCAGTGGAGCAAGGAGGTGGCAGCTGTGTTTTTTGCTTTTCCTGCATTTGATTATACTGCAGTGATCTCCAAACAAGACATTTTTCAATCAGACCTGAAATGTTTATTTTGCTGGTCAAAAAATGAATCTGCTGCCTGTGGTATGCATGGCATCTCACATACTTCTTTCTCTACTCACTGTCAAGTGACTTGATATTCCAACAGATATTGCCACAAAAGCGGGAAGTCAGATGCTTTGCAAGCTAATTAATCAATCAGTTTACTATATTAGCAACCTTAAAGGAATTCTGATGCAGACCCAATGCTTAAATCTGCTGCAACATCTGCAGCCAATCATGCTTACATTACCCCATTAACAAATTACATATGTGCTAAGCAAGATACCCTGTGGTTTGAGTGTGCAGAGAGCTCCTCGCAGTTTCTTGAAGTACCGCAGTCACTTGTGTAAGCAGAGCACAAAAGAGTAAGGACTTCTTCAGTGGAAAAGGTTTACTCTGTGCTTGTTGCACTCGTCACTCGGACTTAGAATAGTTTGAAGAAGGCCAGATTAGCTCAGAAGATTGGAAAGATTTAGCAGGCTTGCGATGGAATGATAAAAAGTTTGAATAGATACAGCCTTTATAAAAATCTTTTATTATGAGGGCTGGCAGGTTTGCACATCCCTGACTGATGGTCTGGCTTGGGTGCTGTGCTTCTCTCTCCTGAAAAGTAAGCAATTTGCAGGCAGTTATAGCAATTCAGAACAGTTTGGGAGCAAGGAGAGGCTTGCTTTGCTCTGCTGTGTGTGCTCAGAATGTTGTCCCGTCCCATACAGCAAGCCACCAGCCTCTGGCAGCATCGCCAGGAGGTGTTTCTCCCAGGGACATCTTTCTGCTGAGCACCCATGAAAGAACCCCTTTTTAGGGTGCATTTTGGTTAAAGCCCAGTGCTGACACAGCACTTGGGGTCCTGGCGTCTGGGTGATCTCTAGCAGCCATGCTGCTTGCATTGCTTTAAAGCCATGCTGCGTCCTGCTTGCACAGGGTGACAGGTAGCGTGTCCCTGCAGCCCACCGATGACCCTTCCCAGTGTCGCAGGGCAGGATGTGGCCCTGCTATTGCAACCAACAATATCATACAGATGTAAAGAGCCTCGGAGCAAGGAGGTAACTTCACAGCTGCTGTTTTGAAGACCAGGATCTAAATGCCTTTCCTTTTGAAAAGCTTCCCTGCTATGTACCACGCAGATGAACATGCACTTCATTTTCCTTCATTCATTTCCAAGAACTGCTTCTGCTGAACGGAGAGCTGAGTGGTGCTTCGCGTCATTTTTACCAAGTGGCCTCAAACCCCAGAGTGGCTCAAGCCTGTTTTGTATTTGTCCTTCCTCGATACTTACAGCACCATCAGGTCGGCAGATGCTTTGTGAACAGTTTTAAAGACAGATTGGTGCCACAGAAGAGTTTGAAAGCTGCAGAGGACAGTCAGTGCTCACAGAACATCATGTACCGTCGTACTGGGCACGAGTCTCCCACTTTTATCTTTGGCTAGGCTTTGTCTTTAAACCTATTTTTTTCCCCTATGCAAGTTGTTTATAACTTTTACTGCTGAATGGGAAAGCAGGTAGCCAGGGTCAGTGGGCAATGAGCAGCTCAGAGCCAGCTTGTTCCCTTCCTTTAGGAAGTGTCCATGACTTCACAGCATCGATGTCCTCCAGCTGTAGTAGTGTTTCTTCTCTGATTGCCTAGAACCCTCACCTCTGCTGGAAGTGGGGCTTCTGGTGTGTTTGGGGGGTGAGCCAAAGCTGTGCTCCTCCTGCAAAGAAGTCCTAGAGAGCCCCTTTAAAGAAAGGAGTCTCTTTAAAGCAAGTGAAAATAAAATCCATCCAACTGTGAGTTGCTGTTTTTCTTCTCCCCCAATTATTTGCTGCCTGGTGACTTCACAGCAGAGGCACTGACGAGTTTTATTTGTTATTACATGGCACTTTATGTCAGCAGGGCCAGTAGCTTAATGAACCCTGCTGGTTAGCATAGACCCGCTATGGTCTCATTAGCATGTTCCTTTCTGCTGTGGCAGCTCAAGGCACTAATTGATCCAACAGATTTATCCCATCGATTTGTGTGTGGCTGGGGGTAGGAAGAGTTGGGTCAGGTTTCAGCATAGACCTGTGTGTGACACCAGAGTGGTGAGTGTGAACGGGAGGCATTCGCTTCACTGGTGTGGACGGAGGATGGCTCTGCCCAGGGATGTACCAGCTCTTGGGCTTGGACGGCACAGAGGTGATTAAGCTCTTCAGAGGTGAATGCACACAGGATTAGCGGTTTCTCAGTGGCCTGTGCTGCTCTCTCTAGTGAGCTCCCCACACATCCTTTCATATCTTTCAAACGCTTCTTGGCTCTGTTATTCAGGCTGCAGCTTCCAGACTGGGGCAGCTGGAGGGAGTCTCACCAAATAGCAATGTGCATCCCTAGCAAAAGAAAGAGTTAATCCAGTGCCAACATCCTTGCTCCTGTAAAACATCTTTGTTTGCTGTGGTTAGGGAGCTTCCTTCAGTGACAGCAAAGGCAAGTGAATGAATGGCTTTTTTTATTTGCTGTGAGCTTGGTTAGATAAGCATCTAAGTTTTTGGTTATTTTCCTTATGATACGATAAAACTTTAAGCCAGGCTCAGTGGAACTGCTCCTTCCAGGACACAGGTGGTCTGAGGCTTGCTCTTTTTTAATCCGCTAAATTAAAACCATGTTATTTGGACATCTACAAGCTCAGTGCCACAGGTCAAGATGCTGCCAGGCTGCTTCTGCTAGTGCCCTGCTGGCAGACTGGCCCCAGTCCTTGGTGAGATGTTTGTGGCTCAGAGTCAGTGTAATGAAGCATATTCAAATTCAGCACCTAAAAGGCTTAATTCCCACACATGTGTCATTAACAGGCCATGAGGAGTCTCTAGGAGAAACAGAAACAAAAGCAAAGAAATGGAAAAAATTTAAAAGAAAGGCCACTAAACTGGAACAAAGCTTGGTTTAGCTCCCCAGTGAGTCCGAAGAGCTTTGTGCAAGGAGCTCCTGCTAAACACTGGCATGCAGATGCGAATCCTGTAGAACTTCCTTTTTTTGCTAAGGGTGATGTGAAAAGCCTGATTTCTGACTCTGCCAAGGACAGGATGGGAATCCTCTTATGAGGATTAAACTTTCAGGGGGAAAAAAAAATGCTCTCTTCTAAGAAAAGCTGTGTACTTCACTTGTAATGCGGGTAATTAGACACAAAACATTGGGCAGCCAATTCCTCTGTGAGCACAAGAAGCAGGTAGAGGCAAATTTGATGAATTTAGTATGATTCGCATTTGATCTTTCATACGTGGCTCCAGATTAAGTTATATTTTCCTGATAGGATTATCAGTTTAGCCCTTTATTCTCCCACTATACAATTTTTCCAAAACCGCTCAGCTTCTGATCCTGTGCATTACTTATTTGGTCAGCACAGAACATACTTTTGACTAGAGGCCAGTGACTTTTCCCATTGACATGGAGGAAATTTGGACTTCACCTCGATTACAGAATCTTTTTTCATTTGCCTGCTTTCTTGCATTATGGAGATTTGATCCTCCTCTGGAGTCAGTTGGGTGATTTCCAAGGGATACAGTTGGATTCCGCACTACTTTGTTTCTCCTTCCAAGATGGAATGGACTTTTATGGAGAGTATAAAAATCAAAAACAAGCTATCACTTGCATTTGCTACACAACTCTTCCTGTGCGTTGGTGGAAGTACTCTCTGAGGGTTTTGAAGCCTGTTGTACTATGTGTGGAATGGTAAAATGATGGTAAAAGAAGGACTCATGAGCTGGAGATGGAGTGCTGTGAGGAGGTGACACACCTGCTCCAAATGCCCTGAAAAACAAGGGACAAAGGCCAACAGAGCACCATGGTACTTGTGTCCCCCATCCCACCTCACTCCTTGAAGCGACACCAGCAGCGTGTCTCTCAAGGTGGCAGGTGTCCCTGTCAAGACACCCCGTGTGACAATGACATCTCTCCTCCAGGAGGAGGAAGGCATGCTGCCGGCATCTCCCATGTGCGGGGCAGCGTGCAGGCACCTGCGGCTTGCGGAGGAGGATGGTGCTGCTGTGACAAACAGCACTGCTCCGAGTGTGGCACTGAAGCCATCTCATGCAAATGGCATTCTGCACTAATTTGTGTTAATGAGTTTATCAACAGCGCTTCCACATCTCCTTCAGAGACAGGAGAAGCAATAACAGATGCACGACGGTGGGGAAAATACACGTGAGCCGCACTGTGGGTGTGATTGGAGAGGGGTCTGCATGGCAGAGTCACTGGGAGGCAGAGGATGCGTGCTGCCTTTACAAACATGACTGGGCGCTGAGGGGAGTTCGCTCTCCTGTGCCTACCTCCATCCTCTGTGGTCTGCACTGTGAACCAGGCACTTGGGAGCAAAAATCCAATTTTTAGAAGCATAAGTCACATCTGGAAAATAAGGAAGCTGCTTTTTAAGGAATCGTGTCTGAGATGAGGTATTGCTGCCTTGCCAGGGGATGTGTTCCTAGTTCATAAATAACTGAAGGAGAGCACACCTTATATACCTGGCCTGTTGATGCAAAGATTTTCCTGTGGTGAAGCCAGAGCTAGATGCAAGCCAACCAAAGTTGTATAACACACAATGTAGCTTAGAGGTAGGAGAAAGTGCCAAGCAGAAAACTCATCTGAGAAAACCAAAGTCCACCAAGCACTTAATGGGCAAGTTGATACAACACTGAAAGTCAAAGCTTCCTTGTAATCACTGTGCTGTAATTCCCTGAACACCCATCCCTTTCACAGCAGTTGGCGTCGCACGGACACTGATCATTCACCAGGAAGAGCTGAGCAGTTGCTGAAGATACACAAATGATGACAGCAGATCCTCAAAATGCCTTGGATCCCTGGTCTGTGTTTAGCTGAGTTTATTTCTCAGCACAGCGGTATTCAAGTGGCATTGCTCGTGCTGGTGCTTCACAAAGTAGCTGCAAGCAAGCAGCCTGTCCCAAGGACATTTGCAAAATAACAAGCAACTGTGCTGAAAACATTTCCTGCTTCAGCTCTGTGCTCTCAAACCAGCAAAGTTACTGTCTGGGAGTAATTTGGAGGTACTCTACTAGCAAGTGCAAAATCAATGCAAATGTGCAACTCCTCTAGACAATTGCAAGGGAGCATCTGTTTACATTTCAGTACCCAAATGGCACCCTCATCTGCTGGGATGTTTGCAGTCGGCGAAGACAGTATGTTACTGAGTGAAGTTTTGAAAAGAATATACTGTCATTCACCAGTTTCATGCAGTTGCATCTATTCAGCCACTAGCCAGAACCACCCTATTAAAACCAAAACTGTGGGTATAAGTATTTCTAAGAGCCTTCATTGAACTCCCTATCAAATCTTTAAAGCAATCATTTTGATTGCTCTCAGTTTAGCAATTATGGCTGAGTGACACATTTTCAGCTTTGAAAAATGATATGCCTAGCCCAGTTTCCCTATGCATAAGTTTCTCATATGCATATATATATATTTACACACATATTTGGCAGCTTTCACATGCTAAATGGTTTCTAAACTCCTGCCTGTCAAGAAGCTGGCTTGATCTGCAAGCAGGATTGCCTTGTGATGTGTGCCAACAGCTCCCTCTGGGTTTTTTGTTTAAGATTTACTTCAGTTGCAGAAAAATCAAGGAGCGTCTTTATTCCCAGAAGTATTTTTGGCAACCAACTGTACAGAGCATGACCCATCCTCAGAGCTCCATTGCAGAGTCTCTAGACAGCAACTCCTCAGGGCAAGCACAACCTGGGGTGATGAGACAAGCTCTATAATGGAAACGATTGTGCCTTTGAGTCTGGGAAGTCAGAAAGTGTCATTCTTTGAAAGACAGAGTCTTTTCAGAAAGACCATCTCTAGCAGAGATGGGCTGTAGCGTTCCAGGGCACCATGGAGACATCCACTTGCGTAATCCTGACAGTCACTGCAAGACAGTCTGCTGGAAAGCGCCGCAAATTTCCCCTCTCCTGCTAAACACAAAGCATCAGTGACCTCAGTCCTTGGCCGTCCCATCCCTCTCCAACAGAAAATGTTAGAGGGAATAACATCTCAGGAACCACTCCCATAAGTTATGAACTAACATGGCTAATTTTACAACTACTAAAATATACCAAAGTTCAAAACAATAGCTTTGCAAGTTGACTACCTGTTGAACGAGAGCCAAAAGCAGGAGACACAGGGATTTATACTGAGGTGAGCGGTAGGCAGAGGAGGAGCTGGAGTCCCTGAGCCCAGATTTGAAGGCAACAGATTTATGCTGAATTTCACCAGCTGAGAGTCTGGTGCTGTGTTTTGCAGCCACCGGTGTGATCTAATCAGATCTTAGGTAAGAAGCAGGCTGCTTTGTTTCTTTGTTCATTGAAACTGGAAAGAAAGAGCTGACCATTTTGCAAAAATTCTGTGGAACTTGGTAGAAATGGGGCTGAGCGTGCCATGGAAATTTAATAGAGTCCTATGCAGAAATTACTGTAAATACTTGTAGAATTTAATAAGTGCTTTTATGCTTCCTGCTGGGTTATTTTTAACACTCTTGTAGAATTGCGTAGTGGGATATGATTACGTATTAAATTTTAATGGTTGTTAAAAAAAAAAAAAGCTGTTGAACACTATCATTTCCTATTTGGTTATACAGGATACCTCCATTAGGAGTGTTCTTCTGCTTCCAAACAAAGCCTGAACAGATTTGAATGCTGTACATGAGCAAAATAATCCCAGCTCAGGGAAGGTATTAATGAAATCCAGGCTGAGAAAATGTGCAGGAAGCTGCTCTAGTGTTTCTATTTCCAATTTCAGTTCACACAGGTGAATTCAAGAGCAAACCAAGGTTCACCACATCCTAATTATATTTGAGGGCACTGTCAAAACCCTGAACTTTGAGATTTTCCTTAAGGAAATCTGCTTGATTCATATCTTCTTTTGTGATCAAGGAAAAGTTTTCCTGCAATTTGAAGAGACTGCGTACATTTCATGCCTTTTCTAATCTAACCCCTTGTGGCACAGATCAAAGGCCTTCATGAAGTTCAGTGCATGAAGCTCAGTACTCTTGCATCCCATACAAATTATCCTCCAGGAAGACATCTGAGTCTTCTGTGAAGACGTCCACTGCCTTCTATCACTATGTATGCTCATCTGGTTGTATGATTAAACACTGTTATTTCTGTAGGACTGACATGGTCATGTCTCATTAGCTGGTTTTGGCCACCACGCATTTATCAGTCAGGCATCATCAGAACATCTTTGGTTTTTAAGACCATACTAGGTTTTCACAAATCATGCTCAATTTTAACCAGAGTGCTTGGGAATGGTGGTTGAATACAAGTCCCATTGGGCAAGGGGTGAATTGTTCTCTGCAAGCTCATAAGCTAAGATGAAGAAAGATTGGGGAGGATGTGGTCAGCTGCAAATATCATGTGAGTGTTCCCAGTATTTGGGGTGGCTAACTTTTTTGGCAGGATTTTGGTAGGAGAAAATTTGCTAATGAAAGAGGAAAAATAAAGAGAAGATCACCAGCTGAGGGTGCCACCACGCTGTCCTCAAGCCTTGATACATCAGGAGTTGAAAGCCTCCCCCGTAGGGGCTTCTCTGGTTTTGCTAACTGAACTGAGCTGGCTCCTTCTAGCTGTATTCCTTGTCTGTGCTTGCGTGCTGTGGCCAGGTTGGTGCCATGGAGGGCTCAGCAATAGGGCAGTGGCCATGTCCCAAAGGCAGAGGGCTGTACAGGCACCTCCAACCTCAGCTGAAGAGGAAAGGACATCATGTGAGAGATGGGCAAGTGCAGGGATCTGCATCCAGGGTTCTGCAACAGATGACTTTTACACTGGGCTGCTCTAATGCCATGGGCAATGCAAATGTCTGCAAGAAGCAGACACTTTTTCCACTGCAGATTCTGTCTCCGTTTATTTCTCATGTAGGCAGTATTCATTCTGAGTCCATTTATTTATCTAAATACATTGCGTGCTTACTAATACAGACAGCACGTTCTCTTTTTTTAGCTTGAGAAGGAAAGTCTCATGAAATATGTTGCCAGTCTAAATTATTCCATGACTTGCCTACATTTCAGATTAACTAAAGGAATATCAACAGACATAAAGGCAATTCTTTTCCAATCCCATCTCCTTCAGTCAGTCTTTAAGCCACTTATCAGACACTTGTTATTACAAAAATAATGAGAAGAAAATACACCAGTGCTAAATCAACACTACCGTACTTTTTTTTCTTTTTTTTTTCTTTTATTTTGTACTCATGTAACTCTCTTGGTTTCTGTTGGACATAAACCAGCCTGAAATTGTAGAAACACAGCTGGCTAAATCCATCACATCTTATTACAGATTATCAATTCTCCCGTGCAATAAACACATTTGACAATTAGCAGGGAATTGATGAGTGACTCAGTTTGGGCTTTGCCATTTAGAGGAGACTATTTCTTTACTGTTTTGTGCTTAACAGAGAAGTTCACGATACAAGCTTAATTTGTAGAAAATGTAAAGAGCTGGTAAAGACATTAACATTTCTTTTAACCAAAATGACAAATGGTCTTTACATTAATCTCAAATCACTTCTTTAAAGCAAGGATCGGGAAAGAATTTTCCTCGAAAAGATATTACTGGCCAAATGGGGAGGTGCTTTCATGGGGCTTTCTCACCTTCTGTGGGATCAATAGGTGTCCGGGACTGCCAGCCTTGCCTTTCTGGGCTGGATAAAGCCATCAGTCTAATCTGTTTTGATGCATCTTCTGCTTCTACAAAAAAAAAATTTAAAAAAAAAATTGCAAACTCTGCATTTGCAGAGGTCTGCAAAGGACCAAACCACACTGTGACTCACACCATACAGTAAACCTTTTAGGAGTAATATTGCAGTAATTCAGATTTAACTTTTTCAGTTCCATATCTTACTGCAATTGAACTGTGATATTTGGCCAGCTGGCTTTTTTCAATTTCAGCTCTTTATTTGGCGGAAAAAATCTGCCAGTGACAACCACCATATCAAAGCTCTGTACAAGTCTTAAAATGAGGACTAAAAGAGATTTTTGAGGAGGATTCTGCTCCTTCCCTCTCCCCCAAGGCAAGACCTCCCCTCTCCGCTCCCCAGGGACCGAGCTTCCCCAAGTGCCCTGTCAGGTACCAGCTCACCGCAGCGTTTCTCCCATTAGGCTTTATAGAGAGATGCACCAGCCTTACTGTGTAAAATGGACATTCATCAGGAAAAACACAAGGTGCTTTCAGTGTAGTCTCAGAATACCAGCCATCAGCTTTAATCTCTTCAATATGTGTATAAAATAAGGCTAGTGAGAGAATGAAATCTCTTTCCTTTTCATTTGCCAAATATATGAATGTGTTCCTGATCCCAAAATGATTCTCATTTACTCATTGTAATCATTGTAATCACAGTACTTTAGCTTTTCTCTTTCTTTGTATGGGTTTTGCTGGTTTGGGGTTTATTGGGGGTATTTTTTTGTAATCGAGTTTTTTCTGTTTATGCAAGCTGAATATTTTGCTACTCACAAACTTATCCTAACTTTGCTTTACAAGTACATTTTTCCCTCCATTTTGTTTCCCCCTGCCCCTAGCTGGTGCGGAGATTTGCTCTGGCAGTGGAAATCATAGAATCATATTATCCTTTAGGTTGGAAAAGACGTCTAAGCTCATCAAGTCCAACTGTCAACCCAACACCCCCATGTCTCCTAAACCATGTCCTGAAGTGTCACGTCTACACATTTTTTTAACACCTCCAGGGACAGTGACTCCACCACCTCTCTGGGCAGCCTCTTCCAGTGCCTGACCACTCTTACAGTGAAGACATTCTTCCTAATATCCAATCTAAACCTCCCCTGGTGCAGCTTTAAGCCATTTCCTTGTGTCCTGTTGCTAGTAACTTGGGAAGAGAGACCAACCCCCACCTCACCACAACCTCCTTTCAGGTAGTTGTAGAGAGCGATAAGGTCTCCCCTCAGCCTCCTCTTCTACAGGCTAAACACCCCCAGCTCCCTCAGCCGCTCCCCATCATACTTGTGCTCCAGACCCTTCCCCAGCTTCATTGCCCTTCTCTGGACATGCTCCAGCACCTCAATATCCTTCTTGTACTGGGGGCCCAAAACTGAGCACAGGATTCGAGGTGTGGCCTCACCAGTGCCGAGTACAGGGGCACCATCCCTGCCCTGCTCCTGCTGGCCACACCATTGCTGATAAAAGCCAGGATGCCGTTGGCCTCTTTGGCCACCTGGGCACACTGCTGGCTCATGTTCAGGCGGCTGTCAGCCAGCACCCCCAGGTCCTTCTCTGCTGGGCAGCTCTCCAGCCACTCTTCCCCAAGCCTGTAGTGTTGCATGGGGTTGTTGTGACCCAAGTGCAGGACCCGGCCCTTGGCCTTGTTGAACATGTGACCTCAGCCCATCGATCCAGCCTGTCCAGATCCCTCTGTAGAGCCTTCCTAACCTCGAGCAGATCCACATGAAGGGTGCAGGTGACACTGAGGAAAGTAAAGACCACATGGAGTAGTATTGGTCTAAGCAGCAGCACGAAAATGCCCCCCACACATCCATTAGTGAGTGAGTTTTGTTTGTCAAACCTCCCAGTCCAAAAGCCAGGTGGGTTGCGGTTGGGGTGGGGGTTTTTGCCTTTAATGACTGTTTGGAGGAACAGCAGCTTAGGCATTATGGTGATTTGCTGATCACTATATAAACAAGGGAATATTTAAACAGTGAGTTGTCAGACTAGTAATGCTACACACCTCCTTGGTGGGCACAGGGGGTCATGTCTCATCACGAAGTACGAGCTGGTGCTTTAGGATGTTGCTGTTAGAGACAGTAGGAAGTCACTGCCTCTGCTAATCAATGCTATATGTGAAGCAATGGGCTGATTCTTCTTGAGCCTTCAAGATGTGTTTCACACTCCAGGTATAACATGCTCAGCTCCGTGTTCCCGTGGTTAATGAGTTACTACCCACTAGCTATAAGTGTGTGTAAGCGTGGTCTGTGGTACTGCAAGGTAACTTTGTTCAGCACACAGTGAGACACGCTTAAAATAAGATGCCGTGTTTTGCATTTGCCACAGATGTAGAAAACAAAAAAAGGCACATATGGAGATTTCCTACAGCTCAGCCGGTGCATGGTAACTTGTTATATCTCAGTAACTTGAAATCTCTTCTTGGCAATTGAAATACAGCTCTCCCTGGGCTGGCAGTTCCTTAGCAGAATACAATGGCACTTCATAACACTTAGTGATGTTTCACAAAAAAATATGTCCAAACTATATCATACAGAAAGTACGTAGGATGTAACAAAGAGTAATGGGTGAAAAGCAGAGGTTCCCAAATCAATCTGTGTTGGGAAAATCATCTGTAGGTTCCAATAACTGTGTCAGCTGAATTGCTTGGGCTGCTTTTGTGTGCAGAATCATGCAGGAAATCCCAACAAAGCAGAATTTCTCGTAAGACTTCTGGTGCATCAGCCTGTGGTCCAAGCCAGAAAGAAACCACAAAAACAATTGTTCTCCCTGCTGTGCAGCTACTACAAGTCCCAGGTGGAACCTGAAAATGAAATGTGTGTGTGTGTCAAAACATTGCAGGACTTTCCAAAATCCTCTCTTTGGATGTAGTTACAGAAACAAGCACATGATGAGGGTCAGAGGGTCGTTCTCTATATTATACATTGTTCTCTCATCAGCTTGGCTGGAATTGACCCAGTGATTTAATTTATTTAAGAACACTTTAAAACATTTCTTATATGGCACAGATTTGAGCACCCAAGATCATGTATCACTTTGGAACATCTTTAAGGAAACTTTAGAGCTTTATATACTTTACTGAACAATGGACCCATTTCTTCATTGTTTTCCTGAGATGGATATCTGCTGAACCAGAACTGTATAAAAAGTGAGAAAAATTGGCTCTAAAAGATCTTTAAAGCTAATTTATATTCAAGGCTTGGTTAAGGAGCTGGATTATCCTATTCTTACCTTTTAGAGGACCATCATAAGGAAGGTAGAGGACTGACAAAAGTAATACAAGAGATGCATGTAAGTCAAGTCTAAACATTATTAGTGCCTTCTGAATGCTTGGTGGATATTCAGGGCTTGATCTCTATTATGGGTTTCTCTCAGAAACACAGAGCCTTCCTCTCTCGGATGGTTTCTGTGCACACTTGAGGTCTTCCTCATCTCCAGGGAGAGAAACCTTAACAATAGACTAGCTCATTCACAGGTTGTCTGTCAGAGGGGAAAGCAGAGATGGCAGCATCAAAAACCTCAGTTCTCATGCCTGTGTTGTTCCCTCACCGTTGTGATGAAGCTGAGGGAAACCAGAATGCCCAACGAGGTGTCCCAGGTTGGGTGCTGTGTAAAATCACCATGTCTTGCAATGTTGGCACTCACATTGCTGAATCTTGGTGAAGTCTTTGGCAAAGGAGCACAGCATCCTGGAAATTAATTTGGCAAACAATTTAACATTAGAGCAGAAGAGTTAATTTTCTTAAAATCTCAAGAAGAATGGGATATTATAATTTGTCCACTAACACTTTAGCTGGCTGGAGTTCCAGCTAGGAAATGTTCTTGGTAGAGATGGAACATTTTTTTTTTTATTTCCTAAAATCCTATTGGGAAATAATTTTCTCAGATCTCTTCAGCAATGTTCATTATCCTATTTTCATTGGATTATGAAAAAGAGAGATGTCTGCAATTTCTTTTTTCTTTAGGGGTGAATTCCATCCCTTTTGCAAAGTTTACGAACTACCCAAGTCCTTTTTAAATCCTACCCTGTAGTTTTAAGAAACTGTAATAGTTTTCATCTTGCAGCAAAATTTCTTGGAGAGCAGAAGTAAGAATTCTGAAATGCCGGAGAAAAAATTAACAAGAGAAAAGAGCTCTCTAGGTTTGTTAGGGAGATATTACTGGACAAAAAGTTGGGAAGTAGCACAAAAATTATATAGGGTAAAAAAAATTTCTTTACGCCAAGGATCTTGTCTTGTTGTCTTCCTCTGTAAAATATCCAGAAAACTGCTGGCACTACATGAAACTAGCAGTGAGGCTCAGGCTGAAAGCACTAAGACTATGCTGAAATTGAAGTCTTGTTAAATTAATTTTTTCCAGGGTTTGCAAGAGCTATTTCCCTTCCACCTGCTGACCAAACAGGATAGCAGTAAAATACTTCCTCTTAGTGACTCACAAATCTGTCGGAGGTGATGAGGCCCTATGGGAGTTTGATGATGTCTTAAATAGCGACTTACTTTTCACCTCTTGGCAAACGGCATTCTCTGGACTGGTAACACTAGCTGCATTTCCAGGCTATGGAAATGGGAACCAAGAAGTGTCTGTTGTTGGTTGTTTTGCTGTCAGAAGATTTCTGTCAGGTGTCTACAGCTCAGTGCAATTTGAGACATACAAAAAAAGGAGGAAAATTTCAGAAGCATTTAGTGATGTGCTACCTGTTAGAGGCTGAAAAATTGTTTGCTAAAGCTAATAGTCCCATATCCTTGCTAGGAACATGGTCTCTCCTCCACTGCATGAAATGAGGTCTTTATTTGTTTAAAAATTATTTTGGTGGGGGGATTTTTCCATTTCATGGTATTGAAAGACAAGGGGTCCGCAGCCCTGGGAGCAGGACAGCTATTTCTCCTTACAGATGGTCTGGCACTGGCTTATTGAAACAGTGTGCCCCAATCCTTTTCCAAAGGGCAAATCAAGGGTTTGTGTGGCCCAGGACAGCTTGTTTGATGCTGTCCTCGAGGTAGCTCTTTATCTGCAGTAATTGCTATCAGAGAACCCTGCTCCTCCAGCTGACAGCCAGAAAGCCAGGAGGCAGTTTGCTCTAGTAAATCTCAATTGGAGTTTTTTCATTTTTATTTCCCTGCCATAGAGGCAAGACAACAACGGAAGATTAAAGTGAATTATTATATGCTATGGGTTTCGGAAACATCCTTTTGCTTCCTTCCTAGGTCATGCACAGTCCTGCGGTTTTTGACTGCAGGCTCTGCTCCTGTTTCCAGTCTGGTAGCTTTCCATTCACATTGCACCGAGCCGCTTCTCCAACCACCTGACTAAATGTGTCTCCCAGTGTGTTTGTAAGGGGAAATGATTAACTCAAACCGCCTATAGAAAGCAATACTTCCTACTTAAAGATACTCCTGACAAAGCTGAGTGGGAAGAAATCACTATGGTGGTTTCAGATAAAATATGCTGCACTTTTTCCAAAAAATTCTTGGTGTTTTCCATGAAGAGCAGTTTCTGCAGGGGAATATCTGCCATCTTATTGCAAATAATTGTTTGTCGAAGCAAACATATCCACTGTCTCCCCACCTGAAATAAAATCCTATGCATCCAATGAAAAGATTGACTTCTAAATAATCTTTAGTCAGAGTGCTAAGAGGTACAGCTGACCTAACTCCACTGATGTAAGTAAAGCACAAACTGAAGAATTAAAGAATTAAAAAAAATTAAAGAAACTGAATATTTAGCTACGCGACTCTTAAGATTTGGACTTGCATTTAACTGATGATCTGAAAACAAGGTGCCACCCATGAACAGTCAGGCTCAAAATGCTTTGATTTTATTTTCTTTTGTTTCAGAAATGTATTCAGGACTGAGATGTATTTAAAATGTCCTCCCAGCTCTCCACCCCCACTGAAGATTTTAAACAAAGGTTAAATAAGGAAAGAAATAGCATAAGCAAATTTCAAGGGACAAGATTAATTACTATGCATCTGTAGGTTTTTTCCCATTCTGCTAATAATCTACCCTGAAATATTTCTGTGTTGTTTTCACTGTACTGAAATGTGCCAGCAGACTTTCACTGAAGTTATCTGAAGACAACTGAGCAGTTCTTAACTCAGCGCTGGCCTTAAGTTAGTGACTGCCTCGAAAGCCAAATGAAGCCAGCCTTCTGCCAGCGGGGTCACATTTGTTAGCAAACTTTAAAATTGAGATGCTGGTTTTACTTTTCCCGAATCATCAGTTTGCCCATGCCATAACACTTCCAGGAGGGGGCAGTTTTCTTCAGGGATCTGCCTGGGGGGATATTGAGGAGAAGGTCTCAAAATTCATAGCAGGAGGTTTCAAAGTCAGTGCCCTGACTTAAGGCACTTGTAAGTAAACATGTTGTCTAGGATGAGGCTGTTCCCATGCATATGCAGAACAATCTCTCTCTCCCTATAAACAAAAAGAAATGTTTTCAGTTTACATATTTTCAGCTTACATAGCATGGAAGGTTTATGTAAGTAACAGGGGAAAAGAGAAAAATTTAATTAATTCATAACAACCCAGCTAGGCATGGTATCTAAAGCTAAACCTGTCAGGCTCTGGACTGGGGAGGATTCTCCTTGGGAGAGCTGACAAGTGAGACTGCGGAACTACAAAGATTTATTGTATACCAAAATAATTCCTACGCTTGCTGAGCAAAGTTGCTGCCCCACACTAACTGCTCTCAAAAATATTTTCCGTCATGAACTCCAAGTCATTTTTCTTGCCCAGATTCCATCACAACAAACAGCCCAAGGATTTATGGACCTCTCACTTACCTTGTGATGACTGCCTGATGTACAGGTTTTATGAAGACAAGAGTGAAGGAGTGCAGCCCCCCTTGGCGGTCGTGGCAGAGGGAAACTGAGGACCAGTCCATCCTCCTCAGAGCAGAGATGCCAGGGTGGGGTCCTGGGAGACAGGTGTTTCTTCAGCCCTTGATCTGGTGGATCTATTGTAAGAGTAGAGCAAGGACATGTCTAGCCCAGGGCTTACAGTGACCAACCTCAAACTCACTAGATTTTTTCAGACACAATAAGAGGCATTTTCAGAAGTGTTACATCACTTCCTCATAGTCAATACCAGGCTTTAAAAAGAGCAGATTTTGGATAATGCTGGGGAGGTTTGGAATTCTCATTCTGTTTTCATATGCAGGTGCCCAAAGTGAATGGGACAGAATGTCCTATGACAGAAAAGACTTTGATTTGTTGTCTGGCAGTTCCTGATCTGCTGCTCAGCAGCTATAACTGGCTTACCCAAAAGTCATCACTACCTTGTTGATGTGCAAACTTTTATATAAAAGTGAAATTCATCTTATCTGACTTCAGGATGTCTAAAAGTTATATGACTAATCCTGGGCTCATGCCCTGGCCTCCTTTTATAGACCCTGAAGAAAAACAGACACCTCCAAAATTTCGCTCCGACCGACTGTAGGCATGGGTCTGAGGATGAGACAAACCTGTGCCTTCTCATGGGCTATAAAGGGAATCACAGATAAAGAACCCAGGCTGAGGTGTCAACAGCCTATTTATAGGATTTCAATAATAAATCAGGTAAATTATATTGTCATAGCAATAGAAATCCAAAAATAGCATCTCTGTACCACTGCCCATCCATGTATCTCCTGCTGATAAAGGTGGCATGGAAATGAGATGAGAGACAAACAACAGAGGCTTCTGTGATAAACAGGGCTCAAAAAATTGCAAATGGAAAAGGAAAAGAAAGATCATTTAAGATCACAGGATAAATGAACCATGGGTGTAACGGGAGCTGAAAATCAAGGTGGATACAAAGTCGTTGTGTTCGGGAAGGTCCCTGCCTTGTGTCGGGCATTGGGACAAGCCAGGATCTGGCCAATGGACAAGGTGCAGAGGAAGATGTGGGGCAATCAGGGTGGTGGAGAAGAAACTAAAATAGCTTTGTTTAGGCTAGGAAAAGGAGGAAAAGTCTAGGAAAAGTATTGCTTTCTATAAATAATCCAGGTAAACCCCCAGGGAAGGGAGATAGTTATTTAATCTAAAGGACAATGTTGGCCCTGAATCAAACTGGTTGTGAGTAAATAGAGGGTGGAAACATGAAGGTTTCTGAGCATCACAGGAAAGATGTTCTGAAGCAACTTTCCAGTCGCAGCAGGAACCTGAGCACTTCTAAATCCGTCAGAACAGGAAATTGATCTCAGTGCCAAGATATCTTCCAGATCTACATACACATTACTTGTACTTTATTTAATCTTTATTTTGCCAATGACAAAGTTTTGCCCTGCCTTAGAAAATAGGACTGGAAAAAAACTTTAGAGACTGTGTAGTTGATAGCTTGACCGAAGGCAGGTTCATTCATACTAATGGGAGTTGGGCTGGCATCAGTTGACACATCCACAAGTGACATCCTACAGCTTTCTAGTTCTCCACTACCCTTATTATTGCAACATTTTGTTAATGGGTTGGGGTTTTTTCTTGTTATCTAGCTTTATCTCCCTCTCTGCAGTTTAAGTACATCGTTAGGCTAATGGACCACTGCAAGAACGGTAGGATTTTTTTTGGCCTGGGAAAAAAAAAATGCCATGAAATCTCCTTGGGAGAAACCTCAGTCAACAGAGACTATGGAAACAAAACAAAAACAGGTCTAGTGCACTGGTTTGAATATGGCCGTTCAGCAATCAGGGAAACTGAGGAAACTGGGTTCAATTTTCCTTTCCTCTAATTAGCCTTTTTACATAACCATATACAGAGAAATTTGATAGTGATACAGGAAAAACCCACATTCCCACACAAACTTTGGTGCACACTTTCCAGCAGCAGTGCATAAGGATAAAGCAGGGTGGTTTTTGTTTTGGGATTCACCCCACACAATCTTTTGGCTTGGCTCTGAACCTAGTAAAAAAAAATATTCTAGCCCAGTTTGCACAGAGTTGCATTCTCAGTGCTACGGAGTTTTATTGAACTGCTTTCTTTTTTCCTCTTTTTATCTGAGGTAAATTATGCAAGACAGGCACTAGCTTTTTAAGTAGTTAGTACATCAGTCAAAGGGTTTTCCTTGCTATATAGAAGAGATTTCTACCACTTGGCCCTAAAGCAAATCAGTGATTTTATAAAAACTAGTTCAATTTAAATAGGAATTCTTATCATGGAAGGAGAGATAAGTAAACAATTTCCTTTTTTTCTCTTTCCAATTCTAAAAAAGTCAAATTCACACTACCTTAAACTTCTAATTTAATCAGGCTACTTGATTCATTCAGGTAATCTTGAGTCGTTCACTAATGAATTGACCAAAGTACAACAAAGCAAGAAAACAGCTTTTTCAGAGCTGAAAATGAGTCAACTCTCCATCTCAGCCCTTCAAATCAAGAAAAGACAAGGCTTGCAGCATGCTGAGATGGGGAAGGGAGTAAGGTTTTGTCAATAAAAGCAGGCTGTGATCCCCGCTTACCTTCATGAATATGCTCCTAACTCAGAGGGTAAATATAAGCTCTGCCAAGTGCATTATCATCCACCTCCCTCATATATCATGTCTGAACCTTCATACCCCAATCACACATCAGCAGGTGGTTATCAAGGGTTGATGAACAACCTTTCTTCTTCGGAAATGCTCTATTTAATAGAAGCTCCTGCTGTGTCTCAACAGTTGCACTAGGAGCCCTGTCCATCTCCCATGTCCTAAAAAAAGCCACTCATGAAAGCAGGCAAGCACAAGAGCTGAGTAAACTTGGACACAGCTCCCAGCCAAATTATGAGCGTGTTGCCAAACATGGAGAAAAGTGCATCTGATTCTTCTGTTAAGGCGTCCAAGGAGGGCCACAAAATTATAGTTCAAACTATAAACAGAATGAGTACATTTTGTTCATTTTCCTGTTCTCTTTATAATCGATGCAATATGAAGAGCTGCTATCAGTGGAGAGTTATACAATCAGATGGCAGCAATAAAAAGAACGTTAGCAAGTCTAGGATATCATAGGAGGTTGACTGGAGAGAGCAGTTATAAAAGAAGACCATTTATATCTATTTAGATGAGAACATCAGATTCATGGCAAAGACATTTTAATGTCTGTCTGCCCACTTAATACTCAACTAATGGACATCTGCATCCTGATTTACAGGGGTTGCCTGGAGAAGGATCAGTACTGAGGACTATATATGCACAGACATGGCTCTTTGTGCACCTTGAATACGACGTGTGTTATATACAGTAACAACATATCCATATACAGATGAGTTAATCTTAGGTACATAAGAGATGCATATGCAGAATTTCATAATTATTGTCTGTTTTACTGTTTCCTCATTCTATTAGACTCATGGAAGATTTTAATTTTTGTTATTGTCATTTTAGCATAAATTGGACTACAGGTTCACAGTCTTACAAATCTGTGGTGTGGGGAATACAATAAGTACAAGATGGGTGTCTCCACCAGCTGTCAGCAGGGAGCCTTTGCTGTAGCATCTTTTGTTCTCTGGCATCTGAAAAGGTCCTGGTTCTCAGATGGTCTTCAGACTTGTTTTATTCTGTTACAGCCATCTCTCCTCTGATATCTGCAGAATGCACTTGGAAAATCAAGGGTCTATCAAAATGAGAGCTGTAAAGCTTTAAAAACAAACAGACATTTCACCTGTCTCTAATCAGCCCCATCTCATGGTTTGGCTTTGATTTCCCCAGTGCAGAAAAGAAATGTATAGGATTTTAATTTCCTTGGCTCCCAAGAGCAGTATGAATGAGACTGCAGCATTGCATGCGGCTTGTGTTATTAATGGGCTCCATGCTTGCAAATGTCTCATTCAATATATTTGCTCAAAGTGCTTCCAAAAAGGGGGAAAAAAGAAGAAAGAAAACATCAGGTTTCTAGATCTAATGTATGTGACCTGACAGCATGAATACATTAGATCTTCTACAGAAACATACAATTCCAGCACTGTGCATTGGATCTCTAGCCTTTTTATCTTCATCTGGACTCTAATCAATGTGCTAGCGTACTGCCTGGAAATAAGCTGTATTTTCCTGCCATTCTGGCTCATACTTTCTGTCCATTTGAAAGGGTAAGAAATGCCTTCTTATAAAGTCACCATAAGTTGTGAATGTTTCTGAGCTCGGTTCAAGCATCCTGAGCATCTTCCAATACAAGGGTTTTTTCTTTTTGCTGAGTTGCTTAGCCCCCTATGCCAGAGCCAAGACTCCCCCAGATCCTCTGCAGGCACAAGGCAGCATGGCTCATGTCTCACTGCTGAGGATCTCATACCTCATTTTCCAGTCATAAAGAAGGTACAGTCCAGTAATCCTAAACCGAGACCTACGAGATCTCAGTTGTCTTCTAAAACTTCAGGCAGGTCATGGCATTTCCCACTTCATGTCTGGTTTTCCCCTCCCATGCTCTGGCTTATCTGCAAGCCTTAAAGTTCTTAAAAGGAAGAGCTATTTTATATTATGCATCTGGACAGTGTCTAACACAAGAGGGCCCCAGTTTGATTAGGGTCTCTTGTGACTACCGTAATACAAATACGCTAATAAAATGCATTTGAATGAGAAAAAGGCAGTGATGCTTCTTTTCCAGTTAGCTCTTACCCTGAGAAAGTCTGGGGGAGGTGGGATTGTCAGCCAGGGGCAAGGTGGCCTGACTTGACCCAGCCCAGCACAGACAACCCTTTGAGTTGTCCTTGTAGTGCTGCAAACAGAACTTGGGAAGAGCTGTGCTCGTCTGTGCAATGCCTTCCTGTGCCTGGAGTGCTTTGCGCATCCAAATGTGCCACATATTTGCCTTCCCAAAGCAGGGCCTGCTTCTGTTAACAGCAATTAATCACTTTATAGCCAGTCTTTTATTATTATGAACACAGCAGATGTGTTTCCATTAATAGGTCCCCAAGTGAGCCTTATCCAGCATCTCTGAGACTTAATGAAGGAGATTATGTGGCCTAAATAGAGTTTTCATCTTCAGCATCCTCCCATTTCTATCTGCACTACCATTCCCAAATGAAGTGGGAATCTTGTTACGGGCTCAGTTACAGTGCATAGGATAAACTTGCTGCCAAATAATAAAATGTGTCCACTAGTTTAATGTGATTAGTAATAGCTAAAATTTGCATCAGTATTTTTACAAGGGTCTGAAATAAAACATTAAAAACAAGCACGTAGATGTCTTTATACTGTAGTGGTAATTCAAAGCTCTCCACTTTTCCAATTAACCTCAATATTTGAGCAATGAGAGGGCAGGCAGCTGGCTCCCCAGGGAAATGTCTGTCTCCAGAATATTGTTCAATCTCGGGGAATTTTTCAAGCATGCTGGTTGCCATTAAAAAGTCATCACTTCCAACAGTGGCTAATACCTAGCAAGTCTTTGGGTACTTAGTGTCTAATGACAGTAATCATGAGGGTTACTGAGCAGTGGCACATGAGGTTTCTCCGTGTGAGCTGGCATGGCCATGTGCTGGCAGAGCTGTGCTCAGCCGCATCCATGGTGGGTGCAGCCCCATTAGCGCAGAGTCAGGCCCAAGAGGGTGGGCTGCTGGCTCAGGGCACAGCATCACACTCAGCTAGGATGGTCATCCCTCTGCTGAGTGTGGGCTGCATCTGGCTGTTTGCAGGTGTCCCGGGTAAGGTGGGCATCGCTGCATGTGGGTCTGTCCCTGATGCACCGTCCTGGTGCTGCTCTCCACCTGCCTCCATAAATAATTAGCAATAAAATCTCTGCTCTGACATTGAGCCTCTGGCTTTTGTCTTCCCTGGTAGCAAGCAGCCACCATGGGTAGCAGGCATAGGGCATGGCAGCTCTTCCACAGCACAAGAAGTTTTTGTGAAGAGAATGTTTTCCAAAGTGTTTCCTTTGAAAGGTCAGACTGTGCAATTGCTTTTGCTCCCCTAAATTATTTCTAGAGCCAGATCCCTTCTACCCAAATGGCTTCATCACCCATTTTCTGCTATGCATTCTCTCAGGCTTACTGAAATTTCATCTTTAACTTACTTGAATCTTAAAAACACATAGTCAAGAGGCTACATCTACTCCTTATTCCCAGCACAGTAAAGAGAGGAGGCAGTTCCTTGTGCAATACAGACAGAAAAAATCCTGTGCATTTCAAATAAGTCCTCCGGGATTCTTATGGAGCACCTCCAATGTATAAACATATCATATAATTTTAAAATCCAGAAGGATCATCTAATAAATTCTATAGATCTGTCTTCCACTGGTCTGTGCAGTAAAGGATATTAAAATATGTAGTGTCTGCAGTATGGAGCCACTGGAGAGGGAGTTCAATTACTCAGGACAGAGTACTTAGACATTAGGCAGTGACAAACTGACCTCATTCCTATAAACAAGGTGGGAGTGCAGTCACAGGGTACTGTCCTATAGACCACTTTAACTCATGAGAATGTTTTCGGTTCCTGCATGAGATGCTTGAGGTATGACAGAATGGAAAAATGATGAACTTTCTTTCTCACACACATCAAAACAACTTTACCGTAAAAAAAATACAGGTAACTAACAAAATGATCGCCCTTAGCCATGTCTCTTTAAAACAAAACAAAACAAAGTGTTGCATTTTTAATTAAAGCCCAATTAATTTGAATAAAGTGAAGAAATCACATCTAGGCTGTTTCTGCTATACAGCTTCTAACCACATCATGCATGAGGTTATGTCAAGGACTTGCTTGTCAACTTTGCTTTAACTCACATGTGGGACCGGGTATGAAAGAAAACCCAGGAGTTTTTACTTTCTGCAGTAAAAGCCAAGCTAACATAAAATGAAATTAATGGCAACAGCGGTGACTGCTTTCATTTACCAATGAACTTTCTCAATAGTACCAGTAATCAAGATCAGGTTGGTTTTTCTTCTTTTTTTTCTTCTTTTTTCAGAAAAAAACAACTTTTCATCAGAGAAAAGAAAAAGAGATACTTAAAATACATAGACACATCTGTTCTCCCATATTAACAACATTACGTCTTTCTCCATGTGATGCATAATGAATCATCTCAGTGTGTTTTGCTTTATAGTTTTGTACAAATCCAATTCCTTATGACTATTATTGTAATAATAATATTTTCCAATTCAACACTACCTTTCATTTTGAATTTCTCAGTGCAAGAAACTGTAACAAGAAATGAAGTGTGTTGAACCCATTGAAACAGCTAGAAAAAGGGAGGCACAGCTGTAATTACCAGAACTAGAATTTGCCTTATACTGGGGAGAAGATAACAGTGCATATAATATTTTTTTTATGCAGACGTATAATTTTGACTACCTTTTGGTTAAACAAGCAAGTATTGTCATCTGCATTTTTAATGCTGGAAAAAGCAATGGTTATAGCACATTACAAATGCTTCTGTCTTTTTTTTTCCTTCTTAAGAAAAATTAAATTAGATCCATCGCACACAATAAGCAGGTAAGACTTCACATCCAAGCCATTATGGGTCCTGTATGATGAAGACAGGGCAGAGGTCCTGCAGCCCATCCATCCTTTGGAGAGATGGTGCTGAGGCTTTAACAGGACAGGGAAATGAACATCCAGCATCCTGCATTCCGGTCCCTGCTCTGCTGCTAATTGGATGCCCTCGGGCAAATGTTTGCCTTTATAAGCTTCACTCAGTATAGCTATGGATTTTACTGATTCTCCTCATGGACCAAAATTATATCTAGTTTTCTTTTCCTTCCCCATGGCTATTTGGGGAAGGTAATCTGAGCTAACTTTTTTCCAGTGAATTAGTTAAACTGCAGTAAACCCTAGTTCAGACGCTCTGGATTAGTGGGGATTAATGCTCCTAAGTAGGTACCAAAGCCATATCTACATGCTTCCAGTCAGTGGAAAACCACAAAACTTGAACACCTGCATTGGGTTTATAGGAATTGTTAATCTGTTTTGGCAGCGGTAATTAACAGTTCCTCGAAAGATATAGATCCTGATTCATTTGACCATGTGTCTTAAATGCTGCATGAGGACAAAAGTCTTGTTTGCGTTTGCTACCAACATCCAACAGGAACGAAGGAATGTTTCTGCAGCAAGGAATGATAATGACAGTTCTTTACTTACCCCAAAAAAAAAAAAAAAAAAGAGAGAGAGAAGAAAGAGCATGAATCCTTGATTCAATTAAGTCTTAGTCATGTAAATAGTTGGGAGTTTCCAGAAAGTAATGTCTTTATAGCAGGATGCCAATGTAGTTTATAATTAAAATGTAAAAAATGTAGGAAGGTCGCCAAGCTTTTGATTATAAACAAGATTTTCCTAACCCACCCATGACTTGGCATTTTTATCCTGAAATTTATCAACAGGAAAAGGTGATGATTCCTTTTTTTGGACTAGAATAGAAAATAAGTTAGTTTGTAGAGAAATAAATCTTGTTCACAAACTTTGCTTGCTCATTACAAAGGCTTTTAGTATTTGATCACACTTTAAACAAGCAGGATTTTCTGGAAAGGATTTTTGGTTTGTTTGGTTGCTTTATACAATAACAGCTTTGTATTGTATAATATGAAAAGCAGTGCAAAGCAATCAGCTTTTACATAACAATTTAATTACAATAATTTAATTTAGCTTTATTGTGCTGTACCAAAATGATAACAACACTAAGCCTGACATTGGCAGCAAATATCAGTGGTTAGCACAGAGGAATCCTAAAATATCATAGAACACTTTCTCCAGTTTCTCAACCAGCACTCCTAAGCAACTTCATTATCAAGCCCTGCACAGCTTTGTTATTATTTATACCCTCGTCTGATATGGAAATCAGATACAGCCATTGACACAAGGTGATTGAATGGATCATCAGTTGTATGTTACTATATAGATGCAACATCACCAAGCAGGGCCAAACAGTGTGAACCCAGTAATGTCCCATCCAAAGCTTCTAAGTCCAGGAAGAGATTTTCCATGGACTTCAAGCACTGAATGAGGATGAATTTTAAAATAAAATATTGTCTTTTACATTATTACATTTATCTTTGCATTAAAGTAGTCATTACATTGAATATTGTAAGCAATAAATCTTACACAAAGTAGAAGGGGTGAACAGAAAGGAAAGGCTTTTTAAACTCTAACTTCTGCTTATTATAAAGTTCCTTCTGACAGGGTCAAGTCTTATGGACTTGGCAGAAACATGAATCCATTTCTGATAGGAATTTTCCATCTGAGCTGTGCAGTGTCCTTTTGTCATGAACCTCCAGCAGCATGAATGCCTTTTGCCAACGTTCGGTACTCAGCCCCATATGAGCTGCAAGCTGGCGAAAGAGAGCCAATCTATAATAACAACTGCCCAGAGCTAAGCAGCTTGGTCAGTTGTGAAGTTAACCCTCCAAATGGTTTACTACTGGTGCCCCATTTGGGTGCTACCATATGAAGGAATGAAAAAAAGTTGGACACAAGTCCTGCCCTCCTCACTGGAGAGTGGAAAGGTTCAGCACCCCCAAATTTAAGGTTCACTTATACTTCAAAGTAGGAGTCTTCAAATATCTGCCATCCCCAGGGTAGGGTCTCAATTCATTGTCCTGTTGAAGATTTAGTTTTCCTTGCAGCACTGTGTGAAGTCCAGGCTTTATATTTTACAGCATAAATAGATAAGATCAGTAAAAGATCAGATGGGACATATCCTCCCTGATTAGTCATTCACGAACAGCTGGGTGTACAGATTTTCTTATCCAGGTGTCTTTGATACAAGGCACGTTCCCCCCTATCTTTTTATGGAGGGGTCCTTCTGATTGCAAAGCTTGAATATTTGCAAAACACAAGCTGTGCGATTTCATCAGAATTTATTTGTTATCAGGCAGCTAAAAAGCAACATTATGCCTAGAAAATGCAAGCAAAAAATAAATAACAAGTAATATATTGTTCAGCTAAACTTCTCAAATTGTATTTGTGTGTTTTAATATAGCATCAAGCATGTTCATATTTTTTATTACAGAATATAGCATTTAGCAGCCTGCGATACAACAGTTCAGACTGTTGGCAGCAACAGTCCAGTTTCCATTTCTTTGAGTGCAAGATTCAGGGTGTGGAAACTTTCTACTTCCTTGGAAACTCTTCTGAAAATGGGTTTTCACTCAATTCAGCCTCTAAGTGTTTAAGAGGTGACTGAAATTCTGAAAGTGGACTGGCTGTTTTAGTGCCATTGGCAACCTTGGGAAGTTTCTCACTATGTGAAGGAAAAGGGGGGGGATAAAAGTGGGGGAGAAATCTACATTATTAAAAATCTAACTCAGGATTTTCAGTGAGCACCTTCTCTCTCTCTCCTTCTACTCCTTTGAAAAGCAGGAGGTGAAAATAGCATGATACTTTTCACTTTGAAATATTATTCACCTTCTGCATCAAAATTTCTACCCATGTAGTTGTAGCTTCACTTTCTGCTGTTGCTCAGCACCACTGATTCAATGTGATTGGCTAAAGGCTTTATTTAAGAAAAAAAAAAATACATTTCAGAAAATTCCCACCATCATCCAAGTAGCAGGCAAGATTTTGCCTGAATACATGTCATGACTAGAAGGATATTCCAAAAGAAAGTAGTAATGGGACACGGTTAACTGACCTGAGATAGAAGATCCCATAGGATGGGATTAATTTCACCCAAGGTTACTGATCTTAAGTTAGGCATCTATTTAAAGCTGATTGTCTGCAGTTCCTCTCAAGTCACTGGTGGTGGGAGATGACTGCTTCCAGAGGGTGATTCACTGCATCCGGAGCTGGGTGGATGAATCACCCTCTGGATGCTCTTGCCATTCCCTGCTGACAATGGCAGAAAGTGGATGATGATTTCAGGCCATGTGCCACTCCAAAATGGCTGCTGCCAAGTGGAATGGGTGCTGCACACAGTTTTCTCTGCCCCATGAGCCCGTTGATGGTGTGCCTGCTGGAGGACTTGGGGATGCTTGTCTTTGCTGATGCTCCAGCTGCCCCAGTACAGTCAGGTCAAGAGTTGGCATTTTGTAGCCTCAGCCTCAGCGGCAGCCTACAGAAGGCTAATTAAGAAAAGGTAGTCACTGCCCAGCATTATTAATAGGTCGATATTAGCTGGAGAAGAAACAGACACTTCTGTGGCTGAGGGAGTCCTCCAAAACTGGACCAAGTGGAAAATGCATTACTTAAAAACCCAATGTATTATCACTCCATCTACCAGATATTAGCTCCTTAAGAGAAGGAAAACAATAAAACTACTCATAAATTCAAAGACAGCAATAAACGCAGCATTTCTCAGAGTTTATTCAGAAAAAAAATCCTGCTTTCTTCAAGTTGTATCTTGTCTCGCTGTGTCTGATTTTACAATGGTGCCACCAGTTCAGAACTGGTGAGTCAACAGTCCCAAGAAGACTAAAATACAGACAGGGCACTGCTGTTCTGGGCAGCACATGAGTTTGAAGAGATGGTTCCTGCCCAAAGGTGTTAAAAATCAGAATGGATAAACTTTGAGCAAGGATCATCATCCATGGCTGAGCAGCAGGGCAACCCAGTGGGTCAACAGAGAGTGAAAATAACTTTTTCAGAGTCATACAGTTGAGCCTGTGGCCATTTGGCAAACAGGAGCCAGGACAGCGGAATCCCATCTCAGACCTGTAATCACAGGGTAAGTCCTCCTAGACCTAGCTTTCTTGTATGACCTTTCAGTAAAAGCAGGTGTAAAAACAAGGCAATATACAACCCATTTTTAAGCCCACTTTCCCCAGACCATATCACCCTTGGTTTGTAAAGAGATTTGGAATTATTTGGGTTCTGGCATCTGTAAGTAAAATCTAGTAGCAAGGAGCATGATTTTATTCACAGTAATCTCACAGGTTTATTGATGCCTTAACACGTCTTAGATATTGGGCAGTTGCAAGACTTCCATGTAATAGAAAAAACTTGTGAAACCTGTGTTCAAATAACTTTCTCTATTGCTTTATTTACAACTGGCATAGATGGCTGGAGAAGGCTTCTCTAGCCAGTGATTTGATGTATTTTTGTGTAGTATTTAACAAGACAGTCATAAGCTCTTATGAACTTTCTGCCTAGCTGAAATAGTCTGATTTGTGTCTCTGCTTAACTTTGGTCTCTTAATCTTGTCCTAATCTCCCTTTTTTCTTTTCTTTTATTTTTTTCACTCCACTTTAAGATCTTGACATTCCTTACCTTTGGGCAACCTTCATTATACAAGAAAAAATTAGTACTGAACAAACTAACCTTGGGATGGTTAAAGAAATAACTCTTTTCCCAATGGAAATATCTGAAATTCCTCAGCAATACCATGAGAAACTAATCTTGAATTTGATCTGATTTTACAGGATGATTCATGGTTTCTGACTCAAGAAAAGTAAACTTGGTGATTATAGTTTAGGTATCTCATCTTTAACGAAGAGACGCTATTTATTTTGTTACTTTCTAACCAAAGAAAATCTTTTTTTCTTTCTATGTTGCCAATATATTATGAATATTAATAGCTGACATCCACTGTGGACAGAGTAAGGTGGAAACTTAACATTTCTCATCAACCAGCCAAAGGAGACAAGGCAGGACCCAAAGCAACTGGGGGAGTTTGCAATGAAGCTCTTCTTGAGCTATGTGGTGAGTGAATTCAGGGACAGCAAAGCATCATCTCAGCTGTACTCTCCTGACCTCTGTTTCGAGTTGGCCATATCGTTTTTTATTGTTGCTGTTCTAATGGAACTTCTTGGAACAGACTGTGCATGTCTCAGGATAAGGCTGATGCACATGTCATAACACAGCATTTCCAGTTGCCATGGAAGGAACGGGGCTACTTTTATATCCTGGGTGAGGTCTTCTTGGTACTCCCTGGGATTTATTCATGCCACCGGCAGTTCTGTATGGGGAGCTAAAAGCTCTGTAGTGTGACTAGTCAGTCATTCCTCAATCACAGTGCTGTGTTTGCATTACTATACCCAGATGTCCATCATCTGACAGATTTACAAGAGATTTTTTTCTTGTATGGTAATTATAGTAACTTCCTTTCAGGTATGGGTATATATCAAGTATATTGCACTTCCCTTCAGGTGTGGGTGGGACTTCTGACTTTTGGCGTGAACATGGCAAAACCATACAATCCCATAAGCCTCTGCAGTAATCAAAAGAATACAAGAAAGTGAACAGAAAGCAAATGCATGCCCCAGTATTGCATTTATCCTAATTCATACTTGACTTACAGACTTTCAGTAGTTCCACTGACATCAACGGATTTACCAGCTTAGGGAGATGAGAGGGAACTGGCTTGTACTTGCGCAGTGGCCATGCAAAAATGGGTACACACCTCATGAGCTGACATCTGAACTGAGGCACGGACACACAAAGCAGCATGGATGTTGTCTAAGCTGTTGCAGGAGCTGAACTTTAAAGCAGATGCTGGCTAGGAGGGGAACTGGCTAGGATACTTCTGCATCAGTTGCTGGGAGAGAACAAGAATATTAAATTATGAATATTTTGTCTTTGTTATCTACAATAAAACAGCTACGCTCACTGTTGTCAGTGAGCGTAGCTGCTTCTGCTGTAGCAGAAGGAAAGACTATTGAATTATTAATTCCTGAAGGGTAATTAATAGCAAGGGTGCTAGAAAAGTCTGCAACTGGAAGTTCAAAGCCTGCACGTATGTAGCTGTGAACAACTGTCGCCTGGCCCGGTCTTTCAGTTGGCCGATTACACCATTTGGCGTCATACACACATCCAAACAATGCTTAAAATAATGACACAAACACACTAACCTGGCAATAGAGAGCCTTTGTTAGCTGTAGAAGACAAATGAAAGAATTTGATTTACAATTGATTACAAAAAAAAAAAAAATACAAAAGGCTCTTGCCAGCTGTTCCTTTTAACTGAGCCAATTCAGCACATGATACAAAGCAGATTGCCCAGACTGACACAGGCTGAATTTCTGATTTCTAGACTTGTCCTCTTTCTGACATGTGCAACTGAAATCTAATTTAAGATGTTGTTTCTACAAGGTAAAGACATTGCTGTAATTATCTGCTGCAGTTGTTGTTAACTTTTTTAACTTGCTGATTCACTGTCATGCCTTATTGTGTAAGCAAGGTCCAAAGAAATTATGAGATTGCAAAACAGCATGTGCTGGGAAAATGGAAATTGCTTTTGCTGCTGGACCAGCACTGTTTTAGCCAGGGTTTTGTGCTGTGCTGGCTGCAGCTCCACTCGTCCTGTAGGTACAGGATCAGAAGGAATTGGGGGTTGGAAGTGGTTGGTGGAGGCAGCGGAGGTACTCAAAACTGAGGTGGCTGCTTGCAGCCATTTACTCTTTCTTCTTCCCTGTTGATATTTGCAACCTGCAGTAGCAGCCTGGTTGGCACAGTGGATTGGATTCTGGATGGACAACATCGGCATCCCTGCTTGCTTGCAGCTTGGTCCATGTAGGATGGTGAAGGACAGTGGGGTTCATATCCTACGGGCTAATTCGTAGCTGTGCTGGAAGGAACCAGATTTATCAGCAAGGCCAAGTAGAGGGTTGCCAGCTTCTCCACATGCAGTGGTTCCTTCTAGCCTTTTTTCCTCAAGCAGGTTTAATTTCAGTGCAACACAACCATTTAAAAGCCACGTGCATTCCCTGGAAGCATTGTAGGTGTTCAAGGGATATGTAGAGAGTTCTTTATGGGGATAAATATTGCCCTTTTTCATTCAGATCTATTATATGACAGTTACAGAGGCAAAGTTGAGAGCATCTCTGGCTGATGATAACAAATTCCATCACATCACATTCCATCAAGGACAGAAAACCAATGTCACCAAGGGCCAGAAAGTGGTTTAGAGTCAAGGAATGTTTTGTATCAGAATAAATAAACTGCTAGAGAAGGTGAGGGAAGAGATGCCTGCAACTATAAGGCAGAAGCTGGAACTTCATTAGCATACACTCAAATCACCATTTCTCACTTTGTTTCTGCCTTTTGGGATGATCTTGCAAAACACTGACCAACTCCAGCTCTGATGGAAGGAAACATAGAGCTGATGAGCCCATGGGAAAACTAGGACATGTTTTTTTCCTGTTTTGATAAACATACACTTAGTATTAACAGAAGGAAACAAGTTACTTAGGTGGCAGAAGAAGGTATTATCATCCCTTACTATTGGTGATCATAGCAAAAGGGCAGTGCCTATGACTCAGAAACCCTGTGTACCTGAGACTGCATGATACAGAACCAAAACCCTATCCCCAACCCAAAGATGCTAAGATTCAGCAGGGTCTTTTCTTGATAAACTCAAAAATACGTAGAGCAATAGTCATGGGGAATTATACTTACGTTAAGTGCAATTATCCTGTGGTCCCATAGCTACAGCATGAAACCTTGTCGGGAACCAGCCTGCCCTGGCTGTTAACCGAAGCACATGGGCTCCAAGCTCTTTCTTATGACTCTGATTCCCCTTAAAGGTGTGCCGTATCATGTCTTCACACTCTCAGTTCACATGCAAATATTAAATCAATATAAGAGAGGATGTAATCCATCCATATCAAAACTGGGTTCTGTGTAAGCAGTGGCAGCATCCGCAGTTACAGCAGCTTAGCTTACATTTATTTTACATTGAGGAAATTTAAGACAGTAAAAGAACATATTTTGGCTAGCCTTAATCCGTAGCAGCCTCCTAACGATTTAGACAGCTGCTCATTTCTGAAGGACGAACACATCTCAAAGAGTAAAGGTTAATATCTGTGAGAGAAACTTCCCCCCCCACACTACATTTTCTTTGCCAGATTTTTTTTCCAGATGGAGGGTGTTCGCTTGTTTGTTTGTTTGTTTGTTATAAATTGTACCCAACCAAGATGTTTAGAAAGTTCTCGATTTTTTTTTTCTTTTACGTGGAGGGGAACTAGCAAATTTAAACTGAGGAAATCCAGGCAGCCAGAGATGTCTGGACTATCCTAAAATATGTCGTCCTGATTTCTGCAAAAACAATAAATTTCACAAAGCTACATTCAGTTGACAGAACATATCCAAGGGATAAAAATTTCTTTATCTTGAGTTCAAGGATGCTTCAGCCAAAGGACTTGTTTGAGATTTATTCCAAATTCTGCTTGAATATAATCTACTTCCCCACATATCATCTTCTAACATAGCTGCTCAGTAAAAATGTTGGTAAGCAGCAGTTTTCTGTTTCACCCCTGTCTTTGGTGGTGTAGCAAGGGCGGTGCTCAACGCCCTTGGCAATGTAGGCACAACTGTGGTCACTTACTGACCCCACTCTTTCCTCCCGTCCTACTTCTGCCCTCCAGGCTCCTTTCCCAACCACACACCAGAGGTCTCAGTGAAAATGGAAAATGTCCGAATGTGTATAAATATTTCCTTATGTCAGTAATATTAGCAACTTAAATAAGCTGTCCTTGGACATGCTGAGCTGATCTTTTTTTCTCAGTATTACTCCAGTTAAATCACTGGATGGATTTGAGGGGTTTTCACCACCTAAATGGAGACCGTGGTCTGGCCCTCCAGCTCTGAGCCACCACTGCTACTCAAATCCAAGGAGAAGGAGGATGAAATGCTAGCAGAGCCATGCCTCCTTTGGACTGTATGCTGTTGTTACCTCCCAGCTGGAAAATAGTGCAGTATACCTTGGCCTGGAGACATCAGCCTTTAGGAAATTTCAACAAGTAAGGATGCAAAACTGAGAGGAGCCTGAAGAAAGTGAAATAATACAGGAGACCTTGAAAGAAAATATTGTAACCTCAAAAAAAAAGACAGCAAATTGATCTGAGGATCCATCTGATCAATGGAAATAAAAAAAAAAGTGAGATAATAAGGCATGTCATGGAAGAGGGGATGGGTTGCTTGATAGATCATCTAAGCAAGATATTCTAGTATATTATGCTCCATTCTGGCAGCATGATGAGGGGAGATTGCTGCCAAGGAGGATGATAACTAGAGGAGAAAAGCAAACAGAAAAAAGGATAGGAAACGTGTCAGGTTTGACTTGTGAAGAAAGGTCAGCAGAAATACACGTCCTCCTTGTTTGTGTAGCGACAACATTGAATGAAGCAAATCTCAGCTAGCTAAATAATTTTGAGAGAGTTACTCTGGAAACACAGGGGGATGCTGAGGCCAGCAAGCAGTTTTATCCCAGTCAAAAGCCTGTGCTAATGTATAGGTCCTGTTGCAGAACTGTAAGGCGAGGTGCAGGAGGTCTGATTATAAAACAGGGGATAAAACAGCATCAGGCAGTGTTGTATTACCAACTAATGTACATGAGGGCCCAGCAGGACTGTGAGGAGGAAAAATGTCCATTATTCAGGATAGGAAAGAGATAAAAGCAGTGGGATTGGGTCATCAGGCACCTCCCAACATACCCCTCGCCCTGCCTGCACCGAGCCTCGACAGTAGCACTGCTCCATGCCCTGCGTCGAGCAGCCCCTCACTGCAGCTGCTGGCGCTGCAGCTCGCCTCGGTGATGGATGGACTGATGGGATCCCCATTCCCACACTTTCCAACATACATCTGCAAATCCTGAGAGGGACAAATGCAGATCAGCTGCCAATTGGCCTTACAGATTTGAGGGCTAACATCCAGTTGGCATCCAGCGGGTTATTCACACTGGAACAAGAAGCAAACTTTTTGCTGCAATTACCCTCCAATTTCTACTGTTTACCCCAGGAATAAACTAATTGCTGCTGTAAAACACCCCTCCCACCAGGTCCAGGAGTAAAGTATGGAAGAAATGAATGTCAGCCAGTTGGTCAGTGGCCAAATGACTGGCCAGTGGCCAACTGGCATCCCGTGTCTTATTTGCAATGGAGGAGGGCTTGAGTGCCTTGCTGCAGATAACCTGCCTGGCATTTTCTTCTGTTTACCATAGAAATACACCAAATGTCATGCACTAAATCAACGTTTCCCTGGTGGCCTGGCAGAAACATGGTAACCAGCATAGGTCTTCATTCTCCCACTGAATAAAGTCAATCTATTTGAGAGTTAGGAGCAGGGTCTGGAATAGAAGTGCGAGCAAGCTGGAGAAGGGCTAGACAGTTTCCATGGAGATGTACAGTGGACAATTCTCAGTGATTCAGCCCTAAATGCCACCTGCCACTGTCTCTCCTGTGTCTTTTCTTCTTCTATTTGCTTGCAAGAAACATAGCAGGAGTATTGTCCTGCACCTGTATATATTCTGGCAGGCTGGCAAGTTTACCAGCCAAAGAAAAGAGCAAAGCACAGCCTTGCAGTTCTTGATCCCTGCCTTTGGTTTGCTGCCACTGGTTATCTCAGACCTTTAATCCCTTTGGGAGGGGGCAGACTGGTTTGAAAGCACAGCTGTGAGCAGCGTGCTGCATCCTTCCCAGCCACGCAGCTTTCTAGCAGCTCTGCATCCCGTTCAGGGGCAGTCAGCCTGGATGGAGCCAGTCCACCTCTGTTTTCAGCTGTAACCCCAGAGGAGGATCTTACAGGGCTGCTTCTTAACTGCAATGCACTCCATAATCACTCCTCTATTTCTGTCTTTCTAAATTCTGCTCACAGCGGCAAAGCCAATTTTGGGCACCAGGAGTAAATATCATTTGTTTTTCCCTTTAGTGTTGTTATCCCAGCAAAGAGGAGTGACAAGAGTGAGTCACTGTGGCATTTTGCAAAATATCCCAGGAAAAGTGTTTGTCTGAAAAAGCAAGAAACCTAGACCCAGGGGAGGTGACAGGATTGTTTAGGGCCTCTCAAAAATTATACGAATGGAATATTCCAGCATGGGTGGACAGCGATAAGCAATAAAAAACAGCTAACTCCAGAGCTCTTTGAGTGCTTGGCTTTTGCCTAGTAGATATTAGCAGTTATATCGGATTGCATGCCTGACTTTTCCTCTTTTTCCATGAGGAATGACACTTAGGTCAGCAGCTCAGATCCCCACGCTAAGACCCTGCTCCAGGCTGAGCTATGCAGTGCTGCTGTCCTTGCTCTGTAACAGCAGTTGGGGCTGCCCCGTGGAGGAGACCCTGCACCCCTGGCCCTGCTCCCATTGCCTCAGCTTGTCACCAGTGTCTAGAAAGAGCAAAGGACACACCACAATGTGCCTATAGCAGCCTTGCTCCTTATGCAGGTGGGAAAGGTGCACCAGGGCTGCCCCGGGGCTCACAGGAGTCCTGGAGAGGGCTCTTCCTAAAATAGCATGCAAAAATGAAAGGATTCACTGCTTTTGCATTTCTACAGAGCATTTCACCCAGTTATCATCTGCCTTTCACTGCTGAAATCAGTGGTAAGGGAAGCAAACACCTGCCAAGATGGGTTTGCTGGGCACTGAGGTGGAGCAAGCTAGCAAAGGCCAGCCAGGAGGTGAGGGCAAAACCCACAGCTCCTAAACCCTCGTCCCGTGCATGCACCGGGACTCACCACCTCCTGTGGAAACAGCCAGCAGCTCCAGGTAACATCAGTGCATCATAGACAGGGACACAGAAACCTTACAAGTGTGAAAAGATTATTAGGGGAAAAAAAAATCCTAAATTGCCCAATCTAGTTAATCCTACAAATGCCCCTACCTCCTTTAAAAAGCTGCCTTGTGTCACTTGTTCTTAAGGCTCACAGGCACTGTAGCCTGATATTTTTTCTTCATCAGAAGTATATGTTCCCCTTAAAAGAAAAAAAAAACCACAATAGAACCTATGTACATTGCTGAAAGACTGTAAAATTTAATAGCAAACAGATTACATACTTAGCAATAGACTAAGCACAATTAGGCCTCACATTCCTCTCACTCCTATAAATAACTCTCAGTTTCCTCTCTGTGTCTGCAAATTTCATTAGTATGGTGGAAAGAAAAGAAAAATACACACACGCGCACACGCACAAAAGCCCCAGGCTCCCTTTTCTTGCAAAGTCCAGAGCCGATCTCTCAATCAAGGGCTTTGTTCAGCCTGAGGGAGAGAGTGGGGAGTTAAAATACCCACCCCCACCAACCCTTGGGCCACGTATTCCTGGCCACGAAGGGAAAATTTTCTGCAGATGGCTTAGGAATTCACCTGCAAGAAACAACAACGAAAAAAATCCCCCCTCTCTGCTAGTCTGTGTGTGCAACCTGCAGCTGAGGCTGTGGGGAGGAGGGATGTGCCGCTGCCTTTTGGAGCATCATCACCTCTGCTTGTCCTCGACATCAGCAGGAAGGATGGAAGTCATCCCCGGGTCAAAGCCATCCCTCAAAGACCTCCACTGTCAGTGTGCCCTCTTCAAGATCTCTGCCTGGGCTTGAAGGTTCCCAATGCTCAGATTCAGCTGTGAATTTCATTCTCTGTAAAGGAGACAACTCTACAACTGTTCACTGATTATTCGAGGCTTGGAGGTCTGTACAGGACAGTGCAGATCTTCAGCATCTGCATCTTATCTTCCCTGAGTGGAGAGCCACCAAATAGCCTATGCACCAAGTGCATTTATATACAGAGTGTAATTGCATGGGGTGTAAGAGTACATAGTACTGGCCTCTTCTATCCATGTGCTGTACTGAAGTGACCTCAGCTCAGTTATTAAGAGAAAAAGATGTTTAAAAGGTTCTTATTAACTGCAAGGAGGAAAAAAAAGGAACAAAAAAGAAAAAGATCAACCTCAGACAGGAGTATACAAAGCCTCGGAAACAATGTAGTCAACACTATGGCTTAACCGCTAAAAACTGGAGATGTTTCCTTGGGTTCCAGAGCTGTTGTATTGCACTTACTGGCTATTTTGTCCAGGGTAATTTCAGACGTGTCAAAATATGATGGCTGAGGTGCAAGGTGGTCTGGGAAAATGGACTTATGCTATGTGGAAATGGTGGCAGCGGCATTCAGTTGAGAATGTGGGGAACTCGGGCTATTTGTCCCATTAAAGGGTACCTGAAACTCTGAATCAGCATAAATATTAATTGTTAATAGCTCTTATAGTGTTTGGTAGGAGAGAGATTTTGAGAGTTACACCAGGAAAAAGCTCTTGAAAGACAAAATTTGTGTTTCTGCTGGGCAGAAGCTCACGCTGTGCAAAGATGTGTCACATCCTTGGAGCTGGGACCGTGTCTGCCACTGCCACCTGTACCACATCATCTGCAGCTCTGTGGCATAAGTGACAGCAAGAGGCACAGCTAATGCTACCATCCCCTCAATCTCTGTTCTGCTAATTTGGCTCTATTCTTTTGGGCATCCTTCTTCATAAGCCACACAGGGGTAGGAGGAGAGAAATGAGGCACTGAGCGTTTTTTTCCCTTGACAGCAGACATCTTTATTTTCCTTTCTATATGTTCTCAGCTGACTCACATGTTAGTATCGCAAAGTATGCTGCATAAATAATAAAACCCATGCGGTTCTGTGAATTATTTGCTCTTTTTTCTAAGAAAAAGCAAGATTTCTTTCTCTTTCTTTCCTTTCCCTTCCCTTCCCTTCCCTTCCCTTCCCTTCCCTTCCCTTCCCTTCCCTTCCCTTCCCTTCCCTTCCCTTCCCACACCCTTGTTTCATCTTTTGAAGAAAGGCCCATATAAGAAATGATGGGCAGCCATCCAGGAATAATGAGACAAAGATGATAATGTAAACCTCAGAAGAAAAAGAGTTGGCTATTGCAGTCAGGCTTTTTGCATTTGCAGTGCTGTATACAGCCAATAGAAAGAAACACGGCCTGTCAAGCATGTAAAGCAGTCCAAGATACATTAAAAGAACATGCATCAGGTGTACATAAGGCATAGCACACACCTAAGCCTACATCAAGATGCAAAAACATAAGTACCCCAACTCTCAGAGGAGCTGAGCATCTATAGGTAGGTCTAAAGTTGGTAGACAGGTTCTCCCAAGTTTTTTGGTCTTTGTGTTTAGGGCTCCTAATAGAATCATTTCCAACCTGAAAAGGGTAGCACTTACCAGCTCACTCTGCCATTTTGGTCTCTTTTTCTTATGACAGAATCTCAGCAACCCAATTTACTTCTTGAATCATTATCTTTCTCTGACTTTACAAATTCCATTAAATTTTTACCCAAGTGAAATAATTGCCTGGCTTTTCTTCTGCATTCAGTTCATTGTTGTTTTAGTCTCCAGTGGCTGGAGGATGCTGAGATTGAAAGAATCCAGATGAATCTAAGGAGTAAAAGGCTGGAAGAGCCTATTGTCCTGCCTCAACATTTAATGAGTTCTTACCCAATCTATTACTTTGCCTTATCTCTCCATTCCTATCAGCAGAAGAGTAGCAAATAATCAGGTCCTGGTCCTAAAGCCCATAATGAGTTCATCCCAATGCAAAAGAAATGTTATCTCTAATGTGTTAAAAAGCCAAATTGCTGCCTACCTTTGAAGTAGTGTAAAGTCCCAATCAACAGTATTGAGGAAATGAATCACTTGCGAGGCCACACTTTGAACTCCACGTCTTATTATTAGAATGGGGAAGCAGAGTTGAAGATAAAGTTTGATTCAACACAATGGAAAAATACCATACAGTGGGAGAGAGGCCTGCCTGCTAAATAGGTAATGCCAAGTTTGATGAGAAAATACTTTATATTTCCTCTCCCTTGAAATCCAAGTGTACATTTTCCAGGTCGACTGGAAAGAAACAGGTTGTAAGATGTCACTCAACACTTGAGGAGAGGAGACGTCCCTTTTCCAGATGCAGTTATACAGAGGCAACATGCAGTGCTCACCAATATTGTTTTACATAGTAAGAAACGTTTCCATCTCTAGACTACCTGAACACTGAGGATAACCAGGCAGGCTGGCATGGTTCTGATCCATGTTTTAATCACTTAGCTTTCAATGATTTCTCCCTCCAAGGGGCGCTTTAGAAAAATTAATTTTAATTTCATTGCACGCTTCCTTCTCTCGATAGGTAAAGAAAACAAAGTCTCCCTGACTTTGTCTGCCATCCTCAAGAGTGAGTGAATCCCCTCAGTTTTGGGGGGCCTATGAATTAATTTGAACCAGACACAGATGCAGGCTGTGGTTTGCAAAGATGTGATTTCTGCAGAGCAAATCATCTTGCTATCCAAAGCAAGGATGTGGGGAAAGCATAGTGTTCTTCCTTCGTAGCACTCAGTAAGCATGGGCCACTGGCACACAGTGGATACAGCTTTGTAATGTCCCTTTTACACTCATTTCCCTGCCCTGGGGATAAAAGCTTCTCAAATGTAGGGGAAGGGGAAGGGTGGTTTTTTTTTTTTCAATACACAGTACTCAAACTGAACCTCATACCAGAGCTTTGAAAGGGTAATTTTGCACTTGATGTATAAACCATAACATCCAAAATAATGTAGACAAATCTTTCCATTAAATAAATGACTTCTTCTGAATAGGTTGTAAAACTTGGTTTCCTTCACTCTGGATTCAGTTAGCCTCACCTCCTCAGCTGTCCGTGGCAGCAGCTGCTGAGGGAAGAGTGCTAAGCAGAGCTTTGCAAACTGTTTTCTCACTTTCCGGTCTTCTTATAAATGCAAAGCTGACACCAGGTTCATGGATATGCTGGCTGAGATCAAGGACACTTTCAAAAACCCTGACCGAGAGCATGGATTGGACACAAAGCCCAGGATTTTGACCAAATTCCTGTGATCACAGTCAAATGTAGGAAGTAAGAACTGACCAATGAGCAATGCAAAATAACATATTCCCCTGGGCTGAGACTCACCCAGAAAAGAAGAAGCCAGCTCAGGGTCTGCTTGCTATTTAAATCCCATTTTGTCACTGTTTTTAGCAGGGTCTGGGTAGGAGTTTGCAAGTGCAACCCACTACTCTGGAAAGCCCCGGAAAGAGAGCAGTGATGAGACCTTCCCACACCAACATACCAACTTTGATCATGTTGTTCCAGTTACAAACTTCACATCAGAAGAAACCCTGTTGATTTGAACAGCCAGCTCCTCGAGAGGTACAATGTCAACTTCACTGTTTTTGACAGGTTGAACATCTGCTTTTGCTGATGTATAAGCAAGAAAACACTTGTTTCATAGATCTCAAAACACTGTTGTCTGTTAGACAGGAAGGTGCCTCTGCAGTGCAGAACACATGTATAGTCTCTCCTGTGGCTAAAATATATTCTTATTTATTCACCTGTTTTCCACTTTGGCTGGATCAAGCTGATTTTTTTTTTTTTTAATGTTCCCTTTTCACTCATGTGCTCCGTAACATTCATGTCTTTTTCACCCAAGGATAATTGAATCTCCAAAGCACACCAGCACTATCGACATTAAATCTTCCCTGACATATATATACTTTATTGAATTTTATTAAAACACATTGGTGCTTCACTGAAATCACAAAGAAACATCTCCCTGGAAAACTAAATCTTTTCCAAGAAATCAAAAGTCTGTTTTGTGGAGCCCAGAGCAAATGGAACAGAGTCTTATTTTACTGGATGTAAGTGGAAGGATATTTTCACTAAATCTGGGAGGATGCACAGGAAATGGAAATTTATTTTTCCCCATAGTGATTGTGGGCCCACATGGACAAATAGGAGGAAGAAGAAGTAGGTCATATCCAAAATAAGACCAGAAAAACATTTTAGGTCACCATATCCATGTAGGTACTGTGCTCCATAGCTCCAGGTGGATGTTCCCTGGGAACTATGGAGCTAGGTATAAATAATGTAGAAGATAGTGTTTTTCTGATCCCTGAGACACGTTGTCAGAGAGTCCAAGAGAAGAAACTGCTTTAGCCATGGCTGTCAACCTCTAATTAGAAGCAAGAGATTCAGCTGAAGCAATGGATGACTGGCATTTAAGTTACTCTGCAATTAATAAAGTTTTAAAGGCACTGACCTCCCTAATGGGTTTCTTTACTCACTCTTTATGCATGGGGCTAGAAAGGGACCATGCCAAGTGTCTATTGCATGTGAGCTTAATCAGCAGTGATATAATGTGATTACACTTTTAGACTGGTGCATATTATGTAATGCAGAATATTCTCAGCAACAGCTGATTGAAACCACAAAAAAGAGCCTTGATGAAGCTTTTAGAATTCAGGTTTGAGACTGAGTTCCTAGCCATTCCTGCACAGCACCTAATAGTTTGAAGTCATGGAAAAAAACTTTTATAGAGGAAGGAAAAATGCCCATTGTTGTTTGAGCTTGTCCTAGACAATCTCAGTAAAACCTGCTCCTTCCGATACTGGTCAACGGAGCATATGCCAAAATTTGTGGTTTTGTTTCTGCAAGGCAGTCTTAAAGACACAATGGGTTCTTTGAAAACCAGATGACTTTTTTCCTTTAGAAAGCCATAAACATCAACATGTAATAAAATGCTGTACTTGAGAATGTGCCCATTTTACAGAAATGAAGAACCAAGGAGAAGAAAATAATAAAGTGACATGAATTAGTGACTGAGTTCTGATGACTGCAACATCTTCATACTTAAATATGGAAAAAGGGCTTGTCAAAGGCCCCCAACTCTTGTTGACCATCACTGGGAGCACTTTTCCCCTTGCCTATTTTTGGGAAGCTTGAAGTTAGATGAGAGGGGTCTCTCTGCAGGTGATGGAGGGAATCAGGAAATACAGGACCATTTCCCCTAGAAGAAGGTGAATTGCTCTTTTAAAGGATGAGATGCATGTCACCTAACAGTAGGCATCGTTATTGTCCATGCCCTGGCGCATCCCAAGGGCAGTGGGTTGAGTGTGTGACACGCAATGTAGTTGTTGTCACCTCTGATGAGGATGCTGTGATATGTTTGAGTGTACAGATACTTTAAGAATGCAAAACATTTGCTTGTGAAGTATTAAGCTGCCTTTGCCTCAAGCATTGCAGTCAAAACAAAAGAAAATATTACTTTGGTTTACTAATCTTCTGTAGACTTGGTGAAATATATAATACATTTCATTAAGCTCAAGTTAGTTAATTACTAGTTAGGAAATCCAATATATTTTCAGGGTTATTTTCCAGTTGTCATTTTGCAAGAGAATTTTGCTTTGCCGTCATTGAGAGACAAAAAAAACCTCTGTGGACAAAAGAAACCACAAATAGAGGAAAATATATCAATATTGTTTTTCTTATAGCCTGCCACTCATTGGGTGGAATTTTTTGCAATATTGTGAGCTTGCCTCTGGCAAAGCTCCATTTTCAACCCTAATGTGTGCAATAATAGAAGACAGCTTATGGAGCCATCCCTGGAAGCTTTGCAGATCTTGCAAGTTCTTTAAGTGCTGTCTTCAGGGTGGCTAAATACTGGCCTATGGCTCAAGGAAGAGTCCCTGTTGGGAAAAATATATATATATGCGCACATGTGCATTTTCATGTTGAAATTCAAGAACACTGTTTAATTATTTTTTCCTAAATTCTTTTGCATTCCCACCCAGGTATAAATCTGTTCCACGACCTTCATCACTTAACAAGAAAACTAGTGTTACCAAGATGCCATACTTGGAACAGAGAGATAATTATGCTCATTAATATCAATCTGATCATCCACTGAATCTATTGTCCTGCTTCAGCAGTAGCCAAATTAAAATTAAAAAAAAAGTTCATTATCAATTACAGACTGACTCTAGCAAGGTTTCTAATCTGATTAATTGATATCAAGTTTATTTATACACAAAAACTTAAAAGCATCTATCAAATCAAAACACATGGTAATTTGTTCTGTAAATGATGCATGTCTGTGTATAGAAGTGCTGACTGGAAAAGTTGCTACAAAAAAACATATCCTGTGGATTCTGCAGGGCTGCAGTGGAAGTTAAATAGAAATGCTTAACGAAATGTTGGTTTTTTTTTCCTCTGGAATTTTGTTTTGGAAGAGAACCTGAGGGAAAAAATTCTGACAATGTCAAAATATTCTGTTTTGACTATTTCAGAACAAAATGTTTAGAGTTTCCTTTTCGAAATGGCTTTTGTTTTGAATTTTTTGGTTTTGTTATATTTTCTCTAATATTTTTTATATATTAAATATATTATATTATAGAAATAAAAGTTAGAAAGCTACAGTGAAAATAATTGGTTTTATCTACAGAAAACATTTTCTGGATTCTTCCTGTGGAAAATTTGACTTTGGAGCTTTGCATAGTCTCTGGTTTGTAAAAAAGGACTAAAGGCTGTGTTGGCCTTGAAGGACGCTGTAGACAGAAAGCAGCCACAATTCTTCATCCTATAGGAGGACCCAGCAGACATATATTTTCTAGCATACATCCAGTTTGGGTTAAAAATACCAGGTGCTGTTTTTATGGAGGGTAAATTGAAGGAGACTGGAGCATGTGAATCTCACCCGGACTGCCCTTTGCTTCCCTGCCATTTACCATGAGATTCCTCCAGACTTATTGGCAGCAATGTCAAATGATGAAGGAATAAAGAGAGTTTATGGACTGGTCTACATCCCATTATGGATGTGATATTTAACCATACCATTATTTTGTCGTTTGTGATACAGACCCAGGAGAAGGTATTTCCCTCTGAAGGCTGCATCCATGCTATGTGCATCCAACCAAAAAGGCCATTGCAAGGAAAACAACTTTTCAAGGAGACTAAGCTTAATCTCTTTTCTCTTAGCTTCTTGTTGCTCATTATTTTAAGGGTTAATTGTCTATTTTGGACATGCTGATTGCAGAGAGGTTGCCCAGAGAGGTTGTGGGGTCTCCGTCCTTGGAGATACTCAAAACCCAACTGGACAATGTCCCGAGCATCCCGCTCTGGGTGACCCTACCTTGAGCCATGGGACTCGGCAGTCCCCAGAGGTGTCAGCCAGCCTCAGCCTCCCATAAGTCCATGGGACTGAGACAGCAAAGAAAGAGAAAAAGTTGATGGTGATCCATGTGCTGTAAACAAGAACGAGTTGCATGTTTCCTGCACACAAACAGGAGCGTACATTTTTTTATGCACCAATTGCAACAAAGGGTTGAAGAAAAAAGGTGCAGTGGCATTTCTCTTTTACAGGTTCAAATGCAGACATGTCTTCCAGGTAGCAAATGCACAGCATCAGTTAAACTCCTTCCTTGCATATTCCTCGTAACGCAGGGCTGCCTGTTGCTCCCTCTGCTAGCTGACAAACAAAATGCCAGCATTCTCTACCCTGAAAGAAGATGGGTTATATTAATAAAATTATTTTCCTAAGGAAATTTAATCCTGGAGAAAAACAACAAGGTTTGTTCATGGAGGGGTAACTTTGTTTGCCATAATCTGCTTCGCTTACTTCACTCTGTGATGGCAGCTGCTGGGAGGCATCTAGGAGGGAGGAAGGAGACTTCTCATCTGAAAAGTTATAGTATAAAGGCATACTGGAGAAGGTAGCTTATTTTTAAACTCTTGCTGGATAATTAAATAGGTAACACAGCATGACCTTGCTCCTGTTCCCATCTCACAGTCTGGAAGGTCTCGGCAGTCCCAGGCCGGATCCCCCACCTTGACAAGCGATGCCTCCAGAGATCTGGAGCCTGGCTGAAGGTCCTACCCCAGGAGGACGTTGGGACGTTGCAGACCCTGACCATGCTGGCACAAGGCTGGCACGGGGCAGTGGCCATGCTGGGGAGCAGCACCCTTGGCTGGAATATGGAAATTTGGAAGCTTATTGCTATAATCTGTGGTTATGATTTTCAGCCCTGCCAGCAATGCCGGGAATCAAACCACAGTCTCCTGAGTGCAAAGAGCCTTTATTGTAATCCGATAAAACCTTAACAGCCAGTCGTCTTCTTTTTATGGTAAATTAAGGGCCTCATTTACTCTGCAGTGGCCTCCTTGCCCTTTTGTTTAAGTCTCAGTAAGAGTGAGGCAGGGGAGCATGGGGAGGGAAAATGGATCCCAGATTCCCCCCTTCAGCCTTGCGGCTTTCAAGAATACAAACAAAATCCTATTTTCTCAAGACATGATTTCTGACTGGCACTTTGGCACCTCACTAGAGCACCTAGAAGCTGTAAACAATGCCAGTCATGAGGTTGCATGGTATGAACTCCAGTGCACCTACTCCACAGCGGTGTCCAAGTTTCCCTATTTTGTTTCTTGGAAATGCAATCAGCTCTGAATCTTAGATTTCTCCCATACTGGCAACAGCAAGCTTTTGCCTCAAACATCTTGACTGGAAACCTTCCAGTGAAACTGTACTTTCAGCTGTCTTGGTTATTTCCATATTAAATGCTCCCACTTGTAAAGCACTGTCCTCTCGGATGGAGACATACGTATGCTGTGCGCAGTTGTGATAACTCATGGCGCTAATTACAGGTGTCTGTTTCTTTATGGGATACAGATGGGCTACCCAGGGATGCTGCTGCTCCCCGGGTCCCTCTGCAGAAAGGATCTGTTTCCATAACTCTGGGGTAATTTATGAACTTCCTTCATCATTTTGGCAGACAGTTGTACTCAAACTGATCCACTGCAACCCACACTTACAACGTAATGCACTCATCTCACTGCAGCGAGTGATGCAGATTCATCAATCAACCATACATCCATTTAATGACTCAACCTGTTCAAAGCCATCTCCTGACCTCCGGGGAATCCCTCTTATTCTGAATTAGCTTGTAGTTTGTTTCTGCCTTTGCAGCACTCTCTGTGCTCTCCTGTTAACTCCTCTGTTTCAGCCTTGCTGTAGCAGAGGCTTTGCTGTCAATCACTGTGCTACTGTGATGGGACTGAATGCTGAGAGCAAAATATTTGGGAATAGTTATTTCTGGCTAATTTATTCAGTCATCACAGTCCAGCATGTGAGTGGCAATGGACACATCAAGCCCAAGTACTGCCCACTTGGCAATAGCTGCCACCTCTGTATAGTAGGGTTTGCCACACTCCACATTGTTGTGAATGATTCCATGAATAGGTGTCAACCCCCTCATATGCTTTAATAATAAAGGAAAAATATGTCTCAGCAACACTTTTTCTTCCTTCTCGATTATTTTTATGTATTCTCCCTCAAAAAAAAAAAATCAGTAGTTAAAAATACTTTATGAGACAAACGTTAGATTAACAGTTCCTTCAGGGTAGCAAACAAGAGAAAGGGAATTACAATTTGAATTTTGTGCCCAACAAGACACAATTTTGATCTGTTTTTAGGAGTGCTGAGCACCTTAATTTTCCGAGCAATTCAAGCATTGTCAAGCATTTCTGAAAATCAGGCCTGAGAGGGGTCAGCCTGGATTTCCAAAAATGGAGAGACTTAAATCAGAAGCCCCTTAAACAATTGGTCTTAAACATCTCGGTCACCTTCCTGCTTCTCTTCTTATTACCCGGAGCACAAACTTGTGTGGAGCTTGTTATCTGCCTTAATAGTAGGGCTATAGCAGAAAAGAGGCGACTAAACACACATCTTGCAGTACCAGCTGCCACGGTCCAGACAAGCCATCTCCACGCTCTCAGACAGCTGTCTACCTCCTGTCTGAGAAAAGAAGAGTGCAAACATCAGAACCAAGAAATTAGATAATCTTCAGCAAAGAGAACTACTGGACTAAAGTTGAGTTCCCTAACAAAGATCTCAGCAAATAGCTTCTTTTCGTCAGGTTTTCACTATAGCAAGTAGATCTCACTCACTTTGGGACTGGTTTTCAGTGCAGCTTCAAAAGGCAGAAACAGCAAACAAAGGAAGTTGGAATGAAGAAGATTTCAGGCATCATAAAATGCTGAAAGTACCAATGGTTTTCAATAAAGCCATCTTGATTTATGATTTCATTTTCCAAAAACTGCAGATCTTGATTATTCCTGGAATATATTTAAAAAAAAAAAAGAACCAACCAACCTTGAAGGTATTTTTGTCAAATATTTTCATTCCTTTTCCAAAGGAAATAGTTGATTTTATAACTGCAGATGCCTCTTCGTGAGCTGTTCAAGAAAAATCCCATGATTTTTCCATTCATTAGCCAATCCAGGCTCACTTTTGCATCCACAGTAAGGTGTTGCCATTATAAAACTGGGACACAGTGTTTACATTTTTATGGTGTGCTCATAATTAGCAACTTTCATCGATGTCCCTCTGTTTACTAATTAAAGAGCAGCTGAACCTCAAGGGAAACTTTAAGAACATTCCGTTTTGAGATTATTCTGCCAGTATGTCCCATATTTTCTGCTTTTTATTAAAACTAAGGGTAATTCTACAAAATAAGCTCATTATTGTTTAAGATAAGACCTGATGCTTCCGCATGCTCCCCAGCTGAAATTGTCACGTGGCTGTGTGACATCATAGCAATTAGCTCTGATGCCACAGTCATAGAGATGTGATGTCAGGTGGGAAATGAACATCTGGAGTAAATGAAATCTGAAATTCAGTGCAGCAGGCAAATGAACCCCTGAACATGCACGCGTGTACACAAGGAGAAAAAGCAAGTAAAAGCTAAGCAAAAATATTTTCTTCTAAAACGTCCCATGAGCAAGTGTTCAGAGGACAGGCTTTCACTGGTCAGATCTACTGGTAGACTTTCATAGCTGCAAAAGCCTCTCTGTGTTCCTGCCATGCACTTGTTTCTATGCTTCTCCCACAGTGCATGAACAAGCGGCTTGATGCATGGTTATTTCTGCACTCAGGACATCTTTGTGCATAAGAAAGTAAGGCAAACTCTCCAAGAGAGGAAAATATGTCTCTGAGAACACCGTGCACCTGCCATGCTTGCTAAAATTATAACAAGAAATGGGTATTTTTTTGTAGTCATTCATACATGGGAATTCATGTGGGACAATGAGAGTGTTTCCATCACACAGGTGCCTCTCGTTTTCCATCCAGATCAAGCCTGTAGACTCCAGCAGAGGCCCCAGTCCTGCAAGGTACTAAGAACTCTAATATCTCATGCGTTTCCATAGAGCCAAGACCAGCCTGCTCCTCACCAGAGGTCCATGGTCACCAGCAGCAGAATACCCTCTTGGCTCATGTAGACCTTTGCAGAATTCCATTGGAGTCAGCGGGAACTGGGATTGGAGACCCTCAGCAGGCCTCCAGAGAAGCCTTTTTGGTACCACAAGTTGTTATTTAAGCCTCTAACTCCAGATCTGCTATGCAAATCTGATGAAATTTGTTCACCCCCAAATTTCATGTCCCTGGAGAGGATCTCTGTTTGGCTAGAAACTAGTGAAATTTGTCATAAAGTTGGATCCCTTCCATATAAACAGTTACACGTGAATAAGAGGAGAGCTGTTAAATCCATCTGTGTGTAGCATGGGGAATTTTTGCTTTATGCTCTGCCTATGTTCAGGCTTCATGGCTTCATTGCCTGCCAAAACAAAAAAACAAAACAAACTACCCCCAAAGAAGTTGTGTGATCACTCCAGAGCCCTTGGACTGGAAGATAGTTTTGAATTAAATGAAGAACCTTATATTTACCAAAGGCTGGCAGATACTGCATCAGAGCCTTGTGCCTTTTCTCTCCTGATGGATTATTCACTTCTAGTAAGCTGATACCATTTCCAGGTTACATGTGATACAAAATTGCTCCAATATATTATTATTGTCACCTTTTAGCTTTGCAATTCTCTTGCAAATTACCTCTTTTAACTTGGTTTATCTGTCTGTCTGCCAGATGTTGAAGGTAGGGAGAAAGCAAGACACAGGCAGCGAGTTTGTTTTTCCCACTGGTTGACAAATTTCAGCCTTAAGAAGGGATCACTGTGGGCATGAACTCAACTTTCTGTATGGTTCAGAGGGTAGAGTTTCCCTTCTCCTTAAGCTCAACAGATGGTTTTGGAGGTAGGACCATCTTCCGGGGGGCATCTCAGCTTGACAGAACAATTTTGAAGGAATTTCAAAAGACTTCACCACTCATCTTTCTCTTTTGCTCCCTCCTACAGCTATTTTTGGATTCACTGGTGTTGCTGTTACTGATTCTGGCCAATGCTGCCTTGCAAAAGACCATTTCCCTGCATATTTGCTGAATGTAAACATAATCTTGCAAAATAGAGTACATGCTTGCAGAAGGTCTGAGGAACAGCAGAGAAAAGGGGAGTTGCTCAAAGCACATCCGATGAGAGATCTTGTATTAACAACAAAGAGTTTCTCAAATAAGAAACTGGCAGCAAGATTTCAGAGTCTCGGGCTACTGGAGCAGTTAATGAGTGAGGAAATAAATAATAGATGGAGAGAATAAGACCTGCAAGCAGACTGGTGTTTTATGCAAAACCTAACTACTGCATTTAGCATCCTGGTATGATGTTTCCTGTCTTACAGGAACATTGAAACATTAGTACTCTCCTTGTATCAGCTCTTTGGGGAGCTGTATCCCAAATTCACATGCCTGGGTTGCTGCTAAATGGGGACAAACCAGACAAGCCTCAGAAGAAGCCGCTCAGTATAGACCAGACAGAATCCTGCCTCGTAGCCAGCCTGAATTTTCTGAATGATACATCAAGGCTGTGCAACGCCAGGGCTACCCTTTGCTTAGCAAACATCTCCCTTTTCCCATCTGCAAGGGCAAAGTTTGGTTTTTTGCCTTTGCAACCACTTTCAGAGAGTGCTTAAAATTTAAAAATAAAACGCAGGTTCTGCCAAGAAAACAGGTGTCCGCTCATTAATTCCTCATCACATGGATTTTACAGCAAGTGAAGGGACAATGAACACATGGGAAAATATACGACTCTGATAGTGCATTGTTTCTTATATTTTTATATCGATAAACACTGACTCACCTTCAAAAGCATAATCCAAAAACAATAAAGGGAAGTACAGAGGGATCTCATGGTCTTTGCTGACTTTGTCTTGTTTATGACCCCAAAACACTGTAAAAGGAATATCCATAAGCATGTCCTATGTCTGCAAAGTATGGGCCTCAGTGCTGTGAAAGAGCTGAAAATTCAGGTAGAACCTCTGCTTCCTGACACAGAGAGCTGCAAACTTTGTAGACTAATAGCTAATCACTTCAAGTTTGCACATATAGTCGATTTTTTCTAGCTATAACTTCCTTCAGAGAATGAAAAAGTACCCTATTTTTCTCATTTGTCTTTTTCTGTCCCAGCAAGTGCTGCATTTCATAACATTTGAAACGTTGGTAAAATGTATTTCCGATTCTTAAAGGGGATCATGCATGAAATCAACTCCAAAAGGGGCCAGCAATGCTCATAACTAATAAACATCAAAGGGGAACATTCTTCTTCTTGCACTGCTTGCTGTAAAAGCACCAAAATTCCCACTTCAAAGTGGATCTGCTGTGCTGCAACAATGGGCGTTAGGAACATGTCCCGAACACAACGAACCAGTATTTTGATGAAACGCAACACAGAAATGACCCTAAAAATACTGTGCAACCACATGTGCTAAGACAGAGGTGATGAGATCTCAAGCTTCACGCCCTGATCTCTTCTGCAGGGAATCAGGAGGGACGTCCAGACATGCAAGACCAGGAGTGGTTTGAAGATCATCTCTATGACGTGTAGACTATTGGCAGAAGAAAGGAGCCAGGTGTCTACGGGCATTGATGCTCCGGTCCAGCACGGCAAATCCTTCCTTGCAAAAGTATAACTCGATGTGAAAACTGTTCTACATCCAAAAAGTCAGTGGGAATTTCTTGTTATTCTCACTAACACCAGGATATTACCTTACATGTCCTAAAGCTTACCAAAAATCATTAGAAGTCTTCTCATTAAAAAGGAAAGAATGAAAAAGGCAGAGCTTTTCCTATAGGCTTGTGATATGTAAAAACCATGCTGCCAGGATTTAAACTTCATCCTTTAATAGCGTTCATTTGAGCTCATATTCACATATTCCCCCAAGGCTCAGGATGATGAGATATAAGTACCTTGGCTCCCCAACTAAGATTAATGGCACAGCTCTGAGGGGGATATTTTGGTGGCAACAAGTCCTGGACAAGAAGTAGATGATGGTGAATAGCCAGAGCAGAGCCTCTCACAACACATTTTATTGCAAGGCGCAGCCTGAGCAGGGGCAGGGACTGGCTCTAGCAGATACCCACCAGCAAACCAAGCTGCACCCCTGTGATTGTCTGCCCGCAGATGGAGACAAAGTCCTCTGCTCCCAACAACACACAGGCGTGTCGGTGCCCCGTGCACTAAATGGCGACCATAGCTGCAGTCAGCTCTCCCACCAAGAGCCCAGGGCACTTCTCCTGGTCCTCCTCTTCCCTGCAACCTCGTGCTTGCTCAGCCCGTGCCTCTCCCTGCACCTTGCCCAGGCAGACATAAGAAAGCTGGTATCTTGTTGATGACAGCTTGTCTGCAGCTGGGCTGGGGGCAGCAGGGCTTCAGGTCTCTGCTCTCAAAAAATAACTTGGTTGCTAAAATAGAGCCCTCATCCTGTCTGCGATAGCTGTTTACCTGTTGTTACTTTTACCTGCTGTTCCAGGAAAAGTAACTACTTTCTTTTCCTTGATTTTCCTTTTATCACACACAAACATCCCACCCAAATTTCTCTACGTCTCTCTTTCCTTTTTTTTTCTTAGTTACCACATAACAAAAATGTTTCTTTTATATTAATTTTGTTACTCAGGCAAAGTAAACCATTGCTCCTCAGTATGTCGTATAAAAGCCAGAAATGGAGTGACTCAGTCATGCAGGATTTTATTTAAACCATTTGTCCTGTGGTCAGAGTAGATTAAAGGCAGATCAGGTTGCCCTTGGAGCAACACTGGGACAGTGAGAGTGAGAGATGTTGGCACTTGCTCCTTAAACCACATGCAGCTCGCGTGAGTGTGGCTTCCTCCGGCCTCTCTTTGCCTTCTGTAAATGCATCTCTGTGCAGGAGCACCTGTGTGCACGTGGGCTGGGGAGGACCAGCGTGTCCCTGGCCACTGGCACACTCGGAGCACTGCGGTGTGATGAGCCCCAGGGGTAGCCAGTATGCACCAGGGGTGGGCAGGTCAGGAGGAGGAGGTGGTGGGAAAGCACACTTAGCATTTCCTTGTCCCTCCACATACCAAGGGGTACCTGCTGGGTTTTTTGCCCTGCCTTGTGCTGCTCGTCTGCAAAAGGGTTAATTGGTCTGGGAGCATGAGGTGGGTACATTAAAGGTTTTGGGATGAAAATCCAAAGCCTCACAGAAGATCTGAAATAAAATACATGTGATAAACTGGCTGTTCTCTGCAGAGACATCCCTGCTGGACCATAATGATTGCAAAAGGATCCAGGTGTGTTTTACTTGATTTTAATAGCTGCTGTCACAGTGTCACCACCATGCGCTTGGTGCAGACTTGGGGTGAGCTGAAAGACGGTAAAAACCAAACCCACTGGAGGTGCCCCAGGGCATGGTTTCACACTATGAAGTGGTCAGGGATGATACTGGGTCCTCTCCTCTCTCCAGCAGTGTCTGCTTGTCCTCCTACCACCCTGAGCAAGGATCCCTCCCATGCCAGCACAGCTGGCCATGTGATTGCACAGTGAACCAGACTGGGAGTTGATCTGGCTTTAAAATAACCCAGCAGCAAAATAACATTTGGTTTAATTTTAAGGAGCATCATTTCCCTGATCTGGGTCTCAGCACGTGCCAGCACAAGAGGAGCAGGAACCGCAGGATGGGGAGGGAACCAGCAAGGGAAACACTTCGAGCTGCAGGTAGCCACAGCCTCTCTGAGCTTCAGGAACATTAACCATTTATTTAGAAATTAAATTTAGGGCTTTATTAGCTCTAAACAAACCATTTACAAACCTGAGCCTTTCTTCTTTCTCCCATCACATGGCGACTCTGGGTCAGAGCAGATGGCCAGGGTCTCTTCTGGCTCTCTCACCAAAACACAAAGCACAAAAACACAAAAGTGCTGTAAAACAAGAGAACAAACAAACTTGCAGGGTGAACTGTTGCAGACTGTCCTTTTCATGGCTACAAAGGACATTTCTAGGGACTTATATACACACACATATGTGTGTCTGTATATATATGTGTGTATGTATATATATATATGTAGCACATAGGAGGCTGGCTAGCTAAGTCCAGGCAGTGCCCATGCCATATACCATAGATTTATGCAAAGATTTTCTCCTAAATTTATCAATCCAGCAACTCACATAAACAATAAGTTTCCCCATAATAAAAAAATATGTTGAAGGCCTTGATTAACTGCCTCATCTTTCTGAATCCACCCTTTAGATCCAGGTAATGGGATTGCAGTCTGGGATGCATTCTGCTAATGTCAAATCAACTCATTACTGTAATCCTCTGAGAAACAAAGCCTGGCAGCCTTGCATGGATTTTTATTACAGATTACAACTCTTGTGATCATTTAATCCAAGAAATTACTCAGTTCTTCCAGTTTACGAAGTCAAAATATGATTGCTCTTCAAAGAATGCAAACTTGTATGAATTAATCTCTTTATCTAGGGATCTAATGGTTTTTTACTAATTTTATACAAAAATATTACCATGTGTGGGCTCCATAAATCTGTCTCACCCTCTTACTAGTTACTTTCCCCAGATGCTTTGAACTTCTGCGAAAAGTTGTTTAACCAAAAAAACACAGCTGCCACATGTTGTAATTTCCTCTTTGGGGGCATCTGTTACCGTCTTTACAAAGGTTTTGCCAACTTCCCTAAGGATTTTTTCTCTATTTGTTGTATTTCTCAATATCTTTTCAATTTTATCCCAGAAAACAAAGCTGTATGTTACTGTGTTTTCAGCACCTTCCCAATATCCTGAAAGATGCAGTTGCATAAACTCAGGTTATATTCAACATTTAGTAGATAAATTAGATTTACCAGCCCTTTGAACTCTATCAGACAAATTTTCCAATGCTTATTGAGTGTCTGACTTTTTGTCTGACCAACATTGGTGTCAAGTTCAGGGGAGGAAAGGAGAGACAAGAAACTTCCATAAGACAATAAATTAAAAAAAAAAAAAAGAAAAAAAGGTCACAGTGTGAAATTTACCTTTATGTTCTACTGCCCAAATGCTTCCCCTTGTGCTCATGAGTGCTTCTCCTGGCTTCAGAGGGGTTTTTTTCGGAGAAGGTGAGTAGGACTTGGCCCATATTCCTGATGACAAACACTGACGTTCCTTGGGTGACCTCTAAGCCCAACACATCAAAAGTTTTGCTTAAGTTGCACCTACAAAATATGTCTGCAGAGGCACAAACAGCTGCTCTATTGTAAAACGAGCAGGCACATGCCAAAATATATAAAGCTACAAGCAGAGGGCCACGAAGATCTCTGCTCTCTCAAGAACAGGGCCTTTGAGATGGAAATAAGTGAAATTTAGACTGGGGTAACGTGCACCACAAAGCAATGTGGGAGCACTTTCAGGGTCCCCCCACAGTGAAGAGCAGCCATCTGGAAAATGCCCAGCCGTGCCCCGCCATGGCGGTGGTCTGACATTTGACACAGGGAATGGAAACATCGGTAATGTGGTCCTGATGCTATTAGGGTCTGTAACACACGTCAGGGGTGCTGGAGGAATCAGGGTGGTGCACTGGAGGAATGCTGCCTCCATGTGAAATGAAAAATTACCCAGAAGTTCATGTTGCAACGCAAAATTATTTGCATGAGTGTTCCTGGGTTACAGCTGTATCCCCTCCTCACTGACCTGATGCATGTTGGTACACACAAACTGCTTCTCCTCTCCAACATTCAGCAGTGCTGTGGGCTGAGTGATGCTCCCTAGATCACCACTCTTTGCTTTTTCCAGCCCAGAAGCTTCCCCACTTTTGGAAAAATAAGCAAAGTTTGGCAGGAAGGGCACTAGCTGTGCCTCCAGTAACCACCACAGGCTCATCAGGCTTACTTCTAGGTACCCTCCTGCTTGTCCTCAGCCACCATGTGCAGAGGTGAGTCATGGTGGGTTTCCAGACACTGCAGCGGTACGGAGATATGACACAAACAACCGCACACACCCACACAGCAAATTGGCTCAATTACTCCATCTCTTCTGTAGTTTGCATTAACTAAATGGTCTAAATAACCATATCTATTTCCAGACCTTGAGGGCATAGGTACCATTTTGCAGCAATGTGCTGTTTCCCAAGAAAATACAAGCATTTCAAGGAGCTCAAGCAGGAATCTTGGCTCATTGTTTTTTAACTATACTTGAGGATCTGTTTTACTGTGTGGCCTTCTAAAAGTTTATTTCTCTCCTGACTAATATGAGGAGTGAGCGAATGATTTTATTTGGCAGATATTGCTCATTTCTCCCATTGTTTTTTTTTTGGTTGTTGTTTCTTTTTTAAACCACAGATAAAATTAGCTGAGTTTGAGTTTTGTTTTGCCTTCTGCAGCTTAATTTTAAGTGCAAACCTTGTCATCATTCCCCTTCCCTGAAGACAAGGAGCTGAGAGAGGAGTGTGAGTAAGCCAGAGTTTATCATCTCCTTCCTGCAGAGATGTGTCTCAGGTTGTCAGAGCACTGGTAACTGAGCTAAAACATCAGCCTGAGAGTAAATGTTTGACTTTTCCTCTTAGTTTACTCTTAAAGAAATCTACCTTTTTCATCACGGCTAAAGCAAATTTGATCTAAAAGTTGGCACAATTCAACAGGAATTGCCTGTAACATGAATATCAGAGTGCAGAGCCTGAGTGATGCAAAAGGAGCGACCCTGGTCCCTCCCTTCTCCTGCACACTCCCACGTGAGCCACCACTTGTCCTGTCCTACAACCAACTTCCCAGCAACCAGAGAAGCAGCAGAGAGATGGACCTACATTTGGTGGAGTCCGAGTTGTCTTCCACCTTCCTTATTTTTATTGCACTGACTAATAAGTCTGGGGTTTTTCCTATCTCCCCATCAAGGCTTATGGACATGATTTGAATTGTGTCTGATGTTGCTATTTAGGGCTTAGGTGATAATTACCAGTAAGCACAAAGGGAATTATTAGACATCTCCATACTCCATACGACTGCTCATTCATTAAAATCCTAGGCTTAGTACCCATGGTAGCTCTGCTCTTGGAGTAATGCAGTATACTGTCAGAATTGCAGCAGGACAGTTTTTCAAACACATCATTTTATGGAACGCCAGCATGAAATTTGAAAAGGAAATAGGGAAAGAAAGGCCAACCTAAGCTCCAGGAGCTCAGCACCTCCAAGAGGTGAGCCCTTCAGAAGCAATACCCTAGCAGTGGTCCCTGCTATCATTCTCTTTTAATGATCTATTTGACTACAATTTGCAGAAGCAGACTCTGTAATATAATTAATCATTGACTATAAAGTAACTGCTGTGCTGCAGTGAGGTTGAGAAAAATATGCCTTCTGGAAAGTGCTTTGTCTTATAATACGCTGCTCTCCTAATATGTATTCTAATAACAGTGTAAAGGGGAAAACCATTTGGAAGGGTATGTTATTTCTTGGTGCTTCATGTTGGAATTCATGTCACTGTAGAAGTTATTATTGTAATAAAAAGTAAAAATGAGTTCTCAAAATACACTATAGCATATTATTTAGGACAGGCTGTAAGCAGAGCCTTAATGTTAAGCACATGCATGGATCACTCTGAAGTCAAACCAAAGACTTCTGCTGCAAATAGGGATGAATTTAAGTTAGCTGTTTTCCTGACTCAGGACTCTATGCCAACCCTCCACATAATATAAACAGACAGACACAAATTCTTGGTGAAAAAAGTCCTAATCATGTTAAATCAGTGGTAAATTCCCTTTCACCGTATCGCAGCCCAGACTTCATTGCTAGTTCAGGACAGAGTAAATAACTATATTTGTTTTTAAAAACATTTGTGTGCTAGCTGTGAAGCCAAACATGCATGTGGCACTGCATTCGTACACTCCTTGCCATTGCACAGGACCCATTCCAAAAGGGATTAAACTCCATATTTTTGGTTGATTTGTCTCTTCACAATGTGAAGGTTGTTCCGGTCCCTCTTGCTCTGATGGTTAGAAACCTTCTCTACTGCAACCAGGATCGGTTTTGCCTACCCAATAGTTTACAGCCCTTCTCACTACTTACAGGTTCTTCCTGATGTTCTTATATGTATTTTGAGCCTTCATTGTACAGAGCTGAGCAAAAACAACCTCTCCTATTTTTCTGTTATAGAAGTTCCGTGTTCCAGGCATCTAACAGACCTTCTCTGAATCTGTTCTAGTTTAAACTAATTTTTCTTGAAGAGTCACCAGAACTGCACAGTTCTTTGAGATGCCTTTGTCTAGACTTTGTGCAATGACAGGAATCTTATCTGTCTTGGAAATAACTGAGTGGACACATGGAGAATTAAGTTTGCTCTATTCATCAGTGCATCATGCGTCGCAGTGTCGTTATTATGCCATAAAAGTGTAATGCTCCATCTCCTTCTCTCTGGTTTCGAGTTGACGAAATTGCTTCTCAACCTTAACTGTGTTTTTTCACTGCTTGCACCTTATTATCCTGCTCCTGCACCTCTGCAGCTTACAAAGCCAGAATCTCAGCCTGGGATCTTCTTGCGCAAAAGAAACCTGGGTTTCTTCATTTCTTTATTTCTTATATTCTTTATTGTTATTTAATCTTATATTCTTTATTTCTTATACTCTAAAAATAATCTCATTTTTAAGACTATAATAAAAAATTTTAGAATGATGCTTTCAACATTTGCAGTAGGAAATGTTGGGCTCTCAGTGAGGTGTCCCGCTATTTTCGTATATGTCCCAATCTACAATCAGATTCACGCTGGAAAACTCTGAATGCAGAAAGCAGCATCAAACGCTGCATTAGGCTTGGTGAAGATGGCTCAAGACATCATTGTTCAAATTTTAATAACAGAGAAGGGAAGCCGTAATGTGGAGCGATGCGCACACCGCGTCTCGTGCTGCCCGCTGCTACCCTGCCAGCAAAACACACAGAATTCTGCCACCGGTGGAGAAAGCGGCTCATCAACAGAGAAATGTAAATGGGACAGTGTTTTTAATAGCAAGGGAGGAACACATTCCGATGATGTTCATTTTATAGGGCATTTCAGATGTATGGCATGAAATCAGGGTCTCTTGAGGTCTTTGTTTATCAGAAAAGGAGAAAGGCTTGTTCGGGTGTTGTAATTCAGCTATCACCTCTGGGTTTACATATATTCCTGCAGTAGGTTTCCTGGAGATTCCTCTGTTTTATTAAAGATTTATTGCATTATTTTCTTGCAGAGAAAAAAACAGGATGCCTTACACTCCGGAAATACTAATAAGACCATAAGAGCCGCCCCACCAGAGCAGATGAGCTTCGACACCAGCATCCTGTCCCTGAGAGGTGGCTGCCGAGGGAGGGGTGTGACATAGAGTGACCCCATAAGGATGGCTCCTGAAATGCTCTGCCAGCTCCAGCGACCATGGCTCAGGCACATCCCAAGCAAAAGCATCTGCGGGAGCATCTACTCCGCGAATCCTCGTACAGGTGCTGCTCTGTGCCTCCGACATCTCCCAGGCCCACAGGGCTGTCTGTCCATCCAGCTCTCCTCAATTGTTCCTGATAAACAGGGCTGAGATGATGGCCTCAGTGTGGCCACTGACAAAAATGCAGGTGACCTCAAAGGGAACATGAAAATCCCTGACTTTTTAAAGAGCAAATGCAGGGAAAGCAGTAAAGCAGAATATGTGGCAAATACAGACTGTCTGAAATGCCAGGAGATTGAAATTCTGCAACTTAGGATCAGGTTGTTCAGAAGATTTACAAAGTATAGTAGTAACTCATGAAAAACATTTTAACAAACCCTCTGCATGGTGTTTCTCATCAAAAAAACCCCACATATTGGAGTCAGCACAATGTATTTGATCTTTCATCTGGTTCAACTTCCATCACCCTGAATTCAGGGGAAAAAAATGTAATACTTTGGAAAGATTTCCCAGCACTGAAGTTTTGTGAAAAGCATGCCCTGACCTGCAGGGATCTCTAGCAGAGACAACTGGTGCCACCTAGGCCAGGAAAGCTGATAAGTCTAGCAGGCAGCAGATAAATTTCTTTACTAAATAATGAAAACAAAATAATGCACACAGATACACCCCTGCAAACTCATTTAAGGCTTTGACACTATATATGAATTGGAGCATTTAATTACTAAAGACTTTTAACTGAGATCATGAAATAGGGATGCAAAGTAGATGGAAACTGTGCCAGCAGTAAGTCTCCTGCTTTTTTCTTTTTATTTTTAAACATAGGTGGTTTTGTAATACTTCCCCAAGAGGTGAAACAAGCCACTACTAACCCATACCTACACGTCTGGTGAAACCTGCCAAGACCACAGCTCTGCAAAATTCATAACCTGTCCCTGCTTTATCAGGAAATATAGTGTGTAATAACCCATACTATTGCCAGTTAACGTGATTCAAAGATGTATTTCTCATCCTTTCCATCTCTTCAAGATAGTCGCTCATTACAAGAACTTATTCAGGCAAAAGTCAAGAGTGAAGCGGCCTTCCTTCCTATTGTGCAATTTGTCAAGATACTTAAAGGAATTTTAGGAAAGCAAACGTACACTGAGCATCAGACTGACAAGGCAGAGAGCTGCCAAGTTATTATTACAGCATTTTGTTATTATTTAATAGGAAGCATCCCAGACATCTTAACAAATAGGAGTCCCTTGCGGCTATTTTGCGCAGTATTTCTTGGATCCTGTGACTCAGCACTTTATCAACACAGCAATGATATAAAAAAATGAGACTCGAAGAGGCAATGAACAGCAGTTGCAGCAGATCACAAGTGCTGGGTGCACTTGTCAGGACAGCCTTGGTGGGTCCTGTGCAAACAATAGGAGGCCCTGGACCTCTGGGCTTGTCCCTTCCAACACTAAAGTGTCCATCCCACTGCCCAAAGAAAAGATTGTGCACCGATGCTGGGTAAACAAGGTAACATATCTGTCTAAAGGAAGACTCCTGTCATACTAGTGCATTTCCCAACCTCCTCATGGTGGCCATATGAGGGATGAAAACTGGTTTCACACCAGCATTTGCTGACAGCAAAATATAATGAAAAACATTTATATGAAACAATGTAGACCACATACTAATTGGCATTTTATGTAACCACCCCAAAGATCATAAGATTTCAATTTAACATAGCTAATCACGGCATCGATTGTGTTCCCCTGGAGCCATGCACTACTCTGAGGGCGTACGGCTGCACTGCTGTCCTGTGGCTCCAAATCACGTCCGTGGATGTATATTCTCATCTTGTCAAACCCTTCAAAGCAAAATAAATACTGAGCAGAGGAAGCCTGATGGTGGTGGCTGTGAAACAGGTCCACAGCTGTGAAACAGGAAAAAGAAGGAATTAAAATTCAGTCCAGTCCATTGAACTTGCCCACCACTGGTGTGTCAGTAGCTGTTAGGAAGCCTGAAAGTCTCTTTAATCCTCTTCAAGGGTACCTGGGCCCTGGGGCCTTTGGAATTTATATCTTAGGTAAGGGCATATAAAGAAAGGCAAATGCAAGTGGACAGGAGGACATGGTTTCTCCACCTGCTGTGTTGCTGCTTCTGCGTAGGACAGTGTCCCGACCATCAGTCCAAGCTCACCCAGGACATTTCTCCCACAGCAATGAGCAGATGCCCCAAAGTGAGATCTGAGCTGATCTTATTTGAGAGTTGGGTCTGTGTTTTCAAAAATACAGACATTTTAAAATGTCCAACCCATCCTCTTGCTGGCTGGCAAGGAGAGCAAGCTCCCAGCTCTGGGCCACATCCAGGGATGTGGCAGCTGAAGCAGCACACCCAGCGTGCGAGACCCATCGAGCCGGCAGCTTTGCAGAAATCCTCACTCGGTGGTTTTCACCACTTGCTAACGTCTGAGACCTGGCGTTACCTCAGGACCTGGAAATGGAGACATTTGTATGTGCTGTGACTTCCAATTAAGATTGTCAGGCTGGGCATCTTGCTTCAGACCTGGAGCTCAACCCAATTTTGTCCGCGAGGTTAGCAAAAATTCATGATGGACCTCTTCTAGGAGTCTCTTCTTTCTACCAAATATTTGCTAAGGAACCACACACCAATGCTGAACTGAATGAAATAATTTCACGTGCTGGTCATGACCTGTCACTGCTCTTGTGTGTGTATGTAAATAAAACTAGTTGCATCACACTTCAGTTTTTAAACTTCTGAGTCGTTTCTGTATAAACATCATTTTTGGCATAGCATCTCAGGCGTTTTCTACCTTAAAAGTTGCGGGGTTTTCTTTGCAGGAACCCCAGCTACTGTAAAAACCTTATTTTAATAAGAATCAGGGGTTGGAAAAAGCAGCAGAGACACTTGCTCCCTTTTGCAGGCTGGGGAAAGCTATGAAGCAGTTTGGTCCCTCTCATGGATTTCCCAAAGCATGAGTCTGCTCCCCCAGTTACCCTTGCAGTTACCCCCAGCTCTTTTTGCTCCATGTCCTGAGAGCCAGAAGCAAAAAAAGGCAATGCAGAAAGTGTCGGTGGATTTCCCTTCCGTGCCTTCGCCGAGCTCTGGTGTGGGGCTGCTCCGCTCTTCCCACTCCCACCTGCTGCAGACCTCCAAGGGAGCAGCAGCATCTCACAAAGAGCCTGAAACCTCCAGAGGTGCATTTTGCTTCCCTCCTCTCCTCCCCCTGCTCCAATCCATAAAAATACAACCAGTCACACAAGAGAAACATTAAAAAAAAAAAAAAAAAAAAAAAAAAAAAAAAACAAGAGCCAGCTGCTGCAGCAGCAGGGAGGAGAAAGTGCTCGAGCAGGTCCACGGCCGCTCTGCAGGGCGCGTATGTGGGCGGCCACGAGTGCCAGCAAGAAAGTAGGTCCAAGGTAATCAGAGTTAAAAACAAACCCACCATGCCCCGTACCCAGGGTTGTTGTTTTCTCATGTGAGGTTACTCAGGAAGTTTGCAGCAGGATATGCCGATGACCTCCGCTCAGGCAATCGCGTTAACACTTCGCTTACCTTTTCTCCCACAATAAACGGCATGTTTCCTCCCTGGGAATCTGGCTTTGGCTGCAGGTTTCCTGTGCTGTGGAGCAGCTTAACCCTTTGGGAGTTCCCATGCCCCAGCCCCTGCTGTGCACCCCATGGGCTGGTGAGGCTGGGGTGCATCCCATGGGCAGGTTGGGAGGGGGCAGGTGGGGCCCCTTTGCTCCCCAGAGGGGACACCGGAGCCAGGGCAAGGTGGGATGGGGTATCCTTGGAGGTGATGGGGCTGCCATGCGAGGTTTGGGGAAAGGAAGGAAAATGGAGGAAAAGGGAGAAAGGAGAAATGGAAGAATCCAGCATTGGTTGGTATTTCCAGGCAGAAAGCAAGAAGCATTCCAGCTGGGGGATGGAGGGACATGGGCAGGTCCAAGCCTGTAGAGATGGATTCACGTTAGCCTTTTGCCTGAAGGCACCTGGAGGGAAGCAGCCGTGATGGGGATGCAGACAAGGCAGAAGATGGGTTCAGCCCTTATGCAGGAGCCCAAGGATGGTCCATGGGGCTGCAGGGTAATGGGGAGAGATTCCTGCATGGGGATCTTGGCAAAAGGCGGAGTGTTGGATGGGCTGCGGGGTGGTGCTGGAGGGAATTCTCAGGGTCTCTCATAACCTGGCAGAAGAAACACTACAAATAACACTAGGATAACCCCTACAGATAGTTACAGGCTACAGGAGTAGAGGACGTCCACCTCCTCCATGCACCAGGACAGCCCAATCACTTGTGGAGCTGGTGGGACTCTGCCCAGCCAACTGCAACAGTTCCCGAGGTTAAGAAAACACTTTGTTCTCATCCAAACAAACAGGAAAATAAATCTGGGGTCAAGTTGTATCATGACAGTTGGACACAAATAATATCCTGGGGTGGCTGGGAGGCACCCAAAGCCCAGAGGGGCTCGGGCTGTTGGAGACATAGTGCAGGAATAGCCCGCGCTGCTCAGCCCTCCCTGCCTGTCCAGTTGGATCCCTTTGGGATACTGCAGCAGTTTGGACTCACTGGCTGCCAGCAATGCTGTACTCAGTTATCCATGCTATATAGGAGGGAAGGAAGGAATAAGTAATGAAAAACAAACTAGGAAGTTGTTTGATTGGCTTTTTTTTTTTAATTTAAAATGAAATTAAAGTAATTTTCAGTCAACAAATAGCCAAAATTCAGGGTCTATGCAGGGTGCTCTGCTTAATGCCATGACCATGGAGGCCGGAATATAGGATTGTTCATTCCAGAAACATGAGGAGGTTCTACCACATGGATGCGGAATAAAGGTTCATTAGCCAGAAAAACCATCTTTATCGTGGGGAGTTGGGGAGTCCTGTGGAGGCACCTCCCTGGAAGGAGCATCAGTGACTCCTCGGGAAAGCCTTTGCTTTTTTCCAAGAGGTACTCTGTTCTCACTGCTCACTGGTACCTTGCAGCCCCTAATAATCTTTGGACTAAATATTCAGGGCCTGAGGGGTGGAAATCACATCCTACCCATGATTTCAGCCCCTTTGAAACTAGAAGTACCCCGGAAGAGAGCCGGGAAATATTCTTACCCTCTACCTCTGCAATACCTGCCCTTGCTGGGTCCATCCAGGGCTGTACATTGCAAGAAGGAGCAGGGCAGCACCATCCCCCAGGCTCTGATGGCTCTTACTATCTTGGTTTAATTGCACTTTGTCACTGGGGTGGGGGGGCCACAACAATGGCTTGAAAACAGGCTCTGGAAAGAGCGACTCACTTGCTGAGCCATTGAGGATGTTGTTTATATGCTAGATCCTGTTTTCTTCCTCCAGCAAAGTGCTTCTCCTCCCAGGTGCATCTCCCGCAGCTCCCCACCACGCCGGGGCGAGAGGCGGCTTCCTGCCGGTGTGACCCCGCTGGGAGAGGCAGGGCTCAGCCAGTGGGTAACCCCCCTGCCGCGCAGGGCAATGCCACCTTGGCTGGGGAAGAAGTGCTGCAGCCGAGGGCCTGGGCTGGCCAACATGGCTGCAAGGTGATGAATAAACTCCCCCTCATCTCTGTGGTGGTGAAAGCAAGACCTGGGTTGAGCACAATGCACGCTGCTGTCTCGCCTGGGTTATTTGGGTCTGTGCAGGGCTCCGGGCATCCTTCAGCCATGTCAGGGACTATGGGGCAGCAACACTAAGTGTCCAGGGAGCTCAGGGTGGAAGGGGTCACCATCACCATGAGACCCTCCATGGGTTACAGCTGCCCAGCCAGCCCATGGAAAGCCCTCAGGAGCTAGCCTGAGCGGCTTTAGGTGTGCACAGATGCTGCCGATGCTGCGGTGTGATTTTCCATAGCAGTTATTCCTGATGACGCTTCAGAATGACAGAAAATGGGACACTGGTGCCATTTCCAGCACATACTTGCCCGAGCTGCTCTGCAAGGGAACACTGACTCAGGGGCACAGGCCAAAAAAATTGATATTTTTAATTTTACTCCAAGGGAGAGAAGCTGTGAGCCCGGGGAGGCTGCACAAGCGTTACAGCAGTGCCATGCATGAGGACATGGTGGTGCCACCAGTCCAAGGGGCTCCTGCTGCAGCTTGTGATGCCCAGGGGGCCCCTGGGGGGGGACCCACCTCCCACCCTGCCTTCAGCATCTCCCACCTCATCGACGGCCGAGGACGCTGCCTGGGTTGACACGTCCCCTCTTTAGGGGAGGGGAGACGGGAACCGGGACATGAGCTGGGAGCACAGCAGCTGCCAACATGGGAATGTTTGAACAAGGAGCGAAACCTCATTTAAACAAATAAATAAACAAGCTGACATCCTCTGGGCCCAGGTTTATGATAATAAAAACAGAGCGCACAGCTTGTGGGAGGAAAATACATCGTGTATTTTCACATCTCCCGTTTCCTCCTAGACCGTCGCAAGAATTTCCTCCGAGTCCATCACTTCCTTCTGACATTTTTGAGCTCAGAAATCCATATCTGAGCCTGGTGCCCTCTCCTTGATGAGTGACGCAGGAAGAAACGGCTTTGAAGGATACCTCTCAGCTACATTTTTGTGCCTGGTTGCTTTGAAGTGCTGGAGGCAGGGCAGAGACAAAGCAGAGCCAGGGATGGGAGCTGACCACATCCCAGCCTGGTGTTTTCCCCTTTTTCCATAACAACCCCGGAGAGCTGTGCAGAGCAGCACTGCCCAGGTTCATTTACCCCCATGAGGGTCTTCTCCTGCTAGGCTCTTCCTATTGATTTCCAGGGTATTTTCAAGCATATCCCAAATTCTGAGAAAGTAAGATGCAGCTGGGACTTGCATTTGCACTTCTAGCTGAACGCATTCCTTTTTTTTTTTTTTTTTTTGTTAAAACCCTCTCGCAGTTTGCAGTTGAGGAGTGGATAGAAAAATCCACATCACACTGATGCCGCAGGATGCAGCGGTCATTAATTCAGTGCAAAGCCATGGTTTTCAAGTGGGTAAACTGAGGCATCAAGAAAGCAACTTGCTTAGCTGCCCTCCCAGCTCCATTGCAGAGTCCAAAATAGACTCCAGAAGCCTTTATTGTCTTTTTCATGTGAGGTGTTTAAAACTACCTGTGCTTTCAAAAAGTGGGGGTGAAGTGTTTTCCTGATGTCTCAGCACCTCTTGCGCTAGAGCAGCGCTTATTTTTCACTCACTTGTGAATGAGCTTGAAAAACTTGCGCTAAATGTAAGATTACAGTAAACAGGTTACGGACATGTGAGCTGGGATATCCTGGAAAGCCCCAGCTGCCCTGGAAAGGAAAAAAAAAAAAAGAAAAAAAAAATGTTACAAGTGCATGCCGGAGTCCTTTAAATCGAGGTGAAGTTGCCCTAACTCTGGCTCCAGTCAAGGCAATTTTTTTCCCAGGGAGTGGATAATTTGGGCACCTTTGCCCTTAAGCAGTGACCTCCAGCTTTCACCTTGGGGCCATGTCCCCAGGGCAGTGCCATTCATGCCGCGCTGGCCCCCTAGCCTGAGAGAGACCCAGCGGTAGTATCACAGGGGAAAAAAATAAAGTCACCTTGGGAAGAGAATGCTTCCCATTTTTTGGCTCTCAGAGGTGTCAAAGGAAGCAATCTGACGTCGAAGGGCCGGAAAAAAACAGCTTCTTGGCTGATGTTGCTCATGTACAGCGAGGTCACTTAGAAAGCTATCAGTGGCTTAAAAATAAATGCAGCATGGAGGTTGCCATTCAGCGATATCCTGTATCCGAAAGCTGCAAGGGGTGTAAGCAGGAAGAAACTGGAATGACCTTCCCTCCCCCCGCCCCCATTCCCACTTTTTGTTTTCTTTTTCATGCTCCTGGCAGTAAATCACTGAAATTTCTGCATTTAAATGATTGCGCTTCATTAAAAATAGCCCAGGGAACAGCCTCCGGTGGGTGATGCCCAGCTGTGTGTGCTCCTGCTCACCCTCACAGCTGGCCTGGCAGAAGCGGGTGCAAGGTTGACCCCGTGACGGTGAGCTGTGCTCGTAGGCAGTGCTGAGGGAATTGCTGCGTGCAGCTTTTGTGCTCCCTGCCTGGACATCTGCAGCTGGACGCCGAGCTGAACATGCACACTGGCCCTGGGCAGCATGGCAGTGCTAAGATGATGATGATGATGATGAGCAGCTCCAGGTAGTTAGTAGTCCACGCCCCCATCCTGTCTGCAAAGTAAGTGCACATGGGAAAAAAGAAAGTCCTGTGTGTAATACATTTAGTTTTTCATAGCTGCTCCTCCAACAGATTAAAAAGGCAGCACAAATACATCAACCTCTTCCTAATGTAACTTTTCCAGGCAAGAGTTACTGCAGTTGCTGTGGGGGTGCTGAGGATGAGCACGTGGAAGGCGAAGTTGTTGGCAGCGACGCAGGCAATGCTCGCTTGCTGGAACAACAGTTCAGTGCTAGGAAATGCTCTGACATTTGCAGTTCTGGCCCTGCTCACTCTTGCTCTTTGGACTCTACCTTTTTCCCACCTTTCTACCTCCCTCTGAGATGTGACGGAAGCTCTGAACGAAGGACCTGGGTCAGGCAGGGGCATGAGTCAACCCCTTTGGGAAAGAAGCCCCCAGCCCATGTAAAGGCTTAAGATTTCAGGCACTTTAAACATGGAGTAAAACAGCCCTTGGCCCAAATGCCTCTCACCTAAGAAGACACCAGGGTATCATTTCTGCCCCATCACCCAGTAGGTGTTGAAAGAAGCACCACCACCAAACCAGGCAGCTGTAAGGCTCTGTGGGAACAGGGTGCCTGGGCTCATGGCTTCTCTCCCTTGGAGTAAAATTAGAAATACCGATGTTTTGGCCTGCACCCCCAGCTTCAGCGGGGCTGCTCTGATACATCCCAGGGATGTCCATGGAGGGGATGATTTTAGGAGCCTAGTTCTGCTTCTCTCCATGCCTGGCCACGCTGAAAATTTGGCACCACCGTCATCAATATCAATGAAGCACTGGAGGCATCTCCCACCGCAGCAGCGCAGCCATGGGTTTACTAAACCAGGTCTGTTCACTGGCACGTTCAAGCTCCTGCTCTCCCTCCTGCACCCTGCAGGAAGGACCCTTCCCTTTGAAAAAGACTCCTTTCCAAACACTGTCAGTACGTTATCCAACTAACAGTAAAGATAAGAATCACCAAGGTAAAAGTCTGTAGACAGATAATCATCTTACAAACCCGCTTGCATTTTCTCCTGAGAAACTTTGGAACACAGGAAAGAATCGACACCCAAACAGAAAAAGAAAGAGGAAGATTTATGTCTCCAATGCTTAAAGGATCAAAACCAGCCGTGATGTAAAATGTGATCGAGCTCACAATCCCCTTTTGATGTCTGCAGGAAGGAAAGAAGATGCTGAGAACTTTCTCAGCTCTGTGGCCGCCAGCCCTTATTTCCACGTCCAGGTCAAGAGGTGGTGGAAAGAAAAATAAAGCCCAACCGGGAAATAAGTTGAAAGAGCTCTTTCCTTCCCCGAGGCCGCTGGGCAGGGGCAGAGCCATGCCTAGGGGTGGTGGGGCAGGCAGGTAGGTGCTGCCTGGGCCCGTGAAGAGCAAGAGCATGCCAGAGACACAGTTCCATGCCCACGCCACACTGCATGGGTGTGCAACACCCGCCCGGCAGTGGTGCCTGCAGGTGGCTGCAAAAGTTAGCAGAGGAATTTAGAAAAGCAAATGGCATCAGTTGCTGCTGCAGGTTGACCTGAGTGTCCCCACCGTGTTCCCTTGAACAATAGTGCATGATCCTGCCACACTCTTCACAGTGGATGAAAACCCTAAATTTAGATATACGAGCTGTGAGCAGTATGCAAAGTATTTAAGGGCCTATAATTTTAGACTAAGCATAATTGTGAGACATATTTAATCATGTTATATCTAGGGCTGAGCAATGCCAAATATTTTCCACCATTATTCATGCAGATCTTTACGTGAATTAGCGGTAGCCACAATCATCCCTCTCCAGAGTCCATCACATGAGGGAGGAAGGTGAAGCTGAATTTTTCACTTTACACCAGTTGGTGTTTGTGAGAGAAGCGCTCAGGCATCCACCAGAGCAAAGGAAAGAAAAATCCCCACTTGCCTTGGGATCGGTCACAGGCAGACAGCCTGCCTGCAACTGGAATGGATTCTGTCCATCACCAAAGTAAACACAAATAAATCAATCAATAAAGGGGGTTTATCAAACAAGCCAAGAAATTTAGGGAAATTTTTATCTGCTCACAGATTTTCCACAAACAAAAAAAAGGGCTGCCAGGGCCAGGTCAGTGACTGGGGTGAAGCGGCAGAGCTGCCTTGAAGTCAAAGTGCTAATGTGTAGCAGCTGAGAAAATCTGGCTTTGAGGTCCTGGTGAGTCACTGGGTGAGTTCTGCTGGTGGAGCCGATTGCTGCCCTCCCCATAGCCATGAGCAACCAGCACATGCCTGTCTGTCTGGGCAGATGGCCGTGCCCAGAGCCCAGGAGCATCTCAGGAAAATCCTCTGAAAACCACCTTGCCCAGCAGCTGGGGAAACTAGTTTTGCTTTCAGCCAGGACAGTCGTTTCTGCTCGCAACCCGCTGGCAGCCGTGACCTTCCTTCTGTAGGGATGGATAACACAGCTATTCATTTTTATGCCATTCCGTGGGCAGCTCCAAGATTTTGTAGGAACACTCCGTTTGGGACACCTCTGCATGGCAGGATCAGGCCCGGTGGGAAAGGGCAGCTCCAGGGAGTCCTGGAATCACATCAGGGTGAGAAAAGCTGGGATCCCAGTCACTCAGTGCAATAGGCTCAGCAATGTGTCAAATATTTTACTGCCTGGTGCATGCTTGGGGATTTTTTTAGCAGCTCCGCACATTTTCCTAGACCGAGTGATTGAAGTGAGCCTCTCGTGCTGCAATCCCCCTTCTCCATCGTTCAGGCTTTCATCCCTCTGCCAGGGATGCTGTGCTGCAAAACCCGGAGCACCTTTATTTTTATAGCCTGCTGGAGGATCATTCCCAGTCGAGCCAGTTGGTCTCAGTTACTGACCTTGCCAGACAGTGTTTTAATTTATGTCATTTCTAATAAGTCACAGCCAAAATTCTGACTAGATCGGTTTTGTTTTGCTGGCTGAATCCCCATGCCGTTGCCACTATAAGCGCTTATGTGCCTGGTTAGACCTGATTGCCTGTGTTGTCTTAAAGAATTCCTTCGTGCCAGTTTGAATTATTCTGGGCAACGGAAAACCCGCTTGGCGTGCTCTGGGGTGCTCCTCCCAACAGCCCGGCACACACCGGGGAGACAGAGAGCCTTTTAACAGCACCTACAACGTGCATTCATAAACTCTCCAGCCTCCAGAAAACAGAAAAAGAAATAAACCAAAACAGCTTTAAAAGGAAAGACATGGTGGTCCCGGGGCTCATCACTGAACAATGTGGGGGGGAGAAATTGTTGCTGCAGAGACCCAGCACTGCAAACGGGCATGGAGAGCGCTGACAAGGGCAGGGAGGGACCACAAACGAGGCATGGGGTGTCTGAAAGAGCATCTGCCAAACCCAGTGCAGATGCCCTAAGTGCAAGATTTTGCTGCTCTTGGTGCTTTCTTTAAAAAAAAAAAAAAATGGAAATCTGGAGAAACTAAACCCACTGGATTTTGGTAGGAATGCCAATGGGCTGTTATGCCAAAATCAAAAGCCATGATTAGTTTTATTTGAATTGCTCTGGGATCTCCTGCAGCGCTGCAGAAAGGGCTCCTGGAAGGGTCCGTCTGTCTGTCATGCTGTGCAGCATCCCAGGAGCTCCCACAGGGGCATCATCCCATGTGGTCCGGTCTCTCCCCTGCCCTGTGCCATCCACAGCCGGACCCACCACAGCACTGGCTGATCCCAGCTGGCCCCATCTGACAGCAGATACATCATCCGTGATGACGGCAACAAGTCTTTTCTTCCCCTCAGTGTTTCCAGGGTTTAATGCTGTAAAGGCCAGATGCAAAGTCCGCTGCAATGTTTTAGCTACCAGCGCTTCCCAAATAACCTCGCGCAGCATTAACAGGCATTCATAGGCATTGTGCTCTTGGGGAGACAGCAAAGTCGTCAGAGCTTCTCCAAGGAGAAACAACTGCACTTTTTAAGCTGTCCTTATTTCCTCCTCTTGTCCCCTTCCCTTCTTCTTTTCATCTTCCTGTATTTCAGGAGGGAGAGGAGGAGAAGGAAGGAAAGGGTAATTTTGACTGATGACGAGGAAACAATTTGGTGTAACTCTAGCCAGTTTTTTGTCAAACGCTCAGCACCCAGCATAATTTTCCCCAGCCTGGGGAGGCTCATCTTACTATAGTACCTGGAGGGTGTTTAACGGGCTGCGTCTGTCCCCCTGGCAGGTCAGACCTCTCCCAGCACAAGCCTCTGCCCAGGAGCTGAAATCCAGACACTTCTACGGAAAGAGGGGATTTGTGTTTTGTTTTTTCATTTGCTTTTTTCAAACACGACTTGTCCCCTCTGCCTTGGGGCAGGCTGGGGAGCAGCTCCCAAGCTCGGCCCACGCTGCAGGAAGCAGCAGCACCTCTTGGCAAGGAAAAAAATCCCAACATGTGGAGAGACTTAAAAATTGCCATTTTGGCTTTTGTACTGAAATATCTTCAACAGGGCACAAAAGAGGGAATGTAGGTCTGCAATATTTATGCTGATAAAAGAAGACTGAAATGCATAGTAAAAGGCTGAAGAACTACAGTTGCATTGGAGAGACTTGATGCAACAGGCTACAGCTCTGAGAATGGATTTTAATAAAAGACAACAAAAAAACATCAGTGATCAAGAGCTGGTCCAGCTCACATGGGCCACAGGGGTCTGAAATTTCCCTCTAGTGTTTGAGAGGGTTTGAGCCTCCATTTTGGCATTGCTCCCTCCCGTGGCCCCTCCAGCTCAGCCCACAGCGCTCCTTCTTAATTTAAAGAAGACTTTCTGCACCAGCCTCTTCTCGATGATGATGACCAAGGAAAGGAGAGATCACCCAGCCATGCTTTGGCCATACACAGCCCTCCTCACTTCATATACACTGTGTTGAATGTGAGTAGTCTTGGCTGATGACATACTGTACAAGAAAGTATAGAGGAAAAGGTGAAGTAGCTCAAAAGACAGCTGGAAGAGAGGAGTCATTGTCAGCGCATGAATCACAGGTGTAGGCAAAGACATTTGTCTGCATTATGAATAACACTCCCTCCTTAGCTGACTAAAAATCATTAACTTTTAAAAACCCGACTGCTTTTTATTATTAATGTTCTACCTGAGTGCCTTGCACTTGTGAGTAAAATAAATATGCGTTGATTTCAGATTGATCTTCAGGTGGCTTCACTTCAAGCGTTTTAGAGATAAAAAGTGGTTTGCAAACAAAATACAGATTTTTTTTTAATATGTTTATAATCAGATGGTTTCATGGACATATTATTCTCAATTCATAGAAGGTTTTTCGTTTAGTTGTTGGGGTTTTATATTTGACGATTGCTTTGAATAAAACAGTTTGGAATTTGTTTGTTTGTTTTTTCTTCTGATTTGGGATGAATAGAAGTACATGGCATCTGGTAAAGTTTTTAAGCATGTGGTTTAAGCCTGCCTCAAAGCAGTTGCAAGTATCTTATGCATATTTATCAGGGACAGAGGGATTATAATATGATTATTCACTACTAGTCAATAAAAAAGGAATTATCATAGCACCTTCCATGTCATACATGGGATCACATTTCAATTACGAAGGAAGAGTCCACAGTTACTCACTCCAAATGCTTTTTCATGTTTTACAAGGTACCAAGGAGAGCATTTCCAGGGAGAAGTTACAACCTGAAGATGCTGTGGCTCAGCACTCACTGCCTCTGGGCGAAGGCAAATGTGCCAGGACCAAACCAGCGACACCTTCCTGCAGCAAGGATGGTGGCAGCTCCACGGCACTGGGCATGGGTATGACTCTCCAAAGCCCTCCAGCCAATGTCTCTTTGCCACAGAAATCACTAGAAGGTGATACTACTAAGAGGATTTAGGACCTGAATGACTTCTGCAGGCCTGGGCAGATGTGGTCCTGTATCACGGCCAACATAGAAGAAAATTTAACCCAACTCCCTTGCATTAATCCCACTATGGAAAAAGAGTTTGTGCAGGGAAAGCAGAAAGGGAAAGGGCTGAGTGCTGTCTGTCCCTGGATCATTTATCCACATTAGAGGGGGAGGCAAGGGGTAAAAGGCAGCGGGGACGGGTGCCCCCCACCACGGCAGGCTGCTGAATTACCTGCACGATGCTACGAAGCTGCTCCCTGTCACTGCAGAGTATTTGCTTTCAGCGGATGACAACAGTGCCCATCAGAAAAGGCAGCAATTTCTAAACCATCCCATATTCTGATTCAGTACCATGAAATGGAAGAAGCTGTATATGCTACTGTCAACGTATAGAGGTGGTGAGGGATGTGCGACTCATTTTTCTCCATTAGCTGCTGAAGTGGTTGGGAGAGAAGTCACTCTGTCATCACCCAGGTTCATTTCTCTGGGCTTCAAAGGAAACGTGCACTCAATTTCCAAAGCCTATGCTATCGTGAAGTGCCATAGATGTGATAACTGTTGGAATTGCTGCTGGTGCTGGGTTAATTTGCTGTTGCTATAATAGATCACTCCTCTTCCAAGCACAATAAATGCTGCGACCACCAGCCCCAGAAGTCTCTCTTGTAATTAAAGGCTTTAGGTATGGATATTCCAAGAGCTGCTGAGATCTGGTGGAAGTGGGACAATGTAAACACCTTGGAAAATGCCTCAGTTTCCAAATGAATTCCCCACATAAAAGACCGCAGCGGCTGATCTACCAGAGCAGACCAGCAGTGAAGCCAGTGCATTGGCCCTCGCTCCGCTAAGCCACTGGGGGGGGATGGAAAAATACGGTGTGTTCCTTCATTCCTGATCATTACTGATCAGCAGTGGTCCAGAAACTTGGTAACTGAGATCTATTATTTTTTCTCAGTTTTTGTATATGAGTGTCTATTACTGTTATTGATTCCTGTCCTATTGCACCGAATTTCATGCTCTAGGATGGGTTATAGGACCTAAAAAGCAAAAGCTTTTCTTGCTCTGTGGGCAATGGGGACTAGAAACATTTGATCCACCTTTTCAATGTTCTCCATGGATTTTCCTCTCCCAGGGAGGCTGTGACCTTGGGCATTGCCCATCAGGGTATTAAAAACCATTCTGCATATTTTGACATTATCTTCCATCAAAGAACCCCTGAGGCCTTTTTATACTCATTAATTAAACTCACATGTTGCCTGGGAGGTAGATACACGTTATCTACCTCAATTTACATTGGAAAAGGTTAATTGGCTCATTGGACCTCACAGAGCCAGGCTAGCAGGTGCCCTCCCATTCCTGCTCCCAAATAACCTGGGATCGAGTAACCTTGCACCAGTACCATTTTCTCTCGAATCCCATCACAGACCACACAGGGGAATCAAGTGAGCAATACCAAAAAAACCCCTCCTGCCTATATCCATCGCCTGCTTCCCCTCTTGCTTTTCTTAGTATCCAGAAGAGAGAAAGGAAAAAAAAAATTTAAAGGCAACATGAAACCACTCCACACTCCCAATGAGAAAATAAAAATGGATGTTGCAGGCTCATATGTTCTATACGTTTCCAAATATTTCCATCTGCTCCTGAAATTTCCATTAGGAGTTGCCAAAAAGTCTTACAGAATTGTTAACACGATGGTAAATTTAGATTCTTTTCATGGAGAGATGTTTCCCCACCCTCTTAAAAGTCTGGTATCAATTTGTTCTGTCACTGATAAGCCAAAGGTATTGCTGAATTTGCCCTTTTGCCCCACTTGTGGGCTTAGTGCAGGCAGACCTGCTGGCTGGGCTGGGGATGTGAGCAGAGAGGCAGCACCCACGCAGGGAGTGGGTCCGTCTTCACCTCTCGGTCTGTCCCCCTCCATCCTCCCAGTATCAGGATGAACAACAGAAATACCTTGCAAGAAAATTATGGACTGTCTGTAACTGGTTTTCCCAGTCATCACCCCATCGACCTGTTCTGCAGTTTGGAAACTCCCCAATGATGGCCGGAGGCTGTTGGTGTGTCCTGCCCATGCACCACCCAGGCTTTCAGCCCCTGATTAAAACCTCTGCGCTAAGAAGCAGGCTTCTGTGCTCAGAAAGACTCAGGGCAGCTCTGCCTTTAGATGGAGGAGGGCAAAGGGTTAAGTTGAACGTGTCCCCATCGCCTGCCATCAACACACTCACAAATACAGGAGCCAGCTTGGTGGCTTAACAGAGGGGGCAAAGACAGAGGAGGGAGCCAGGCAGAGGTGAGGACCAAAGGGAGAGCATCGCACAGGGGTGATGGAAGCCAAAAAAAAAAGAGCAAGATGAGGTGGGGAAAGCAGGGAGAGGCTGTAGCATCTCCTTGGCCAGGTGCTGGCTGCCACAAGCATGCTGCTCCCTGCGTCAGCCACGTGCAGTGGATGCAGTCATGAATATTTATATGTGCAATGACGCCCCACAGGCACAGCTCTGGCGTAGCAACTTGATTCAGATGAAGTTGTGTCATCGGGCTGTTTCATCAAGAATGGTTTGATCAAAATACCATTGCTTTTTCAGTAAAACAAGGTATTCTTTCCTATTGGAAAGTGCCTTTTTGGGTTGGCTCTTGCGTGTGCTCCATTCGGTGAATTAATAGTGGCATCATTCAGGGCTGATGAACCTGTATTAGAGTAAGTGAGCAAGAACACGGTGAGTACTCCACAATATTATTTTATAGCAATTACTCTCTGTGACCATTTAATAATAGTCCTATTCCCACAGCATAGCATTTTCCAGAGGAGGAACTTAATAGAGATTAAAGATTCGGAGCCATTACACAAAGGCAGAAAGCACCACTCACTTCTCTGGCAGCAGGACTGATGCTGAAGAACTGGGGGAGCCCGAGCCTTACACAACCTGTTGTTTTGCCTCTTGAGATAGACCCCATATGGCTTAGACAAGCAAGCTCCCTGCTACAACCTGAACTTCTATGCAATATCAGAGCCTTTCTCCCAGGCTGTCCTGCCAGGCTGCCTCCCCCAGTGACCCTCTATCTCTCAGGATTAAATATGCTGCACCAGGGCTGATTAGCAAAACCCCAGTGCAAAAAAAACCCCTTATAAACACCTTTAGCTTTGAGTAAAACCCTGCTGTACCACCTAGAGAAGTGGGATTGCTAGATGGACACTGTAAGGGCACTATAATGCACTTAGGGATGCTATAAATCATAACTTAATAAATCTGAGTTTTACTCTGGTTAATCTTCCTTAAGGAAGGAAGGAGAGCTGCAGGTCTATTTTCTAGCTCCCAGGAGAACAACATGACAACAAGCCCAGGGGAGGAGAAATAAAGATGCCTCATTTTATCCTTTCTACTTCTAAGATATTCCCTGATGTGTCCCACAGCTTCACCCATCTCAGGGGATGCTGCTACAATTCCAGATGACTTTGTCTGGCTGCTGGCGTAACCCGTGCGGCACTGCACGAAGGCCAGTGGCTGGGCATGGGCTGAGAGGGCAAAGCAGAAAAATCACAGTGGCTGCCTTTAGGAATGAGCCTTTCCCACTGAAAGGAAACCTATTTGATCTCTTCCTAACCTGTTCCCTGCAATTATGCTTATCATATTTCCCTCCTGATGTATTTCTTCTTTGAGACCAACATCCTCCGCTCTGATGCCGGCACAGTGTTTCAGGGAGTGCTCTCATGCTCCAAGACACGAACATAAATGTATTGCCACCTGCAGCCTGCTTGTAAAAGAGCCACACTTGGGATCGAGCTGCTGAAACCAGACTCACAGGCTGGTATTGAACCTGCTTGTATGCTTCCAAATCCTTAGATTATTCAGGAATGAAGGGTATCATCCCTTGACTCATCATTGCATAAGTTAATTAGTCCACTTTAATTCAAATTTTACAACTTGACTTTTGTCCAGAGATGTGAGCTTGGAAGAAACAGGAAAGTTTCCATCGGATTACATGCTTGGGCAGTATGAATTATTAACTACCTGGGGTAGTGTTATTCAAGCCTTGGTGTTAAAAAGATGTCATTAATATCTTCCCTGCTTTTAATGTTCTTGTCCATTTTCAGAGCAAATCTTCCTTGCCTTCAGTGCTAAATACACACAGGGATCCACGGCAGCACTCCTCAGCTTTGCAGAGACAGGCTGAGAGCGCATGTATATGCTGCCGTGCCTTTTAAGTACTTTTATCTTAAACAGTTAATATTTCATAACATTGCATTTTTTTAAGTATTAGTGACTGTGCTCTTAGGTGAATTTTTTTTTAATATTTGTAGGAAAAAAAATCATATTTGCCTAAAGAAAATGTCAAAACTTGAACAGATGGGAATTTTTACCAAAAGAAGACTGTTTTGCTCAGAAATAATTCCATTTCCAAAACCTCAAATAAAGTTTCATATCTTTCAGCAAATCTTGGACTGGGATTATAAATTCAAAATAAAAATACAGAAATTTCCTATGTTGAGCTTATAAATGCTAGTTTACGACATTTTCTGGTGTCTTAATGAGAGCCATGTGACCAAAGTTACATATTATAGGAAATAGCCAAAAGGCACATATTATTTTACAGGTATATTTTTGAATGTAGAGGATTGCTTTTTAAAATTTTAACACAAGATGTTATTATCCTTTTTTAATTAAAAAATTACTGGGCTATTTTTTCCATTTTTAATGTGCTCTGCACTGCATGAGAGAACCAAGTCCTCTCTCCAGAATCCCCAGTGCACTGCAGATGATTGCACCAGGGATATTTATATTCCCAAAAGCTCAGACACCCATTTTCTCCCCTGTAAGCTCTCACAGCATTGCTTTGGAAAGGGTTTTGTGAGTACAGCACTGCTGATGTTGTTGGATAGTAACAATATCATTAAAACACATTTGTTTTACTTAAACCCAGCAAACTAAGACAGCGACCATAATCGCACATTGCGAAGCCTCACCAGTTTTATGTTATCAGTTTTAGTTAGGGAGACCTGAGCTCTATGGTCCTCACAACTTGGTCCTTGTAATTATCCCCATCTCCAGCCCCATTTCTGCTTGTTTGTCCCTATTGACAGTGTTGCTATTGAATACCCAGTAATGGGTTGCAGCCTCCAGCATCCTCCCTTTCAGTTTCTAGTTCAGGGAAAACACAACAGATAAGCCCATAAACTAAAGGGATGGGAGGCCATGCTCACTTAAGACAATGGTTCCCTGTAAAGTCATCAGTGGAGCTCATTTGGGTCTTGGGCACATGGGGCACACACCAATGATGACCCAGTGGCAGTTTCTGTCTATCTATACGGTGCTCAACATGGGCTCAAGATTCAGTTTGCAACCAAATCCATCAGCTGGGTGGGCATCTTGAGGCTGACCTAGGGGAAAAATACACCAGTCATGTTCAGGAGCGGTATGGAGAAGTCCTTCACCTTGGGCTAGCTCATGCCGGGAAGGAGCCACGGCTGAAATCTGTCCTGGCACCTCAAATCTCCATATGCTACCACGAGAGCAATACGTATCCCTCAGACAGTGCATAGAAGCCTTCAGTGGCACCAATTTAATTGTAAAATATTTGCATGTTTTCAATTATAATTTAGCCCAGGCAGGCTTGTGAGGCTCTTTGCAATACTGAGACTGTGTAATGGATGCATGATATCGTTCTCTTAAGCACTGCCTGGTGGGCCAGAAAAACACTGGGTTTACAAGAGTTAAGGACAGGGGACTGGGAATTAATTGACATCTTCCATCTTCATATGATCTCAGGTGGATACTTTATTTTTTTGTCTGAGGAGGTTTATTTTCCTCCAGATTGATTGGATGAATTGTGTTCCCAGAGATGAGAGAGTTCAGATGGCAGAGGATCCTCTTACCAGAAGATGAAAGCCAATATAATCAACTGCACAACTTCAAAACATGCAGCTTGTTCTTGTTGGCTGCGCCTAAGTTTTCCCTGCAGAGAAGCTGTCGACAATGATTTGATATCAATCCAGTAACAATCCCTGGTTTCTAATAATAATTTGCACTTCAGTAGAAATGTTCATGTGAGGCTCTGAGAACATTTAGCAGATGGTCATTAGCAAAGCTCTCCAGTTCTCCTGCAAGGGAGAGATAACAATTATTAGCCTTGTTTTACAGATGGTGACACTGAGGTGAGGCACTGAAAGGTGAAATAACTCTCCTAATTTTCCATAATGAGCCAGTGGCAACAGATCTATGAATGAAACCCAGGCATCCTGCTGCGATTACTCCACAAACTCTATATCCTTATCTCTTATAGGAAAATGTGGTCAAAGAGGTGAACCTGGAAAGCAAAAAGCAAATGACTCAAAGGCAGGATTCATGACACATTTCTGGAAATAAGGAATTAGGTCTGGGTCAACAAATAACTGGAAAACCAGGGGGATGCAATCTGAGAGGCATGTGAAATGAGGATGGATGGAAAAGAAAGAAGATAATGGAAGGGAGGGGAAGGAAAACAGAGTAGCTCTGACTTTTTATTTCCACTCTTGGTTTCAATCAGTGTTGTAAAATTAAAGGATGGGGCTCTAAGAGAAAGCAAGCTCTATCTCCTCCCGTGGGTGTATGTCTAATGGGTGAGGCTTCAAACGTGAATTGCCGATAACAAAACCCTCCTCCTTGCGTGTCTGCTGGTACGTCACCCTGCAGCGAAGTGCCAGCCGTGGTGCAGCCAGGGGACACCAGCTGTGTTTTGGGTGCCGCAGAGACGTGCCTCTCCCTGAGCAGGGCAGGGAGACAGGGCTGTAGCTGTTGAGAACGCCGGTTCTGCCCAACGGCATCCGCAGGCTGTCAACCACCAAAAAACCCAGGTGCTGGCCAGGCTAGAGAGCACTCACCCCTGTTCTCCTCCAGCCAGCAGTGGCCGGGCAGTAGGTCAGCAGCCGAGCTGGTGGTGTGTGGACAGGCGCTTTGGGGACTAATTTTCACTTTCAGTTACACTGTCTTCTCCTTTCTTACCCAGAACGTCTGGTCTGCTAATATTGATGTACTGGCTGATACTACAAACCACCCTGCTAACATCACACATACGCGACAAGGGGAACAAAGTCCAACCAGCTGGCCCAGCAGTGGACTTTATAAAACAGCCAAATGGAAGCCAAAAGACTTGAGTTTAATCCCTCCAGTTAAGTCATCTAGATCCCTTCTCGCCACCAGCCATCTGATCTCAATCAACAAATCTTGGCCTTGATCTCCTAACCTAGCCAAGAGTTGCAATGCTCAAGCCTGAAGTAATCTGCATGCAAAATGCTTTAGTAATGATTCCTTCAAGAGGGATTTTTTTTTTTATTATTATTTCCCAAAAGCACTGTAATGTGAAAGTGGTAGGCAAACAAGAAAGGTGTCTTAGTAAAGTTTGCCATTAATCATTTGTTAACGTTCTGTAATGTTCTTCCATTTATTTTCAATACCTATAGTTAATAGAAGCATATTGAAAGAGACCTATTAACATGAATATGTTAAAACCAATCACTGGGTATTAAAATGGGATGCTTTTTTAAGACTGAAAATACTTCAAATTTGGCTATTCCTCTCATAACTTTAGTGGGATTTGGCAAGCAATGAAACAGAATTTAACATCTGTATTAGCATTGGTAAACTACATCACCTCTAGATGCAATGTATTCTTAAGAAACTTCGCAATATATTGCTTTCAGCATCATACCATGCACTTTCAGCACCGGAGAGCCAGAGAGCCAGAACTGTAACCAAAAGGGTGCTGGAGTGGTAGTATGTGGCTTTGTAGCAGGAAACAGCAGGGTAATGTGAGAGAGCAGAAATGATATCTGCATTGGCAAGATCAAAGACACAGTTTGAAAACCATAACCATGAACATATACATGGACGCTGCTATTGCAGGTACTCCTGAGGGGCACTGCGGTCTTGCTGGAAGGAGCGCGTGCTCACCAGCAGCTGACTGGCATGAAAATTGGGATAGGGATTTCGGAGTGCTTCGTTTGGCATATTTGCATTTTGGAAGGAAATATTACTGCACACCCAGAAGGGAACCCAAATGAGAGGAGAAAAGAGAAGTCCAAGGAGAGGAGCACTGTGCTGCTGTGCTTGGGCTAACTATGATGACATTTTTCATGCTACAGAGAAGATGGCAGAGTAGCTCATGCTGAGGAAAAGTGTGTGTCACCTCAGATATTCTTATTTCCATGCCCCATTTTATAAAACCTAATTGCTAAATTTCACAGCCACAAGGTAATCAAACAGCCATGGAGCCAATCTGCAGAACAAGAACTATATTTGAACAGGTACTGTGTGCTTACAAATAATTCCTGCAGTTTCTTCAAATCCTTGGTCCATAGTCCTGGACATCTGTCACCATGAAGAAGTATTAGGAAAAAGCCATTTGTCAGGCCAAAGTGTGTCCCGATAAAAGTCACAAATCAAAGTTGGATTCTAGATATTCAAGGCTATCTTTAGCACGAAGAGTTGTGAAACACATCTCTTCAATTTTATAATCTCTAATGTCTGCAAATTGTTTATGCCTCAGCATTTGCTTTTTCTTTATCATCTCTTCCCAGTTTCAGCAAGCACCACGTATATAAAAAACTAGGGCACATTCAGTGGATGAGGTACTTTCCACAAGGGCACGGACATTCCTCTGTGAGTGCTACTTGCTATGCTGGAGGATCGCTCTTGTCCATGTGAAGAGAAAATAATCCACAAAATTGTGTGTATATTCACACATGCACAACCACCAGGCAAAGGCATTTCAGCAGCCACCTCCTTCTAGCTTTGAGGATTTCAGAAAGCCTCTGGTAGCAAACTTATCCCCATTATTAGCACAGAAACCTCAACGTGAAATCCCTTGTCTTGCATGGGTGCAAGACCAAAAGGCAGGAGTCCCTGCCTCACAAATGCTTCAGTTTCTGTAAAATGGATGTTCTTTTTTTAACTCAATTACCTGAAACTGCTGCCATTAAAAGTTATTCAGGACTTCATTCCAGCTTAATCTGCATTTCTTTTAGAGAAAGTTTTATCTTTGGTGGTGGTCAGAGTGGATTAAGACAGGTGCCTGCAACTTCTGACAACCCATTGCCAACCCAACGTTGGCCCTACAAGTCACGTCCAGTGTGAGTGACTCTGTTTTGGGAGAGTAACTCAAAGAAGGACCATATAAAAGATATGCTTTAGGCTGGACATGTTTAAATATTGTCTAGCACAGGGCTGCAGTTCCTATTGGGCTGTGAGGACCTCAACTTTCATTCTTCTTTTCCTCATTTCAATGTGACGTTAGTTGTGATAATGCAGGACATTATTTCGCAATTTCATTTTCTGCACATACATGAAATACTATATAGAAGGCAAGGGAGACAGAGGGAACAAGATCTGCCATTTTGCCAACTAAAATAATTGTATTACAAAGCTCAGCATAGCTTACATTATTGTGCCGTGTTCAATCAAACTCTGTCCCAAAGGTGCATATGTATCTCCAGACTATTTTGGGGGTTGGCAGCTGCTTCAGTACTCCTTTTTATTTTTTTTTTTTTTCATCTTGGGGCTTTTAAAATTGATGGAAGGCTGAAGGCAAGAACTGATGCATTGTAGATGACAACAAAAGAGGCTCCATAAAATTGCTTTTGGCATCTCGTGTGCGTTCCGTCTACTTCTTATAAATTACTGCTGCATTTCAGCGATAAAAATAGTTTTGTATTTGGAATTGATTACAGTGAGATAAAGATCTAATAAAAAAAAGTACTGATGCATAAATATTCTGAACATACAAGGGTAATTTGATTTGATAAAATAGAAGTATGGCTCTTAATTTCTTCCTTTTAAACAGAACACACATACACACACACACACACACACATACCACAGTGCAGATAAAACTTCGGCAGCTGTTTTGCTTAGGATTCCCAGAAATGGTTATCCGCCTCTTGCAACTCTTCAGACATTTTTATGGCAATCTCCGTATCACCGGCATTCCCATCACCGACACCGGGTAACATTCCCCCTGCAATCTGAAAGTGTTCAGCCCAGGCCACTGCGCTTTCTTCTATGTGATAAACATTGATTCCTTTCCTGTGCCCTTAAAAGTTATATATTAACTGGGCTATTTTTTTTTTAGTTTGTTCCTTAGTGCATCAGCTCTGCAACTAATGCTTTTGCCTTAACTGGGACTGCAGGATCAGCAGAGGGAGCTGATATATTGTTTTCGGCAATCCTAATACAAATGGAAGCATAATTTTATTTACATGAGAAAGAGGGAAGTAGGGATTCATGTTTCAGTATGACCCAGACCAGCACGCTTTACTCAAGCAAAATGCTATTTGACTTAGCCTAATAAATTAAGGGTGAAAGTTGGCTTTGCATCATGACAAATGCACAGCCTAATAGTTAATCTTTAAAGAAATGCAAAGTTTAATTGCAGATAATAGTGATGGGGCTGGCAGTGGAATCAAGGGTTGGATCCAGGTCCTGGTGAAAGACAGAGCAAAGCACTGTGTCCGTTTTCCAGCTGCACAAAACCCACAACTCGCTTTGGCCATGTTGGTGCAAGGTGCTGAGCCGAGCCGCCGGGCTTCCAACCCCACCAGCACATGTTGGTGTCAGCCCAGCCCCAAGACCCGCACCCCCAGGCAATGCTGGGCATGGAGGCTGTGTCCACTTGCAGCTCCTTGAACCCCCCCAACCCTGCTGGAAAGCTGTTTTTTTGGGGGGAGGCAGGAAGCTGGCTCCTCTCGTCACAACAGCACCCTGCCAGAGCCGCGGCGGGAGCTGGGGCTCGTGCCTTTGATGTGGGCTGGACGGGATGTGGATGTGTCTGCTCTCGCCAGCCACGCTAGCCGAAGCACAGAAAGAAAACTCAACGGCAGAAAGACTGACAATTATTTCTGTAGAGCAGCTTGAACATTCCTGAGTTTTCAGTGACGTACAATAAGCTGTTACGAGTAAGGTGATCCTTAAAAACCTTCCATATGAATAGCAAAAGCAGTACAAAGCATGTCCCCAACAACTGGTAGTACTTCCATTGGGTAAATACAGGTAGACTGACAGCACATTACTTTTAAATTTCATTTATTTATTTTTGTGTACATTTTTCTTAATTTGACTGACATACCATTGCTATAAAGATGCCCTGCTCTTTGAATATTTAATCCAAGACCACTAGTTCAAGTGTGGTTATGAAAAGTCACGGCAAACATATGACTGGAAAGAGGTGGTTGGTTTTGACTTCCAGGCAGTTGTCTGAAGCATTTCATAGATGCACACAATATTCAGCAGAACACACGCACACACAGTGCTGAGTTTAACACACACACGCACACGCGCGCGCACACACACACATCTGGAAAACGGTTACAGTGGTTGAAGTTTCAAAAAGGTGTACTGTCCCCTTCTCTCAGCAGCAGTGATAAACCTTTGGATATCCTGAGAAATAAAATCGAAGCATAGTACAGAAGATTAACTTACTCCATCAGCAAGGTTTGGGGTTTTTTTTCAAGTTAAATATATTCTCCCAATCTAATTTTTTTTAAATGAAGAGGGTGGAGGGAAAGGATCTGGGGCAGTTGGGGTTAAAGAATACCAGTTCAATTGTTCCACCAATATCCTTAATCCAGTACAACACGGATCCTAAAAGCATCTCATTAAAACAACAACAACATTAAATAAAAGCCTATCTAATGTTATGCACATGGTCCTACTGTCAGTATCCTACTATTTCTCATCTTCATAGTACGAGGAACAGCTTTGAGATGAATGAAGACAACACAGGTTAAGAGAAGTGTTTCAGATGGAGAGGACATGAAGCCGTACAGGTGGGCAGTTGGGCGACTGCCGAAGTGCTCTGAAGCGCAGGAAGGACTCTGTGAACTTTGCAATATCTGACTAATGACATTTCACCTGTTTGCAGACAGGAATAGAAGCTCAGAGCGATGGTTCATCCGAGCACGGGGCGGCACTGCCTCCAAGCTGCTGGCTCTACACTGCTACAAACACTGGGCAAAGCCCAAGGGGACCTTAACCAGCACTGACAAGAACCTGGGTGCCATCTCACAAAGCTGACAGCACCTCATTTCTTTTTAAATATACCACTAGTACATGTTCACAAGAACTGGCCGAGGCAGAGGGAGTCTTTCTAAAGCTTGCTATCTCTGGACCAAGCCACCCCCTCAAAGCTATGATTCTGGGTCTCGCCTTAGGACGTGGGCAGTTTTGGTTCTCATGAGGACAGTGTTTCCCCAACAAGGCTAAAAATCGAAAATCGCTCATATTGCATTGTCCTGCCTTTTCATCTAATACTACTTTTTCCATTCCTCCCATCAATGTGAACACCAGTGCTTTTCCTGATGAGCCGCAGAGCCTGTGCTCCTGTGAGCTCCCCTGTGCCATGCGCTCCTTCGCTGCGAGAGGGGTTGTGTGAGGTTACGGCTGCTAAGTAGCAATGAGCACTGCAGAGGAAACGGGCCAGCAAAGACTTAGACAACAAAAACAAACATGAAGCAATTAAAAGAAGGATGGGAGATGTGGTCTGATGTACTTTTGCCAAGAAATAAATATTTTACATTGCCTTTTTAAAAACACTTGCATTGTGTTTTTTAAATCTCCAAAATGGTAGACTTACTCACTCCACCCACCCATGCACAACACGTGCACACACACACGCACTCGCACACATACACACGCTCTAATGCACATACGTTTCCAGCTTTGTAGAGCTACTGGATTTACTTTGAGACAAGTTTCTTGTGCATTTCGACAATTTACTTTGAGACAAGTTATTTGCAAGAAGGCAAAGTTCATGCATGGCTTTGACAGTTCCACTTTCTCATAAATGGTTTTTGAAAAGCAGAAAGCAAATGAGGGCCAAAGCTCCATTTAAAGTTCACCTCAGATGCCTGAAAAGCATTTATACCCACATCCTTCTGAGGTCCCTGCTTTATGAACTTCTAATGAATTCCACATTCTGCTACCCAACATTTCTTATACATAGGGGGAAGAAAAAACAAACCAGAAAACCAGTGCAAGCTGTTTGAAAACAGATGCACCACAGCATTCTTTATCAGAAAGGCTGGGGAGGCTTTTGAAGCAGTAGAGCAGCAAGGCACCTTTGCAAAGAGAAGAAAGGGAATAAAAAGAACAAAAAGCTGATGTTTTTGAGCCCCCAATCCTGCTTGTCTCACATAGGTCAAGCTTACAGGATTTCACCTCAGCATCTCTTTCAGAGCAAGAAGCAGCCATTCATTAGTTGCTCCATCATTTCTGTAGGACTTGTGTCCTCCATACCCAGAGCAGATCTTTGGCCAGAGAGTACTTGGGTGGCCTTCAGCCCTGCTTTGAAGCAATCCTGGCAACCCCGAGTCTCATTGGCTCGAGGGCTAAAGGAAAACTCCATGTAAATTTCATACAGAAAAGCCTGGTATGAGACTTGGAGAAACCAAGTTCATCACAAAACAGATTTTATTTTTCAGGTGGAAAACTATCATCTTCTCAGACTTCAGTGCACTTTTGGTTAATGATGTTGTGACATAGAGCATTTTTACCAGTTAAACTGAACCCTGATGCTAGCCAATCCTCTCTTGAAGGAACAATTACAACCCAACTGGTGCTCTTCCTATTAGAAACAAAAGAGTGAGTAGGTTTATTCAGAACCCTCCAAGATGTTTAGAGAAAAACTGGAAAAAATGCCATTTTTTAAAAAAGCTGCCTTATCCCCATCCCTAACTCTAGAGAAAACCAGGTCACTAAAAGAAAATCTAAATTGCTATAAATATAATTTAAAAAAATAATTAGCTACCTACTGCCATTTGCCATCCCAGCTGTTAGAAGATACTACAGTGATTCCATATGGCTCGATGGCAGGCTGGGGGATACCTTCAGCACATCTTGGACAGTACCAGAAATGGATAAATAATAAATAAGAAGAGCATGAGAAAGAATAATCAGCCTTCCAAATGTAAGGAAAAGCAGAGACTTTCACAGTTATAAAACAAATGATGTTACTGTAAAAAAAAAAAAAAAATCCTAAAAATAAAGTAACATAAGGACTTGCATTACAGCAGGTCGAAAGCCTTCTCTTTTCTAACATGTTCAAAACACAGGTGCTTTGCCTGTGCCCTCTTCAATACCAGCAGACCACTGGGAAATGGTTGCTTTTCCATTGTGCTCATATCTTTTTTATTTTTTCTAGCTGAAAGTATGTAGAAATATCCTTGTTACCAATTTATCACCATCTCAAGAAAAAGCACATTTCACACCTTAAGACAAAAACTCTAGAAATTTCCCATATATTTTGATGCTAAACATGGATCTTTGCCAATAAAACTGTAATTCCTTAAATTGAAGATTTCGGACATTTTTAGACAGTTATTTTTTTCTACGAGAAATGACAGGTTTTACTCCAACACATTTCCAGTTTGCAAGAAACTACATTTAGCAGCTTCCCCCCAATGTATTGCTATTAAAAAATAAATGCAGAATTCTAACTATTTTGTATGTTGTGACTATATCCAGCAGCCCCACTGGCACAGTGAGAGCTGTCACCAAGCACAAGCTGCTCGATTCACAATTGTGGAGGAAACATTGTGGAGAAAAGTTGTGGTGGCAGAGCTCTGGAAATTCACTTCATACATAGATCATATAGAAAATGTTTGGAGCCAAATCCTGGTTTTGCTGATACCATATTTTGAACAAGGCTTTTTTCTGGCTGTAGAGCCCCAGTCAGCCAGAAGCCCAGCAAATGGCACAGTCCATGCTATTAAGGTACTTATGCAAGACTCCTGACTAAATCTGGGCTAAATGTGGACGGAGAGCTCTGCAGCTGCACCTGTATATGTTAAAATTTGATCCTGACTTAACAGCTATGATGGAGACTGTAATTTATCTTTAAACACACCTTTTTGGCTCTTACGAGGCACTTTATCTATATCTCTTCACTTTGGCTGCATAAATCAAGGACACCTGGCCCTTCCTGACTCTTCACAGTATCCATCCTGAAAAAAACGATACAACTGAGCTGAGAAATACCAAAGGCTTTCAGATATTGTTCCAGGACACTCTGAGATGGCTGAATGTTCTTTACTAGAGAGAAAAAACCCTCTAGACATGGCAGACCCTGATACCTCCATCATACAACCCCTGGGGAAACCGTATCTACCTATGTTTTTGGAGACCATGGACGTGCTTGCTGCCAGACTGCTCTTTCCAGCCATCAGACGTTGGCCACCTCTTACTGTAGCAGTTGTCTTCATCTGCCTTCTGGCACAATTTGCTGCATACCCTTGTGTGAGGGGTCACAGCGTTTTGGAAAGACCATGGTCTGATCTCTTATTTTCTCAAAAAGAATAATTATCTGGGGCAAAACAAGACTGAATTAGGATAAACCCCGAGCTGGCTGAATTATTCCTGTAAGAGAAACCAAACAGAAACTTTCCTGATCAGTTCAGTAATACTTGGGGTGTGTTTACTCTTTATTTAAAAATTACACTATTCTGAGTTTCCTGGATTTAGCCAGGCCCAAAAGTGAAAGTAACATAACAAAATACCCTCAAATAAACTTCTAGGAAGGGTTTTCAGGTCTGGCTAAAACCACATAGCTTTGGAAATTGCCGAAAGACGTCTGATCTTTTGAGATTTCCATCTCTACTTCCAGAGCGTTTAAGACGCTTCCAAGCTTTTCCCAGCTTATCCTCACAGTACCTCACAGCCACTGGACTTTTGCCCCATCATTTAGAGAAAACCAAGAGCCTTTCGAGGAAGGAAATGCAGCCCATCCTGCAGCCCGGCTGCCAGCAAGGGCGAGCCGCCTTGGAGCGAGGCTGCTGCAACTCCAGAGCTGCTCCACTTCCAGAAAGGGATTTTTAATGCAATGGCAGCGAAGCATGAAAGCAGAAGCTCTCACTTCGGCTGAATACCTGCAGGGTAGCTAGCCCCTGGCTCGCGGCTTCCCGCTAAGCAGGCACTGGATAACAGACAGGCAGCTCCTTCCTCTCCCAAAGTGCTCTGCGAAGAGCTGGCTGGAGGCCCCTTTCCCTTGCCTTCGCTCTGACCAACCGCCCAGAAAAAAGGCTGCTAGTAAAATCCCAGACAGTAAAATACAAAACGTAAAGGTGACTGAGACGTAAGGTGTCGATGGAGACGAAGAGCTTTCTAGCAACCCAGGAGTGCACTAAAGGAGGCCATGTAATAAACGTCATGCAGCCAAAATTGTTCCCAGTGGAATGGCACTGCCAGCTGCATAGGCCCCTGAAGAATTCATTTATCCCTGTGGCCTGTAAATTAGATATTTCCACCATTAGGCTAGTTAGAGATCACCTTAAAATGTTTACCCTCTTCTTTCTCTTTCTCCATCATTTAAGTCAGACTCCTGAATCTCACTGCCAAGCTTGGCAGGGGAAGCAGCAATGCACAAGGCCACGCAGCAGGCAACAAGCATTAGCTCGCTTGCAGTTTTTCCCTGTGGGATTCTTTTGGGGTTTGAATTTTGTTTCTCTTTCTGGAAGTGGGGATGGAGTGGCAATCTGGGACTTGTAAGCAAACCCATTACCTACAGATATGGGCCCAAAGGAGTACATGGCAAGAGAAAAGGGAGACAGGCTGCTCTCACCAGGCTATGTACTCCATCAAGTCTGTGGCTGCCTCGTTTGGCCTCTCTTTCTGCTCCAGCCTTCCCCATCAACTCCAGAACTTCCTTGGCAGAGTGGATTGACACCAGCTGCCTATCAGAGGACTCATTTTGTCCCTATGCCATTAAAACCACCCTTGCAGTTTACTACACTCTCTTTAAGAGTCCTCCTCATTTATACAGCATATGAACCTTTGTGTCCAGACCACTAGCACCACCACCTCCTAGCTGTGTCTATACACATCTGCAAACACATAAAAGCTGAGATTCAACTGAGCTTTTTCTGGCTCCCTTTATTAACAAAATCAACTGCTTTTATGGTGTGGAGTTATGTGAAGGAGCAGTGTCCTTTCAACCTGCAATACAGCTGCCTACTGCACAGAAAGCATCTCTTCCAGCCACGGTCCGGGAGAGTGAATCTCACTGCACCACAGAGCTCTGGCCTGCCAGACTGCACGTCAAATTTCATACTATCCATCTGCTCCAGTAAAGGCTGAGCTGAAATATTAATTAGGAGATCTGATCCCTTCTCACCAGAAACAATCTGGATTTTATAGCTCAGCCAGAGGCCAGCGAAGCAGACAAAGCTCTGTGATACATCCTTTGCTGCTGGTTAACGGCTTTCAAGGAAACAACCAACTTGGGGGGAGGACACAGACTGTAAAACACATGGACATCTGGTCTGTTTTGTCCACCCTTCATCTCCCCCATGCTCAACCCCCACCATCTAAGTGCATGTTCAGAACAGAGAGAGACAACGACTCTAACATAAACAGCTATAATATTGCAATAAAGATTAATGAGTAAAACTTGCCATTTTATGTATAATCCATGGGAATTTACAATCATTAATCTTTATTAGTGTGTAATAACTCTTTAGACATTAAGGACAGATTCTCAGCTGGACAAAACTGGCCTTATTCCAGCCAAGCCAATGGAGCAATGCCAGTTAACACCCTCCATGACCCTAGCTCTAAATGAGACCCATCCCCATCTGTAGGAATCATATCACTAACAGTATTTCCCCAACAGCAGGGGCAGACCAGTGAAGGCAACTATTTGTCTTTCTCCGTATCCGAAAAAGAGAGCCGCATGTGTCCAGGAAGCTCAACAATAGACATGTCAATAAACATGAGGAAATTCAATGAAAAAGCAACAGCAACAAAAGGAACCCCAAGGAGCAGGGAAGTGGATGATTTTTGAGGCAAGACTATAAGATCTGGTTTGGCAGGAGCGTAACTAAGAGGGATGTAGCAATCTTTGGCATGTGAAAGAGTGAAAGCACCAAGACGGGCTCCCAGAGTCCCTCTAAAAGGAACAAGATGGAAGAGAGAAAAAAAAAAAAAGAGCATCTTGGCTGGCTTTTCTGAGAGAGGAGTTTGGGGTTTGTTTTTAATAAAAAAGAAGTCTATTAAACAAGGGAGCTGGTGGGAACCTTGTCTGAACTACATCAGACCAGCCACTAAAGCAATGCTGTATTGACCGAGCAGGATTTCCTCTTCCAAAATGTCTAGGAAAGAAGGGAAATGTGCAGGTACATACTTAGCTTGCAGCAAGCATGGAGAAATCCCAGCTAAGGCTGTGCATGCCGGTGTCTCTGCCCTCAGCACCCCACACTGCTCCGCTGCATGGGCGAAGGTCCTGGCAGCCCCTTCCCACCAAGACAAGGTGCAGCTAGCACCAACCCAACAGGCACACAGCCACCTCCCTCTGCACCTGCTGAAGAACTGGGAGCTCAACTGCATATCTTTTTTTAGAGCTTTTTCTGAGTAGTGACCTGACTGCCTCCTCTGTCACACAGGGGAGGTCAGCTGCCTCCAGAAATGGTGTTCCCACCTCTTTAACAAGTCATAAATGCCTCCGTCCTCACCAGTAAACCTGACAAAAGTCAGGAAAAATGCAGAAATACAGTACATAGATATCTGTGTAAAGTTTTGTACACCTGGAAAAACTCCAGAAAAGATGGGCATTTCACCCACTGCAGCAGCACAAACCTGGCGTTTAAAAACAGTAACCAGCAAATGCCCTCCAACTCCTCTTTCAAGTTTAAGGGACCAGTGGGCTCTTGGAGACCCAGAAAATAGCTTTCCTGCCAGTGACACTTCAGGAGCTCTAGCAATGGCAAGGCCTCAAGCGTCTGGGAGGTTGCAGGAACATCAGAACCTGTCTGGTAGAGGAAAAAAGAGGGTGAACATCATACCCTGGTGGTCCCCTGCTGCCTGCCACAGGGATGGGCTGTGCATCTTTCATGCAGCCCGATAATCACTGCCTGTGGCAGACTGGAGAGGCCCTCTCTGCCTCACAAATGGCTAACTGTGTAGGAAATAATTCACGCAGCTGGTCCAGGTCACAGCTCAGTGCTGAGGTCTGAGCGGCTTTTCTCTCCTCTCCACCCGCAGTGTATTTTTGGTTTGTTTCAGGTCTATGGCACAAGACCTGCCACTTTTGCAGTTTAAAAATCCAAGCTCAGGACACTCTAACATGCTTCCCACAGTCCTGTGCAGTCTGAAAACAAAAAAGCTTTTTGAACAACTTTAAGCCTTAACACCTTGGCTGTTCAGGGGGCATGGTTGTTGGGAAAGGCTTAATGTCCCAGAAACCATGACTGTCCTATGCAACCCTGTGCTCATGTAATAGCCAAGCAAAGTTCTGAGTGCTGACCAAAGGCTTTTCATCTTCACAGAAGTTACAGTCAAATGAAAGAGAAAAAGAGTCTGATTTTCATCTTGTAGCCCAGCGTGTTTTCAGAGCTTTAAGCACACAGGAGTCCCTGGCTCTCCTCCCTGTGCCAAGGCCACCAGCTCAGGCTTCTCTCCAAGAAAATCCTGGGTCAAGCCAAGCTTTCTGTCCACATGTGCCACAAGGTATGCAGAGACAGACAGACAGCCTCTGCACTTCTCTCCTGCCATAACTACCTTCCACAGTGGTGATCACTCCAATCACTCTTTTCCTTCACACTGGTCATATGAATTCACACTTACTCTGGGCTGACGCACATGACTTTTAAAGGAACAAAGTCATGGAGAATCAGGAGGGAAGTGAAGTGATTTGTTTCATGCCCTATTGTAATGTCATTAAAACAAAGGGATTAGATGGCCCAAGCACTGCAAGAGCAAAGAGCATAAAAGAAAGCACTCAGCCTGTAGTGTCAAGGCATGTAGGAATCATTTCAGAGGGTTACTAGCTGCAGACAACACTGACATTAATTTTCTATTGGAAAATGCTGGTGACATTAATATCTGCTATTAATACTGAACTTTGACAGTATCTCATAAATTCAACCTGTCAATTACAATGGCACTGAAATAAAGGTGCTCTGAGGTCAAGGAGATGTGGTGTCCAAATGAGACTTATATTCCAGGAGAAAAGCGGCAAAAACAATCTTTAACAAAAGCATCAGATCCATATGTAGGAAAACCAAAGGGTGGTTTTAAATGTCATGTTTTTCAAAGCGAGAATCGATGCTGGAACCAACTCTATAAACTGGCTGGCTGGACTTTTAGCTGCAGCTGAGGACAATCAATCAAAACAGCTCTGCGACGCTGAGAAAGTGAGAGAGAGAAAACACACACACACACCATGGAATATGAGAGGGCAGATTATGAGCCATGTGAGGCCTCTTAAAATTACACTGCGAAGTACAACATCCTTGTGTTTCATCCGCAACAAAATGTAACCTGAAAGGTTCCCCTCAACACAAGGCAGAATATAGAGCTTATCGTTACCGAGGGCTGGGCAGGCTCAGGAGACATGGCTGAGGAAGGGGAACCTCCTCCCCAAAGTCTGCACAACTCATGAGCTCTTCGCAGCAAGGAAATCCCCGCACCCCAACTCCTGCAAGCCCTCCTCAAGCCCCCCTGCTTTGCAGCTGAGGGGCACAAGGATCAATTAATCCCCATGAGCAATGCTCCCCTGCCTCCTTTGATGCTGGCCCCAGGGCAGAGCTGCACCATTTTAGGGTTCACAGCCACTTCTGCGGGCACTGCCAGCCATGGCCATGGCAGTGACAGTGGTAGCCCAGGCACTGGCAGTATCTACGTGCACCTCTTCAAAGTGGTCGGCATGTCCCTAGCACAAAAGGTACCACCATGTAGGAACCCCTGCTCTAAATATTCCCCATCAGCCCTTCCAAGGGATCGCTTCCCAAACAGATGCTCAGGCTAGTCCAGGAGCCCAACCTGCACCAACAGAGACTAGAGCCACTAGGGAGAGAAAGGGCTGGAGGATCCCAGGCTGAATTACATTCTGTGCAACTTAAATATTGGAGAGCAAGGCATGCTTCTAGTTGGGATTTGACTCTGAGAGTCTGCGCTGAAATGATGGATGGGGAAAGGAAGGATGTGGAGGGCACAAGGCATGCGTGCACGCTCCAGTGCAGCCGCACGCAGAGGCACTCTCCTTCACAGGGCCAGGGGAAGGAGCCATGGGCAAAGGCAAAGGACCTCATAGCCAAGCGAGTGCACGGTCCCCCCTTTCTCTAGACAGTAATCATGTTACCTAAAAGCAGTGTGATCTGCTGTCTTCCCCTCCCACCCCAACAGTCCCCACACTCCTGCCCTTCGCTAGCAGCTTTTCTCTGAGGACCCAGCCAACAGCAATGAGCTCCTGGTACGGGTGGGCTGTGGTTTCCCTGCGTGGTTTCCCAGGCTGCAGCTCTTGTGGGGGACACCTGCAGCCCGTGCCGGAGCCCAGTGCTCCTGGCTGCCTTCAGCATCCCAACCAGAGCTGGATACGGCCCAAACCGCATGCCGGCACAGGCTCCAGGGGAGCTCACTAGCACTCCCAAAGTCTGTGGGCAAGCACAGAGGGATTGCTGCCGATGCAGTGCCGAGAGCCCTGGAAACTCGCACTGAGATATCCCATTTTTCACAGATGTCGTGCTATGCAGACTGTTATCCTTCCCCATGTGGAGAAGGAGAGAGGAACTCCCTTTTAGGCCCAAAGCAGCTCATCCCCAGCCCAAGGGAGCCCCAGACGCTGCAACACTGCTGGGCTCGCGGGCAGGTGGGGACTGACCACTGCAGCCTCCTCCTGATCTTTGTGCAATTTATCTGACAATCTATTTCCCTCTGGGGCTTTTGTCCCAGACACTATCCCAGCAATGTCTTCCCACCCCAGACCTCATCACCTGCCCAATATAGCAGAGTAAGCTGGTGGGACATAGCGCAGGGGCTCTCCCTGGGCAGGAGGCTGGCAGTGCACCGCAGGCGGCAGGCTGGCTGGGACACGCCAGCCAGACTCAGAGCGCGGTGTCCGGAGAAGAGGCGACCTTGCGGGACGCTGGGGCCTCCCTCCCTCACAGACACGCTGCCTCGCACCCTGCCTGCGAAAGCAGCTCGAGTAGCTGAGCTGAGATCCTTGTTTATAAATTCTTTTTACGATGCACATTAAATATTTTCCACAACACAGACACTTCTCTTCTTTCTCTTTTCCTTTGACACCTTTTCCCCAGCAAAGCCCTACAACTATTGCTTGCTGTGGCCTCATTTAGCATCATCATCGTCACCACGCATTCATCCTCATATAAAACAGAAATCTATTCCATCAAGCACTTAACATAAATATTAAAATAATGGAAGGGACAAAATATAAATCTACATACAACTTCATGACTACCATAGCACCTATTACCATGACAAAGCAAATTCTGGTTCAGGGGGAAGGGACGGGGGATGAGGAGAAAGTTAGGAAGAGGGACTTTGACTGTCATTAAATATATAAATCACTCTTTTAAATTTTTTTTGTTTTGTTTTTGTTTTAAGGTTACCAACCTTATTAAAATTCATTTCACTAACCAGCTCATTCTATGTCACTATGGATACCAAAGAACCCTTTTAAAAACTTCGGCAAGGTGGGGGTTTCTCAGAATAAAAACAAAACAAAACAAAACACGGCGACTTTCTGTTGGTGCTTTCATGACAAGTCCTGCCACGCGCCCCTCCCCTGCACCCACCAGTCTACAGAAGGGCAATTCATTTACAAGTCCAGTTCTCAGTCTCCCAGGATGAGTTTGACAAAAGAGGCAACGTCTGTCTCTTTGGATTCGTGCAGGGTGAAGAAAGGATGTTGCTGGGAAAGAAAAGAGAGAACAAATAGAAAAGTTTATTATTCACGATGCTGAGGAACAAACCTAAAATGTTTTCAGACAATCTTCAAGACAGTGAAAAATATTTTGTTGCTAGTATCATAATATTGGGCTTTCTCTGTTTTGCAGCTGAGGCAAGTCGGGGAGCCGGAGGGACCACTTCATGAAGGCTGCAGATTTGTGCTGCCCTCTCAGATACCCCCTAAACCCTGCCCTAGCTGGGTCGGCTGAGCCAGGCTGCTCTCGAAGCAAGGGAAAGTATTAAAAAACACTGCCTCCATCTCTAGCAGATCGTGCCCTTCGGCACATGCTGGCTCGCAGCTCTGCGGTGCCCCGGAAGGAGATGTGCTCCTCCTGAGATGGTGGTTACCCATCCCACCACACACCAGCTCCAACGGGAGCAAGGAAAACCTTGCAGGAAGGCTGACTGCAGTGAGTTTTCCCTCAGCTTCCTGCTTTATCTGTGTATTTACCCTCTGGTGACTTTTGAGTCTCATTTCTTCCCTGCAATTGCTCATACTCGCAACAGGAGATGGCTACTTTACCCCTAACCACCGCAAAGAGGAAAGCCATCCCGGCTGGAAAGCCATCCACAGCTGTATGTTTAACTACTTAATCGCGACCAACATGGGAAGACATCCTGCCAGAAAATCTTGCCTACATTTCAGCACAAATGGAAAAATATGTGTAAGGGGGAAAAAACACAACCAAATGCTCCTGACAGCAACAGCAAAGCCCCTCTCCGCTAGCACCAGCGATTGTTTACTATCGGGGGCTGCAACACATCAGCTGAGATCAGCCAACTTCCACCTGGAATCACCAAACACTGTTTGACACCTGCTTCCCTGGCAGTTAATTGTATTTATTTGCATGGAGGGTGTCAGAGAGAACCAAAAGGCAACTGGAGCCCTGCGGGGCTCAGAGGTGACCTCCGCTCTGTGCAAAATGCTGTTGTACTTCCCATATGCAGGCTGGGGAGCTTGGTTTGATTCCTGACCCTCTCATTTCAAGACGGATTTTTAAAGACAATTTGAGGTTTCCAGGGCTTTTCAAAGCTGCCCCTCACCTCAGTCCCTGAACATTGGTTATTTCAATGATCATTTATGGCAGTGGCCAGGTGGAGAGAGAAGAGCAAAGAAAAGAGACTTTCCAAGGTGGGCTTGAGCGAAAAGCTATACAGTGAAGAAAAAGAGGCAGCTCTGAGCAGCCGGGAAGCGACCCAAATACACACCAGCAAGGAAGAGGAAGCACAATTATGTGGGAAACAGAGCTGAAATGGGTTAAGGCAAGGATCCAGACATAATTTAAGGTCTCCCTTGGTCAGACAGTCACGGGAATCGAAGTGTCCTGAATAACTCTCAGAGAGATGGACCAAATGGCCTGCTGTGTTATTATCCCAGCGGGATGCCACTGCTTTCACATCCCAGCTAAGTCGCACCCAAAGCAGAGCTACCGCAGGCTGAAAGCACCCACAAACGTGACCTGGGTGGCAGCGGTGACCTCTAGCCCCATCTCTCAGTTTCCCACCCCTTTGCAACAACTGAGTCTGGCTATAGCACAAAACACCCTATGCCAGGTGGGATGTGCTCCATGCAACATGCAGACCATCGTGGAGGAGTCCTGCAGTAGTTTCATGCTCCACTTCACCTGGGGAAGTGGGTTTTAAAATGAAATTAAGCATCCGTATCAGTTTTCCTGATGCTCAAGATAGCACAGAGTCATATTTTCCATGAGAAACCTCAATTCCACAGGAAAGCAAGGGAGAAGTCTTGGTCTAAATGACAAGTCCAATTCAGTACCACAACTTAATGCCATAAGAGAGAGAGGAGGGAGAAAAAACCCCAACAAAACAGCAACACTCAACCACAGGACCTCACAACATTCATGTCAGCCATAAAATACCACAGCATTGAGATACTCTGGAGAGGTGATCCAAGAACCTAATTCAATAGAAATGTGCTTGCTTGCCAATGGGTATTAATGCTGCAACAGACGGAGCTGCTCCAGTGAACCTTTTTGATAAAAGGCCATTTGGCAAACTTCAGAAATTTGCTTAAAATATATATGTATTTATTCAATAATAAAAAAACAAAAACGGGGAAAAAAAGCCATAATCCTTGGGCCTCCCTTTGTCTGAAACCAGTATTTGGGCAAACTGTGTATAGATCAGATCTATATATAGTCTAATTGCATTACAGGGCCCAGCAAGAAATGCCACAGGAATTATTCATTGCTTACAACTCACGTTCAAAAGGTACACGGATTTCCAGCATGTCTTGCAGCTAGAGAGCACCTTAAACCCTGGCACCTTCACATCACAGAGGTCCCAACACCTCCAAGCAGTGTGAGGTAGCGATGAGGCTGACCCCCTGCATGGTGTAACACACATCCTACAAGTTATGGGGCAGGAGACACCAATGCCTGAGGAAATTCTGCAGCACTTTCCACCCTTAACCCAGAAGATCTTGCCAGTGGCACTGGACAGGGGTGGGCACGTTGGGACAGGCAAGCATTTGGGTCAGGATCTTCAGAAATAACAAAGTTAGACACCTCCCTGACTTTAGCAAGCTGTGAATCAGTTGAGAGTAAAAAAGGGACTAGATGCTTACGGGAGTGAAACACTGACGTCCTGAGCTCTCCTGCTTTTTGCCAGCAATTAGGAGCACCAGGATCAATACCAGAAAGTCAGGAGAGAGAGAGGCCATGAAGATGTGGAGCCCTAGCCGAAAAATCTCACCACAGACCCTGTTCTTGCCAGCTCCAGCCCAGAGCTCTGGCTGAGTATACACCACTGTCTGCACTGCTTGGAGTTCATCAGCAGTTAAGTGCATCTGACCTCAAAGCCCTGCACTGCCTTGCATTTCCCCCATCATAAGCCTTTATCAGCATTTTCTTCCTTAGTTACTCCTCTGTGCTAGACATGCTCACAGCAAACAGTCTCTAAGCAGCAGATGAAATTCAATAACCGGAATTATTAGTCACAGACTTGTCCCTGTCCCTAACAACCAGGAATTACTCTGTCCAAAAAGTCTCCTCTCCAAGGCACCGTGACAGTAAAGCCTAGCAGGGCACTCAGCTCCTGCAGCCCATGTAGAGCATCCGTGGTGCATCCATTTCACTTAGGTGTTTGAAGCCATCATACAAACCCAAGAAGAGAATTTTATCATCGTTAACTGACTCTTCACAGCCTTATTCTTGTTCCTTGGCAAATTTGTTAACTGCTTTTACATATTTTCCTCCCTTGATCTGACTGGAAGAGCACCTGAATGACATTTCAAAGAGTATCTCTGATTTGTGGTCACCCTCCCGAGATCCTGAGTGCCATGATTCTCACATTTGTTATGAAAATAGAGATGCTGAGTATCCCAAATCACCAGTCACTATTGGAAACTCTGCCTTCAGCACCTCACTGTAATCCGTCTCAGCTCTGAATCAATACACTGCTTAATGCAGGCACACTCACCATAAGCTCTGGGTATGTTGGCCGTTCTTTGGAATTCTTCTTCAAGCTTTAATGAAAAAAAAGAAGAAAAATTTTAGAAGTTACATTCTGTATGTAATTTAAGCAAGGCCATAAAATTATACTGTAACAAAAGCAAGGTTTCAAGCCCCTGTAGAATAAGTTCAACTACTCATCCATATGTTAACCTTAGGCCCTGAGGATACCTACAGCCAACACAGCCCGCACATGGGCCCTGTATGGTACACAGTGCTGGGTATGCACAAGTGCAGTGAGCTCAATCAAGGTCAAACAAGAGATCTGGAGACACCATATATACCAGTCAAGACACTGCATGATGCTGGGGGCCAGGTACAATTGGGTTTTTGGGTACTATACAGTAGGCCAGCAACTAAGGGAATGGATACAGCCTCCAACCTCTGATTGGGAGCAGTGACCGAGTGGCTCTGAAGCACGTGTACAACTATTTGTTTATCACCATGCTGTTATCAGCGGGAACGGTTACATGGGACATCCTTTTTTTCTCCTCTCCTACAACAGATGGCTCTGGAGGGTTGTAGCTCGAGGTTATTTTGGTTTCCCTCCAGCAGAAAATAGCTTTTAAAAGACAGGACATAATCTCTACTCACTTCCTGACAGTGTATTTAGGGGAAAGACACTTGGAGCAACTTGAAAAGATCTTCACACACGTACACGTCGGTGGTGGGGAAAAGGTGTCACACTGAGCAAAACAAAAGTGAGAACCTCAGCAATGATAAGTCGCTCCTCTGCTGGGATTTGCCGGAGCCCAGAGGAAGTGGAGGACACACACTGAATAGATATTTCCTGCTTGCTGTGTGTAGTGGGCTCAGTTCAGTGTCATGTTGTGAATGAACAGAGGAACCTAGCAACGATACGTGCCATTATTGCTGAACTGAAGGTACGGGATGTGTCACATCCTCTGAGCTCAAAAGCAGCCCAAGTTGAGATGCTAAGGAGAATTTGAAGGTTAGGTGTGTCCAGAAGCAGGATTTGGGTATAATTCTCCTAATATAGACTCTCTACAAACAAAAACCTGTTCCCAGGTTACTAATACCAGGAAATCTGGTGACAAGTTACTGAAACCAATGTAAATCTTCAGGAATTAAGAGCCATATTTGGATCTAATCCTAACTCGGACATCCCAGGAACTTCCCTGCAGTGGCTACAGGTAATCAGACTTTCTCTGCCCCAGGCAGCAGATGGTGTGATTCACTCTGCAACCTCTTGAATCTGAGATACGCCTAAGCCAGGCCAATCTCAATACACTGAGTTGATGTGACCTGGTTCGGTGTCAGAAGGAATTCTCAGACTCTAACAACACAAAGCTAGTGCAATCTGCAGCCAAGGCACGCTTTTCTTAGTCCATGCCACTCCATTGGCATTGAGGGATCTTCAGTGATCCTGGAGGATAGGATTTGCAAGAGAGGAACTGCCACGTGCTCCCCAAACATGAGCTTTCAAAACATGAGTGCTGCTCAGCAGGGTCATTCTTCTCTCTGCAACCATCATGAACAGCTGTGGATATCTTACTCCTAAATCAGCCCACAGCTATAGCTGCAAGACACCGTGCTTGCAAAAGCAAAATATTCAGTGGGGAACAACAGCCTGCCTGGCACAAACAGGCAACTTTGCAATAACAAGTAGCAAGCCAGCAGCATGGGAGAAAGGCAGTTGGTCCAAAATCTCAGCGTGGGCCTTGCAAAAACGGTGGACATTTGTGAGAGAGTTTTTCCAAGATAGACACAGAGCAGTGTGGGCATGGGCAGGTATTCCCCAGTGCAGGTTGGTAGAGAGGCGTGCAGCTGAATCATGGGGACCTCAAAAACATGTTTGAACAAGACTCCGAAGAATCTGAGTGTCGGTACTTAAAGTCCCTGGGCAGGAGTGGCTGATAATCCCCTTCCTGGGTCACAGCAGAGTGGCCAGGCTCCAGGCCCTGACGCTGGCAGCTCAGGAACAGTCTCACATTTCTGTATTTGTCGATCTGCCATCCTTTCTTGGCTACCACGCAAACCCACCATCCACCTGCCAACTTGGCAAGCCGCGGATGGCACTGCAGCGCCTGGAAAATAAAAACGCCTCCCAGGCGGTTTCCAGGGAAGCTGGAGGGAGAAGCAGTCAGGAGCCGCGGGGCCGCCGCCAGCTCTCTTTGAACCATACGATGAGGGCAGCTATGAGTCTCCTCGGGTGCTGGGAGAGCCTGTGCTTTTATGCAGCTCTCGCAACCTCCAGACAGCGCGCATCTGCTCCAACCCTTTTCCTACACCACAGCCAAACTCTCCCGCTGCTTCCAGCTCCCAGTCCCACGGAAAGCAGCGCAGCAGCTGGAGGGCCCCGGTAGCGGGACGGCCGCCGACGGGGGCCACCCCGGGGCAAACTCTGCACCATGTGCCCCGGGACCATGCCCCCGGGAGCGGGAGCGGCAGGCAGGAGGATGCAGCCATTCTGCGCCCTGCTCCCCTTCGCCACCCCACGCCAGCCCCGGGGACATGAGGGTCCAGCGGACCTGCCTGCCCACACCTGCCCGTCCTGCCGGCCCAGCCACAGACACCCTGTGCTGCTGATACGGGGACAACTGGGTGAGAAAGTCTCCTAAATCTCTTCCTCCTGCATGCCCCCCGCAAGCGACCAAGCCTGTTCCTCACCACCTCAGGCAGGGAAGACGCCCACGACCACCATTACTGGTGCTCTGGCAAAGGGTGCACATTGCTTGCACAGCACCAGGACCCAGCCCGGCCCTCACGGCTCAATGGGGGCATGAAGGCCCGTCCCTTCCCCCGGGGGGATGTTTTGTTCAAAAATTTGGGTTGTACCTCAGAGAGACGCCTGTGGGGACAGGGACACAGGAGGCGGCCGGCGCCTGCCCTCCTCAGCCTCCCCGCAGCATGGCAGAGGCGAGCAGGGCCAGGGCGAGCGGGACAAGGGCAAGCAGGGCCAAGGGGGTATTTTACCATTGCGAGGTAAAATCGACGAACTCTGCCGAGAACTTCTCTGCCGGGAGCTGCGGCGATGGCTCCTCCACCACCTGCTTGAGCTGCTGGAAGGGCGTCCCCCAGGAGTCGTAGGGAAAGCGCAGGATGGCCAGCTCGATCTGGGGAGACAGAGCCCGCGCCTCAGGCATTGGGGGCGGACGCCCCACGGCTCGTCCTCCCGCCCCACAGATTTCGGATCCCTGTGTGCCCACCCAGGGGTGTTTTCTTTTTTTAAGCCTTGCACAAATACATAGTATTTTCTTACCCCACCTGGCCACAACATCTTTCTTAACCTCCCTCAGCAAAAGAGAAAGGCCTGAGGAGACCCAGCAGTCTCCATATTCAGTCCTCTGTTACCCTCGTGTCAGACTTCGCTTGGGAAAGGTTACAAGTTAAAAAACAACCTCATGTTGCAAAAGGTAACTGCTATAAAATGACTCTGCAAGCAGATGAAACGCTGCACGGGAGACGCTACCCATCCCTCCTCTTCTGAGGGGGACTTTGCTAATTGCTAAGTGCTGGGAGTATTTTTTGGTGCTTGAAATCCAACCTGCTCCAAGGCGCCAGACGTGCGGCGCCAGACGCTCTCACCTTAGCTCATGCTGCCATCTCCCGGCAGCCCACGGCCACCACAGCAGGACTGTCCCCAGCAGGATGGCACCCCACCAACACGTCTGAAGACGGCAAGGAGTTGACAAAGCAGCTCCATCCTACTTCCCTTCATCCCTGCGGCATGCTCCCTGGTACCCCCAGAGCTGTATTCCCATTCCCACCCCGCCACCTTCCCAGGGAACCAGTGCCACCAGTGTCACCAGTGTCAGGGGGGCTATGGGGAGGAAAATTAATCCACGAGCAACACTCATCCCTCCTGGCATCACTGCGAGCCCCCAGGTCACCCTACCATTGTGATCCCCAGGCTCCAGATATCAGATTTGACGCTGTACCCCTTCTGGTTCAGCTCCGGGTTAATTCTTTCAGGCTGTGAACAGAGACAAAGGCGGTTGAGGAACGTGGATAGCCCCAGTGCAATGCCCGCACCCAGGGCTCACTGACCTCAGATGGGTCTTTCATGGTGGCAGGCCAGGACCACTTAGCCCATGCCACCAGCTTGCTCCCTTGGTTGTCGTGGGGCCAGATCTGGACCCACATCTTTGCCAGTAAGGGCAGGCAGTGAAATGGGTCACCAGAAGCAGATGGTACCTGCACCAGGGATTGGGGCAGTGGAGCTGACCCGGCACATCTGGCACATAGGGGGTGACAAGCCGCAATTCTCCAGGACCATTTTCACCCTGTGCAAGTGCTCCACAGAGAGTGAATCCTGAACACCAGTTCCCAGGAGGAGTCTGAGGGACCCAGTCCCTGCGGACTGTTCTTTCTCCCAGATGGAAAGTACTATTGTCCCCACAGGGCAAACAGCAAAAACGCAACATAGAGTAACTAGAGACTTCCTCAAGGTCACAGGGGGGTGATAAGGCAGCAGGAAGCTGTGCCCAGGAGATCTGATCTGACCCATGAGATCTGTCTCCCCTCTCTGCCCCTTTACAAGTTAACTTCAGGGATACGTCTTCCAAAACGAGTCCCCAGGACACATGCCAAAGGCTGATCCTTCCCCCTTTAGGATGACCCGATGCCCAGGCTCATGTTCCTCTGGCTGTCCCGCAGCAGCTTTCACACACGGCTTTTCCGCGGCTCAACTTACAGCCATGTAGGGTTTGCATCCTGCATCCATGGTTTTAGCAACTGAATCAACGAGGTAACCGCTAATTCCAAAATCGCACATTTTCACCTGCCCCTGCGTATTGATCAACACGTTAGAGGGCTTTACATCTGCAAGAAGGAACACATACCACAGTCACTGTCACGCATGGGTGGCTGTGCCAAGCCAAAAAAAGCCAAAGAGCTTCCTATCAGCAGAGGGCACCAAAGGTGCCTGTGCAAACCCCTGCGCTTTGTGCACACCAGAAACCCGGCTGGCTGCAGTTACTGCAAGTTTAGGTGACTGCCTCATGGGCCTGTTATATGTCCTAGAAGCATCCCTTCACTTGCAGACTCCCCTCTCTGATTTGGAGGGGTGGGAGGTAACCCTGCGTGTAGCCATCGTATCCCACCGTGCAGGGGATAGCCACCAGACATCAGAGCGCTCAAAGGGGAACAGCTCAGCAGGGCTGAAGGCATCGCCACAGGATGTCTGCAAATGGCTGGAGCTCTGGCAAGTCCCCAGTTGGATCTGGTCTCATGCCAGCAAAAGGAAAAACCCATGGGGAAAGGATGAGGGGTGGGCAGGAAAGGGTGAAGAGGAGCAGGTGTTGCAGGGGAAGGAGGGAGCAGTTAACTAAGAGAAGGATCAAGATTTCAGAAATGGCCTCTAATTTTAAGGATACCAAGCTTGAAGGCAATGTGAACAGCAGCAGGTGTGTGGGTGCTCCACACCTTATGGAAATCAGGCCAGTGTCTCATCTATTTATTACTGCCAGATTTATATGCTTCCCATCATGGCCTTATAATCCTTGGTGCGTTCACACTTGCATCATACTCATCAAGGCAGTTATAATCACTATCAGAAAGGGAAATTAAGGCACAGAAAGAAGCTAGTAAGTGATATGCACGAGAGGTGCTTTCCTACACAGCAGGCAATTGCTCCTTGTGAGGCTAATCCCGGAAGAAATCTCAACACAGCGCAGGTGAACACAGGCTACCCTGTTTTCTCTTGTCCCAGCACTGACCCTCAGAAGGGAGCAATCCTTTCCCTGTTGCCACCCAGAAATAAGAGGTCTCTCCTGCAAGAAGGTCCTGTGTCTACATGTGATAAATATTAAATAGAAGAGCTGAAATACCATCAGAAGGAGGCCAGAAGCTGCTTTTGAGTCCTGCTTATTAGAATTGGGTGGTTTACAGTTCATTAACATCTGCTCTCTAATCAGCATTTTGCAACCAAAAGCTTCAGGTATCTCAGATCCTCACCCATCTGTTACTGTGCTGAATTAAGACAATCTTCCCTGGAAATCAAACAAGTAAACAGAGATCCAGAAGCCAAGCAGCATTTTCCACCTACTGTAAATGATACAGAAGGCAGAAACTCAACCCCCAGCCACATGCAGAATGTACAAAATGTGACTGCCTCCTAGAGCTGAACTCTGTTTGCTTCAGATGCTCCTTTCCCCAGCAGTCACACACTCCAGAGAGGGCTTTTTCCTCCTCATGACAAGTTGAAAATGACCCTTTAAAAATGAAGGTGTCAAGTAGCAACACTGCAAATTTTTTTCTTTCTAAGTGTGTTCACGGCATCTTTGAGATGCTCTAGAGAGGAAAGCGTCAAAAGAGTTTAAGGAGGGTATTATGACTTCACTTTCAGATATCAAACAATTCTGCCCCACCAGTGCTCAGGGAAGCTCACAGAAGTGGATGAGGATGGTCAGATCACTGCATGAGGCATCACACTGGCATGGAGATGCCTCTCACTGCACATCAACATGGAGCCGTCAAGCTAGGGGAGAAGCCTTTGCAAAGCCTGATCCGAAGCCCACCAAGGTCAGAAGGAAAAGTCTGTTCTCATTTTGCAGAGGTGCTGAAACAGACCATGGTTTTAGATCATGCATTAAGGAAATGCAACCCATGGGGAAACAGCCCTTCCTCTGCCAGCACAATCAGGCTGGCACTCACTTCTCCCCCACCTCGGGGAAACACTGGGATCAGCATGCAGTTTTTAAAGAGTAAACCAGCAGACATTTCCTCTGACTACGTTTTGCTAGTCATGAGATGCTGGGGAATATTTTTGCTGTCAAAGGCCCACTTTATCTCGGGTATTTGGGGAGCCCTGTGCCTGGCCACAAGGCCAGCCCTTGCAAGGCTGGGAGCGTGCGGCACAGGGCAGACCCCAGCATGGTCATGGCTGTGTGCCTGGCACTTACCTCTGTGGATCACGGAGAGCTTACTGTGTAGATGTTCTAGTGCTTTTACAATCTGAAACAACAAATCTAGAGTGAATCACAACTGGCAGCACCATGATGAGGAGGAAATGCTATCTAGCTTCACCTGCCCCATTCTTACCAGACCTCCTTGGAGGGAAGGAACTACACCTCCCACAAGTCCTGCACCCTCAGAGCAGCCCGAGGTGACGGTGGGTATCCACGGATCTCCCAGGGGCACCAAGGCCCTAATGAGAAGGCAAAGGAGCTGCAGGGCTCTCCCCACATCTAACACTGTCCCGCCTCTCACTTATGTTTACAGGCACATTTTGGGGTATTTATGCCTTATAAATAAAATCACCTCAGATGAGATACTGGAAACCAGCTAGGAAAGTTCATGTGGGCTGGCCAGTGGACTGTGCTCTTCCCAGTGCAAATACAGCAGGGAGACTGGGTCATGTAGGACTCGGTTTAGAAGAGAAACACCCTTTCCCTTCCCTCCTCACCCTGCTAATACTCACAGAGACAGCTATTTTTCCTAAGATGTCCTCAGGAATCGTCAGGCCTTTGTCAATGACGTGTTTGTAGAACTTGTCCAGTGAGGTATCCATCAGCTCCATGCAAATCCACACATCTCCCTGGAGGACAAAGTAAGCAAATATCTGCCCACTGGAACAAAGCATCCTTTCCTTTCCCTTTCCCTTTCCCTTTCCCTTTCCCTTTCCCTTTCCCTTTCCCTTTCCCTTTCCCTTTCCCTTTCCCTTTCCCTATCCTTTCCCTTCCCTTCCCTTCCCTTCCCTTCCCTTTCCTTTCCTTTCCTTTCCTTTCCTTTCCTTTCCTTTCCTTTCCTTTCCTTTCCTTTCCTTTCCTTTCCTTTCCTTTCACACACAAAGGTCTTCTTTGGCACTTGCCTTTTGCTGGCCTGTTTGCCTCTTCCCTGTCTTTTAAAAGTCATCCAACAAAACTGTACTGGGCTTTCTTTTTCCCTCCTCCCCAGCTGGAATGAAGTGCTGTCCACTACCATTTAGGGTGTATTTTCTGCTGTCTTTTCCCAAAGCAGATTCCCAGTGATTTAGGAGTCCTGAAAGTCATCGGGACTGAGGTACCCTACATGCTCAGGGCCACTGCAAATGCTCAGCCAGGAAAAGTTCAGCTCTGCAGAGCTATGCTTAAAACTCTTCAATAAATCTTGCTGTTCAGAGCTTTTCACATTTTTCCTCCATGTGGCTTTCTCATTGCAAGTCAGGACAATATTAACACTAACAGATCAGGCTGTGACTTGGTTGTCCCCATCACTCAAACCCACCACCAAGCCCCAACGTCTCAGCACAGGGGCCTCGCACATTCCTGGCACCGGGGCTTGGCTGCCCTTGGCTCCTCCTCGCGTGGGACCATGTCTCTCCCCACTCGCCAAGAAGTAATTGTACGTGAGAGATCCTTAGGCTGGGATTGAGCAAATCCATATTGTACCAAGTCTCCGTGTCTAGGTGGAGATCAAACCCCTGGCACTTGGAGGGAGTCTAGGCATGAGAATTCAGTCTAGGCATGGGAGAGGATCCAGTCTCCCAGGGGCAGTGCAGCTGACCTCCAGGATGCCATACCTCTCGGAAAAGTGCCCCGTAGAAGGTGACAGTGAAGGGGCAATCTACCGTCCTCATGGAGATATCCAGATCCATCAATAACCTCTTCTGCTCCTGACTGTTCACTGTGGCTCGGATCCGCTGGAAAACAAAGCATTTTAGCGTTGGCTGTCAGTACCTCCATACCACGCTGCTGCTGCTGCAAGGGACTCACCACAGCCATACCCGTGCTGGCCACAGTGCCCTGACATCATGCCTTTACCCTTTTATCACACCTCTTTGTGTTACCCTTTTGTCATATCTCTTTGCCATAGGCACATCACAGCACAGCACCCACGGTAGGAGCACCCCAGTGCAACAGAGGGTAACAGTGGCTGAAGGGGTCTTCTCACCTCAGCTCAAACTGCAGGTGATTTTGCTCTTCCCTGCAAATGCCACTCTTTTTCCAACAGCCAAAAGTCACTGTGGCTTGGGATAGAAGAAAGGAGCAGGAAATAAAATTCTAGGCTGGTGGAAGCCTGTGACTTTTGGAGCTGCAGTGGACATCTATTTACATCAGCAGACTTTGGTCACAAGAGAGGGCTCCAGCCCTGCAGCCAGAGCCCATGTGCTCCCCATGGCTTTGGAAAATGGACATTTCCCAGTCCCCCAGGGAAGAGGTGGCATTTATATGAAATATCTGGAGACCCTCAGCTGGGAAGCACCACAAAGGGGCATGACGCAGTCCAACACAGGTCACACACATATTCCAGGCTCCCTGGCCAAAGCCACTCGAGGTCAGTAATGTGATAGAATTAAACTGTTCAGCATTACAGATGCAAGTAATAGCCTGAATATTCCTGCCATACCCTCTTCAGATCTTCCATCATACTCAGAGAGGCCTTTTGCAGTTTGGTAAACACCAAAGCAAACAAGAAGACCAAATGCAGAGCACAGAGGCCCTGAGACACGTCCCAGCATCCACAGCAAAGTCTATCCACAACTGAGGAGCTAAGACTTTTCCTTCAGTTTGCTCATAGCTTTCAACTCTGCATCTTTTTTAATTTTTTCTTATTCTGAAAGGAAACTTTAGCTAAAATTCAGCCAAACAAAAATTGGTCCTTCCCAAAATACAAATTTCCCATGACTATTTCCCTAAGCTGCAAGCTTATGAGTCTGAACTGTTGTTATGAAAATTTTTCATAATAGTATCTACGAGCCTGTCATGAATCAAGATCCCACTGTAGCAGACAAAACGTGAAAATCCCAACAAAAATTTCCTGTTCCAAAGAGACTGAAAAAATGTCCCAGCTGAAAAAATTATCTTAGGCAATTAAATTTACAGTACACTTCTTTACAATTACAATTAGTCTGCAGAGCCCTGAATCTGAGGGTATATCTACATTAGAAAAAAATACGCGTATTTAAAAATGATGGCAAATAGCTTGTAAAATCCTAGCGAAAACAGGAATATTGTGGACAAAGGTGAACAATACGTTTGCATGCACTACAATGCTGGAAACACACCGAGCATCATACTTCTAAAACACACCCCTTTTCTTGGTTAAATGGCCCAGATCTATCTCAGCACTCTTTGCCCCTGTGTAAAAAGAGGATTTCATAAGGAAAGTAAATCTCAGTAAAGGCATGTGTCAGAACAAGCGAGATTAGAAATGTGCACAAACAAGAGCGCAGAGGGTGTCCACACACAACGATACAGACAGAAAGCACCTCGGGAGGCTCACTCTACCTTCACTGCCATGATCTGCCCGCTAGGCATGTGCCGCATCTTCTCCACCACCCCGTACGCACCTCGTCCCAGCTCGGAGATGGGCTCCAGGTCATCAGCTTTCACCTCAAAGTTCTGCAGGGGAAAAAACCATCAGCGCGAAGGTGGCTGCTGCGAGTACGTGCTATGGAAGGAGTGAAATGCCATCCTAAAATCTAGTCCTGCTTGGCACATAAGTTCACCCCTGTGCACTCCCCTCCCTATCTGTGTTCATGACGCTAGAAACAAAATGATGGTCCTCAGGGGCTGTCAGGAGGATTAACTACTGTGCAGTAATTAGCAGAGCTCTGAAGAGGACGTGTACGTCTCTTCATACGACTCGTAACGGCATGAGCAGGGAGCCTGTGTCGACGAGCATCCTGAGCAGGGTGGGCATAGGAAGGACCGCTCCTTCCGTGGCATGCTGTCCCCCCGGCCACCCGCACCCAAGTGCCTCTCCCAGCCACCTTTAGCTGCCAGCACTTTCAGCTTCTCCATCCTCTAAGAGCTGGGATGGAAAATGCCGCGGCAGCTTCTCCCCTAGGAATCACCTTAAGTCTTTTTTTGTTTTTTTTTTTCCCTTCCATCCTCCTCCTCCCACAAACAATCATGGAAATATCTCCAGGTTTTTTTAAGGCCTGTAAAAGCTTATTTCCCCAGACCTGTAGATGGGCCAAATACCAGCTGAGTGTGCCCCATTTTTAAACCACGCAGGACTTATTTTGTCTAGCATTCAAGATCTCTTTCTCCTGGCCTTGCACAAAGGATGACTTTGTCTGGAGCCCTGCATTCTAACCTGCCTTTCTCCTTTCTGCCGCGATATTGTGCAGCAGCGCTATTTTTTGCTTATTATTATTTTTGGAAGTTTAAAATATGTCTTTGCTACTAAAACCAGCCATTCTGTTTGCTGAACGCACAACCACATCAGTCAATCATCCTACAGAAAGAAGCAGGTTATAATGAACTGATTCACAGTGCATAATCCCACACCGCTTTTTGACGGCACAGCAGAAAAAAACCTGAAGCCTAAAATGTGCTGGCTGGGGACGCCACGGTGTGCAGGGCCCATACACTGCGTTACTGTGCGCTCGGGCTCCCGGTCATTCACTCGTAGCTACGTCACCTGCAAAAGGAGCTCTGACTAACATTTTTGTGTTATGGCAGAGATTTAAGCATCTATGACTAACAAACACTGCTCCTACTGTTCAACAGGACCCTCTCCAAAGAAGCACTTTGACTCTCTCAAGGTCACTCTTAAATTTAGCAGCAAAGTTTAAAGGGAGAGGAGGGTAAGTGGCTTTCCCTAGGGATCAGGGGTGAGTATAGAAAGGCTGGTGGAAGAGGGAGCACATCCTAAAGGAACTTAGCTGGACAAACAGGTAACAGACCTATGGGAAATGTAAGCCATGGCATGTCAGTCCCTCCGAGATAGCCACATATCTGCGCCTGTAAAAAAGACTGAGCTCTGGGTTTTACAAGTGTGTTTCTCTTTGCACCGTCCAACATGGGCTCTCTGCCTTGGTGCATGGAGCCTTTTTGGAGCGCTTGAGCTTTTCCTCATCCCTGGGACTGCAGGGGAGAAATGATTTTCTTGGAGCGGGTGCTTGCTCTAGCAGCAGGCATTTTCTCTGCCTTGGTGTTGCACCATTTTGCTCCAGAGGCATCTCACACTCTTTCCACCTTCCAGCCCCTGCTCCATGCCAGGGAAAATACAAAATCCAAAATGAAAGAAAAGCATCCAAAGATAGACATTATAAAACACTATCGGATCAACATTTCACTTCATAAATTAACTTGCTGACACCAAGGCCTACCTTTTGCACCTAATAAATTTATTGCCTGGCTTTAAAGTGCTTTTATGAATGCTGCTGTGCCATTTTCTCCTATCAAAATAGCTGTCCTCCGTTTTGTTTTTTCCCTGCTATAATACCAGGTGGACTGGTTTCCATGCTGTCAGAAGGATTTGCTTCCAGGACAGGAAGATCTACTGTGAGTTAGACTCCTGATGAGATGGCCTTCAATATTACTGAAGGGAAATACTTTGGAGGAAGGCTTTAAATCAGCAAAGGGATTGCAAAGCAGAGTAAAATCTGCTGTTAGCAATCCCCTTGTTTTAAAATTGTTATTTCCAGGGGATTCCAAGGAAGGAATTTGCAAGGTGGAAAACTTGCAGGGGACCCAGGTGTCATGGGATGCCTTGGGGCATGTTCATCAGAGTAGTGACAACCAATAGGTCACACTGCAGCTGGCCATGGGGCCATCGGTCCCACACAGACAGCCCTTGTTGGAGAAGCACAAGCTCCAGACACGAGTCGGCTCTCTGTGGCTAGAGGTGGCTGTCAGGGCTCACACAAGCTCCCAGGCTGGCTCTTCTTAGCTTTTACTCCAGCAACTGCCTTCCATTTCAAGCAAAATGGGCTATATTTTTTTTCTAATAGCTGGTGTTTATTAATCTGCCTTTTTCTGGGGGCTGAAGTTAAGCAACCCCACAAGCAGCCTGCCTGGTCAAGCAGCCAGCACCACAGCACTCAGCCCAGGATCGTCACCTGTCCTCAGAGGTATTCTCACCATAACTCCTAGTCTTACCTCCTCGCCAATAGAGATGCAGGCTTTGGAGTCTAGATCTCTGGGTGGCCTGCAGGAGAGAAAAGGGAAAAGATGTGAAATGTTCCTTACAAAGATCAATTTTCCCTCAGTGAGTAAATACAACCCCCAGGCCATCCCCTCCCACCTTCAGGCCAGCAGCCCTCACAGCCCTGAGCAGCCTAACTCATCTCCTAGCTTTGCAGGATCAACAGATACAGCCAAGATTCACAAAGTCACCCCAAAAAGGGGGCAGGAAGGAAGCTGCTGGAGTTGGCATTTCTCACATCCAAGTTCCCCATGCAGGAACCCAGAGAGATTCATTGCAAAAGGCAAGCCAGGTGGCAAGCACCAAATCTCTGCCAGCCTGTATGAAAAATGGATTAAATGAGCATAAAGGTCTAAAACCACTGTCAATTATTACCTAAGTCAAACAGCATGGGTTAACAGGCTAATAAAAGTCAATCCTCAAGGAAGCAAAGAAAGCCAAGCAGGCTGAAGTTGCACAAATAGCCCTAAAAACACAGGGTTTTCTTTTGCAAGGCTATGTAGGGAAGGGGGATGCATTTTTATGCCTTGACCAAATGCATGTTACTCAGACTGGGTGGCAAAAGTGCCACATCGGTTAAAATTGGGTGCCAATTCTGTTTTTTCCTTTTCCTGGGCACATCATTAAGCAGCACATGAGACGCACCACAGGCAGTGATGGGTAGACGGTGATGGGCTGAGCCTCCCTGGTTGTATCTGGGGCTACAAGAGAAATACAAGGGCTGTTATTATCCTCCCTAATGGTGCCAAAATTAAACTAGGTGTTTTGCCCCTGTTCCTCGTGAAGGGTCCCCGTTATGCCAGACGTGCAAGCATGAGCCCCAGGTGCTGGCCATGACCAGCCGCCGGCCCCTGGCCGTGGCAGTGCAGGCACTAGCAAAGGCTGGAAGGCAGCTGGGGTTCGTGGTTTTCTTTTTATTCTGCCTTAGTGTTTGCAGACTTACGTGGAGCTTGTCTGTGGTTGCTCAAATGCTTCTTTAGGAATTTTCAGCCCAGGGTTTCTCTTCTTGCCTGTGAAACAAGAAAGAGGCAGAATTAAAGAAAGGCTTTTTTTTGTTGTTGTTGTTTTGTTTTGTTTTAATTTGCAAAACACAGCTTGTCTATATTTGTTGACCTTATTTAACATAAATGCCTGGCCAGGCTAGTGGTGTAGACTCAGGGCACAGAGTTCAAAACATAAAGTGCCTTTGTTCAGTAATGCTTCATTTAGACCTGCAAGGTCTGGCTGCCAACTTGGTACAGAAAACAGGCAGGAGCTCTGGCAAAGGCAGGCCATGTGAAAATGCAAAGTGAAAGGTATTTCTCCTTCATCAGCCCTACCCACGTAGGATCCCTTAAAATGCTTCTTAGATTTTAAACCATTCCAGATACATAACTGCAAGCCCTGGCAGGATTAAAAATCTTTTTAAAATTGAATCTGAAAGTCCAAAACCAGATTCTGATTCTGTTTAAACGAATGTTTCACCTCTTGGTCATTAAAGTTTGCAAACCCAGCAAAAATAAAGCAAAAATTAAGTTTGCAGGCTTCAAAGCCGTTTGTTTCTGTTCACACTGACCAGCCAAGCTTTTCTGAGCTGGATGAAGCTCAAGCTCTGAAGTAGTTCAAATGCAGGCTCTCCTGTAAAGGGGGTCCAAGCCAGCAGACACAAGAGCCAGGCAGACTAGAGAAATACAAGAACCTTTTTATGACTAAACATATACAGCCACATTTCAGCACGGGGTTTTGAATTCATGGATAAAATAACCTGAAAACATAAGTCATGTCACCAAAACCCCAAGGTAAATATCTGGCTGCTTGGCTGTGAAATAAAATCCCCAGTCCCCAAAAATGGCACAAGCATCTAATTTAGGCATTAAGCATTTTTAACCTAACAATTTATATCAATTACTGTCTTTCTTTTAAGCACAAGTTTTACTCTCTATTCCCAACACTCTCTTTCAAACTTAACATATACGTGTTTGAGTTTGTTCTTCCTCTTGACACAAACTCATGTCAATAGATGTCTGTGCATCCCAGTGCCAGAGGGGTGATAGATCAAAGTGCAGGCACCCAGAACTGAAAATTACCTTTTTGAAGCAATTAGTCAATTCAGATTGCTAATCTTTTTTTTTTTTTTCCCCTTGTCTGCTCCAAAAGACAGGATCACACTCACTCCTTTTGGCAAAGAGTCATTCCAGGATGGGACAGGCTGCGACAACCCACCTGACACCTCGTGGGAAAAGCATTTATTGGAAACCACTGTGCACACTCACTATTGTTATTAGAAATCTACAGAGCTGCATATTTACAAAAGGAGGGGTGAGGGGGAAAAAGCCCCAAGGAGCTTCCAGTCTAGCACAGAAAAGGCAAAATAAAAGAAGCAAGGTCACTCAGAAGCATGAAGAATAGCACTCAGTTTTCCCAAGAGGTAAAAGCTGGTCTGTAAGGAAGTAAAAACATTGTAAAAACAAGTGGAGGAATTTCTACAGTTAGCAGAGCTGTTCTTTGACCCTTTTCCTTCTAGTTTTCTTAGTTGTACTAAAAAGGTCTCTAGAAGGCACAACTGAGAAGCAAGCCCTGATGTGTGAGATGCTCCAGATAGCATTTCTTGCCCAAGCTGCGCCAAGTGCACATCGGATCCAACAGGATGCTAAATGGGTAACGGTGTTCTTGATGTTGTCATGTTTTAGCTAAAAAAGGAATCTCAAAAATACAGGTCTTGCAATGCAGGCAAACAAAACCCCTGTTTCTCTGGCAATTTCTAAGTCTGCCATCCCAGTGACCTCTCTGCCTCCAAAAACCTTCCTGCATCCTCTTGCAGTTCAAGCAAACAAGACAACCACAGGCACAAGAAAAGCAGTATCTTCATCCTTACTTTGCATGTGGGAATCGAGACACAGAAATTTGTTGACTTGCCCACAGAGGCATGAACTGCCTCTTTAGCTCTAGAGCTGAACTCTTCCTGTTAACACTCACCAGCCACCTCTTGGCATACTTCTATACATTGACCATCTATCCACACTGCTGCAGTGACATTCACACAACAACCAAAATCAAAAGAGAAACAAGCACAAATTTGCTCTCTTCTTTCCTTTTTTTTTTTTTCCTTCATGGATTTGCTTGCACAGTCCCATGTGCTGTACCTGAACCTCAGGAACCTGCTCTTGGGCAGCTCTGGGAGGGTGAAAACGAACCTACTAGAAATTAACCTAATTTGAATGTGAACCAGAACAGGTTGTACAGCATTTTATCTTATCATGGTTCACAAGTGGTGTCAGCAGAAGAACTAGGTAGCAAAATGCCAAACCCAAATAAATATTAAAAGCCTTCTGCCTTCTAGTGAAATAAAATCTGCACTTTGGGGAGTTTATTTTCCTTGTCTCTTCTTCACAGAATACAATATTTTGAAACTTTGCCATTTTTTTGAAGCACAATCTGTTCGCGTATTCGAGTTGCCAAGACACAGACACAGTTTAACGTTCTTTGGGGTTTTCTTTTCAAGAAAGAAGAAAACAACAACAGTAGCAAGAATAAAACATGGATTTCACGATGGCACTAGGAGAAGGGATTGCAAACGGGAATTGCCACAGCTGGGACTCGCACCTGCAGCACCAACAGCTCCTGCGGGATTAGCTCACGGTGCGGAGGGGGAAAGCAGTTACCTCTGCACCGTGGCTCACCGCATGGTTATTTAATGGAAGTCCTGGGCTGCAATCAGGCAATTTCATGCCTCTCAACCGGATCAGGCAAAGTTTCTGAGCTCCTTTTGTTACAACATGCAAAATGCTTGTCTCTCCAAGCCTTCTGGGGCAAGTGTCTTGCAGGAAGCATTAGCAATCCTCAACATGACACTGCCTTAAAACCAGAAGCATGGAGCAGCAGTCAGCACCACTCTGCAGAGCAACGGCTGCCACCCCAGCAGGCTGCAGCAGGGTGCAGGAACAGGGGTCCCCCCATTGCCCTGCAACCCAGCTCCCCGGCTCCCCGCTGCATGTGGGGGAGCTCAGCTGAGGCTCTGCAGCTGCTCCGAAAAACAAGGGTCCAGGTCATACATGCTTGAAGGAGTTTCTCCTCAAAGGCAAACACTGACACTTAGAAGGCTTTTTTTAAGAAAAAAAATAATTGAAAGTCCCAAGATCAGTTCTCTTCAATAACAACTGCCAAGCAAGTATCTCGCTGTCAAAATAAAATCCCCCAGTTTACCATAGCAGACATCGGCTTTGAAAGATGACGCTGTATTAAATTGCAGTTTGCAGAGAAAGTCATCTGTACAGGAGCTCAAAATGTGGAGGCAGCTTAATAACATACAAAATTGGATGTTACCTGTTCCATCCACCGGAAAACCAGTATTTTCCGTAGTGTTTTTATGAATCATTATTATTTTTAGCTTTGTTTCCTGAAGAAAATCACCGCATGTGTGTATTTGACAGTCTGCATCCCTTGTGGCAAGTTTAAATCCACTGGCCAATTTCAGCCCTATCTGACAGAGAAATCAAGCTTTTGGAGATTGCAAATCTGATAAAAACAGGTGACTAAATGAAGAAGTCCCCAACTCAGAGGCAGGCTGAAGCACAAAAGTAACCCATGGCAGACACCAGACATCCATGTTCAAGCTGTGCAGAAGCCCCAGGTGTCTCAGACACCAAAATAACAGCACGAGGCTCAATCCTGAGGCACAAACCAGCCAGGGCTTGAGCATCAGTGCAGGGGGTGCACTGCAACTCCTTGGGATTTGCAATAGGGAAAGTCCCAATTAGCCATCATACAGAGCATAAAGTCTAAACGTGGCTCCTTCTGCAGAAGGGTTCACAGTCCTTGTTGATCAACAGATGGGATCATGCACGCGCTCCCCAGCATCCAAAAAGTCATGAGTTTTCTGTGTAAACAACCACTGGTGTCTTTCTGGTCTCTAAGCCTTCAAGCTAAAGCTCATTTGAGAGTTCTCCCTGCAATTTTCCACACGGAGATTTCCACAAGCACTTGACTCAAAAGCCAAGTTTTAAGAATAATTGAGGGAAAAAAACAGACTGGTTTGGAGCGATGCTGAGAGACATCTCCAGAACCAAGTTTTGATTCAGCAAAACATGCACGGTATCCATAACGTTAAGCACAAGCTTAAATCTACTTTCTTTTAGCAAAGCAATCACCCACAGTAAATATTGAGCTGACTGGTGCTAGAGAAGTTGCCACCTTTAAAAAAACCTCAAGCTTTCTTGGCAAGTGCACTGATCAGGTCAGCAGTAATGCAAGCAGTTAGCTGCAACATTACTGCAACCTTCTGTGCCCAGCTACCCTCCCTGTGTGCCTTCTGCACAGGCATTGGCTAGATCAGCCCAAGAAAGTCAACACTGAGAACCAAGTGAGGCCTGAAAGCAAAATTGTAATATGAAAAAGAAAACCTGACTTAATGAAAACACATTAAATACTTCCCTGTGAAGGTCTTAAACCCAATTCCTGAGGGAGGGGAGAAAAATACAACTTCCAGCGGGCTTGTTAACCTCTTCCCACCAGCACTGACAGAGCGTACAGAGAGATTAATGTTGCTAGCCCCTTCCAATTAGGGCAGTGCTAAATATCAATATTGAAAAAGGAAACTTCAAAGTTTCACAGCAAAAGGGTAGGAAGCATAACAGAGAATAATAAAGAAAGGGAAGACAGAGGAATTCACTGCCCACATATGCTCTAACAGAAAATAAACTTTTACTTCTGAAGGAAAATCCCATTCCCCAGTCTCCAGACTTTTCACTGCAGTCAAAAACTTGTTATGATATAATCCAAAGTAAATGGTTCCTTGCCACAAAAAGCTCCTATTTCCTTCAAAGGATATTAACCAGTTCTGTCTTCACCACAATTTATTATTAACACTGTGTTCAATAGCCATATAGCAACACTTTCTTTCAAATAACACTCTTTAGCATGTAATTTGCTGGTAAATTTTCACAGCTGGGAAATGCCTCTTTCTGCCACTTTTTTTAAGAGATAGAAGTGGCTCATTTACTATTCCTGTCCTTCCTAAGGATTTTTTGTCTGATTTCTTGAAAGGTTTTGAAAGCCAAATGATCTGCTTTTCCCCTACCAGCTGTACTCAACTGTGTAAGCAAAACCCCCACCCCTAAAACAAGGGCAAAATGGAAATGCTGGATGTGTTTCCAAGGAACAAGAGTGAACTGGCATCTCGTGCACTCTGCAAGACTGAGCCCTGTACCACACAGCTGCACAACCAACATCTCACCTGACACCGAAGTGCCACTGTGCCCACTGTGCAGTGAGAAAGGACCCGTGGCCATGGCTTAGGTGTAGAACCCCAAACTGAGATGGTTCTTGCAAAAGCAGGAAATTAAGATTAACTTTTTTTTGTCCCAGATGCCCTGGAAATGCCCAGCAGGAGACAACTCTTCATGCAAAGACTTGGTCTTCAACTGCAAAGGGCTTCTCTTACCCACAGCCCAGTTCCAGCCTGTATTTCAGCAAGCAATGGTAGATTTGATGCTGTCAAAGAGAAGTTCAAGCCTTGCAGGGCTGGTGGAAATACCCAAACCTCTGCAAACTTCGCCCATTAACACCTCTGGACCCAGGCACATGAACACTAAGATATCTTAAAGCTGCTCATGGCACCCAGGGCAGAGCAGGGTCACCTGGAGCAACTGCTGCTGTAGAAGATGTAGCAACCCCACATTTAACATCAGTCTCACACAGGATGACCAAAGAAAGGGGGGAAAAATGTTTTTTAAACAAGTATTAAAAATCATCCCACAGGTTTAATATTGATTGCAAATTATTAAAGGTTAAGGCACATGTAATGGTTAGAGCTGATACAAACCCATCTTGGCACACAAGAGCTCAAGGGCAGGTGATGGACTTGCCCATCTCCTTTGGTCCTCAGTCATCTGCCCCAGCAACAGCTCATCACCACTCATCAGTTCTCAAGTTGAAAAGCCTTTAATTCTGCCCAGGTCTCTCCACCAAAGAATCCCACAAGTGGCGATACCCCAGTCAAGCGCAAGAGGAGCAGGAAGGCTGGGTGCATTCCTGGCGTCGCCACAGTCAAACACTCACCACCTCTAGACTAAACAACAGTCATCGAGCAAAGACGCTTGATAATACCTGCCAAATCATTGCGCTTAAAAATTAGAATACATGTAGATAACAAAGTATATTTTAAATGAGTGGGTCTGAGGGAGAAGCCACGCTGCCAGGGCTGTACCTGGACTTATTTTTACAAGGTGGCTCTGTTCCAGCTGAAATGAAAATCAAGTCCTTAGTCAAAAACAACAAACAGAAATGGGTGTAAATTCATGAACCAGCCGCTTCTGGTGTACAGAGGTGTAGTAGTACAAATGCATCTTCCTGGGCAGCTACTTGACAGAGGCAGCCCCGTCTGCCTTCCCATGGGTTGTTGTGGTATCTCCACAGCCGTGACCACAGTGCCTCCTGCATCACCACTGCTTTCTTCCATGGGCTTTGGCTGCATGAAAGCCTTTGCATTTTACCATACAGGCAGTCAAAGTACGGGATCAGACCATGCCTTTTCGATTTAAATATCTTTGGGACAGATCTGCAAGTGATAAGGAGGCTGATGTTGGTGACAGTGGTTTGGTGGCTGGGGTGGGGAAGTGCGAAGGAAGCTCTCTCACCGCTTCTGCCTCCATGGCTGGGTTGCGTGTCTTGGTAACCCTTTGGTAAAGCTGCATAAAACAATATTGTGCGATGCTCAAAGCAGGCTGCCAGGGACAGGGTGGGTGAGTGGCTGAGCTGTGCTCACCACCCAGTTTGTAAACGCAGAGCTTTAGCCAAGCCCTAGTTTCTGGAGAAAACCAAAAAGCTAGATGTTCATGTAAGCACCAGTGATGTGGAAGTGGGCCTGAAAATCTGTTTTCCAACACCTCATTAAGCCACAGAAGAAGTATTTAATGTGCAGGAGACTCTTAAAACCTGCTGAAGTTTCAACCAACCACCAAGGGAAGAGATTAAGTGGATATTGTGCTTTATTTGCCTCCTTGAAATATAATTCTGCTACTCTCTCCTTAGCCCTGTCAATAAGGAAGAGTGGCCAAGCACCACTGGCGGCTCCTCCATCACTGCCATGAGCAACTGGGTCAGTCGGAGGCAAATGGAGACGCTCCAACTAGGAACATGGTATGTCCTCTGCATAGGACACGGATGTTTCCTGCATGTCCTTTATCTGTGTCTTCCCTCGCAGTTGTTTGCAATAACTCCTTGGAAACGGCAAACTTGAAATCTGTTTCCTTAACAACTCATTTCAGGGCTGCTCAGGAGAAGGGAGCCGAGTCTGACGCGGTCGTGGGGCTGAGATGTCTCCCAGCTCCGGGCTTGCTTCCACTTGTTCTGGTGCCGCAGAGATGTCGGCTCATTTGGTGGCCGTTGGCACATCCAGGTCTGAGCACACCATCACTGCTGCCAGCCCCATCACTGCACCCTGTGTCCACCCTGCAACTCACACCTTTTTATCTCAAGAATTGAAGCTTTCCCCTGCCCACCCAACCCCCCACTCCCTGCAGGAACCGCATTTCAAGACAGGAAGCGGGAAAGGCAAAAGCACTTTTATGACTGTGATGGATTTTGCCAACGTGTACCAGAAGCGGGATATGCCTGAAACACTGCACCAGGTGAAGAGATACCACGGACAGCCCTAACTGCCTCTGAAGTCCTAGTCCTCCACTGCTCCTCTTGGGTGCTTTTTTCCAAAAATAAATAAATAAGTAAATCTCATTTCATACCAAACCTGGAAATGCCAGCAGGCTAAATGGAGTGCTTGAGTCACTTCTCCTTGCTCTGTCTCTCCTTTCTGGCTCTGACTGACAGCTGAGACACACCGCACTGAGTGGGGGGAACCTGCTCCTAAAGACACCTCCCAGAGACTTAACCAGCCAACACACTGCCCCAGGTGCAACCAAATTTGCTTTGGCAAAGAGGAGCTGACCTCAGAGCCACAACCCAGAGGCAGATACTTTCTTTTCTCAAAGTCAGTTTGAGCAATGAAAACATGGAGACAGAAAAACCCAGCATCTCCATCTGGAAAACCAACATCTGGAAGCCTGTACAATAGGAAACCCTGAACTGCTGGCACAAAGACTGAGCAGATGCTGCTGCATTCATCTTCCATTTTAATTCCCAAGGCTCCTGAAGATAAGAAGAGCATGGCATGCCACAGCCTGGGCACAGCTCACCCAGTAGCTGTGTACCGGCCAATCCCAAACTACTTGCCGATACTGTAGCACCCACATTACAATGCTGCAAATGTAATTTGCTGCCCTGCCCCATCGGCAGCCATGCCCCAGCACCCAGCTGTGCCAGCAGCTGCCCCGGGGTTTCTTTGTCATAGGGCTCAGCTCGCTCCTCTGACTCAATCCTGCAACCTGTAATAAACCCAGTGCAGAAGAGGCCCCAAACCAAAATAGCAGGGCTTTTGCAAGGAGCGACAGAGGTGCACCGAATGAACCGCATGGCAGAGGTTGTGCAACGTCTGCTCGGATCACGCCAGGGTTATTTGCGTCTCAGGGCCTGTCTCCACTGCAAGAGCGAGCTGCGTTTTCAACTCGCGGCCGCTGACGTAGGTCAGCTCTGCTGAGGCACAAACACAATGGAGACAAAGATCTTCAGCTTTACTGCAAGGTAAAATCACAAGGTCAGTCCTTCATTCCTGCCTCAAGATTGGCCTCCAGCAGGAGACAGTTTGGTGGCGAAGCTCTGAACAGCACAAGAACAAAATGCTGGAAGAAGGCAAGCAGAAAGCTTTGCAACAAGGACTCCAGCAGACTAATCTCTGGATCCCGCGGTGCAGAAACCTACAGAAATGTCACCAAACTGTGCAAATATCAGAACCTATTTGCCTGCCTTTCAATAAGCTCTGTATTTCAGTAATTCAATTTTGAAGGTAATTTCCTGATTCAGGCTAATCTCTCTTACTCTGCCCATTTTCCTCTTAACACATCCTGCAAAAGGGCTGCAGGCTGCTGTGTTTATTTGTGTCAATACAGAAACCAGAGGGATGCAATTTCTTCTTATCTATCTGCACATTTTGGTTACAAGAGTCTGTTTGTCACTCTGATAAGAGTGCATCTCTAAATTTTATAAGAGTTAAGACCAGAGTGTGAAACGGAAGAGACACTCTGATAGAGATTAGACATGAGATCCCGTGCTAAGATATGCACTGAATTCAGGGCTGCAGGGACTCTGGGAAGGGGGCAGGGAGCTGATAGAGCTTTTGGCCAATTCTGTACCTTCCTGTAATCCCCCACCAAATGAGCTGAGCCCCCCTGCAGGTCTAATCCATAGGAGCTTGCAGGGAGCACTGGGGTAATCATGTGCTGGAACAACCTTCCAGCAGGTTTTGTGGGACACCAACACTCAATGCCAGTCTGGAGATGAAGACTGGCCGTCTGATGGAGGGGGTAATACACCACAACTGCATGGGAGACGATATGATGGTTTAGGATGATCTTTTGTGTCCCACAGAAGTTGCTGCCACCTCACGGAGCTGTTTCATGGGCTCCAACACTGGCTTGGACCTTCCACTGCCAGGACCTTACACTTCACTTCCCAACTGGCATCTGCCCCAATGCATTCCCTGCACTCTGCTCCAGTGTTTGCTTGCAGGAATACCAACATGAGAGAGGAAACAGGGCCTTCAGCGCCCATTTTCACGCTCAAAGACCAACGAAGAGCAGCCATATGCTTCCTTCTGATGCTAACGGTTCAGAGGACATGGGGAGGTGACAACAAACAGCTTTTCCAGATAATGTCCCTTCCCAGCCCAGATGCAGCATCACTCCCAATCTCAGCAAGGGAACTGCAGGCACAGCGTGGGGCCACCCGTCATGTTCCTGTTGAGCTGGTGCCAGGACCACATTGCTATCCACAGATGTGACAAGGCAGGACAGAGTCCTCCCCTGACATCCTGCACTGCTGAGGCAGCCTCTAGATTAGCCAGTTTTTCTTTAGAAAACAGATGCAATGCAAACCAGCCCTAAATTCATTGTACTTTAGGTGCTAATGTAAGTGGGAGATGGTAGATAGGAGAGTTTTGCCTGCCTACAGCTTTCAGCATAGGGCACAAGAGACTTAATATTAAAAACCCTGTTACAACACTTTGGCTGAACTCATCTGGCGTGTGCATCCAGCTGCTTGAACTTCAATGGCCTGGAGGAAAGGGCACGGCTCCTCCCAAACAGCAGCACCTCTGTGCAAACAGTGGCAACATCACCTAGCAGGAAAGGCACTCGGTGCAGCAGAGCTGGGAGCAGCTGCTGTCATGGAAATTCCACCCAGGTTGGGGCTTGGCTGCCCCGAGCTGACCCCCAGCACCAGCCCTGCCCCTGCACAGCTCTCCAGGGATCGGCACCTTCCTCCTCGGTGCTGGGATCTCCCAGGCAGGCACAAAGTGGAAATGTTCAGTTCTCTGCTGATTCACCCCAGCCGTGAGATGCTCTGTCAGGGACAGATGCTGCCTTGTGATCCATCGGATAAAGAGGGGAGGAGGCGATGCATAGAAGCAACTGGGCACCGGGATGCGCACGCTTCAGTTTCAGCTCTAACAACGCCGTCCATGACAACAGGAAAGTTAATCATATAATATCTCGACTTGGAAGGGACCCATAAAGATCATCGAGTCCAACTCCCAAAGTTGCACAAGCCTTTTTTGTGTGCGTGTCCCCTCTCCACCTAGCACACAGGTGTGCTGCAATAATGAATTAAGACAAAAACACCTCTGTTGCTTTGGGCTCTGACTCACATCCACCAAAGCAAAGGACTTCCATGGATGAGGACCTTGGCAGCTGCCAAAAGATGCTGCCCACATTGCACAGGGGCACAAGGCAGCATGGGTTCACATCACCGTCCTGTTCCCCTTGGCACCTGAGAGTATTAGCCCAAACCCATTGAGGTGGTTCAAGCCAAGGATGGGAAAGCAGCACCAATCCCCACCAGGCTTGTGAGGCTTCTGTGACACCCTTTAGCTGGAAGTTGCCAAGGCTGGAGCCAGTTGTGTCTTGATGCTCTGGACATGCTGGACCCTCCAGAGATGGTTGTGGAGGCACATGCATAAAAACACAAAATGCAGAATTCAGCCATTTGCCTACCCACGCCCCACCTCCAATAGTCTGATGGAAATCCTATAGGGACTAAAGCCTACTCCTTCTTCTCACCTTGCTTTGCCTAACTATTTTTCCACCCATCAACTTAATTTCATGGGTGCAGCCAAGCCTTCCTCATCACGCACAGAGAAAAACCACTTCCACTCCTCTCCTCCCATCAGGCCGTTTCAAATGCCCCCAAATCCTGCAAATCACTCACGGCTGCTTGATGCGAGGCTGTGAGAGCCAAAAGCTCGGGGAGATCTTACTGGCGTCAAAGCGATGCCAAAAGGACTTTGTTTTCTGCTCCTCATAGTTGCTGGAGCAGGTCACATCCCTCATGGGGTTCCTGTGCCTCTGGCATTCGGGCAGCTGCATCCTCCCATTGCTCTGGGAAAGATGTGATGCTGGTGGAGACCCCAAAGAGCAACAGAAGCCACTGGGAGCCTCGTGGCCTCTCCTCTTGCCCCTATTATCACGAGAAATCACAGCAGTGGAGCTCCGGGAGGCGAGCAGCAGGGGCAGTCACTCCCTCCAGTCACCAGTACACCATAAATCAAGCCCGTATTTTCCCCCTGCCAAGGTCTGCTGGCTTCACTGCCTCCCCATCCCAGAGCCTGTTTTCTTTGCTGCTTATCTCAAATTAGGAAATCCACAGGAATTGCAGGCCGGGGAAGCTGTTTGTCAAGAGCCTCCAGCCCTTGTGGGGATTTTTTATGAGGGACTTTTGGTTTAGTTGCTGCTTTGTTTTCAAACCCTCGGCTGTCTGCTTGCAGTGGGAGTTTGCTGGAATCAAAACTGGAGAAAAGCTCTTGGAATTCACCCGGGGAACAAAAGGGCTTTTGTGCAGGAGGATTTGGAGGACGCAGCTGTTTTCATTGCCGCTACCTTCATTTCTATTTTCTCCCTGCCAAAGAGCACCTGCCAGCGGCGCCGGAGGAGGTGGGCTGCTGCCCGTGCATGGTGGGGGGGGGTGACGCGCGGGCAGGAGGACGGATGCCTCCCGTGCCCACAGGCAGCGGAAGCAGAGCGCTGCAGGCAGAAGGGTGAAGTGCTTTCCAAACTTTCATGCATCATGGTGTGCAAGGCTTACCCAAGTCTTTTGGCCAAGCTTCATGCTCCCTGCCCTGGCTCTGCCCCTCACACAGAAGGAGGATGGGCTCTGCTCCTCAGTGCAGCAGCAGCATCATAAAAGGTCTCCTAAGGGATGGGCAGGCTCTGGCGTGCCAGTGGGTGCTCCCACGCAATGCAGCCCCGTGGATGAGGGGCTGAAGCTCCCACGGCCAACATGTGAGTAGGGGTACTGCAGGTTCACCCACGAGCTCAGCATCACTCCCGGTACTCTGCTTGGTTTCTTCTACTTCCCCTTAACCACTGAAATTTCACCTCAAAATGCAACAGTAAGTGACCACATGCAGCTACAGGGCTCTAACCAACTTCCCATACGAATATTTAGCAGGCAGCAGCAAGTCCCCTATACGCAGCATAAAAGCAGGTGCCCTGCTTGCCTCAGCCATGGTGGGAGCAGGATTTGCCTTAAATCCACCAGCCCCAGCCCAGCTATGAACACTTCTACACTTCCCAAACCCACCGCTCCCTGGAAAACTTGACACAATAAAGGAACATTCACCTCCTTTCCCCATTGCTCTACAGAGCCTCAAAAAACAACTTTCTTAGGTCTGGCTGCAGGGAGGTGATAAGGATGCCCTCCCCATCAGACAGACTTTTTGCTCGATGTCTCCCTCCAATTTCAATTTTGGTTTTCAGTTTTTTTACAGGCACTTAGTGCAGCTGGGATTTTCTCCCAGCGGCTCCTGCAAGGTGCTTTTAAGGAAGCATCGCTGGTGGAGCAAGGGCCCTGCAGCAGAGCTTCATTTACTCTGAAAAAAACAGATCAGCTTCTGCATCTGCCCCAGCTGCCCAGACGCTAAGGGGTGACGAGTCCATGCACCCAGCAGAGTGGGTGAGGGGCAGCCGCCCCAGCAGTGCCGGCACCGCGCTTTCGGAGCCAGGGCTTCTTGGAGCTGTCAGATGTGCTACCAGCCCAGGGAAATGCAAATTGCTTTGGAAAACGAAGGTGACATTTCCACCCGCTTGCTGATTTCTGCTGTGCTGCAGACTCAAAAGCCCGATTCAGGCTTGTGGCTCCAGCTATGAAGGTTCTTATGTCTTGATGGTGCTTACATTTAAGCACGTGCTTACTGTGAGCATGCATTCCTATTAAGGCTGCATTAAGTGGCAGACTGAGCAGGAATATGTACATAAAGGCTGTGCCAGACTGTTTTCTTAGCCTTTGCAATAGCTGCAGCAAGTGTCTGTCCCCTGGGTACCCAGCTGCAGGCTTCAGCCCATTTCTCAGCCATACCCGCACACGGGCACTGGCAGAAGTTCCTCTGCAAGCGGTGGTGCCAGCCAGGTTGCAGGTTCCTCATCATTGCTTCCCTGTGCCTGAGGTGCTGCCCCGGAGCATCTGCTGGCAAAGCTGCATGGGCAAGCACTGAGGCTTGTCAGCCAAAGTGAGCCAGGAGGCTTAAACATGGGAAAAGCAGGACTTTGCTAAATCAGGAGGGTGTGATGGGCCAGGAAGGATTCCCCTGGGGAGCCCAGCTAACTGGCCCTTTGGGGTGTCACTGTCCCCAGGAAAGCATGCACAGTTATTTGTCCTTCAGCTCTGAATGGCTGCTCCCCATGTGTTAATGCAGCCCCATTTCTCTGCAGATTCCTTTGCTCGCTGAGCACGATTGCACCTTATCTGTGGGATACTGGTCTTGGTGTCATCACCCTCACAGCAGGACAGAATAAAATCTAATCAATACCACAGGGCAATCTGAGCTATGGTTTTATTTCTCTTACCGGGTGCTCCAGGCAGCCACAGCAGTCTCATTTTACCAAGCACAGACTTAATTTGTTCAGCATATTGTAAATATTGGACATTTAAACTACGTTGCTATCAGCCATCTTCTACAGCTGATGCGCTGCGTATAAAACTTGGGTTTATAATTTTCTGCCCATGAGTAAAGCCACCTTAGGACAAGATGGGCAATTTATATTCCATAGAGAGATTTTGTCATTGATTTTGTCATTCTGCAAGTTAAAGAGTATCAATAACTTTTACATTCAAATGGGAATATCCATGGAAATAGAGGAATGCGCCACAAGCCATTTCTTTAGCAAGTATCCTCACCCTCTGCAGAAGGTCCCTGATGAACAGGAGGGCTACTTTAATCCATGTGGTCTTGCATCCACTGTACTCCTCAGGGTAAAATAGCACCTCTGGGTTGAAAAAATTTAATAAATAGTGCCAAATTTGTACAAGACACCTCTAGACTGAACTACTCCTCTTCAGTTCCCAAGTTGTGCTATTCTGCTTGGCAGCTGGCAACTGTTTGTTTCAACTAAAAGTGTTGAATTGAAGATAATTTTAGAACCACTTTCCTCTTCTGTGGTGCAAATAACACTCAGAAGAATTTCAAATCGACGCCTAATTTTCTTCCCAGGGATATGCTGCTCACACTCTGTCCTTTACTCGCAGCTCGGTCCAAACAGATAAATTGATTAGAAATCTGGTGGCAATCTCACCCAGAGGTTTTCTTGTATTAGCACAGCACCGCAGCTCCCGCAGCACTAGCATGGAAGAAGGGGATCTGCTTCCTTGCTTAACGTTTTGTCACGGGGAATTTTTGTAAAGGCTGAGCCAAATATTAAGTTTTCAACATGGTCAAGACATTTACCAATCTGTCTTTGTGCTACCTTGTTAGACAGATATCTTTTGCTATTCTTTCCTTTACTTATGAGCTTATTTGCTTATTTTTGTACCTAAATTATTAAAGATGGTATTTGACAGTTCTGGACAGTGTAGATGGGAGGAACTAACTCCTGCTCCCTCTGCTGGCAATGCCTCCCAGCAAACGTGTAGGTCCTACTTTAAAAACACACAGGAGCCCTATTCACAGCAAGAAGCCAAGGGCAACTGCAGGAAAGCCGAAGCCGTGACCCCTCAGAGCCCCGGCACCCACCCAGGTCTCCAGCACTGCAACTATGGGCACTACCCCCACACCGGAGCCCGACAGGAGGCACTAAGAGAATAACTGCACCCAGTCTGCACCATCAGCAATAACAGCAGCCGCTCCAAGAAACCACTGGCAGCAGAGATGGGCGAGAACCGGAGCTGCTCCACCACCACTACGGCAACAGCAAGTCTGTCCAACCACGAACACAAGTCTTGGTCCTGCAACCACTTCAGCAATGTGTCTTTGCACATGCAAGAAGTCTCAGAAGGTCAAGGCGATGCACGTGAAGGTCTGCAGGATGCAGCGCAGCTCTTGGGGCTTCCAGGGAAGCTCTTTCAAGTTCAAAGAGATTTTACCCAGAGGTCAGAGAGCATGAACTCCTAGCTCTCCTCCCAGACACCTGCTAAGAGCATACGCTGGCTTGTATGTCATATAATAAAAGTAAAGCAAGCAGTATGCAAAGAACGAAGCCTTTTCCCAGGTTTTATCATGCAGTTTTATTTCAGTTTGGAAAACATGTTGAAGAAATGCATTATGGCATAGTACCTTGGCAGAAGACAGCAAGTCTTCTCCTTTCTTTTCCCCCAATAGTGTCCCTGACACAACTGGGCAGATTTTTTTATGTCCACATATGTCCACATGGATCCAACCCCATCAGGTTACATCTCTCCACCCAGCCTTCTAAATCAGGAGCTGTAAATACAAAACTCCCTTTATAAGCCTTTCTATCAAAGCCTCTATAGAACTCACAGTGCGAGGTTCAAGACTGTAGTTTCAGTTGTATGCATACATGCTTGCAAATATGATACTGCTTTCTAAGTTGCAAGAACAGATAAGCAGAAATGGGAAAAAAGAAACCAAGAGAAGGCAGAGCAGTACAAATCATCTGCACAGATCCATAACGTCCATCCTACTTAGCAACCAGGACAAAATACATTCGCAACCTTGTAAATTCTTATGTGTGTGTGCTCAACTCCAAGCACATTCAGTCCCACTGACTCCTGCAAAAGGACTCGTATGCTCCAAGTTTAGCACATGCACAAGTATTTTCAAGATCAGAGTATGAAAAAAATCCTATTTAGCTTCTCTTTTAACGGGAAAGAAAAAAATTCTTCAGACCCCACTCGTCCAAATGAGGGCCCTGCTTGGCTACAGCTGCTCTGAATCGGCTCTGATTCAATCTCCCAGATTGCTCCTTGCGTTTCAGCTGCAGCAATGCCTTTTTAAAGCAAGCTCCTGGAAAAAGGGCCCTCTCCATTTGCAGGGGGTGCTGGTTGGGGAGATGCTTGCACAGGATGGGCCCTAAATGAGTGTGCTACAAGGTAAAGTAAATGCTTGTTGATGCTGGAAGCGCTGGCATTGTTCTGAGGTCTGCGCAGGAAGAGCGAGAGGAGGAATGCTCTCCTATTGCAGGAAGCTGTTTCAGCCTCTTATCAGACATAAAGCTTCTGATTTCTTGCGGGGGAAGTACCAAATGTTTTTGAGAGGAAGAAAAAAAGAAAAAAAAATCACATGCCTAGCTATAAAGGAAGCTGCCTAATGACATGAATGAAACTGAAGTCATGCATGCTATGTGGAAGTAAGCTTGCTGTGCTGCCTCGTTCAGGTGGCTACAAGCAAGAGTATGTTCCCATACTGTCACCCTGCAAACACCTGGAGAGGTGCAAGCCCAGAGGTCCTCCTCTCTGCCAAAAAGGTGCCTGCTGCAAATTCAGTCCTTCTTTTCTCCAGAAAGCAACTTACTACTAATCATCTTTGAATGCAGTGTCTGTGTCACCCTCCCCAGCTGCCAGGGACTATTTTGGGCTCTGCCTCCAGTTCAGATGCTGCTCTGTTGGGGGGCTGTTTTGCAATGTCCTTTCATGCAGTGCACTGCACTGATCTGGTCTTTTAGTTAATTTGTAAAACTGATTCCTTGGCAGGAATTCAAGTTCTCTGTAGAGATGTTCCAAGTTTTATTAGCAATGAGCAAATTACTGGTGTCCTTGGGAAAGGTAAGGAAGTCACAGTCTATGTTAATTGCCTTTATTTTTTTGTAGAGGGTATCTCCCGAAGGACAACTCTATGCCACATGGAATGGCTCTCTGGTTATATAAGTACCTGTATATATAATGGCTGTTGTGGCTTATTGCATAGATATCTGCGTAAACTTCAGTTTTAAGTATGTTCACTATTTTATCAGACTTCATGCTTTGAGCCAAGCACTCTCTATCTTCAGCCTGGTTTCTCCTGGAAGGTTATTAGGGGATTATAGTTTCCATGTCTTACAGTTCAAAAGCAGAAAACACTCTGAACAGGCTGACAAACAACAGTATCTTGAGCATTGCCTTTCTTCTTGTTTAATAGGCTACTCTGTCAGCCCTGTGCTTGTTAAATGAGAGAAAAATCTGTGGGCATGCAGTGAAGGTCAATGTTGTGGTTTTTTAAAACATTTAATTAGTACAGTTAAGTACTGAGGTCTGCTTGGGAGTGAGCTTCTGCATTAACCATTGGCATCTTTCAATTCGGAGAAGCAAACCTGCAAGAGGGGACTGCAGGTTAAGTCTACATCTCCATGTCCAAAACTTCAGTGGTGGTCAAGTTTAGGACAAAAACTGTTGCAACTTCCCTGTCCTGTTGTTAGCTCCAAAACCTGCATGGTGTTTGGAAATCAAGCTCAGATCTCCACACATCACCACCAGCACGGAGTCCCAGCTGGCCAGATACTGGCTGCCTTGTGCAGTGGCTCGGGTGACCCATTGCACTTTCAGGGACCCATCAGGGCTGCCAAAAGCCCTGTGCTGTGGCTTATGCTTCTGCCGAGGCCTTTTTGCTAAGTGCTGAGGCTCAGTGCTTAAAAAAATCTACTTAAAATGTAGCTTTGCCCGAAGGGGTTTTGGCATTTTGATGATGGCATGTAAAGTCCCTGTCTTCATGATGCATCTAACTGGAAGAAGGGGTACAGCTGTTCATAGCTCCTGCAGGTGTTTTACTCCTTGAATAAAACTGCAATAAATGTCACCTATCTGTGCTTTAATTACTGGGCAGTAGCAGGCATAAATGCTGTGATCACAGGCTGACAATTCCTTTTTAAAAGGCCGCAGCATCAGCTGTTTGAAAGAAGAAATCAATTTCAGTCCATTCAAAGCCAAATTTGGTTTTGTTTCCTCATACTTTTGCAGCATTGGAGACCCTAATTGTAGGCAATGAAAGCAGCCCTAGGAAGAAAGGGCTGTGTTGAAATCAAAGCTGGAAAGTGTGCCTCTAAATGGGTGCCAGTTGCCAGCACTGGAGGAGTGCCTCAGGAACAAGGAGCTGGTGCCCAGGGCAGTGCTAGGCGCTGCACAAACCCTCCGTGCAGAGCTAGTGCCAAAAGGACCTTCTCATCTCATGAGCCCCGCTTAAGTGAATGCTTCACCTCCTACATGCAGGTACTTGTGTGAGCATGCAAGTCTAGCGGGCTCTTACTGGGGCTCCTGTGTATGAGAGATGGGAGATGCTGAGAGTTGATGAGAGCAGATATAATGGAGCAAGTCCAGGGAAAGAAACCCAGTAATCAATGCTGGCTTTCCCTTCAAAATTTTTTATCTGTGTTTTTGATGTTGGTACTCCAGCAAGGTTTGTCTTTGCCAGATGGGGACTTCCATTACTTTAGAGCTGTCAGAACAACAAAAGACTTCTTTGAGTCATTTTCTATATCCGACCTTGAACTACTGGAAAAACAATAAACATTCTTAAGAGTAATGATAACATGGAGTGGAGCTGCAATTTTTATATTATAACTTGTTGCTTGAGTGTCAAATAAGCCCTGCTGAAAACACACAAATGAGGAACTTCAGGGTCAGACCCCACTGCAGGATGAAAATAGCACAAAAGCATGTTGCCTGGGACTTCCACAGAGGAACAGCCAGATGATGCTCTGAGGCCATTTGGCACTGATAGGCATTGTTTCATTGAGTGCAATTACATATTTTTGTTTAGAAGAGATTCTCCTTCAAAAGCAGCTACCAAGCCTATGCTGATTCAGCCTTCATTAAAGGCCTCTTACTGCAGACACAGTGAAGTGTTGACTCCTGTACTTATTTTCTATCGCTGCCTTATCTTTGGCATCTCATCTGCAACTTCTGCTGGTTTGTGGGGTGTTTTTCCACTGGTTTCATCTGAGTGCAGTAAAAGTGGATGCTGCTTGGCCTTCAGCTCTTCTAATTATTTTTGATCTGCTTGGGTGCAGGCTAGGAAAATCTAGCCTCGATTATAAAATTGCAAGCTAAGTAGGCTAACAAAACAGACAGCAAGAAACTGGATCAGCTCTGCTCAGTGAAGTTTTCCTGTTCAAACGGGGGAAAAAATGCTTTCTCTCTGCAATCTTTCTTACAAATATGAAACTCTATCTCAGCTGCAGAGGCTGTTCCCTCTGGCTGCTTGCACAATGCTCCCTGGGCTTCACTGCACTCAGCTTTTTGCAGCAGCCCAAAATGCCATGGCCATTGCTCCTACAGCAACTGTGGGGGGAAAGTAGCCTGAGTAGCTCCTACTCCAAACTGCTCTCCTGATGTGGCTGGATGCTGCTCTTACCGTGCTCATACAAATTCAGGCCCTTATTTGACTATAGGATGCAAATCCAGAGTGATGTTCAGCAGCAGCTTTGCTAGCACCAGCACAAGTGGCTTCTCGGAGCTTCCATAAAGGCTGTTCAGCCTCTGTTTGCAACATCTCCGAAGTAAAAATGACTTAAAAGTGCTTTAGTACCCCAGAGACTTTCATGGTGGGATGAATCCTTTGAAACATCAACTGGGTGTTTGGAATTTCTAGCTTAAAAGTAAGGATAGCTTTAATTTTGGCTTTGAGACAAAAGAAAGCCCTACAAGCAGGAGTCTCAGGCTTCCCCTCTCCAAATTGCTTTTTACTGACCCAGGATTACTGAGCAGAAGACACTTCTCCATTCACACTTGTCAACGTGCAGAATATTGTGGATTTGGAAGACAAAAGTAAAAAAAATAAAAACTTTGCACAATGAGTAGATATGGAAATTGCACCAAATGGCCTTCACCACTCTGCCACCACAGAGCATAACAGTTAATGTGGCACAGCTCCAGGGTCCCCAGATCTGCTTTCCTGCTAACATTGCTCTAGCCGATAATCTCTTGAATTATTCCCAGACAGGCCCTAAGGAAGGGAGCTAAGTAACTCTACAGGTAATGAAACTTTTTTTTTTAATTATAGCTCTGGCTATGTCTAAAATTAAAAGAACAGTCCTGCAATTTAGCCAGCCACCAGAGACTGACTCGACACTTTCTATAATGATGCTGTTGGTGGCCACGCTGCCAAACTCACACAGTGCCCTGATGATACCCCTAAAGGTGAGTGACCGCAGTAAGGGACACCTGTGTGTTCTGGTTTCTACCCCCTTCCAGGTTTCTACCCCTTTCCCTTACTCAGAATTACTTGTCCCACCCTCTGCCATCAGGAAGCTGTGACCTGCCCAGCGAGCACTGCCCACAGGTGCTTTAGTTCCCTGTGAGACGGGAGCAGAGAAGCAGAGCTTTGCCTTCAGAGCTGGAGCAGGAGGAGACCTGTGGGCAGGCCGAGCATTGGAAATGCAAGTTCATGGGGTGAAGGCAGGGAACCCCACGGGAAAGGGCTGGGAATCATGTCCGTGCCCAATGATCAGGGTAACAGACACTGCAGTCCTCCAAGTGCATTCACAGAAGAGGATTGCAAGTGTGTTCCCACTCCTGTGCTATGAAAGCTATTTTTCTTTTTCCTTCTTTTTCTGTCTTGAAAAAGGGATCGGAGCTTGTTTCAGATGTGGTGTTTCAAATCCTTTTGAGAGGCTTCTATAGGTGGTGTTATGGCTCTTTTCAGCAAGAGAAAATGGACAAGTGACATCAAATGCATGTATTGTTCAGAGAAAAAAAAAACCAACTTTTTAGTCATCTTGTGTATTTGCAACCACAGTACACAGAATTTGCAAAACTGCCCTGTGACTTTGAAGGTAATTGTATTCCATTAATGCCAATAGTCTTGGAGGAATGAAGTGTCTCATCTCTAAATTACTCCTGCGGTTTTAGTTGAGTATCATTTGCCTCACCTTAGCAGCTTATGGATGTGTCATGGGAGGGAATTCATCCCAAAAGAAGCTCCATTTTTTTTGGTGACTAAAATAACAAATAAGCAATGCTTACTGTGGTAGTGAGAAACCTAAACTTTTTTCATCTCGGAGGAGAAAACAGATCTTTGCTCCTTTTTCCCTGCAACTTATCACTTTTATTGCTGTAATTACTTCTATAGTTTGAGCTTTTAAATGCTTGTGTCTTCTTGTCCCTGCCGAGCAGCCTGGGGAGCTGCTGCCCTGACCAGCGCGTTGCCGGCTGTCGTGCCGTGTCGGGACATGGGGACAGGGCACCCTGCAAATGCACTCTGGTTTCTGCACCCCCAGTGTTTCTGCATGGGGTGGAGGGGGCGAGAGCTCCTTCCCCGCACAGGCCAGCAGCATTGCAAGCAAATGCCTCCTTCATGCAGCACAGAGGGAGCAGGCAGCAAAACACAGCAGCTGGAGGGGCTCAACTGGGTGTCTCGGTTTCTGCTTGCTCAGCTGTGTGGAGCAGTGATTTGGCTTAAGTCAGACATCATTTCTAGCCTAATACTTTCTACCCCAACTAGTTGGTTTTCTTTTTTCCCCATGCTGGTTAATTCCTCCAGCATTGCATTGCACGAAACTTGTAAGCCTCTTTATAAACATTTGACCCCTCTAAACCCAACGCAAGTACACAGGCACCTCCATTACAAAAGTGGTATAGCAGAGCAAGCAGCACATGCAACAGGGTGAAGCAGTAATTCAACATGGTATCCTTAAAAAAAAAAATTTAAAAATAAATCAACAACTCAAACAGAAATTGGCTGTGTTTGCTGCTAGACTAGGCTTTGCTAGGCTTGCACCTCACTGGCTGTGCCACAGCTTTGCTCACCGTGCTCTTGCAAAGCGTGCCCTTGCCAAGTGCCTATGTCATGGGAGTGTGTTAATGGTGAGAAGCTAAGGTGGTGCTGACGAGGCAAGCTGCACATTGCACAACCAACGGGAGCCTCATGCTGCTTACGGGTTAATTTTATACTAGCAAAAACCTGTCACCTACCTAGGATTTTTTAAAAAAAAAAAAAAGCTACCACTTATGCTTTACATCTGTTCCACTGAGACTTCTAGCTGGAAAAAAAGAGCATTTTACATAAAATGTAGTATTTTGAATAGGTGCAGGGCCTTTGGTCAGAGTCCATAGGGTACACGTTCAGCCAGCATCACGTGGGATGTGGTTCTCATAATCTCCGTATCCCTTTTCAGCTAGAGCACAAAAAATTGTATTTGAAACAACAGTCTGAGGAATGAGATTAATGGACAGCAATATTTAGTTAAATGTAGCTCATTTCAATGTACTATTGTACTATTTATGAATTAATGCTCTAATGGGAACTGCTCCCCCTTCCCTTTTCTTATTTCAATGGAGAAATTTGCATATTTGCAGGTTGCTTCTCTGATGTGGGCTTCATGAGTGAATAATTCCCCCATTACAATGAATTTGGAAGACTCTTGAATGTATCTGCTGTCACGAGAGTTCAGATTTATAGCCTCAAACTGTGTTTAGCTTGTAATTAATATGGGCTTCCGCATTTTTTTCTCTTCCAGAATAATATCCTATTAGTCATGACAGCCAAATGTGCCACATTTGGGCAACAATTCAACTTCTTCTGAACTACCATCAACATCAAGTCCCACTTGTCCGGAGCAGACTCCTCTCTGAAGGTGAGAAACAGACTGCAGGGACTTGCTCCGCTTGGGGAAATCTTATGTTTCTAAGGATTGCTCCATCCAACTAAAAATACCATTTTGCAACTTAAAAGAGGGAATGAAGATAGAAATGAGCACAGGGTGAAATGCAGGAGTTTGCACCCAGTGGCGTCTTTCTGACTTGATCTGTATTTTGTTGACCGCAAAGTCTCACGGAGTCCATCGGGGCACAGGTAACGTGGCTGAATACTACTGCAAGCGCAATGCTGGAGGCATCTGCTGGTTTCTGCTGTGGAAAGGGCCAGAATGAAACTGTTGCTTCCAAACTCCAGGGAGAGTTGTACCTTCTACAGCCCATGCTATGGTTGTGCAGAAAGCAGATCACCTCCGCTTCTTCACGTAGCACAGGTAGGGTCCGAGGAGCAGTTCTACCCTCTTAACTAGGTGAGATTCCTTGCTGGGAATGTGTTTTATCAGAGAATAACCCTCCTGATTACTGTCCCCCTGACAAGCAGCATTAAAAAAATTAATCTCTGGCAAATTCTCAGAACAACTTTGGAAACGATTCAAAGTAGGGAGAGGGCTCCAGAGCTCAGCAGCTGGCTGAAGCTCTGTGCAGTATTTTAGAAAGCTGACGAGGAACCTCCTGTGCAACACATGAAAGCTGATCCTGAAATGCAGATTATGCCTCCCTTAATTCATCCTGAAGAACGATACCTCTGGTGCAAACCCCGGAGCTGAAACCCCTTCCCGAGCAAAACCTCAGCCTGAACAGCTGAACACAGAAAAGTTATCTGTGTAAGGAATTCAAACTTAGACACTCGTATTGCAGAGCGTGAGATGGACGGAAAATGGATTCAAGAATGATGCCATTCATTGAGGTCATGTTTTGTGGGTTGGCTACTTGCATTTTCCCATCTTCCTGGTACTGAGAAGGATAGACAAGGCCAGCGCTGGCGAGCATGGGGGCCGAGCGGCACCCCAGGAGGGTGGGCTGCAGGGCCACCAGCACAGGTCCCTGCCGTCACCGGCTCCGCGTGGCCAGGCTTTCCCACCCCAAGGCCTTCCGGGGACCCCCGGGAAGCGGCTGCTCCCCTGCCCAGCCCCTGCCCCTCCATGGGTCTCACCGGGACCCTCCTGTGAGCGGCAGCGTGCCGTGGGTATCATTTGATTCAATTTTGCATTATCAAACTTCCTTGGCTCTTTCTGTTGGAAACTTTTACAATTCTCTGCTTGGCTGGAAAAGATGACTGCAGCAAACCCAAATTAGGAATAAATTATACAACAACTTTACATTTTTCTTACAAAGGAAAACTGTGTGGCAAGAGCTGTGAAAGCACCTCCTTCCTATGTCCTCCCAGCAAGGCTTATAGTAGAAGGCCACTGACTTCACAGATGTCTTTTTTTTTTTTTTTTTTAAAAAGAAACAAACAAACAAAACAAACCAACAACAACAAAAAAAAGCCCCAGCCCCAGTTTCGGAACTGCTCTCCCACCAGCCATGCACTGTCTGTCACCACCCCACTCCCCAATATGTGTGAGGGCTGCAAAACTGAAGAAGCAAGCTGCAATATCAAATCTAAACATTTAAAAGAAGCTCCAAAAGCTACATCTGTGTGGCCAGTCGCTGACATATGTGCATCTATTTTCACAATGAATGGCCAGAGCAACTCCTCCTTAAACATCTCAGCCTAGTCTTGCAGGGACTATTGCATTCCCACAGCATTTTTTGCAATATTAAATTCTCCACCTCCCCCCGCCCCCCCTTGCAGGACACAAGGCAGAGCCACTCCGGAATAATCATCAAGTTAAAAAGCAAAGATCAAGCTTTCCCCACCGCGCTGGCAAAAACAAACAAACAAAACCCCAAAAAACAGACAAAAAAAAAATCACTGTTGTCCCCTACCCAAATACGCCCCTCCCGCTGCTTCCGAAGTGCTGAGCCCCTGCTCCTAAATGCTAAATAAAGCAGCCCTTCTGCGTGCTCTCAGCGATCTGGTGTTACAAACCACACTGCTGCCTCTGACCAAAAGTTATCAAATATTGGCGGGGGGGGGGGAAGAAATCGGTGGAAAATTATCTCAGTCCTGGCACCAGAACAATACTTTCCCATGGAAACATAGGTATATATTTAATTCCTGGTAACTCCACTCAAGTTTCACCTTTCATCTCCTCCACGGACTTGTTTAAAAGTTTCATTTGATTTTGCACTTGAAATTAGCTGCAATTCGCATGCATTGTGCCCATTTTGCACGCATATATACAGTAGCGAATGCATCTGCTCTTCAACACCCTTTATCTGTCCTGACTGTGCAAAAGGCAAAAAGGGCTCAGTAATCCCCGCAGAAGAATTCAAATAACGTCAATGCACAGCTGAACTGCAAGCCCTGCCTTACAGGAACTGTGTGTGTGAGTGTGTGTGTGTCTGCAAAAAGGCACATACTAAACAGGAAATGCAACTGAGCCATTGAAAGCCTCAAACTTCAAAATGCAATTGCATCCCGAAAAATGCATGCATGCACTTAAAAATGCATGCACGACTTTTTGCATATTTGCAACGAACAGAAGTAGGAGCCTTACCTCTCGACTGAGACATTTTCCCCTTTGCTTTGATGGGGGAGGGGAGCACAAAAGACTTTGCCTTGCCTCTCTTCTGGAGCTAGTTTTGCAACAAAGATGCAAACTGCAAGCGCTCAATCTTCATGCAACTGGAGTTTTCCTGACTTGCTGCAGCAGCTCTCCTTGCAGCGGGGGGGGTGGGGGGGGCCGTGCAATTGCACACTTTGCAGGGCAGCTTGCAGAGCGGGGGGTTTCCTCCCCCCCTGCTTGCAATGGTGGGGAAGGCTCTGCTGCACCTACATGATGGGCCAGGGCTGGCAGCTAAAAGCTCCAAACTTGGAGCTGGGGGCGCAGTGCGCAGGCGCGCTGCCGACGGCCGCCGCGCGGCCGCCTGGGTGCTGTAGTCCCGCCGCGTCCTGCAGGGGGCGGCGCGGGGCTGCGCGCCCGCGGAGGCTGCGCGGGGAGGGAGGAGGCGGCGCGGGCGCGCAAATAGCGCGGAAACGGCGCGCAAGCAGCCGGAGCGCCGCGGCGGCCCCTCTTCCCGGCGCTGCGGTTCCGGGGCGATGCGCGGGGGTGCCCTGGGTCGGCGCTGGCTCCGCACCGCCTGCGCGGCGGGTCGCCTTTTGGGGAATTTTTTTTTTTTTTTTCCCCCCAAAACTGCTGTGGCTGCGCGGGAGTGGGCCCCTGCCCGCGCCCCTGCCTACATCCCTGCCTGCGCCCCTGCCTGCCTGCGGTGCAGCTCCTCGGTGCTCCCGGCGCGGTGCGGGAGGCGGATGCGGTGGGTGCTGGATGTCGTCCTGCTGCTGCCGGGTGCGGGGGTGGGGAAAGTGGTACCCGCCCAACGCGGACACTTCCCCGGCGGGATCCCGAGGCTCCCCGGGGACCAGGGAAACGCTCCGGGTCTCGGGCTGCGGCTGGAGGTGAACGTGGCGGGCTGGCCGTGGTGACCAGGGCGATGCGGGAGCGTGGGAGCGTTGCCCACGGGGGTCTTCGCGCAGTCAGCCCCATCGCCCCCTCCACGCGCTTGGGTCCGGCCGGTGCTGGCGACCTGCAGGCGCACACGGAGCTTCTACCACCGGTCACCCCGCCCCGGGCGTGGGGAAGCCCATCGCGGTGTCCTGGTGCAGCACGGTGAAAATGAGAGAGATCGGGGTGGAGAAACACAGCGGAAAGAGGAAGAAAGACGTGCTCTGTTTTGGCTCCGTTGGCTTTTGATTTTAAGGATCTGTCAGAGAAGAACCTCTTGCTTTTGTGCTCATACGATGCCAGGGGCGTTATGCATTCTGCGTAGCACGGTGGTGCCCTGGCTTAACCGTGGTTCTTAGCCACCTTATATAACATTAACAATTTCTTAATCTTTTTTCTTTTTTTCTTTTTTCCTCGTGGGCAGAGCAGATAAAGTGAGTTTATCCCAAGTCTGAAATGGAGTGTTTTCCGAGGTGCGGTCAGCTCGGCCCCTACAGGCTCACGGAGGTCATGGGGCAGGGCGGGGAACGTGATGCGGTGATGTCCCCCTGCGACAAGGATGCTGTCCGGGTCAGAAACGCGGCTGTACGCTGGGGTGTGGTAGATGGATACCCCCTTCTGTATGTAGGAACCCCACTTTGGGAAAAGCCCCTACAGAAAAGAAAAGATAGGCCTTCCTAAAGCAGCACTTTACATTAAATATATGTTTCATTATAGGAACACTGGAAGAATAAAAAAAAAAAAGCGATGTGCACTTTAAAAACATTTACAGCTAGGTTATTGCCAAGGATGTTTGTTTACACCCTAGCGAAACATTGATGCCAAAGATATAAAATCCCGTGTAAATGTTGCACGGGATTGTAAGCAGCACTGCTGCTTCTAGTGTCCTTTTTCCTTGGGCTGGAAAATGTGTATTGTAGCTGATTTTGACACCGTGCCCTCATGCTGCTCCGTTTCCCAGCTGGCCTCGTGCGGCTGAGCTCACACTAGGCTGGCATTGCTCAGGATTTTGCCATTTTTAGCTGCAAGGGCTGAAGTCTGAAAGAGGCTGTAACCCTCAATTAGGGATCTGTTTGTGTAACTTTCTAATGTTCGGAGTGATTGTTTGGGGTGAGGGAAAATGCTGCTGTACGTAGTCCTTCCTGCCAAACTTGCAGCTAGAGCAAATCCTTATAGTCAAGCAATAAATCCCCAAAATGAAAGGTTTACGATGGAAATGCTGACCAACCCTTAACTAACACATTACAAATTGCAGCGTTACAATTCAGTAGCTATAAGCTAAATTAGCAGCAGCGCGGGCAGCCTTTGAGGATTGCCGTAGTGGGCCAGCCACGGCCTGGAGGCCTTGTCTCGATAAAGATGTGCAGCAAGGCAATGGCTTTTAATTTGCTTTTAATCTCTCTAACAAACTTCTGTTGGTCTAACTTGCACGCAGGTGCAAAATGAGGATGCTCCTTTGGTTTTTCATGAAGTTTTTGGATGACTGTTGGAAGAACATCCATCAGGTGAGAACAAGAGCCTGGTTGTTTTAAGGCATTTTTTCCCTATAGAGGATGGAGTCCTTGTTCTCCGCAGTTTCCCGGAGCACTGGTCATGTCCCTTGCAGTGTCCCAGGTGCCACTGGGTGCTCCAGGACATCCCCGTCACACACACGAGCTGAGACAGCACAGCAAAAACTGTGTCGCACTGCTGGCACCCAGCATACAGCACAATGTCAACTTTAATTGTTTTTCGATGCTTTCCCTGTTCCCCCTCCCCAAAGGCGTGCAGTGATCTGGGATCCCGCTGCAGCGCTGCCTTCCTCAGAATTAGGGCACCCTTGTACAGCGCCCTGCTAACACGGAGGGAAATTTTCTCCTGGCTTTAATGAGTTTAGGCTGAGCCTGGGACCTGCAAAGGCTTGTCCGTCTGTCATGTGCCGCACAGCGGTTCATGTGCGGAGGGTTGGAGGGTGTGTGAAGTTCAGCCAGCGGGCAGATCGCGGCAGGCTGCGGCGGGACCAGGCGGTGCGGCCGGGGAGGTGGGGGCGTGCGGCAGTGCTGCGCCCAGGCTGGGGGGCTGCCCCGGGGCGGCGAGGGCTGCAGCCTTCCCCAGCACCTGCGGGATGCCCTCCCCTGACCCAGAGCCCAACGGGGATGTCGGTGGGTGACCCGATGTGAGTGGGCTTCCACGGACAGTGCATCACGGTGCCGTGAACAGGTTACCATCAGCTTTGAGTCCAGCGGTACCAAAAGACTTTATTGTTCACGATTGCTCAGCACGGTGCCCAGCCTTTAAGCTCGATGTTTAGTTTCCCCTTGGCAGATCTTTTTACTTATAAAGCCTAAACTCTGCAGACAACATGACCAGATCTCCATTGTCTGAGGTAGGATTCACCCTCCTGTCCAGTAGCAGGCTCAAGTCACCATCTCTGCTGTTCGAACTGTCTTCTCTGGTCAGCAGCGCTTCCAAGCTGCAGAAAAGGCCATTTGTCTTCTGAGGACTTGCTAAGTAGGTTTTTTTTTTAAACTTGAGTTGCTGGTTTTGTTTACAGTAAAACATTTTGATTTGCCGTGCAGCAATTAGTTCATGAGAGCAGACGCTGAAGCAGAATAGAAAAATTTCTTCAGTGGTTACGTACCTAAAGGCTGGAGGGCGATGCACGGAGGAACCAGCGAGGTGCCTTGTGTGAGCCTGCGTCTCCCGATGCATATCAGTAACTGCTCTAGGAACATTACTTTCATCATCTTGTGCCAATAAGTAGTGCCATGCCGTGTGCGTCCCCGTGCAGTGACTTTTTAGGAACTAAATTATCAAGTTGTGAATGGCAGAGAAATACAGCAGTATTGCAAAGTGCCTGGGGAGAGAGCAGCTCAGAGGGAGGGGGGTTACTGCTAGGGGGTATCCATAGGGCTGAACGAAGAGACCCGATTAATACGTCTGGGTCTGGCCATAACTCCTTCTCTAGTGCTTACTGTCTGTATATAGTCATTTGAATTTTATACATGTTATGGTTTGTTTATTCCTCCTTCCAGCTTGCTCCGTCATTGCTAAGAAACGAATTTGCTGCAGAGAAATTGGACAAACATGCTGTGGTTTCAGGGCACTACTGAAAAATCTCCTCTCCGCATTTGTAAACAGGAGATTTGCGCCGAAATATGTATTCGTTTTAGACACGACTTAGTTTCCAGCGTTTGCTTTGATCGAGGTGCTTGGAAGGCGAGCCATGTCATGTGGCAGTTTTGTCCAGTAAAAATACAATTAGAGGCTTTGGTTTCAGTGTTTGCGTGAACGATCGCTTGTGGATAATCTAGAGGCCAAAAATTAATCCCAGCTCTCTGGCCACAAACAACGGCGAGCTGGAGGGGTGCAGCTTCTCAAAGTTGTCCTGCTTCACTCCTGCATAAGCATTGTCAGAGTTCCTTTATATATTTCAATTTCTTACATCCTGGTGGGGAGGGATATGTTTGCCCCTGGTTCGTATCCCTTCACTAAGAATTGTTTAGAAAATTCAGATGCTGGTCATGTGTGGTTTATAACAGTTATAAGAATAGATGGTGTGAAACAGGAGCAAAACTGGTGTCCAAAACACCTCTCGTACCTCCACGTACATCCTTGAACACTAAGACCGGGTTTGTGGGCTCAAAATCGTGTATTTCCCAGCGTGTCACGCAGTGTGAAGGTGCCGTAGCTATTGCTCTGAAGCTGTTGTGTATTTTGGATTACAACCCTGTGCAGGGCCGGACAGAAGTCATGGTGCCTGGGAAGTGGGATCTTCCAAAAACAATACACTTTGCAGATGAAATCAAGCAGAGCAGAGGAGCTTGGTCAGCCAACTTCCATGGAGCAGGAGATGGGACGGGCTCCAGCAGGACCTCTGCAGAAGGACCCAGTGGCTATTTCAGTTTCCTTTGGTTCCGGTTCGCGTTTTTGTTGGATTATGCTGCTTCCAGCCATCACCTCCCTTCATGGGAATGGGAACTGTGGAGAAGGAAGGATATTGTGGGGCAAGCGTAGCGAGGGTTTGGCTTGGTCTGTCCTGTGAGAGTGTAATGATGGCTTTTAGAGACAACAGGCAAGACAATGATCTTTTCAAGTGTGATCCTATTCCTTGGACAGTATCCCGTGAAATTTCCCATCATTTTTTAGCTGTGGTAATGGTCAGCCCCCATAGAGAAGCAGAGGTGACTGCACGTGGACAGGCGAATGCCAGGCATTTCCCTAATGCCCCCGGGGTGCGGTGGTCTCACACTACCAAGCTGAACATGAAAAATAGGAGGAATAAGCACAGTAAGGGCTCTGCCTGCTATGGGGCAGGCAGAGAAGGCTGGGCTCTTTGCTACAGAAGATGAAGAAACTGTAGGAAGTTCTCTAAGACAAGAGGGACCAGCTGGAAAAGGGGATGCCCCTGGGGGGATATCTGGGGAAGGAGCTTGAAGAAAAGCCAAAGCAAACAGTGGGTGCAGATGCTGAGGAGGAGAATGCGGCTTGAGGATGGAGGAGGTGAGAAACAATGAGCCGTCCAGAGCACTAACGGCTTATGGAAGCAGAGACCATCTGCTCTTCACCAGCCTGAATGGTGATGCGGAGCGATATCCTGCATTCCTTTGTTCCCCGGTTTAAAGGGAATTGCCGGCTGCGAGCATTTAAAGACAAACACAGTCCCTTAGAGTTCAGCCCCATTTTACCTTTTGTCTGAATTTCCTCTGTCTCCTCCTCAAGCGTTTCTCTTGCAGCCGTTAGTTCATAGCCCATTTTTCCACCTCAGATCTTGAGTAGGTGGATGAAAAGCCCAGGAGGACGTTGCAGTTGGCAGAAGTTAAACAAACTTCGCTGCCCCGGTGCACACAGGGTGGGATAGTTGGCAAAGTCTTTCTTTGTGGCTTTAGCCAGATAGCTGGGGAATTCAGAGAGGATAAAATGACCCAAGAAGTACATGCAGCTCATAAAAGTGACAGAGACCAATAAACAAAATGTCGTTACAAGCTAGTAACCTGAGTAATAATAAAGTCTTAGAGCTGTAAACCCAGCTAGCTAATAATAATGGGTTGAGCACACTCTTCCAGGAGGGGCGAGGGTGATGCTAGTGTCTGTTAACCTAAAGAAGAGGGACAGAGATGGAGGTGGAGAGCCATGACATGTAAGAGCCAGATAGGAATTTTTTTTTTTTTATTTTTTTGAAAAATAATGAGGCTAATGCACAGATGAACTAAAGCATACCTCTGGACACCATGTACTTGGGGGCTGGGGGAAAAGGTGTCTTTATATGGCGTATCTTACATTGCGTGTCCCTCCTTCTGAGACTTGCAGTCATGCTCTTGGTGATGTTTTTGTCTCTTGTAAAAAAGCCTGAAGTTTTACCAGGTACGTTTTATGCAGTCACCTTTTTGCTGTGTTGCTGTACAGAGATGTCTGTGCTCGAGACATGCCCTGCATGCAGAAAGCCCCCTTCAGAGGTCCCATCCCTCTGTCACACATGTTAGGGTTAGCATGGTGGAAGCAGAGCTAAGCGTTGTGGCTGCTTTTTCCTTGGCTGCTGGTGTGGGTTTTGATGCTACAAATATTGCTTGCTTTTTTACTGTTTGGATTTCCTCCTATCTGTACTCCATGCATATAGATATATATATGTATATGTATGTATATAACAGGCTCTCTGTTTGCTTTGGTGAAGTAATGGACTAAAATGCATCCTTCAGTCATGTTGTGAGCACTTAGTTCAGTCTTCAGTCCCAGCCCTTTTGTGCTTTGCTGGGTTTGCAGTGCTGGCTCTGCATCCTTGCCTCCTGTGTACATCCCCAGCCTGCCGCCGTGCTGCAGGCTCCGTGCATGCAGCCCTGCGACCGCGCAGCCCCGCGACCGCACAGCCCTGCTGGGAGGAGTTGGATGGTTAAATACCTTTTGGGGTCATATCCACCCCCTTTAGTCTCCACAGTGGTCAGTTTTGCAGGTCACTCGCCAGGCATCATTTGAACGCCCAGCAGTGCAGGTTGGCTTCGTCCTGAGGACAGGAGCAATAAAGCAAATTCAGACTCCTTTAAATTCTGCCCATCCACCAATATCCGAGCCTTTTCATAAGGCTGAGTAAAGCACCGGACCCACTGCACCAAGAGCTGAGAGAGCGTTTTAAATCATAGAATCATAGAATCGTTTAGGTTGGAAAAGACCTTTAAGATCATAGAATGACCCCTTCAAAGTTCCTTTAAAATCATGGTGCCTTTAAGCTGCTTTAAATAAACGCCAGCCAGCTGGCCTCTGTTTGGGGAGTGATTCTCCCTCCTTCCCAGGCAGGCAGAGGTGAGGACAGGGCTGTGACGAGGCAGCAGCTGGAGCCACCAGCCCCGTGGCACCGCTCGGCGACAGCGGCGGGGTTGCTGTTGGCTGGGTGTAGATGTAGGCACAACCTTTGGCCCGGCGGGTGGCAGCCCCTGTGAGTCACCTGCCCTGCATCCCTCGCTCCCTGGCTTACTAGGCATTTAGGGTTTTGGTTTTTTTTTTCACCTTGTGGCACTGCTCTGTACTTTGGACTTCGTTTCTCACTGGTTTTCCCTGCCTCCTTTGTTCTGCCGATTTTATTTTTTTGCAGCAAAATGAGTTGCAGGCTCATTCAACAACACAGTTAAGGGTTCAATCATAAACGTCTCGTTGCTCTGGATTCCCCCCCGCATGCAGACCCATGTCTGCAGATGGTCCTGCATGGGGGATTTCTGCAGGAGCACGGCTGCAGCGGGGTCCCGGGTCCTGCGCAGGGGCTGAGCATCGTGGTGGGTCCGAGGGCTTCCCGCAGGCAGGCTCCTTGCTGCCAGGCTAGAGCTGCCTGTAAGCTCTCCAGGGTAGAGATGGTCTTTATCTCTCGGTGTGTACAACCACCACCACGTGAGTGTTTTTGTTGAGGTGGTTTATTAAACCTTTATTATATTTATGTAGCTCCCAGGGTAATATGATCTGGAGTTAATTACTGGAGCTGGTTTTCTTTGTGAATACATCTGAAGATTTTGTCAAAAGCCTGCGGTAGTCTTTTGCGCTCCTGTTTAACATGATACAAATTTGGATGGCTTGGTGTAAACATCGGCGTCAGGGAGGCTTGGAAAGGTGCTGAAGGTGAAGGAGAGCCCCGCGTTGCTTTGCGGGGGACTTCGCCTCTGCACGGCGGCTTTGTTGGCAAAGCCCTGCCTCGGATGTGGGCACCCGATGTTTTTTTGGGTATGGATGCAATGCTACACAGTGTCCCAGCCAGCCTGAGGTTTGGTAGGAGACCGCCTGGAAACTCCCGGTATGGAGGGTGCAAGGCAAGAAAAAGCCCAAATATTCAGGGCTAGAAGCTGACGCCTTACCAGCAGCCAGGGAGAGGAAGGAGGAGGAGGAATCCACTGCAAAAATGTTCTCAAACACGGTTGAATGAGGTTGTGCAGCTCCAAAAGTGAGATTCTGAGAAAAGCAGTGCTAAATAAGGACAGGTAGCGGCCTCTGTCTGAAGAGATATTTTTATTGGGCCAGCAGCAGGAAGCATAATTTTCTTTAAATGACATGTATATCTAGAGTATGCTGTAGTACAAAGTCTGCCAGTGCGGTGCTTTTTTAAAATGGGAAATTATATTTCATAATCTCTACGGCAAAATTCACTGGGAAGGGAACACAGCTGGTGGTGGGCAAGTGTTTCACAGCCGCTGGATTGGGGGATGCTGCCATGCCTGACAGCAGCGCTGATGAAAAATACCTGTTTTCTGCCACGTCCCCTGCAGCGACGGGGCACATTTACCCCCTCCGAACGGTGCTGTTTTAAAATAGGCATTTTGGTTCATTTTTTCTATGAACACGAGGTATTCAGGGCCAGAATGAATGTATGTTTGTACTGACGTGGCTGTAATTACAGTATTCTATACGCGTTGCGTACAATGTATGTATTATCCTTGTACCTCTGGCACTGCTGTTAAGTGTCTCTTGATGCTTCAGTTAGAAAACTTGGGGTTTTTTTGGAGGTTTCTAACTTCCCATAAAAGTCTATTCTGGGCTGAAACTCCCTGTGCCAACTCTTAGGCCAAGACTGAAATTTCTTTTATGAAATTTTATTTTGAGTCAGTTTGAATGTTGTTATGGAAAGTGGATAAGGGCATAGAGTAAAATTTGTGTCTTGCGTGCTATGAGCAAATCTGACTTCTGAAGGACTTGCATTTTGCATAACCATTTATAGAGGTGCAAAACGCTGCCATTCTCAACAGCGGTTTTAACCCCTTTTCTTTCTGCACAGGTATAAATTGCTATTGGTGTTGGTCTGTGCTTGATAATTCTGCCCTGCTTTTGAATATCAGGGAGGGTTTTGGTGGCAAAGAGCTCGTGCCTTTGGCAGTGGCAGAGCACCCTTCTCTGCTGGGTGCAGCTGCAGACTTGAGCAGTTAATGCTGAAGGAAGTTGGTTTTTGCACAGTTTATTTTAGTCTCCTTCTAGCTCACAGAAAGAGACAAGCCTCTAAATTAGGTGCTCCGAATTACTGTCGAAGGGCTTCCCTGGCAGAGAATCTGGGCACTAGTGTTAGACGATGCAAATGCATCATGTGTATACAGGTTTACTGATGCAAACTTACACTCCACATTTACTGGAAATGATATCTCCTCTTTAAAGCCTGTTCTGTCTTCTCATAAGCCATTGCCTCTGCTCCGGAGGGTGGAATAATTGCTCACAAACAAAGCTACCTGTTCTCTGAGAATGAGTTTAACTGTTGGTGGCAACTTGTCAGATTAATTAAACCTAAAAAATGCCAGACAACCTGGTTTTTTTAAAAGCTTTATTTTGTTTTGATCCAGATGAAACCACAGCAGGTGGAGCGAGCTGGGAAGCAGTAGCGGTTCCTGCTTGGTTTGTGCTACGCCGGGCACCCCTGATGCTCCTAATGATGGTCCGTGCCACATGCTGCCTCGCAGCTGAACAAAACTCACTGTAATGAAAAAAGGCACAAGCACATTACTGTGGTTTTGTTCTCCCTGCCTGTGCTCTGCTGAAGTGCTGGGCACTCGGGAAATGCTGTCTTCAAATAGAAGCGGGACACAATGGGGAGCTCGGTTTTTTGCCTGTGATTTGGTTCTGCCTGGCACAGTCTCTAATAACGATCCCTCAAAGAAAGAAGAGAGCAGTTCTTCAATGCAGACCCTCAGCAGCAAGAAGGCAGGCTGCTGGCATGAGGCAGAAAACCTGGTGCTCACGCTCAGCTTCAAGAGAATCGCAACCTCGGAGGACTTGCAGCCACTGGTTTGGATGCAGGAGGAGCCCTGTGTCGGGTGAGAACATCTGTGCCCTCTGACTGTGTCACGAGAACATCTATGATTTACAGTATAAATGCTGTTTCTTTTTTTATTTCTGCTTTCTGGAAGGCAATGGTACTCTTAGATGCAGAAGGAAGAGCGTGCCAAGGACTCCCAGCGTAAGTAGCCCTTAGGTTGTGGTCGCTCGGTCTCCCCTGCAACAGCGACGTGCCCGAGTTTGGGAGAGCATCTGCAGCAGAGAAGAGGCACAGGCAGGGCCCGAGCCAGCTGTTTGCAGGAGAAAAGTGGATCTGAACAATAACTAGAACTGAGCCCAGAGCAGGACTCAAGTCAGTTAATAAGCAGATGGTAAATCCAAAGGAAAATAAAAAATAATTTGGTTTTATTTGTATTTGAATCTGAGCAATTTATGTGGTGGGCCTCTGGTTCTCAAAGGGCTCTGCAGAGCTTTGATAAAAAGAGAAACGGTGAAAGAGCAGCTGCTTACCTGAAGCTTCTGCATCACTGGACAAAATCATTTCAGCATTCCTGGGCTGAACTTGAAGAGCAGTCAGAGCAGGCGCACTCTTTCCAGCTGCGACGTAAAAGCCGTAAGGAGCAGAAGGGCCACATCCACCAAACTGAAATTCGAGAATAATGTTCCAGCTCTCACCGTTTATTTGTTATCCTGATACTGAACATGTTCTCCCCTCTCAACCCAGCACAAGAAAGGATGGGCAGAACCTCCCATATTTGACTGCAAGAAGTAGAGCTTGCTCTGCTGTAGGCATCTCCCTCTTGCTCTGTTGAATGTCCAGGTGTAGCAGGTTTTGCACAGTCCTTTCACCGGCAGGATGAGCAGGGGTGCTACCAAAGAATTTGGAAATGCTCCTTTGCAATTTCAATGCTCGCTTTTTTTTTTTTCCTTTTTACATTAAAACCTAGTCACTACCTACTTAAAGAAAGGAAATTCACTTACTTATGTTTCCTTTCTGAAACATGATAGATTAGTGCATGAACTGCTGTTTCCATAATATCCTGTTCACTGAATTCCTTAGGTGAGTGCCTGTGCACAATTTTCTTTTTCAAAGAAATACTTCTGTAAGGAGATCCTTCAAAAAGAAAGTGGAAGAAATGGCTGTCCGCAGTCTGGCAGGGAAAAAGTGCCATTCTGCATGTGCCTCTGTGGTTTCAGAGCTCCCGATGCGATGCAGAGAGTCCATCAGCCCAAAGTGATGAGAACTGGGAAAAATTCCCACTGCTTCGGCATGAGCTGTCAATCATTTAGGTACAGAAAACAGATGAGACTTACTAGCATAACCACCAGCAAAATGTGGAGTTCAAATATTCAAGATTTCTTTGAAGTTTTGAATACTGTATTCCAAACTCAAGCTCTGCTTATTTGCATATGCAGAGCAGAAACAGCGTGCGAAGGAGGAGCTGAGGAGTCAGGACAACCCTGGCACTAGCATCATCTCCATAGGTGTTGGGTACCTGGAAACTGAAGACAGACGAACTGCTGGCACAGAGATGCGCTGGTGGGGCTGTCCTACAGCTGAAGGGCAACTTCTGCTCCCTGGTATGAAAGTCCCCAGCCCGCATCGCCCACAGCCACTTGGGGTTTGTTGGACTGGGACTGTCACATCACCCTGCTGATCTCCAAGCACCCCCTCATTAATTCCACTTGCTTTTAAGAGAGATTCAAATCAGACTAACTTTTCTTGAATGCTTTGTTATTTTACCTTTTGTCATCAAACTCACGTAATTTAGTTTAAGCAACAACTCTTTCAGCTACAGCGTGTTTACACTGAACTCCTGAGCAGTGGGAAGAAACATCCCAAACTTTCAAATAAATGTGTAAACGTTACAGCCTGCTCCCAGTGCTGAGTTGTTTTGCCAGCTGCCAGGTTTGTTTGTTATTGGCTTTGGTGCTGATGGAGAGACCCCACCTGCAGATGTGGAAGCCTCACCATTATAAGTAGAAAACAGTATCCGTAAAGAAAATCAGATTGTCTGGACCTACCAAACCTTTGTGCAACCGTTCACGCAGCTTTATTGCATTTAGTGCCACTACCTGGGTGTAGTTGCTCAGATCTTTATTCCAGCTAAAGAGATGAAATTGCTTTCTTCTGCCTTTCAAGATTTTTGCTCAGAAGTACAAGTTGGAGAGGTTTCTGGTGCCTGCTGCTTGCAATAAGCAGTACCCATCCCTACCTGAGATGCAGGCTCCTTTTGGCCTTGAACAAATTACGTCACCCTTGGCTTTTTGTATCTATAAACGGAGATTATGTTTAATGCACCTAAGCATACAGGGCTGTTGTAAAAATTAATTAGGTAATGTTCTTTGAAGATGAAAAGCATTGCAGTACTTCAGGTGATAATTACTCTCTGGAGGCTCTCTCCCTGTTGTGCGGGTTGGTTTTGACTCTCTCGTACTGACGCTGCTGCGTGTGTGCTCGGTGGCTCTGCGGCTGCAGCAGCACCCGGTGCCATGCGCATCTCACCTGTCTGACAGTAAAATGTATTTTACGTGATTTTACTTTCCCAGATGACATAGCCCAATGTTTTGGAGCACCTGCACGTGAAACTGCTCCCATGCTTCCTGCAGACCATTTGCTTTTCCTCGCTATGAACTGCGCCGAGGTGGGTTATTGCCGTAGACCCCAAGCTCTGAGCATTTCCAGGACAGGGCTTGAGGTGAGCAGAGGCATGAACCTGTTAAGGAGGGGCTCTTGTGCTAAAATACCCTAAACTGCAAGGAGTTCAAAACTTTGCAGGTAGAACATGAATATGAGTAGTTAAACTCTTTAAGTATAAACAGAGATCACAACAAACATCAAAATGACCAGAAGAATTCAGCCCCAGATGGGCTTCTATTCTATTTAATGCTAGATTACTGAAGATAAGAAGTTTTGGGGGTTTTTTATTGAAGCTCACATTATGCTATTGTATTTACTCAGTATTCATTAGGCAAAACTAAAGGGCATTATTTAATTAGAGCACTTTTATCTTGTGCTCTTTGTTAAGGTGGAGACTAATGAAAAAAAGAAAGTTTCCAGGTAAAGCAAGGCTTTCTGGTGGCTTTTTTTCTCTCCCCCTAAAGGAAGTGCTAGCATAAAGATCAGGTGGGATTTGATAATTTTCTGTATGTGAGGTATCCGAGGAAGCCTGGACCCAGTGCCGCTGGGCCACACCGCTCTCGGGGGACACCTGGTGGAAGCAGCCTCCTCCCCAAAGCCTCCTCCCCAAAACCTCGCTGTGCCAGCCCGTGGGGTTTCTGCTGCTTGTACCTACCCTTATACCTACTCGTATAAACCGTGCTTTGCACTTAATACTGTGCTTTGAGACCCCTTTCTCTCTGGATGAGGACACAGTCTCCCGATCTGTTTTCCAAGTAAAAATGTTAAGTCCATACAGTCGTTACAGAGCTGCGCTACAGCACAGGCGCGTATGATGCTCATGCAGCTCCCCAGGTGCACAAAACCAACTCAGGCAAGGAATTTCAAATACTACTCCATCAAACTGCTGTGCTCCTCAGCAGGGAGTCGAGCAGTCGGTCCTTGGTAGAGCACAAGGAGCTGCAGAGTTTTTTCCTGAGCACGTACACAGCATCCCTGCTGCAGGACTCCAGATGCTCAGCGACACCTCTGGGTTTCTTTTTCAGCTCAGCCTTTCCCAGCAACTTGCAGGAGGCATTTAGAAAAACAAGCACGTCAGCTTGCGCTCACAGGGCCAGGAATGGGATCATTAAGATCTCAGTGTTTTTGATCACATCCTGCTTGTCAGCAAAAGGCCAGTCATGGACTAAGGCGAAGGGCCTGTCTGGAGGGTGACGAGGGTACTTGCTGGGAAACATCACGCATCCGCAAGCTGTTGAGGTAAGGAACCAACACCCGTAAACAACGGGAATTCAGTGTTTGTATTCACGGCAGCATTTTCAACGCTTTAATTATATTTTGGGTAATGCAATAAAATACCGGTGACCTCCTGGATGCAGGCAGGAACCGGCAGCACCGGGTGTACCGAGGTGGCTCCCACCCAACCATAAACCGTATTTCCAAGATTTTTCCTCTGCTCCCTGGCGAGGCCGTGCTGGGAGGCGGGGAGGGGGGGAGGTTCCCCGGTGCTACGGGTCCCGCGGGGATGCGCGGGCGGGGGCGGTGATGATGGTGGTGATGATGATGGTGGCGGCGGTGCAGCCCGGCCCCTCGCCCTGCGCCGGGCGGGGAGCGCGCCGGGGCGGGGCCTCTCCCGGCCGCCCTCCGCTGCGGACGGAGGCGGGGACAGGGGGCGGCTGCTATGGTGGGGGAGACGACGGCCCCCGCTGAGGTGTGTACGACGGGAAGGGGAAGACAAGGAGAGGAAGAGGAGGAGTTTTGCCGTACCTGGCGGTGCGCGTCATTACTCCAGAGTAAAGGTTTTGGGTTATTTATTTACGTATTTATTAAGGTTTCGTGGCTGGGCGAAAAAAGGTGAGGAACCGGCATTTGGAGGGTTTGGTGGGGGGAAAAAGGAATGGAAAGGCGCGGGGGTGCCCGTCCGCCCGCCCGTCCGTCCGTCCGTCCCCCGAGCCGGCGGGGGGCCGTGCGGGAGCCAGCCCCGCCTGGCTTTGCTGGGGGTTAGTCCGTGCTCCCGGCTGGTCGCAGCCCAGCGAGGCCGAGTCCAGAGGGACGTGCTCTGCCGGTGCCGGGCTTCGCGGAGCCGTCAGCCCCAGGCGCGTCTGCTTCCTTTGGGATCCAGATGAGGAAGCAAATGCAGCCCGTTTTTCAAAACGTATAAATAAAGCATTTAGCTTAAATAATTTAAGACCAGCAAAAAGCACATCAGAGCTTTTCTGAAGTGTCATTTAGGCTATTGTCTTCTTGCAGCAGGATCAATAATATTTTCTTATTTTTCTGCAGGTGTTGTTCACTGATAAGTCAGGTTTTTTCCTCAAGCCACAGCTCATTTAGGTGAGGCTTAACCCCCTGCCCTTGTTTGGTTGGGGGTTTTTTTTAGCTTAAAAACCAAGAGAAATGTGATGTGCGGCACTAGATCCCGTCAACTGACCCCCTAAAGACCATTGTCAGGTTGATGTCTGGGGAAGCGAGGGATGATGGTGGGAAGAGGGAAGGGTACTCTTCCCAAGTATGATCTGATCATTATTTCCCCCCCTGTAAGAAGCACTGGCATCTCCAATGTAGAATTAAAGTACAAAACCAGTCATTTCTTTGAGATTGCTTTAATCGAGGTGCCCACGAGTAGTCGTGTTTCAGCCACTTCTGTCGTACAAAATCATAAGGAAGTGGCTAAATTGGGGGGGACTTTTGCAGGTTAAGAGTATATTCATTTTGTCCGGTATTATTCAAATAAATGTCTTGGCAGCTTCTTTTTCTCTTCAGCCTACGTGTTCATTTGCCTCATCTGGAGTTTCTAGGACGGTGTGGGCTTTTTTCCCCAGACACAATTTTTCACCGTTCAAGTGATACTTCATTATTCTTAATTGTGTGTTACGTAGCTTCATCAGCTTATGTGGAGATGTCAGGTGTAATATCAAGAAATTAATTAACCTTCTTAAAATGACCCTTCCTCCAACCTAGGTGATGTAAATTAAAGCATGGAAGTGGTCCAGTGAAGATGTGGAAGTATTACTGGTTTGGTTTTTTTTATAACTGGGTAGAAAATAATTAAAGAAACAGTAACTGGCATTAGTGATTGAATCTGATTAAAGCAGCTTTGCCAATTTTCTGGATTTCAATAAAAGAGAGGAGTGTGACTGAGGGAAGGGGTTGCCACTTTAATGCAGTCTCATGGTTTTAGCTGGGATAGAGTTAATTTTCTTCACTGTAGCTGGTACAGTGCTGTGTTTTGGACTTAGTATGAGAATAATATTGATAACACACTGATGTTCTAGTTGTTGCTGAGTAGTGCGTGTACTAGTCAAGCACTTTTCCAGCCTGCCATGCTCTGCCGGGTGCACAAGAAGCTGAGAGGGGAGGGGGCATAGCCGAGATAGTTAATCCAAACTGGCCGAAGGGATATTCCATACCATGTGACATCATGCCCAGTATGTTAACTGGGGGGAGTTGGCCGGCTGAGGCAGAGATCGTGGCTTGGGGACCGGCGATGTCGGTCGACGGGTGGTGAGCGGTTGCAGCACTTGTGGTTTGGTTTTTTCCCCTCCTCCCAAGGTTTCACCTCTCTCTCTCATCATTTTCCTTTTCATTATATGATTACTACTATTATTATTATTATTATTATTACTACTGTTTTATTTTAATTATTAAACTGTTCTGATCTCAACCCACGAGTTTTCTTACTTTGGCCCTTCCGATTCTCTCCCCCATCCCACTGGGGTGGGGAGCAAGCGAGCGGCTGCGTGGTGCTTAGTTGCTGACTGGGCCTAAACCAGACATGCGGTCATGTAGCATTCAGCAAGGACCTTGGTGGGGCTTCTCCTCTTGGAAGTGCTCTTGAAATCTGCTCCTGAAAGCAAACAGTGGAAGTCCAGGCACTTAACAGGGCATGCTGTGAGCAGAGAGGAGACGCATGTTATTTTTTATGACCTGTAAGCAATAGCTGCTGCTCTTGATTATTTTTAAAACATTCTGCTGTCAGTTTGAAGCATTTTTTACTTGAAAATATGCAGAGGAGTTGTATGCATTTTTCCTGCAAGAATTAGTTATTAGCATAGGTTGATGTTTAAGCATTTTATGGGGTTGTGTTGTTTTTTGTTTGTTTGTTGGTTTGTTTGGTTTTTTTAATGAAAGGAAAAAAACTTGTTTCATTTTTGGAGTAGGTTCAGTGGGCTTTTATTGGAAGCGCTCCAGGCTCTAGATGGGATCTCCTCCCAAGGCATCACTTTCAGTGATGTGCCGCTGTGTCTGCCGCAGGTCCTCATGCTGCGTGTGCCTGCTGGGGGTCACTGCCCCGTGGAGGACCCTGACACCCGGCAAAGGACGCCGTGAGCAGTGGGTTGGGTTGCTTGCAGGTGCCTTCCCCCTCCTCCCTTCCCTCCTGTGCCCAGAGAATTGCAGGCTCTGATAGAGCTGTCTGCCTAGAAGCAGTTTGTGTATTTGAAGTTCTTCAAGCTCAGCTTATAGCAGCGGTGCTGACATCTGAGCAACCTCATTTGTTTCTTCAGTTAGATGATATTTGTACTCCAAAAATAGATTTCCGTATTAAAATACAGCTGGGGAAGGAAGCTTGAGACTTGTGTTGTCTAACAGATACAGGGGAAACCAGGTCCGGCTGCAGAGCTGCTCTGAACGTGCGGTCACCAAAAACATCAGTGCGCTTTTTGAGTATGTGTTGGGAGCTGTAGAACCGGCAATATGGATAAATTCTTAAAATCTGCACTGTGTTTTGGCTGAAAAGTTGAGAAATTACTTGGCAGTTCGCCTGTGGCACATGAGTGTTGCTGCAGGTGAGACTTACGGCCGGAGCAGTGGGGGAGCTGGAAGGGGTGGTGGCATGCAGACCTGCGCTGCTCCTCCTGCTCTCTCTGCTGAGCAGCTCACGATTTTATTTCAACTTCACAGGTGAGGAAACGGAGAGACATGTAGACTGACCAGTGACTCCAAACCTCGAACAGCAAGGTGGTGGCAAAACTGGAGATAGAAACCTGGTGGTTCCCCAGCCTGCCGCCCCTCACCAGGTGCGTCCTGGTGGAATGCGATGCTGTCTCCTGGAAGAGCATTTTCAATTTTATTTTAAGTTGCCTTTTTTTTTTTTTTTTTTCCTCCCCAAAAGATGATCTTCAGCACTACTGTGCTGTGCAAGTGGCCTAATGAAAAGCTAAAAAATAATGAAAAGGAAAACAAGTAGTGTTGGATCTGCTCCAGAACGAAAAGGGGTGACTCACGGTAAATTGAACAGTTTGCCTGGGGTGAGATGGCTCTTGCTTTCCGATGCATGGGTCTGGCTGGCTGCCCTGAGCTCACGTGATGGACACTGGCATTGTGCTCTGAGATAAATACTTTGGTTTGTAATTTATATGTAGCAAAATGAAAATAAGCCCAGGTTAGCTCGAGTCTTGTGGGCTTGCACAGAGCGGATCCTGCCTTTGGGTGAATGCTCAGGTGGCATTCCGCAGCCTCTCCCGGCCAGCTTGCCCAGCTTTCTCACTGCAAATGACTACTACCAATTTCTTTAGGTAACGGGCACCTAGCATATATACTGGAAGGTATTTAAAATATGAAAAATTGAAAATGAAAACTTTATATGATAGTATATGAGCTACTGAATGCTGTAACTGCCTGGCTTTTGCTTTTTAAATTATTTTGTCATTTAACATAGATTTGGGTTTTGTTGGGTTTTTTTCTTAAATTAGTCTTGAAAAATGGCACCAGCTACTCCAAGAGAAGCAGGAGTATGGAGACAAACCAGAGCTCTCTTATTCAAGAACTGTCTTATTAAGTGTAGGACTAAAAAAAGCAGCGTTCAGGTAAGTGGAATGCTTGTTTACTGCTGCCTTCATGTCTGCAGTTATTCTGCATTTAAGTGGCTCCTGAGTCAGAGGCAATGCTCAGTTTTATTATATTTCTGAAGCTTCTAGGTCTGCTCTGAATTTTGGGTTGAAATAGGCTTTTTCAGAAGGTATTTTGTGCTCCTTTGGTTGAAAATGTATCCTGATGTGTAAGGCATTATCCAGAAAATACCCTTGTATTAATATTGCAATCTTCATGCACTTTTTAAAACATTTGCACCCATAACTGAGCAGTATAGCGGGATTAGACCTCTCCAAAAGATTTTTATCTTTTCTAACCATTTAGCCCAGTGCGTAGGTGAGGTACCATGAGTTTCTGAGGGGAAGAAGAGACAGTACAATGCTTGGCTAGACTGGTTTAATGGTTGATGGTTTGCATTTTGCTGCTTTCCAAATAGCTTAAGTGTGCTGATATTTGAAGCATATAGAATTATCCCTTTGTACTTTAAAACGGCTTCTTAGGCTACTAATGCGTGCAATTAAAATCCTACTTCAGTGCCAGAGAAGGATTTGGCATTAAAATTACTGTTGCATTGAAAACGCACAGGGAACTTTACAGTCAAGTAGTTAAACTCGCAGTCCCTCCTTTAAGCTTCGTGTAACTAAGATAAACTTTTGGAAATTTTTGTTTCTATGACTGCTCTTTGAAGTTTTCATATTTCTTTCTTTCTTTGTACAGGAGGTCCTTTTCCCACTCTTTTTCTTGTTTTGGCTAATTCTGATGAGCATGATGCACCCGCACAGGAAGTACGGCGAGGTGGCCAACACCAACCTCGGCACTCTGGATACCTCCATGCTGGTGAATTTTGTCATCGGATACACACCGCCAACCCGAATGGCACGAGAAATCATGAAGAAAGTGGCTTTTGATAATTTTGAAGATGGTATTCAGAACCTAAGCATTTTATTTTTCTCAGTATATCTCATGCTGTGGTTTGTGTTTGAAGAGGGGAGCTCATTGTTGCTGATGATGGTAGAAAAAAAAGCACTTCTTTTCCATTGCAGATAGAGAACAGACTGCGAAGGTGGGTTTTATTTGCTTGGTTGGCAAATGTTCTGGCACTGCCGTCTCAAAGTGGATTGCGTTCTCCTGTTGCAGCCAACAGTGTTATGTGGCTTGCAGGAAAGGTTTTCGGAGGACAACTCCAAATGCAAAGTACAAAAAGCCCCTAAAAAAGCTCTAGGGCTAATTAGTACTTGTCCTGTGACATCCTGGGGCAGATTCGGGAGATGATACTATCCCGCAGATATATTAGGTCACATTGTCTATGCTGCTGTTACTATCAAAACAACATTTCAAAATTATTTTTTTTTTTTAAATTAGCACTGTGTCACCTTTTGAAAGCAATTTTTGTTTTTTTATAAAGTGCTTTGCCTGCACAGCTGACACATCTAGTGGGAGCCTATCTCTCCAAAACCATTCTGATGTATTTTTAGTTTGGTATCTTTCATTCTCTTCCTTGTGGTATGCATGCTTCAAAGGTTCCACGGAGAAACAGCCCAGCCCAAGATCTGCATTTTCCTTAGGTGCCCTCAGCTGCTTTGAGCAAATGGTTCCACTTTCCGCCTTCGCAGCCCATCTTCCTCCTGTCCTCTGCTGAAGTCAGTGGCAAAATGCCATGTTTTCGTATATTTAGCCCTCTGCACTGATTTAATCTGCTCTTCCTGGAGAATAAACTCTCGGGTAGCCAGCAGAGGACTGGGGCACAGAAGCTCTTGGAGCAGTGAAAAATGGGAGAAAAGGGGGAAGGCTCGGGGGTAAATTTGAATTACCCACCCTGCTACTGAGCGGCACTCCTGCAGGTTTCTGTTCAGGAAAATACTTCCTTTACTAGGACAAAAATACAACTTTATGTATATCCAAAACCAAATAAATCATTAATTGTTAGCATGACACTTCTTTAAAGCAGTGTTGCACAGTTTTTCTTCCTGCTATGTTGGTACCTAGATCAACATGATAATTTCTTCTATCTCACAGGTATCATCACAGAGGAGTACTTAAGCGAAGAGGAGCTGCAAGAGGCTAGTGCTTTTAAACCCTCAAACTTTGTGGGCGTAGTGTTCAACGATGCCATGTCCTACCAGCTGAGGTTTCCTGATTCGGTCGCTATGTCTTCCATTTATATGGAATCAAGAGGTAAATGTGCATGCTCTTATATGTACTTTGTAAGGGGGTAAAGTGAAAAATCAGACCCTCTTTTTCATTTTTGGCCTGATGTTGCATATATTGGTTTTGGGGATTTTTTTTCCACCATTTACGAGGGATCGACCCTAGCAGCACCACCTTTACGTTGGGGATACGACAGCTGTAACTCTGGCTTTTTGCGTTTTAAAATGCCCTGCTTTATTCTGCAGCCAGTTGCTCCAACCTGCGGAAAGGATGTGAATCGGTAACGTACTGGAGCTCGGGATTTACAGCTCTGCAAGCCTGCATCGATGCTGCAATTATACAGGTAGCTCTGATCAAGTAACATAAGACCAAGGAGATTCAAATCCATGGGCTGCCTTGGCTCTGCATGTTTTTGTGATGTTGTCTATTAATTGTGTAAAATGTCATATCCAAGATTACCTTGAGTCCGATGAGCAGGCAGAATATTTCACGTGTGTTTTGCCATATTTTGTACAGAAGTGTTCTTGTCCAGTTGAATAATGCGGACATTTGTCTTCATTTGTTTCCCAATAAGCCTGAACCATCAAAACGCAAAGGCTTTACACTGCTCACCCCAAAATACCATTTAAGATGATGTACCAAAAGGGGCTGCAGAATTTGCCTTACTATTTCATTGTCAGTATTTGTCAGCAATGCCCTTTTCCCTATTTCTCTCCCGTCATGCTGCTTGCAGTGAGGGCGAGTCTCATCTTTTTAGGTGCTTGGAATTGCAAAATTGTTCATTTTATCTTCAGGTGTTCAGATGTTCTCCAGTCCCTGGGCTTTTGGACTGGGATTTGGGGACAATAGGTTTTGGGGTTTCTAGATCCCTCTGTGTCAGCGAGGATGGAGAGCATGGCATGACGCGCTGGCACGTGGGGGCTGAGCTGGGATCGCTGCCACTGGGTGGGATGGGGCTCTAAAATGCGGAGTGATGCAAAAATAACTCTTCCTTCTCTTCCTTTCAGCTGAAGACTAATCAATCGGTTTGGGAACAACTCGAATTGACGAGAGCAATGGTCATGGGAGAGGCTGCGGTGGTGGAAATAGATAATTTTCCTCGTGCGATCATTTTAATTTACCTAGTGATCGCTTTCTCACCGTTTGGGTATTATTTGGCAATTCATATTGTGGCAGAAAAGGAGAGGAAGTTGAAGGAATTCTTAAAAATATTGGGACTTCATGACACTGCCTTTTGGTATGTGAGTATTCGGTATAACCTGTTCTTTATAAAAGAAATATAAAATATATAAAGACATAGTTAAAAAAAATAACACTTTCAAGGAAAACTCCTCTATCCCATCCTCCAGTTTTTTAATTGTTTTCAGTCTGATTAACTGAAAACAGCCTAAAAGTAAGATACTCTGTAAAATCTAACACAGAGATACTTGCAGTATTGTGAAAATAGGAATACTTTAATAAGTGAATACCAGAGTAATACTGTTGCATTTACGCATGTAAAGTTACGCCAGGCTTAGAGGGGTTAAATGTGATGATGTGTGAGATTTTTATGTAGTCTGCTTTTTATTGTTTTTAAATATTTTTGGCTCAGTACCTCCTTTTCTGGAGACTCAACAGGTAACCTGCAGTCTCTTTTCGGAGTTTATCAGCAGCGTTTCCATGACACATAATTAAATGAATCTCTCTCTATAATTTTAACATGACAGAGCAGTCTAAGCAACAGGTTTTAATTTGTTTCCTTACCATGATGGAAATTGTCCTATGCAATGTAATGGGGTTTTTTTCCAAATGAGAGGATGTACTAATTTGAAATCATTGATAGTTGCAGAGATAAAACCAGGTTTAGCTTTGCCCTTCGCTGCGGCAGCCAACAGCGTTTTAGTATCTTTCCCTGCTGCACTGTAACAGCCAGCTGGGGTTGTCTGGGTTATTTTTTTCTCCTGGTTGCTTTTGTTTTATTGCTGCACCCAAGCTCTTTTCTGGCAGTCAGTTCTGTTTGTTTGCGGTACGTCCTTGGTGACAAATCTTATTTTAGTTGAGTCCTTCACGCACGGCGTTGGTCAGCTGTCCCCACTCGCTCCTCGCACGTCAGCATTGAGCATCTCTGGTCTGGAGAAAATCGTTTTACTTTTCCCAGTGTGAAATGGGAGTGATCTGCAAAGGCGCACTGGTAATGCAGCCTTGACTGGCCACTGAATATGACTCAGAAACTCACTTCTGAGGAAGATGTGTCATTTTTTACTACCTGTACACAAACTGCCCTTGTTTCCTGAGGTCAGAATTGCTCACAGACTCGCAGCTCTGTTTTAAAAAAGAAAGGGATTTTATTACCCTGCCCAGCTACTGGAATGGCTAGTGTATTAAATTTTAAATAGAATTTCTTTAATTATTAAAACCTACTACTCAGTTCCCCTCTTTTGGTTATTCCAGGGAATTAATTATGCAACTTTAAAAAAAAAATCATGAATCATCTAATTGTTTATCGTTTTGATGCCATGGGTATCGATGTGTGTGCTCTAATGCCTAGAACAATTACAGGAATGTTCACAAGAGCTCTTTTTATCTGGGGGCTCTTGTTTTGTTGCAAGCTTGTGCTTTGGTGCAGCTGTCTGGGATATTAAAGAATGGTAGTTTTAGTTATTTTTGTGTGTGAATAATTCAGGCTGGGGATTCATTGACTGGTTTCTGTTCTTTCTTCCTCTTTTTTTCCTCCTAGGCTTTCGTGGGTGCTGCTTTACATGAGCCTGATTTTTGTCATGTCCATTCTTATGGCGGTGATTGCAACAGCCTCTTCCCTCTTTCCCCAGAGCAGTGCCTTTGTGATATTTCTTCTTTTTTTCCTGTATGGAATCTCTTCAGTAAGTACTCGTGGTCTCATTGAAGTTGGACATACCATTCCTGTGGGTTTTTTTTCCCTTCCCATCTGATCTTGTTCTCTTTACTAAAGCATTGGAACAAATGTAGCTTCTGTAGGACCGAACGGTGGTGGGTGTCTTACCTGCCCCCATCCCCTTCCCTGGGTTCGCTCTGGTTTGGGATGTTGTACAGATCTCGACTGCCACTATGGGAAATAGCTTTCCTTACTGAAGTATCTGAGTTCATAATCATCTGTCTTTGAACTGAAAACACTATCTGTACAGCGCCATTCCGAAGTCCAAAACGATGCCCTCTACTAAACATTTGCTGTTACTACATCGTGTAATGTTAAAACCCTGATTACAGGTCAGAGACTTAATTTATACAGCAGATTGCTTGTCTGAGTTCATAAGCAACCGATGCAGAACTAGCTATTTGCGTACTGTCTGTCATTTACAGAAGGTGTACTAGCCAGGGTGTATATGCACGCTCAGCCATACAGCTCCTTATTTTTCTTTTTTAATGTTTTTCTGTGGTCTGTCCCCTGGCTTCTTTGGAAAGTCTGTCCCTCCTGATGGTCTGTTTGTAAGGGAAGTGTGGGATGTGGGTGAATGCTGTAGAGACTATACCAGGAAAATGATATGACTATCAGGCAAAATTGAAGCTGTTGTCTTTTTGCTTCCGTTTTTCTATATCCTGTGGGTTTTTTTTTTAATATAGTACCTTCTTACATTTTTTTAATCGGTCCTTAGGTTTTCTTTGCACTTATGCTGACACCTCTATTTAAAAAGTCAAAGCACGTGGGTATAGTGGAGTTCTTGGCAACACTGGCTTTTGGTTTTGTGGGCCTTAATATTGTCCTGCTGGAAGATTTCCCCAAGTCTTTTGTGTGGATTCTCAGCCCCTTATGTCAGTGCAGCTTCTTGATCGGTGTCGCACAGGTAAATAAGCTTCTACTCCTCCTATTACAGCCTCATCGTGCTCATTTGTCTCGCATCACTTTCAAATAGGTAGTGATGTAGATATTCTTAAATATCTTTTTTTTCATAAACTGGTGATAATGGGGGAAAATGCCTGTTTTAATAGCTTCCCATGGCAACTTAATATCAAGTAAAATACAGTGCACCATCAAGCAACTGTTATTCTTTGTGTTTGTTGCTGTGATCTGTCACATTTTCTCTTTTTTTGTTTTGTTGCTAAGTTTTGCACTGTGCTGTCTTATCTTTACAGGCTGGTACACTGCCAGTGTGTAACATCTCCATTTGTCTGTGTTTGTTGGCAGGTCATGCATCTAGAAGATTATGAAGATGGTGCAACATTTTCAAATCTCAATCACGGTCCTTACCCACTCTTTATCTCTCTCATTTTATTGGTGCTGGATAGCATATTTTATCTGCTTGTAGCTGTCTACCTTGATCAGGTAATCCCAGGTATGTTCATGAGAAAAATTGACCTGAACTGTGCTAGCATCACCAATTCCTAAAGTCCTCAGTGCCCCAGGTTGACATGGCTGGTGCAGCTGGTGGCATTTCTGACTTAATTTCAACTGTGGAGAAAGGGGATTCTGCTGTTTACAAATAAATGTTATGCTGTGACTCAGAATATTTGTAGATTAAATAGTTTATTAAAGCTGTGAGATGTGAGGAGGGGTGCTAGCATGTTTAAAATTGATGGCCTTTAGGTACGCCAGCAAAACTTTGTTTCCCTCTTTCCAAAGGAAAAGCTTCTTTACTAGCTTAACTAGTGCCTCAGCCTTTGCAATTTGCTCTTACAGGGTTGAAAATTGAAGACTACTCTGCCTGTTCCAGATCTTTCCTTGTGACAGCAGTAGTTTAACATGAAACACAGAATAAAGTTGTTAATCTTATGGCTAATGCCTGCTTAAGCCCTTCAGCTCCCTTTGCCTCTGTCTCTCTGGCTTTATATTGCCTGTGTTTTAGTCACTGTTCTTTCAGCATTGGGGATTCCTCTTGCATAGAAAGAGATTTGCACATGTATTTAAATACTTAGCAAAACAGGAACCTGCTAGCAGTGTTGATGGGAACCATGGCTTAAATGCAGATAATGTAAACTTGGCTGATGAAATCCCTCCAGAATGGAGGTGTGGGCTGGCTCCTAAACTTTTAGCAGGATAGCTCATGGCTTTTATAGCTAAAACCCAAAAGCTGAGGAATATCTGCAGTTACTGTTAAGAAACTGTCTTTTTCCCTTTCCTATCCAGGGGAGTTTGGACTACGCCGCACGCCATTTTTCTTTATGAAGCCCTCATTTTGGTCAAAGCACAGAAAAAATTACAAGGAGTTGTATGAGAGCAGCATCAACGGCAGTTTCAGCTTCAGTGAGATAGTTGAACCCGTGCCTTCTGAATTTCAGGGGAAAGAAGCCATCAGGTAGGATTCCTGCCCTGTCCCACATGAAGCTTAGCAAACCTGAGTCCCTGACATTTAATGTGTAATTTGGAAATCAGTCTTGTTTCTCCAGTTGTTGGATTCAAATAGCATATGGTATGCATTGCAGAGAGTCCTCCACGCACACACGGCACAGCTAGTTTCCATTTTCAGTGAAGCCCCATCATCAACGATGTGGATGCTCTCCAAGGATAAGTCGCTGGGCTTAAAGAAAGGGTTTGTTTGTGGGTTGTATTCCTTCAGTTGGAGTCCTCTCAAAACTGGACGGTTTTCCATTCCCTCAGTTTCACTGAGGCCGTGAGAGGTGTAAGCGGTTGCAGATGTTGAAACGCCTACTCTCTGGGAGGGTTTAGTTTCTGGTAACACGCACTTGAGGAGAAAAAAAATGAATTCTAAGTTTGTGTGAAGGCTGTTGTGTCCTCCATAGACCAGAGGAGAAATTCGTGGTGGTTTTACCCAGCTGCCCTATCTAAGAGGGTAAAAAACCCTGAAAAATAGATGTCCATGCTCTCATCTTTCGCGTTGCATTTTGTGTCACCTGTCGTCTTGCATCAGGACTGTCGTGTATTTTTGGTGTCTCAGATATTATTTTCAGTATCTTCCTTTTAGCCCTTGTTGCCATCATTTTCCAATGTCATCGCCAGATGTGAGTTGAGGAGCTCTGTGTCTTCGCTCCTTCTGGTTGGCTCTGCTAGTCTCAGATAAATATTTGAGCTTAGTGACCAAAATGCGTCTTGCATTGTCCGCAATGTCCGTGTCTCTTTGGGCATCTGCCATAGGTTGAAGGCTCCAGTTTTAATCCTGACATTCACATGAGAATGTTGTGGCAGTTTTTGCATTGTTCATCCACCCTGGACTCTTTCCATAGCATCCCTTGACCAGCTCTCCAGCTTTTTCACACTATCTTGTCATCTTTACATGTACGGGTTTTGCTTTCTTTCATACCCAGTTCTCTTCACTATTCACACCTGTAATCCACTCCCCATCCCCATTTTCAGGGTGGCCAGGCTTCCAAAACCCACCCTTCACATGCTGCCTTCAGATAAACTGGTTGGTTTTTTCATTTCGAAAAACAGTGGGGCTGGAAGGAAGGTTTTACCTTTCTTGGAGAGGAAGGTACCTGCTTTCATTTGCCTAACTTTGATCAAGAGCTGTCAGTAATCACATCTTTGGAGTCTGGTGTACTAATACCTATTTTCCATATCCTGTCTGTTGAGTCTTCTGTTGTATTGTGAAATCATTGGGGAGTAGCTGTGCCCTTTTCTAGCTTGGGAAACCTCTAGTGCATTGTTCTACTGTGTGAAAGAAACACAGATTTGAAATAATTCAGTCTGTCATCATAGGAAATACTTTAGAAGGTGATGAGAAAAAGCTTTCTGATACCAGGGTGGAGATGGACTAAGTTCTGCAACCAGATGCCCTGTCTCTTGACTTGCCTTTATGGGTCTTTAACGTGTCTGGTGCCACTTTGGCATGGTTGTCTTGTTGTGACTGTTGCCGAGTGCTGATCATTCAAAATGACATGTAAAGATCCTAAAATAGTTTATAAAATGACATGTCTTCTTTCAGAATCAGCTGTGTTCAGAAAACATTCAGGAGAAAGGGGGAAACTGTGGAGGCTCTCAGAAGTAAGAACATTTTAGCTTTTTAGCTGCTTACCAGATGCGGAGGAGCAATAGCTGAATTGTTGAGTGGTCTTTTGTGTTTCAGTTCGGGCTTTTTTGGTTTCTTTCAGCGGGGTGGGACCTTGTAGCATGAATGCCAGATGTGCTTGTGTGTGTCTTCTCTCACCGCTTTGGTAGTAATGTTGTTTAAAATGGTACCCCAAAAAGAGGAGCCCTTCCAGCACTAAAGAAAGCCTGCTGATATCGTCCCCATTATTCCTCCTCTGCCCATGTTGTTAGTGATGTGATCTTCCCTGCCCCATCTCCCTGATGTTTTCATCTCATTTCCCCGTGTGGCTTTTAAACGCAGCCACCCCACAGCCAGTGCAGGGACTGTCCCAGCCCCAGCGGTCCCATGCTGTGCTGGGGTGTGGAGGTAAGGCGGCCCTTTGAACAGAGAGTAAATGCATACCCCATATGTCAGTATTTGAATTTACCTCTGCGGTAGGAGCCAGCTCCAGGTGCCACGAGCACATCGCTAACGTCTCCTCTTTCTCTTGCACCTGCCTCGGGGACCAGATTTATCCTTCGACATCTATGAAGGGCAGATCACGGCTCTGCTCGGGCACAGCGGAACTGGGAAGACGACGCTGATGAACATCCTTTGTGGGCTGTGTCCACCGACGGATGGTGAGCTCCTCTGGTGTTAGGAGATTTTGAGTACCCTTGTTTTGAAAACCAAAGCTGTTAACCTTTATGCACCAATTTTTTCTCTGGATAATGTCTGGAAGAGTCTACTTTAGATTCATGTACATGTTACCCTGCTCTCTGGCTATAAAAAATCTCTTGGCTGATTGCTCCTGGCTTTTTGGTTTTTAGGGTTTGTCTCTGTCTATGGGCACAAAGTCTCTGAAATCGATGAAATGCTTGAAGTGCGACAAATAGCAGGTGTGTGCCCCCAGTCTGACATACACTTTGATATATTAACTGTGGAAGAGAATCTCTCCATATTTGCTGCAATTAAAGGAATCCCGCAGAATGATTTGATACAAGAGGTAAGTGAGCTGGGCACAGATATTGTCTCATATGATCATTTTTAACCTGTAGGGCAGAATAGCTTTATATTGTGTAGATATTTCCTTAAGACAAGTTTGCAGGGGAGTATTACTTTACGTATAACAGACAAGGAGGCAGAGTACAGACAGATGTTTTTACAAAGATGATCTGTTAGATTTTCCTAGGAAACTAAAATGTCCATGAAACATTTTAAATCCAAGCAATTGTGTTCAAGCATAGACACCTTTTAACTTCTTCAGGTTTGCTGGAGCTTAAGACCCTGCTGTGGATGCACAGGTTCGTTAGTAGGGTACGCAGCTCAGAAACCGAACACACTGTGAATTAGGAACAGTTAATTTGAATGTTAATTGTTAAGAAACTGGTTAAAAAAATGTATAGCTTTTTTTAACAATAAATGTGTTTCTTATGTTTTAAAGGTGCAGAAAGTGTTGTTGGATTTGGATATGCAGCCTATCAGAGACAACCAAGCTAAAAAATTAAGCGGGGGGCAGAAAAGGCGGCTGTCGGTGGGAGTTGCTGTTCTCGGGAACCCAAAGGTGGGTGTGATAGACACGTTCCCAACTTGGTGTCACTAATACACCTAAGGGCTGATGTCTCTTGTCAAAACCGACTAATGCATATAATAATATGTAAGATGCAGAAATTATTGCTATGAGCAACTGTCACTTTTTTTCCCCCCTCATTTGTGGTTTAAACAATTAAAATCACTTCAATAGCTCAACTTTTATACTTGAGGATGTTAATGGCGTAGGTAATGGCAGTAGCTCTGGATTTGATCTCTTTGTGAAATAAATAGCGTGACAAGTTTTATGTAGTTTCTGGCAGGTAACATTTAGCCCCCAACAGTGACACTGTTGGAGACTTTCCTTGCAAAGCCATCCAGGCACTTGGAAGAGGGACGGAGCCAGAGAGCTCCTTTGTGTTACAGATCTATTATTTCTAGCCTGTAAGAATGGGGACTGCTTTTAGATCTGTATTTAAAAATGATGCATGTGACAGTTCGCTGTGATTTTAAAAGCATGTGTGTATATTTAACCATCCCTTAATAGAAGGAGTGAATCCATAGCTAAATGTAATTATGTTAGAAACAGAATAAAACAGACTGTGACTTAGTATATGGTTTTTCCATTTGTCACAACAGGAGATGAATTTTTTCAAAGCATAGTGGAGACAGCTGCCTTGCTTACTCTAGGATGTTTTCTATATGTTTTAGAGGACTAACTAGCAGGCTTCAAACAAAAAGCCCTGTATCTGTTACTTAGGTGGGATTTCCTGAGGTCAGTACCTTGCACGTGGATATGGCTTTGCAAATGCTTCTTGGTTTTGCACAAAGGTTTTACTGCTGGATGAGCCGACTGCGGGTATGGATCCATGTTCGCGGCACATCGTCTGGAATCTCCTGAAAAAAAGAAAAGCAAATTGCGTGACCGTTTTCAGTACCCACTTCATGGACGAGGCAGATATCCTCGCCGGTGAGTCCTGCTGCAACCCCCAGTCCCTGAGTGACAGTCACAGTATAGAGCAAAAAGTGATGCTTCTCTAACCATGGTGTATGCCTTTATTTGACATACATAGTTGTCTTTCGGAGTAAACTGACAGTCCTTTGATTTTTTTTTTTTTTTAATTTTTTTTTTTTTTTTGTTTCTAGATCGTAAAGCTGTGATTTCTCAAGGGATGTTAAAATGCCTTGGATCTTCTCTATTTCTCAAAAGCAAATGGGGAATTGGCTACCGCTTGAGGTATTCTTTTTGTGTGATACCTGTTATGTGACATCATATATCTTTTTTATTGTTTTCTGTTGAAATCTGTAAGATAGCAAAGAAGACCCTTTTATCATCTTCATACTGAATGTTTGGTGCTCTGCTGCCTGCTAGTTCTGATGCATGTGTAAGGAGAAAAGCAAGCTTTAAAAACCCAATTTCTTGTTGTGCGCTTTCTTAGTATGCACATCGATGCCTATTGCAACACGGAAGCTACAACCTCACTGATAAGACAGCACATACCTGCAGCCAGCCTGATCCAAGAGAATGACGAGCAGCTCGTGTACAGCCTGCCGCTCAAGGACATGGATAAGTTTGCAGGTATTGATGGTTTTGTTGTGCTGAAGGGTTGAATGGCTGCAGAAGAGAGATCCATCAAGCATTGGCTGTATCCTGCAATTCTTGTTATGTTGTCACTTCTGCATTTACATGTTTTTATACGTATTCATTGTTTGGCTGATACTCAGTCAGCGAGGTCTTTCCCAGGTGAGTGAGGACCTTGTCGCCTCCTCCAAGGGGGCTGTGGTACGTTCTGAGGGATGTGGGTACCCGACAGCAAGTGCTGGGGAGATGCCTTTAGCAGAAGGGTGAAGAGACCCTTTTGTCCAAGAATCCCCTTGTCCTGCAGAAGCATCATCTTATTGCAGAGGGTTTTAATGAGCAAGGCTGGCATCCAGCGGGAAGCCAGAAAGCCCCAAGGCCTACAATAATCAATCCCTTTTGTTGCGAGCCACAAAGAGCATTGTGTTGCTGCCTTAAAATTCATTAGTGAGAAGGAGCACGGAACAGATGTGTTGGTTTCACTAGATGGCAGCAATTATCTGATCAGTCTTACATGGGACTCCTTGTTCATCTCCCAGGAGAAAATGGAAGAAACAGCATGTCTTTTGCGCTATGTGGAAATCTAAGGGAGAATCGATACTGATGAGAATGTGCCTCATATTTCATAAATGCTTTTGTCCCTGTTGCATTTAAGCAGTTAATAATTTATTAGCTTTACCTTTAGCAGCCGCTGCGTGTACTTTTGAAAAACAGGCATCTTTGTGCAAGATTGAATCAATTCCCCTGAACTATTTTAAGGAGAAGCTGAGGTTAGGAATATGCGTCAGCCACTGGGGCAAAAGAAATCATGGAGGTCTCATGAGCATCGTTGGGTATCTGACTGCTCTTCCCATTTTACACGTTTGCATTTCCCTTCAATGTGACCTTGACTCTGAAGCTCCTCATTTTGTCAAGTCCTTCACTTCATAGGACTGGCAAGAGCCCAATAGTGTTTTTTATCCCAAGGTGCTAATAAGTGCTCTCAATCTGAACATCGTTTTCGTCTTCAAGCTATGCATGCTTGCCCAGTTAAGCTGGCTTTACAGATCTGGGTATTTATATATAAAAAAAATTACTCAGTGGTTTTATTTGTAAAACCTCTTCGTGCCTGGGCAGGGATCTAGGTAGGATGAGCTGTCCTGGAGCCCCCGTGCGTGATGTTTCCAGGAGAGGGGAGCTCACAGCCAGCCAGGAGGCAGCTCTGAGCCCAGGAGCTTTAGGATGCTGAGGTGGTTTTCATAAACACTACAGCTTTGGGAAAACATGCCACATTTCCCACACCTGACTACCACAGAGTTTGTAGTTTTGTGCTAAAAGGACCTTATCCCAACCTTGGTTCTCAAGCCATGACCCATGTCTTCATAATTAAGCAACCATATGTACACGTTACCTGCTGTTTAGAGTACCGTGCAGAAGGCTTTAGGGATGCCTCTGATGGGCTTGAAGATCTCTTGGGAAGACAACGTAATCCTGTTTCAGAGCAACAGTGTGTTTCACTTCTGTCTCTAGGCTTGTTTTCTGACCTCGACACTCATTCCCATTTGGGCATTATCACCTATGGTGTTTCCATGACGACGCTGGAGGATGTCTATTTGAAGCTGGAAGTTGAGGCAGAGATAGATCAAGCAGGTGGGATGGACCGTGGCTGTTTTCTTGTTTTCCCTCATATTTGATTTGGTCTTAAGTAGCGTAGAATTGTCCGTGCCATGTCACTGCCAGAAGGAGTTTTGCTGTGGAGGTAAGAATAAAAAAAAACTATTGCAGAGTGCTACATCAAGCAGTATGGGGCTCCTTCGGTCTCACGGCACTCCAGGCTTTTGAAATATTTAACATGAAAAACATGCAAAAGCAGCAAGTTGGGTGGGGAGTGATCCTAGGAGGATCCACGGTAAAAGCTTTTTACTGGCTGTCTTTGCAGTAATTAAGTTTTCGTCCAGTGTACTTACATCTAACTTCTTTGCTTTACAGTTGGACTTCTTATGACTGTTTTTTTTAAATGTGCTTTATTTTCCTAATGGAGCCTTCAAGAAATTGTAAATGCACAGTATAAAATTTATTTCCAGTCTTCTGCGTGAACAGTAATATTAGTAGCCTGCACTTAAGGCTGAAATAGCTGAGCTTGTCTTTCATCCCCTCCTTCCAATTCAAATGAGAAGTTGGGACCGCTTAATGTTACTCCAGAATTAATCAGTTCTTCTTCTGATGTCAACTTTGAATGGTTTAAGTTGTCTTAATCTTTCTAGAGCTTTCTTTGTGATACAGACTAGTAACCTGTCCTGCTCTGCAAAGCTTTTGTGTGTATAAGAAGGTATAAGAGCTGAATATGCTGGTACTGAATAATACGGGTGCATACATAGGCTAATGGTATGAAACTAGGGCAAGTTGCACCTTTTGAGTGGCAGAAATTTGTATCATCTGCCTTAAGCATCTGCTGTGCAGGTGATTCAGGGCTTTGGGATAGATTGGTGTCATTGACCTTGGGGTTAAGTTGAAAGATGGGGATGAGATGAGGTGGTTTCTCCAATAGCAAGGGGAAGGAATCGATGGCCACCCAGCTTTCTCCAGCCCTACCATTTCAAAGCATATAGCTCTGACAGAGCATCAAATTTGTAGAGTTTTACTCTCTTCTTTTTCAGATTATAGCGTGTTCAATTCCCAGCAAGTACAGGATGAAATGGATGCAAAATCCCTTGACGATATGGAGCAGAGCCTCCTGATGCTCTCGGAGACGAAGGCTCTGACAATGAGCAATACAGCCCTGTGGAAGAAGCAGGTTTCCACCATAGCAAAAGTTCACTTCCTTAGTCTCAAGCGGGAAAATAAATGTGTGAGAGTTATGTAAGTATTGGGGCTTTCTCACTTGAATACAAAATTCTCAAAGCCTGTTTGAATGATACCAGAGAAATGGCAGGATGCGATTAATTTTTTTCCCATTGTTATATTTCAACAATAACAAGTATTACTGTTGAATACATGCTTTTTTTGGGGGCAAGGGAGATGCTGTTTTAATAACATGCACATAAACTGGGTTGGCTTTTGCTGAATTTTAATAAAACCAAAACTTCTATTTCTTTCAGGTTGTTGCTTTTTCTGATTTTTCTTGTAGTTCAGATTTTATTGTTTTTCATCCACCACATCATCAAAAATTCTGTAGCTGCAATCAAACTTTCCCCAGATTTGTACATGCTGAAGCCCGGAGAGGACTATCACAAGTACAGGAGTCGTCTCCTGCTGCAGAACTCCACAGGTAGGAAAGCAGAGATTCTCCGTGGGGGTAGCTCCTGTCTCCACCTCTCTCTTTAAACGTAGCATTTCACATGCTGGGGCAAAATGATGTGTGCTGCTTTTGGGGTTTGGAACAAACTTTTTCCTCAAAATTAACCCAACTGAAGAGTTTCCAAGTACCCAGAGATGGTAGAGAGTAAGTATCCTTTGTGCTGTAGCGTTTGGTTCAGAGATCCTCTTCCTCCTCCTGTGGTAGCCTTGTGCTTGCTATGCATAAGATGACCCGGATGAAGGAACTGGCCAGAGTGACATTTAGATACATCAACATTAAAATCCTGCTACAAAGCATTTTGGAAAATCCCTTTTTGTTTCAACTTAGGATGTTTTAAAAATGCGAGCAGCAATCCGGGCAACAGAAACAAGCGTCTGTTTGAGCTATCGGGAATTTGTGCTTAATACTAATTATTTTCTCTGGACACTGTATCAGACTGCCACTGGTGTCCTGCTCTCTTAGCTAATTCTCTGTTCAACTGAAACTTTGAGTATCCTGATAATGCTTGTTGGCACCTCCGCTTCCTCACTGCTGCATTTGACTTGCACAAATTCATTGGAGAATATAACCAAAAAATTTTCTTGAGTGCTTTGAAAGCTGTTGAGTGGGAAGCCAAAATAAAAACATTCATGTTGTTCAAAATAGCGGAGGACTCTCTTTGGTGGTCATGTGGAAGGAAATAGTGATCTTTTATCATAGGATTATATAAATAGGAAAATGCATCCATAATTTTGTGTTAGATACTCCAAGATGGTTTTTAGTTGTGTTTTCTCTGTCTTACACCAGAATCCGATATCGATGACATTGTCCGCTCTCTTGGAAGCATGAACATACTCTTGGAGATGTTCAATGACAGTGATTACGTCTCAGCTGCACCTCACAGCACAGCTTTAAACGTGTTTGACCTTGAATCCAGACAGGTAAGATGGGGAGACTGGCTTGGTCATATCCCAGAGAGCAGACAAGCAGCTGGTATGGGATTGGTTTTGTTGTACTCTTGCCTGAGAGGCACGTATTGAGTAATATAATCAAATAATATCATGTAATATTGTTTATACAAGAGGCCTGCAAAGAGGACTTGTATTAACAGAATGGAAATATTATCAAAATAAATGTTCTTCCATAATGATAATTATGGGAGGCTAATAAAACTTCCATCCCCCTTTCTTCCCCACAAGGATACAAAAAGCCAAGAGAAATATTTTACTTCACAAGGGACCTGGCATAGAATTTTTTTTTTTTTTTTTACTCATACTGGCTGAATTATACGATTTGACAGAAGTATAATTCCATGGTGCTCTCATGTGTAAAGAAAAAGGAGTTTCTTGGATTGTAGCTATTCATTTCAGTATGGTCGCTGAAGGAATGTCAGAAAGATTTGAACGTTGGGGTCGTATTTAATCTCCAACAAAGGAAATGCTTTGCAATATGCCAGCTCTGTCTCTTGTTCCCATTTTTATTCATTGCAAACTGTTAATATTAGTGTGACAGTGCAGCCCTTAGCTAATGTAAATTTTTGCCTGTCTGTTTTTTAAATTCATTAGCAAGAACATATGAGTACAGGTCATTGTGTGTTTTGTTTTTGAGACTGTAATTGTCTGGACCATCATTTGTCATAGTGTCACAGTTGCAGAAAACATTCTGGGAATTTATTCCAAATAATTTGTTCTCTATGAGCATGACTGTTTTTCTGAATTAGGTTACATGTTTTAACCACCCCGAGCAGCCCAGAGCTTCCTACAAAGCATAGTCTATTATGCAAAGATTTTTCCCAGTGTTCAGGTTTAATTAAGCCCATAGGAGAGCCCTCTCAGGATATTACCCTTTGTGCAGAAGAATTAATATAGCAAACACTTTCCTTTCCAGAACTATGTTTTCACAGTCATATTCAACAGTACCATGGTGCATTCCCTGCCGGTTTTGATGAATATTGTCAGCAATCTACTTCTGCACAATTTAAACATAACGGAGAGCATTGAGATCTGGAGTAACCCCTTCATTCAGGTGAGCAGCACCCATGGCTGCAGCAGGGGCTGCACGGCAAAAATCTCCCCTAAACACACAGCGGGTGGCAGAGCATCCCCGGGGTCAGAGGGGGAGTGTAAAAACGTGCTGTAAATGAAGGGAGAAGCTGTTTGAGACTGTGTGAGACTGTCTGCAGCACCAAGAGCTATGCTCTGCACAGCACCTTTGGGCAGGATTGGACCCCAGTAGCCAAAGCCTGTGGAGTCGGTCCTTGGTGGTATGGACCTTTGTAGAATTGAAGAGGACTTGAAAGGTGCTGGGATTTTGTTCTGCAGCTTGTGGAAGTGGAGAAAAAAGGGGCTTGGAAAGTAGATGTCCTCTTGGGAATTTGTTACAGGTTTGTTACAGGTCACCTGCAATTCTTGGAGGCTGGGCATGGGGACGCTGGAGGTCTACGGCCCCCTGTGCAGAGCCAGGGTGGCCTTTAGGAGAGGAGAGGACCTGCTGCAGGAGATAAATGCTCTAGGAGTTTATTAGATGCTCTTATAAATAACTCCAAAAACTTCCATAGGTATTATTCTTCATGCTGCTGCTCAGATGATCTTGAGATACACAGAATATATGTTTTAGCATTTACGGTCATGTTCTAAATGCATTCTAAATGCATTTTTTTGGTCACGCACATTCTGGTACTGAAGAAATCTGATTTATATTTCAGAATCTTCCAGACACAATTTTCAGACTAGAGATTTATTTTGAAGCTGTGTTACTGGGAATCATTGTTACTGGAATGCCACCCTATTTTGCCATGGACAATGCAGAAAACCATAAGGTAAGCTCCCAGATGTGGATTCATAGACTGCACAAGAACTTAAAAACCTTGGGATTTTGGGAAAATCTTAAGAGGTGTTTTAAATAGCATCTTTTGCCATGAGAGGCAATAGGGATGTGACTGCTCTTTGCTGCCTGGGGGAGAGCAGATTTGGGAAAAGCCCTTTTGCTTTCCGTGGAAATGCTTTTTGCTTCTTTGGCAGCTAAAATCAGCAGTGACTGGGTAACGCGCTGATGCCACGTCAGCGTAAAAGCAGCGTAGGAGAGGGAAAAACAAGATCCTGCTCACACACCAAGGCAGATTAACATAGTGTTCATTTTAATTAACATTTAATTAACAATGCATTTCCTTTTCCTGTTGCAGATCAAAGCATACACACAGCTGAAGATAGCAGGGCTTTACCCCTCTGCTTACTGGACTGGGCAAGCCGTCATTGACCTCCCGCTGTTTTTCTCCATCCTTGTCCTGATGATAGGCAGCCTCTTCGCCTTTCACTACGGTGTTTATTTCTATGTTGGCAAGTTCCTTGCTGTGGTGAGTGTGGTGAGGACCAGAGCACAAATGGGAATGTGAGACCACGGTTATGTTATTTTCCACAAGTGTTTATTTTCATTAGATGGTTCAACAGACTTTTTCAACTGATATACGGGAAAATGCCTAATTAAGGCTGCTGGTGCGGAGGCACCAGTCAGGCTGCACCAGAGGCAAAATAGTACTGCTTTTCATGGGGAAAAATACTCAAATTTTGGAGTTTCATTCAGAACTGGAATAACATGGAGCTTTAACATATCAGGATCTTCCAAGGAGATGCTCCATCCTTCTTCACCCTGCTTGCTCAGTCTGCTTTGCGCTCTTTGCTGCCGATTGATAATTGCTCCATTTGCATCGGCGTGCTGCTAATGACAAGGTTACAGTGACTTTGAACACAGACCAGCTCCGCAATGAGTTGCAGCATATGATTAAATTGAAGAGACTAAAATCTTCATGTCTTTTATATTCAGAGCGGGCTTTCCTGAGATATGGGCTGTAATTGAGAAGAATCAGATTTTCCTAGCTGCTTTCCCAGAAGCTCTGAGTTAATCAGGCTTGGGATGTGACCGCTGCGCTGCAGGGCTACTTTTCTACCAGTGCATCTACCCTTGTTTTAATTTCTGTGAAAATGCTAAGGCACCCTTCGGGGTGGAATTCCTAATATTGCCAAAATCTTCAGGTCAATATTTATGAGAGCCTGTGTTTATAAAAAAATGGGAAATAGTTTAAAGGAAACAGAGAGTGAGGTTCCTGCCTATCCATGTACTCCTTTATTTGTGTCTTTAATGGTATATGCTGTGTGTACCAAGGTGGCAAAACATGTCAAATTAAGTGACAAAGATGAATCCAGAGTTATGTAACACACTAAAGTAATGCCAGTTGATACTTATACAAGAAATTCACCCCTGGGTCCTTGCCGTACATTTGCTGAGAAACCTTTCCTATCTTTGCAGATTTTTTGCCTGATTGGTTATGTCCCGTCAGTCATGCTCTTCACTTACGTGGTCTCCTTCACGTTTAAAAAAGTCCAGAATACGAAAGAATTTTGGTCATTTATATTTTCAGTGGTGAGTAATTTTACCGTGAGTTTGGTTAGCTAGGAAGATTGGTTATCTCCGAAGCCACAACAGGCTTCCCAATTATTTTATTTAACTGTGTGTCCTTAATGCACAAGAAACTTGAAACATTTGCCAATGTATTACTGTCATATCCTACATGCTAAAAGCTTTAGAAAATGTGCCTCAAATTAGGTAACTTATGCTTAGAGAGTCTGAACTGAATGAAAATGGACTTTTTTTCCTTCCTTTTCTTTTGTACAGACAGCCTTGCTCTGTACAGTTGTCACTGAAGTGGCCTTTTTTCTGGACTATTACCTGGTAACCACCATCCTGCATTATGTCTTCTCCATCTTCATTCCTATTTATCCCCTTATTGGCTGTCTGATTTGTTTTATAAAGGTAAGGGGGCACAGGAGATCCTCTCCAGAGCTTTTGTAGATGGCTGGGGTTGGGTGGGTGTCTTTAATGAGAACGAGACAGCAGTTAGCTGCCTAGTGGTGTAACGTCATCCATAGCCATTTAACATGTGAAGAGTAGCAACTGCTGGTGAAAAATCACCTCTTTCCTGTAAGCAAAGTGTTGCAGTTTTAAAATGAGGAAAGAAACAAGTCATCCATTACATATGTAAAGGAAAACCATGTATTTCTCAGCCTGTGGACTGGGCAAACTCAGTGGCAGGAGATGGGTTAGTTGGGAGTCGGTGGCTTTAAACCGGGAGCAGCCCCAGGGACTTTGATGTTTATTGGTGTCAGACTCATGCAAGCAGGGTCTCTGCAGAGCTCAGCAGGGGCTTGAGCCACGTAACTTAAATGGCTGATTTGAGATTAAAGTGCGATATAGAATATGCAGTCTCTGGGAGGTGATTATTTACCTGAACATATTTTTTTGCATTGTCAGGTCTCATGGAAAGACAAGCGAAAGGATGGAGGGTACTACGACCCGTGGGACCGGCTCCTGGTAGCAGTTGTAGCTGTAAGCATGGATATTTGATTATTTGCCATATTTGCTGTAGAGATTTGCTAACTCCTGCTGGGAGGCCCCTTCTGTTCAGGCATCTCTGTTAATAAAGATTGGATCTAATGTTCAGCATTGCTGGAGCCTGCAGCTTTGCAACCTGTTGCAGCACGAACAGTATCAGTAAAAGCTGCTGTGCCCACCAGCTCAACAACTGCTGCTTCAACAGTCTTACTAACAGTGCTGATATTAATCCTGATTATTATGGGAGTCTGTGCTGATAGAGCAAGAACTCCAGAGCAAGGGACAATCCCTTCTCTCTCCAAAAACCAAATAATTGCCATTAACTCTAAGCAGACTCTGGTTGTGTGTTGTCAGTGTTGACCCACTGAGCAGCATCTAATGATACATTTCATCGTCTCGGAAACATCAACACTTCTGTGGTGGTGAAGAGCTGGTGCTTCTTGTCACTCATTGCACTGGTGGGATCACCTATAGGGTCACCTATAGGATCACCAGCTTTGGAGGGCTGGCAGCGCTCTGAGTAACCAGAACTGTATTTGTCTGTTTTAGCCCTATTTGCAGTGTGTGGTGTGGCTCTTCCTACTGCGATGTTTTGAGCTGAAGAATGGAGGGAGGACAGTTAGAGAGGATCCATTTTTCAGGTGCATCTGTTCAACAGACTTTTGAAAAGTAATAGTCTAAAGAAGCTGTTTTCAGAAACAATGCTGGTAATTAAACTGGAGTATGCAGTGTATAGCTAGGGGGGATACTGTGGAAAATAAAATACCTGTGGTTATATCCCATCCCAAGTGTCTCAATAATTTGTTCTCCTAACTTCAGTTGTCTGAAATTCAGTTAATAAAGTGCAGAAATAAGTTTTTCACTTCCTTTTAAGTTATATCAGTGCAAAATCAGGCATTTTGTAAGGATGTCCCCTATATAAAAATAGGGGAACTTCCTCTCCCATTGCATGGCTAGAGATGCCATACCCCAACAAAGAGCTCAGCATAAAGATGGCATAGTTGTAATCATTGACAGTTCTTTCTGCTCTTTTGGGGCTTCTCAGATGTGCTGCATAAATGTGTTACTCCTGGGTTCAGCAAACATAAATTGCTTTCTGCATCAAAGCAGTGAGCAAATCTCAACGGAATGCCGAGCAGAGGCATCATGTTGTTTTCTTCCCCTTAGAAGATGTTTTACAAAAGCCAAAACCTGGAAGTTCCCAGACATCTCGCATGATGAGAACGAAGATGAAGACGTGAAGGCGGAGAGGCTGCGAGTCCAAGAAATACTGAGCAGCCCCAAAAGCGAGGAGGTAATGCCGTGCACTCATGGGCACTATGCAAAACCCAAATTCAGATGTTTCCCAGAGCTGCTGGGATCTGCAGCCACTTCTCTCTTCTCTACTAGATGCCAGCAATCCTAGTCAGCAGCTTGCACAAAGAGTTTGATGAAAGAAAAGAATTTCTTCTTGGGAGAAAAATAAAGAAAGTGGCAACAAAACATGTTTCCCTCTGTGTAAAAAAAGGTTGGAGTTCAATTACTTGCTGTTGAGCTGTTTTATTTACACAAACAACTCTTGAATCCATTTATCCGACCTCATGGGCAATGTTTTGTGTCATCCTTTCTTTAGGAGAAATACTGGGTTTGTTAGGACCCAACGGAGCTGGGAAAAGCACATTAATTAATATGCTTGTTGGAGAGATTGAGCCAACCAGTGGGCAGGTATGTTACATGCTACAAACTAAATATAAAATGAATCTATATTTAATTTTTTTTATTATTATTGCAAGCGTTCCCAAGTGGTTTTTGCCAAAACTTTACAGAAACAGTTCTGAAACCTATAATATTATTAAGTAAGGTCTGTACATTTTCCTCGCAGGTTCTGATGGGAGATTATTCTTTTGGCCTGAACAGTGAAGATGAGTCAGCGAAATTTGTGGGGTACTGTCCTCAAACGAATCCTCTTTGGCCAGATATTACATTGCAGGAACACTTTGAAATTTATGGCGCTATCAAAGGAATGAGTCAGTCTGATGTTAAGGAAGTTGTAAAACGGTAAGTAGTTTATTATAGAGATGTTTTAAGGTTTAGCTATATTTTTCTTAGCATGTTTTTTTCCACTTTTCCTGACACAATCTTTTTTTCATTCAAGTTTGATTGGATCTTTTCAGCAAATTCAGCAAGTGTGAATTTGTAGGTTAGGAGATACAGATTCAGCCACACAAAATTTGGTATTTGGTTTGGTTTTCTTGTTTTTTGTTTTTGCTTTTGTTTTTGTTTTTAAAGATATGAAGTGCTAACAATGAACTTTGCAGAGGCTGCAAGGACAGGGTGTCCAGGTCTTGGAGCTGTTTCTAGGTTGTCACCCTGGGCTCCTCTAGGACACGAGGCAGGTGGTTTTGTATGGAAGCGCCCAGCTCCAATTCTGCTTGTTGCTCTGCTTTTCTTATACTTTATATACAAATATATCCAAATATTTGCAACTGAGTTCTTCAAATGAGACTGTTTGCATACTATATGATGAGGGGGAAGCCAAACCATCACCCTCTCAGCTTTTCACATGCGGTCCTCCCCCTTCCGCAGCATTGCAAGTGCCCTGGATTTAAAAGACCACCTGCAGAAGACAACAAAGAAGCTGGGTGTAGGGCTGAAACGCAAGGTATGGGGGAGCTTTTGGAGCTGCCATGTTGGGTGCCTCCAGCAGCCATTGTGTCCTTACCCTTTCCCTTTGTCTTCCTCCCAGCTGTGCTTTGCCCTGAGTATGCTGGGCAACCCACGGGTCACGCTTTTGGATGAACCGTCGACGGGGATGGATCCAAAAGCCAAGCAGCACATGTGGTGAGTGCCGCCTGGGCTATGTTTGCCGCAGGCTCATTTCTCTTGGGGGATTTGTCCGATTTTATGTGTGCATTATCCCTGTTAACACTAGGGAGAGCCATAGATGGGGAATCAATGCTGCCTTAGTGCCAGGTGCACTTCATCTGTGCCCTCTCCCAGAATAGGAGAGTAAAAGCTTGAAAGTTGAAAGAAATCTTAAAATGTAAGGAGTATGAAATTTAAGTCACCTTTGTGAAAAAATCAGGTGTTAATTGTTGCTGTGGGAGTAGTATTGGTCCATAAAATAAATGTTTTGTGTCTTGACCATCATAGTCCTCTTTTCCTACTAACCCAGGATTTAGTTATGTGCCAAATGTTTTATTTGGGTTTTTTTTTTGTTATGTTTTGCAGGCGGGCCATTCGAGCAGCATTTAAGAATAAGGAGAGAGCAGCTATCCTGACCACTCACTATATGGAAGAGGCGGATGCAGTCTGTGACCGCGTGGCCATCTTGGTATCCGGGCAGCTCAGGTATCACCGGAGCCCTCCCCTGCAAGCAGGTGTTGTGGGAGGATCAGACAGCTGCCAACTAGAATATATATCTTTGAAAATATAGGTAGACAATTTTTTTGCACCTTAAACTTGGAGAAAAATTAAACTTAAACTGCAAAAAGGTTCTGTTAGAAGTTAGGCTGCTTCTTGAGTGCAGTGTAACATGTACAACTCTTATTTTCTCTCTGCAATTGGTAGATGTATAGGTACTGTCCAACACCTGAAGAGTAAGTTTGGCAGAGGATACTTCCTGGAAATGAAATTAAAAGAAACAGCAGATGTACAGCAGGTGGAGTGTCTGCAGAGCCAGATTTTGTACATCTTCCCAAACGCAAATCGTCAGGAGAGGTAAACTTTTAAGAAATACGTGGAAAACACTGATATTAATACAAGCCCCTGATTTCTCAGCAGCTCCTTGGCACTGAGTAAGGAATGCCATGAAACTAAAATTTACAGAAGATATTTAGACGTAGCTAAAAAAAAAAAAAAAGGAAGCATTTTGCAGGCCAGCAAAAGCTGCCAGGGTGGTGGCCGTGAGCTCTGTGTGCAGCTGTTGGGCACAGAGGAAGCAAAACACAATTTCTGCATAACTGTCGCTTGGAGGCTTCCTCCTTGGTCAGCCCCCGCCAGGAAATGGGGGTTAAAATCTGAGTCATTAGTCCTTATCTAGAAATGCTTGAACATTTTCTGGGATTCCCGCAAAGTCTGAGTATGGGTTGGTTGGTTTTCCCCCAACAGCTTTGAATTTCTGCCGTGTGAACTTAAGGGTCTGGCTTGGTGGCCGCTGACGAGACTCTCCAAAAAGGGCACTGCAGGCACTGTGTAAGGAGCATTCCTCAATGCGGGAGATTTGGTGGAGAGTTTATTTTTCAGAAGCAAATGTGTGGGTAGAGCAGCTCCCTGTTCTGGAGTCTGGGTTGCAGGAACCGCTGAATCATGCAGAATTCTGAGAGATCCTGTGACCTCCCTCTGAGTTCATTTGAAAGGCAAAACCTCATATCTTTCGGACTCCTGGGCAGCGATTTTCCTTTCATGAGTTTATAGGCAGAATATAAATGGTTGAATCTTAACTGAGGAGCATATAAATCATAGAGCAGTCTCAGGTGGGTATCAGCTGATGCACCAGCATCACCAGCTGGCCTCCTGGAACTGCATCGTTTCTGTTGTCTTTAATGATGATGACTAGTCAAACTGCCTCGAGTAACCTTCAGAAACTGAGTTTAAATCCATTCACTTGTGTATTAATGTTTTGTTTTGAGTAATTTTACCTGAAGCTAAATTTGCTTTGTTTCTTTGTTCCAGTTTTGCTTCTATTTTGGCGTATAAAATTCCTAAAGAAGATGTACAGTCGCTTTCACATTCTTTTTCCAAGCTGGAAGAAGGTAATTAAGCACTTGCCTCACATCACATACAGAAATCGTTTTGTCTCCCATAACTGACACGTTTGACATGCGGTGGCATTTCTGCATTTCTGTTCCAAATTTATTTAGTTTAGTTTTTTTAGTTTAGGTTAGGTTTTTTTCTATTAGTTTTTTTTCTATTTCTATTTAGTTTAGTTTTTTTTCTATTATTATTGCTGACCCCAGCTCTGTTTCTTGTGAAATCAAGAGTAAGCACTTGTACCAGCTTAAAATGCTTTAAATCCAGTTGTGTCAGATAGTGAAGTATCCCTAAATATGCTCTTTCATTTATTCTTTCAACAGTAAAACATGCCTTTAACATCGAGGAGTACAGCTTTTCTCAGGCAACACTGGAACAGGTATGTTAAAGCAAATTATATTTCATGGAAGTAAGCCCTGCCAGTCAAAGGTGTTGCATGTTTTTTAACGGGCTTTTCGCAGGTGTCTGGGGTGGACTCACTTTACCCCTGCCATATCAGAGTTGTGCATCCAGTCTGGACAAGTCGTAGTGGATGGAGGGGCAGATGAGCCCTGTGCAGGCAGGTTGTCCCCCATGCCTGGCTTTCAGGCAGCTGGGGCCACTCTGCTGTTGCCTGCTGGGGCTTTTTTTGAGAAGTAAAGCCCTCTTTTCCAAAGTGAATTGAGACTGTCAGTTCCCTTGCTCTCTTTATTGCCATTATTTCCTTTCTTTTTAAAATAAGACACACCGACTGCAGTGACTGGAGCAAAATAAATTTGTGACGTTAGTGGAAATGCCACTCGTGATTTCTTCAAAAGATGGGCATTGCTGCTCATTTCTGGAAGGAGAGTAAAGCTGAGGCTTATTATTGCTTATTCTGGATTAGTTATTGCTGACAATAAATGTCCTTCAGCAGGTATTTCATTCAACTTCCTTTTCATTATGCTCTTGAAATGAGGTGGGAGAAAGGACAAGCAAGGAGAAAAAACCCAAAATACTAAAAACTTCCTACTCAGAGATGAAGCAGTACATCTTAAAGGTCTTTTCCAACCTAAACAATTCTATGATTCCATATCCATGAGATTTTTACCATGAATTCTATTTGTGGCTGAGAAAGTTCCTACAAGGAGAGCATGGCATGTTCACATCCTTTCTTGTCTGTTCCAGGTTTTTGTGGAGCTTGCTAAAGAGCAGGAGGAGGAGGACAGCAGCTTTGGCACCCTGAACAGCACCCTGTGGTGGGAGAGGACGCAGGAAGACAGAGTCGTTTTCTGAGCTCCTCATGGTCCAGATCTGCTCGGCACCTCATGTTTTGTGCAAGCGATGATCCTCTGGGCACATGTTGGGGTGTGTGCATGGAAAACATCGGAGCTGGGATGAACAAAGAAAATCATATTTGGAAGCACTGAGCATGTTCCACCATCCTGGCCTTAGGAATAACGCCGCAATAGCAGTGGAAGCAGTGAGCATCCCCACCGTTACTCTGGCTGTTCTGAAATTCCTTCTCCCCTCGCTGTTTCCTGGTTTGCGTTGAGCGAGAAGGCACTGCCACGACAGTTGATCATCTCCTGGTGTTGGTTGCTTGTGCAGGAGCACCTGCCTGACTTCCTCCCTCGGCCGTGCTGCGCCAGCATCGGGGCTGGCTGCCTGAGGTTGGCCTGTCCTTCCTGGAAGTTGTGCATTTGAGCAAAACCAGTTGCCACTGGAGCATCCTGCCCCATGGGACCCGCTCACTGGTTCTCAGGGTCTTGCCATGCCCCGTGCCCTCGGTTGGGCATTGCTGCCTGCCTGATGAGGTGCTGTGCAAACACGTGTCCCTGCAAGGTCCTGCTCCCCCGCCGGCTGATCTGTCCCTGCTTATGCTTAGAAGATGCACCTGCTTAGAAGAGAGGGGGAAAAAACCACTCCAAAGTAACTGTATTCACTGCAAAGAGGGTCCTGAATTACACTGCGAGCTTAGCTTGGTATCCAACCAATGTGAAAATGTTCATTTACAGATATAATACGGCACTTGTTGACAACATATTCCTTCCTACTGCAAGTTGGCAGATGTGGCTAACTCATGCTGCCATGCTGGGGGGCCCTGGTGCTTGTAATGCATGCACTGTAAGGTTCAGGGGGATGTACAGAAGTGGATGCTTTCTTTCCCCCACTTGGTAAAAGTACAAAGACATAACTGTAGTTACAGGATTTGCAGAGATGTAAGTATTTCTCATCTTCATTAAAAACAGTCTAATTCTTTGGTTGGGTGTAACAATGTGTATCCTGCCAGCTGTTTTTAGAGACAGTCCTTTTTAGATGTTTTCATTTTTCTTGACAGTACATGCAACAGCATTTCCTAATCCGTCTTTGTTGTGATAGCAGTAATGCAGTAGTGTGCTCAGCACAGGAACGTTTGCATTGTCCTGGCCTGGCAATTTTTCATTTGCCTTTGTAAATCAAAAAAAAAAAAAAAAAAAAAAAAAAAAAAATCCACATTCACAGCCTCATCAGTAGGAATGGTGCCTTTGGTTTGCATAGAAGCACTAAGAGGAGCAGAATATGTGATCCTTTATCCTAAGATATGACAGATGTGTGTTAAAAATATATTATTTTTTTGTTTTTTTCTACACTAAGCTATCATCACTTTTTTAGTTTTGTAAGGTGAAATTAAAGATTGCTAGCAGTTCATTGTGTTCTACAATGAACAAATATAGGGATGCATTTATATCAAAGTGTGGGCTTTGTAAGTCATATCAATTATATATCTTCACATTAAAGTTAGAAAAGACCTTTGTTTTTCTTGTGAAAACTCAAAAAACTGTGGGTTAAGGTGGAGTTCTGTGTCCTAACTGTAATTATCAGGCAATAATGTATGTTATATATCTGATAATGGTTTATCATCACATTGAGTCAAAATCTGTTTTCATTAGTTTCTTACTCTACTATGGGGAGATGTGAACTCTTTATTACAACTTTTGCTTCCTCTTTTGTACCTGTAGATTGCAAATAAACATACAGATTTTGTTTTGTAGTTAAAACTTGAGCCCAAGAGCTGCAGTCAGGAGCGCAGACTGAATCTGCCTGTTTTGATGAGCCCTGAGCCATGGTACTTGCATATGCTCAACTCTCTTGTGCTGGAAACGAAACAGAGGTAAAGAACAGGATTACAGCACCAGCCTCTAAACTGCAGCTCTGGTAGCAGCTTTTCAGGATGCTGAAGCTTCCCTGTAAAAAAAAAAAAAGAAAAATGACCCAATTGAGCTCTTTTGTTTATGCAGCCTTTTATTTAGCCACTGAGAACCCCGAGCCCATTGCTCCCAGCTGCATCTCTGCTCCTGGCCAGTACCTCTGAGCATTTTCCTTTATTTGGAGCAAAGGTGGGACCCAGAATTTTGTCTCGTGATGCTTTCCCATGTCCGTACATATGAGCTAAGTGCATCTTCTCCAAATCGCACATTTCTTACTTCCATCTCTTTTTGTAAATGGTTTTTCAGCTGAGTGTCATCTGCACATCTGTCCAGCAACGTACAGTACGCTCTTTCCACGTGAACTTAGAAAAGTACAGTTGTGACCTGTTAGCCTTGATGTCTTAATTTTATTCTTTAACTTATAGACAGAGTTAATAGTCTGTAAAGTAGTTCAATACTGCCTGGATGGCATCACCCTATTTCAAATAGTTTCTTATTTTCTTATGTTTCAAATGGATCATATGAAAACTTTCATTAGCATCTAGATTTGCTCAGCTTGGTGCTGTTCTTGTTTACCCTGGTGTAACACAGTTGATGGTGGCACTGTGTTCGTGCAGCTACATGTACAAAGAATTTGGCTTGTTAACTGCATATTTGGGTGGGATCTTTTTGGCGTGGTGACATCATATGTCAGTGTGGCGTAAGATGCCACCCCAAAACATCACTGTAATCAGAATGTATCATAGCCAGAAGTCTTTCAAAGTGTCATATGATGGCTATAATTGCCAGAATAGGGAAAAACACATGTAAAATTAAACGAGAGAATCCCCTCAAAATGCGAGAGCTTCATTCCTGCAATTTTAAGTCCCTTTGTTCAGCTCTTAGCAGTGACATGCCAAATCGCAGCCATACAATACACACACCCAGTTTGTGCTGTAGGAGATAAAACGGAGTCGAGGCAGCTGGATTCGGGCTAACTGTGGGACTTTGGGCAAATCAATTCAGTTTGTGTCACTGTTCCCAGGTGTAATGGTTTTAGTTACCTTGCAGGGTGGTTGTGAGAAATAGTTAGATAGTATATCCAAAGATGGGAAGATGCATTTACTTTGTGGTGTTATTTTAAGTTTTTATTTTTCTATGGAGGAATTTAATGTGTCTGATTTTGTTTACATTACCAAGAGAAGCCCTTATTTAAAAATATCTCTGTATAGCAAGGAAAGTCTATTACATAGCCGACATCCAGTACTCTGTTAGCAGAAACAGAAGGTATCAGGTCCAAAGGTGACATGTTTGTAACGCTCCTCCTGATGTTGCCATCAGGCACTTCGAACCACTTGCAGTTTATTTTATACACCTGTCTTTTACCACTTTATAAATACAGCAAAGTCAAGGTTTTTCCTTTTCCATCAGAAAGTACTACCAAAATAAAGATGGATTGGATGGTTAAATGCTTGTGTTGCTATCATGCGTGTGTTCTGCTGTGTTAGAAATAAGGGGACTGTTTTCAAAAGCCTTTGCTGTTCCCTGGAGCGCAGCAGGGCTTGCAGGTGAGTGGGCTTGGGGGACCTGAGCAGAGCATGGCAGTCCCCGGCTCTTGGCATGCCTGGGGGTGTCAGGCTGCAGTAATTGCATATTTTTAACTGAACCCAGGGAATTGCAGTATTGCAATGCTTGGGATTCAACCACCTGCAGTTGTGTCACGTTTTGCAGCCAGATTAATTCAACCCAACTTTGGGCTAGAAGTAACCCCGCGGCAGCTGTGCGCTCCTGGCACGCTGTGTCGTGTATCTGCAGGGGTGAATCATGTTCATCCACTTGAAAATTAACCCCACTGAAAAAAAGAATTCATTTTTCTGGTTGGATCCATGCCTAAGGCGAACTCGCTGGGTGGCTGGATGGGTGCTCTGTCCGGTGCGAGGGGTGGCAAAATGCTGCTGGTGAGGGGTTTGGCCGAAGCTGGAACATGAAACCGTGGTCTACAAGCATGAAGTACACTGCCTGCTCCTCAGCTCTGCGTGGGACTGCCAGCTCCCAGCGTGACCTGCTGCCGAGGAGGAGGAGGAGGAGGAGGTCCACCTCCTCCCTGAACCCTTCAGTGAAGAGGAAAATGACCCCAAAGAAATTTAATCTGAATTTGGTGAAAGTTCCAAGGTTTTCACACTAGTTTTTCTTTAATGGTGCATTAAGGGCAGCAAGCCATTTTTTTTTTTTTAAAGCTGTAAAATTAATCCATTCCCTTGTAATGCTTCCTTTAACAGAGATCTTCAGAAAGTCCCTAATTCAGCATGCTGAATTTCTCCTTGATGAGTGTGTCCCGGAGCTCTCAGTTCTCCTTTTTCCTGAAATGCATTGCTTCGAGTGTCCCCCTCGGTGGATGCTGGCTCCGTCCTAAGCCCCTCTCCTTCTAGTAGATGTAAGAGCTGATCCGAGGCTGGTCTTGAGTCCCCTCAGAAATCCTGGGGAGCAACTGCTTGGGCATTTAATTAATGATATTTTGAGATGCTACGTACTGTCTAGCTGCTTTTCAGGGAAGCCCCAACAGGTTTCCTTGGACTGGGGTCCCGCTTCAGCGGCAGAGCCAGGAGCAGCACCCAGTACACAGGCTGGGAAACCCAAGGAGTGCTTGGAGCAGGTGTCATTTTTGTGTTAAAATGCATTTTCTGTATGTAACGTACAGGCATGCCAGGGCTCCACGCTGCACCAGGTACTACCAGCACACTATGTATGGCAGAGGGTATGTGTCAGAAACGTATTTTTTTTTAGTGAAGTGCATCTCGGCTGTGATTTTTTGCAGTTATCAGGTAGCCTTCCCCCTTTCTCGCTTGTTGCCCAATAGGAAGTGATGCAGGAAAATGCTCTGCTCCTCTCCTAAATGAGATCATTCCTTGAAAAGGAGTGAATAGGCAGCTGCAGAAGAGCTACGGCCTTTTGTTAAGCAATAACCAAACGGCTTTTGTGTTTAATCAGCTCTGCAAATCAGATGCAAAGTCCTTAAGCTGTTGAAGTTCCAGGACAGTCAAATTCCTTTAACTGCTTGAATTATCGTGTGGCTGCACACCCTTCCAACTCATTTGGACTTCCTGGCTTATCTGATTTCCTCACCTCCCTGTTTTGAATGCAGATCCATTGGAAACCTATTTAAAAAAAAAAAAAACAAAACACCAACTAACAAACTCCATTCTGATTCTAGCTGTGTGACAGCTGCTGGAAAAGCAATTAAAAGGAGTGGAAACTAAAAAGAAATATTAAAAACAAAGGGGAAAAGAGAAACAAGAAATAAAAATCCTGTTGGTCACCGGATGCAGGATTCGCCTCTGCAGAGGAAGGAGTGTTTGCTCACTCGGGCTGTGAGCAAGATGAGGAGAAGGTGGTGAAGTTTTCCATCCAGAGAAGTGCGGGCAGGGACGAGGTTGCTTTGCCACCAATCAGGAGCTCATGTTCTCCCTGTCTCAGGGCATGCAGGTCTCCTGCTGCTGCTCTCCCCCAGACTTGTAGCCCTGGTAGAAACATGCTGTTATATTGCACGCGGTGCATGTGTCCTATTAAATACTGCAAAATGCATTGTTAATATCTGCAAGCTCTCGGCCAGCTGGTTGTAGGTATTGCTCCCTGGTTCGGTTGTTGCTCCAGAAGTGCTGAGAGTGTTTGCACCACTGGGACCGGACTCTGACGTCAGGCTGGAGAGGGGCATGGCCATCAGGCTGTGCTACAGCGTTGAACCCTCTCCAGGACTGCAAAGAGACGAAGAGCCCAGACCTCTCAGAGCTGAAGGAGACATATTTCTAATGGAAAACACATTATCAGGTAAGGAGTTTCTTATTTCTCTTTTATTAAGGGAAAAATTATACCTAGGGCATTTTCATGCAGGAGTTGTGTTTGGTGATTAATTTTTCCCTTATTATTTTAATACAGTGTTATGCTCAATGCATAAGAGCTGTGCTTTCCAGCTCTGTTCTCTGACAAATATTAAGCTTTGCATCAAAATGTTTAAGAGGCAAAGGAGCAAAAATATTCTGCTTTTCTGTGTGCACGTGGATTTTGACTGTTGCTGCTGATGTACTTTGGGTCTAGGCAAAGAGCCACAGGTTGAGCGCTGGGTCCTCCCAGCTAACGATCCCTCCCTTCACTCCCCCTCCTCCAGCCTTGCTATCACCAATAAACGCTTCTAAAAACACAGACCCCCAAATTTCACTTCTCTGTATGAATTAAAGTGCTGAACTTTGACGCAGGGCAGGCTTAGAGCTGTTTTTCTCAAGTTGAGAGTAGGAAAAAAACCTGTTTCAAAAACTGTGTTTTAAGAGTAGATCCACTACAAATCTGTCTCATATTTATGAGGAGGTAAAGACAGGGGTATGTAGGGGCCAGATGCAGCTTTCTATGTTTGCAATAACTGGCAAACAGGAGGGTATGGAAAGAGCACATTCACCTCTGCACTCCCCACATGCAGGGATTAATCATTGGCTCTCGGAAAGCCAGCGGCTCCTCTGGGAAGCACGAGATGCATCGCACATTGCTTTCATAGCCAGCATCAAGAGGTTCCTGCCAGTGCTCCTGAAGAGCAACTTGCTTTTTGGAGTTAGTCACGATATGCTTTGTTAAGTTTTTATTAGAGGAAAAAACGTCTGAGGAAGTGCCAAACGGGAAATCCCTGAGATGGTAAATAAATGAAGTGGTTATATGGGACATGCCTTCCTGAGACAACCTTTGGTATAGCAGAGCTGTACACAGGATCCCAGTACAAGTTATTGCAATGCCTGAGGAGTGTGTTCCTGGAGAGCAAGAAGTTTGGGTGCACTTACTGAGTACTCAGGAAGGAAACGCTTCCAGAGACACCCAGTATTACAAGTGATGCTCTTACTGGTTTAAGGCTTCTCAAACACCATTGCCTCCAAAACCATCCCTGATGTTTACTTTTGTCTTCTGAATCTGCAGGTTTGAATCTCAGTTCTTGTAGAAGCATCTCTCCTGCTTACGTTTTGTGTCATTTGATGTCTAATTTAAATTGAAATTCTTCCTGATGAAGTTCGTACAGCATTTGTAGGCAGCATCATTTGTTTAACTTTCTGTGTTCATGTTTCAGCTCCCAGGGGTATGTGCTTCTTGCTCCAAAGGCAAAAATGAGATTAAAACTGATAGAAAATTAGTTGGAATTTTTAGAAAAGTTTTAGATTTGCTCTGTCTCTTTTTTAATGAAGTGATTTTACGTCTGTAGAGATTCAGTGCCACTTTTACAAGACCATCATGTTTTCCATGTTATCCAAATACTCCAGCATGAACCTTTGTTTACTGCCCCAACATCCCAGGCTGGGCTGCTGTTTTCAGTTCACAACGACTGAAATCCAGACCTGATTGAAAAAAGTAGCAATTCCTAGAAATCCCTTCCTAATTGCCTTTAACCTTTGTTGTAGGCTGTGGTGGGGAACCACAGGAAAAAGCTCCAGGTAGGGAAAGCAGAGCACCGAGGAGATAAGTCTTGTGCTAACAGTCAGAGGGTAAACAGGGATTCTGGATCCATCACCTCTGGAGTACACAAATATTTAATTCTTCCAAAAACAAACAATAAAGGGAACAGAGTAGTAGAACCGTTTATGAACTCCAGCTGCCCAAGCCGCGAAATCAGGAAACAATGTCCAAGGGGAAAAGAGCACAATGCGTTTGAGGTTGCTTTGATTTCTTTGTTTCAGCCATTTTAAAGGATTGAAATGCAAAAACATGTTCTGAGGTTCCCTTCCCTGCTCCCCTTCCGGGAAGGTCATGAAACCAGTCATTCTGAAATTGCTGTTGTTCTTGCATGGGATATTTGCTGCTTGGCCATATGATCAAAGCTGGAGCTGAAATAAATATTCCCCATAAAAATATTCCCCAATAAATACCCGCTGCTCAGTATTTAGGATATAAAGAAGCACTTTGGTGTTCTAATGCTGCCCTGCTCTAGCTGTACTAGAGTTATAATTCATTATATTAGCATTTGAGTGAAAACGCGAGAAACTGGTCTCTTACCAGCCTGCTTAAGCAAGACATTGGCAGCATCTCTTTTAGGCCACTTCTAGCATCTAACTACTTCCTGGGTGGCAGCTGCCTTCCCCCTATAGACAATGTGGGGAGAAGGCATGTATGCAGTGTGGATGTTTTAGAGTCTAGTTACACTATCTAGAGCAGATGAGCAGTGGTTTACCAACAAACTGCATGTCTAAGATGAGACATAATTTCACTGCAAGAAATGCAGAATCTGAGGCTCAGCTGTATGCGCAACATAAACCGGAGCTACTGCACTCTAGCTGGACTTGACAATGCTGCTGCAGATCATGTATGCTCTAAGTACTTTCAATAACTGCATAAAAAAAGAAAATTAAAATTTTTATCTTCTTTCTTCTATATGCCATTCAATCCTCTCATGTTTTCGGTACAGGACAGACTGGCTTTTCCTTTGTTAATTTTATGTAGGTGAAGAATCAAACTATAGCCAGCTGAATGCCTCTTTAGGATGAAGAGGGATGAATCTGTGCACGTGGAAGAGGCAGCTGCGTCCAATCCAGCTCTCTGTTCCCTTGCGCGGTCTTAGACTATCTCCTTCGAACTTCTCCTTGGTTGTCCAAATTGTAAAATGGAGAAAAGCTCTTAACCTTTGGCACGTTATTGGCTTCCTCTGAAGTGGCATTTACCTGAGTAGGTATATTAACTCCCAGTGATCTGTTATATTCTAAATGATATTATTTTCTTTCTCATCCTAGCTGGGAAAATGCAGGGGATATTCAAGAGAGCCTCAAAAATATTTCAGCAAACCCGTACTCTCCTATGGAAAAATATTCTTCTGGTGTGGAGGATGAAGACAGAAACTTTTCAGGCAAGTGTTGGTTCTCCCAAAGGGAAGTTAGGATTTCCACTACAAAATATTTTTACATTGCATTGTTTTATACTAGGTGATATATGAGAAGCCTCAGCTGGTAATGTGGTTCTCTGGAAAATGTCAGCAGTTACACTTCTTCCTGTCACACTACAATATCACAGCATAATAAGGGCTTGTTACAAAGCTGGTTTGTTGCCTTTGGTTGTTGATCCCACGTCTGCCCTGTCCAGAAGAACACAATGTCCAATTCATGGTTACTGGTGTAAAATTATCAGCGGACCTCGTTGGCTCTGATACTAAGAAAACATGTTTTTCACTTGGAACATTCCTCATGTTTTCAAATTATTACACCTGTGAAATAGCTCTTCGTCATTTACAGAAAGAAGGCATTCATGGCCGGAGGAGCCAACCTGTAGAGCCAGATCAGAGATCTGGATGAGAAAGGTCCTTGAAGACACTATCCATGCCACCCAACCTCCAAGTCGCTGTGCTGCCACTTACCTTTACATTTCCTTCCTTTCATCTAGGAATGGATTACATTGGTGGTTTTTCTCTTAATAATACAAATGTCATCAAGTATGATATTCCACTCCCCACGGCAAGAAATCCCTTACGAGTTCCTTGGACGATTAGATGATCCTGCCTTTAACGCTACGGGAGTTACACTCGCATACACACCTGTAACAAACACCACCCGGCGAATAATGAGCAAAGTGGCTTCGAATTCTGCAATGATGGGTAATGCTGTTCTTAAATCCTTGTAGCTGCAGTGCCTGGACACAACCCAACACTGTGGCACCTCGGTCTTCATTGTGGTGGGGGGAGAAAAGGATTTGGATAATACTATTTTTTGAGGGTACAAATTGCGGCTGGTGCACGTATTCATGTTGTTGCATAACTAATCAAAGTTTCAGCTGTCATTTTTTATGTTTTATTCTTTTTATTCTTTTTTTTTCTTTTTTTTTAATGACAGGTATAATAATAGAAGAGGTGGAAAATGAGACAAAACTGGAAACAAGAGGAGTTTTGGTGGAAGACATTATTGGTGTTGTTTTTAAGGATCACTTCTCCTACCGTCTCAGATTTCGAAGCTACAGTGTGATATCTCCAAATGATGCCTTTGAACACATTGGTAACAAAATAAATCAAACAAAAGAACTTGATTTTACATTAAAAAATGCTTAGATGGACCTCTGTAGTGCCATGCCACTAAGAAGGGATCAAGGCTCTAAGTGCTAAATGCTTCAAGAAAGATATTAATTAGAATTTTAGGTTTTGTTCACTTAGAAGGAAACAAATGTCAGGGAAAAAAATTTTAAGAACACATACACATTATCTACAGTCCTTGTTGTCCCTCTCCCTTCTATGTCTTACAATGTCTAATCATGCCCTGAAAAGGAGCATCGTGTGTGCACTAATGTAATGGCCGGCTCTTCTGTACTGTGATGACAGGGTTGATGCCACATCAGGTGGCCCATGGAGCTGAAGCCACCAACTCCCAATACCACATTATTCTTGGAGAAAAATGGCAGCTCCATGAAAAAGGCTGAGTAAAACTAAGCCTTGATTTCCTCTCTTAACTTACATGTACATAACCATATATATACACATATATATGGAAATATATAGATCAAATTCTTCATTTTTTTTTTCTTTCCCACAGATACCTGCGCCAATTTTTCATCAAGTTACTGCAAAGTCCCTTCATACTGGTATGCGGGTTTCCTATCAGTGCAGTCCAGCATTGATGCAGCAGTCATAGAAGTAAGTATGATCATGAGGGAAAATACATTTTCTGTTCTTTCCAGAGTTATCTGTAAACTTAGAAAAACAACCAACAAAGAAAAAAAAAACAAGCCAAAAACCAAACCCAGTTCATTTTCCATGATCATTAATTTTTTAAATACATATTGTGATTCAAAAGTTAAAAGACTGATAGATCGTTCTGATGGCTGAAGGCAGTGTTAGTGTTTGTTACAAGGATACTAAAGGATACTAAATATTGAGGTTATTTGCCACTTACAAATGTAACATTGTTATTGAAAAACCAATAATTTTAATGCTTATGAAAGCCTGTTTGTTCTGATGTTGGCTGTTTCATTACAGAAAATCCAATTAATGGCTAATTTCTTTTCTTTAGATGAAAACAAACCATTCTGTCTGGGAAGAGATGAAGTCAATTAGTGGCGTTCGTCTGAAATCACCCTCGATCAAACCTGTCTATAAACTAGATTATATTTGGTTCATTATTTACATTATATTGTGCTTCTCCCCATATATGTACTTTTTAACAGTGAAAGTTATGAGAGAGAAAAAGAAGCTCAAGGTATTAATGAGAGCAATGGGTTTGCAAGATATCGCATTCTGGTAAGTCTCACAGAAATAAACGGTGTAATTACAGGAATTATCTTATTTTATGTATATAGGATGTACACCAGCTTGCAGGCTGGATGTGGGTCTCATACCACCACTCAGCTGAGAAGCAGTAATTCCCTAGACCCGAGCAGCAGTTATTTGCTATTGCCTAGCCATATGTCTGGGCTCTCTGAAGCTGTTTTGTATGTTGTTGAAGGAAAACCTTTGCTGCTTTTATCTGTAACATACCATTTGCTGGAGGACCTCGGTTTCCAAGCACGTTGCTCTGATACAGGATTTCTTTTGTTGTTTGTGATACTTAGCTCTGCTCTCCTCCCCCCCAAAAAAAAGAGAAAGAGCACTCTTTATGTAGCAGAGATGCGTGCAGCAAGGTTCTTGGTGTTGAGGTGTTGCTTGCCTCCAGGAAATGGGTGGATACACACAGAGGACACAAAAAGTGAAGAAACAACAAATTTTGGAGAAAAGTGCAAATGGTGAAGCACAGGGGGACATAAGGTCTATCAAAACAGGCTTACAAAGCCTTCTGAGCATGAGTATTTCACATCATTAGGAAAAGCATAAGAATAAGTGTTCCTGGCTGCAAAGCCTGTATTTAGATGCCCTGTGGCTCTTTGCTGGCATCGTTACATCTGCAGAAATTTAGGTAGGTGCAAGACAGTGATATTTGCACCTTTCCAATCTGGAAACTGTAAATGGAAGTGTATTTGGGAATTAAGAAGAGTGCATCTTGTACTGGCCATTTAACGGTATGTGCTGTCATGTACAGAGGTGAAAATAACTGTGCCTTCATTTGTAGGTTATCCTGGAGCTTGCTGTACACCGTTTATGTTGCAATAACAGCAAGTCTGCTGACACTGATAACCATCAGAGGAGTCATCCATGATCACAGCTTTTTTGAAATATATTTTTTTTATTTCTTTTATGGCATAGCATCTGTAAGTCTGCTTTTGTGTTCTTAAATGATGCATGATTTTTTCCATTTCCTAATCAAAACATTTAATACTCAAAGACGACAGAATACTCTAGGGCTGGGCATTATATGAGAAAATAACAAAAACTTCTCAGCTACTGGGATTTATTGTTATAATTTGTAAGCTAATATATCACTCCTATTACATTTTGGAAGATTCTGACTTGAAATCAGAGTAAAGAGACTTGCTAACACCAACATTAATGGGAATACTGATGCTGTGTGTCCCTGCAGCCAGGGCTTCCTCCTTGCATCCAACCTCCTTGGGAGGCCGAGAGGGGTCTGATCTGTCTGCCCCCTATAGACCTGCCCTAAATATCAGAGCTGTCTGCTAAATGATGTAAGCCTTGTGATGTGCCGTGTGCATCTGTAGGGGATGACTGAAACTCAACTGGGTCTCTAATGCTGCTTGTTGGATTTTCATGTTGTTTTTTTTTCCTTAATCACCAGCAGAAATGCATTCTGCTAATTACTGTTTGCTCCACTGCAGATTCACTTCTGTTTCATGCTCAGCTCGTTGTTAAAGCAGCCAAGTATTGCCAGTTTCGTGGGATTTGTCCTTTACGTCATCTTTGGATTGCTGGGCTTTTTGACATTGTTTGAAAAACTACCGCCATCTTTGGAATGGATCTTTAATTTCTTCAGTCCTTTTGCCTTTACAGCTGGCATCTCAAAGGTATGTTGAAAATAAAGCCAGCACATCATAAAAGTTCAGCCCACAGCAAATATTTTGGAAACTTTTGCCAGATAACAATAGCTGCCATACATAATTTGCATTGCTGTAATGACCCAATCATGCCCCTCTGCCCTAAATGCTTTGTAAAAAGAAACCTTGACTCCAAAAGTACATGCTAATTCATAACAAATATAGTCAGACTCTCAACTGCATCACGAATTTTACTAGCTCTGTAAATACAATAAATTTTGATCTCTGAAAAATTATTGCAGCAGTGGGATGTGTCTGGTGGGTACCAAGATCTGCAAGAACCGTGAGGTCTTGAAATGCTGCCTCAGCATATACTGTGTGCATCACTCTGCTGGTGTAGTAACTTCTGCACAATTTTGAATTCAGCTTACTGAAGCACTTCTGATACTTGTGGTCATAATACAGTGTTGCTCTGCTTGGAAACAGTGTCATGATCATGAGTGGGCATGGGTTTCTGGTGAAAATGGTCATGATAACACAGGAGTGGCTTGCACGTAGTATTTCTAGCTAAAGGAAGTGTTGCATCTGACTTGCACTTTTTTCCCCACTAGATTGTAAAATTAGAAAAATATGGACTATTTCTAGCTAAAGGAAGTGTTGCATCTGACTTGCACTTTTTTCCCCACTAGATTGTAAAATTAGAAAAATATGGACCAGCCTTTACACCAGAATTATACCCTTTCTTTAACCTACACATCATACTGATGCTTGACAGTGTCTTGTATTTGCTGTTGGCCATCTATTTTGATAAGGTTTTGCCTGGTAAGTAGAAATGTGAGGGAAAGAATACAAATTTCCTTGCATTTTTCTTCTATAGTCCTCTCCCCTCATAGGGGGAAAGGTGCCAAAGAAGCAGTGAGATAGAGATGAGAAAGCTGTAATCTACATGGAGCAACAAAGAAGGTGTCCTGGCAGTGAGCTAGTCAGGTTGTGGAATGGCATCTTAACAGCAATGAGCCAGGTCACGTTATGTGAGGGGCTGAAAGCTGCATTGCTGTATTGCTTGGAAAAAATCCCATTTTCCAGAAGCTGGGTGCATGTAGCTACCTCATTTGGCCCTGCCTCAAGAACAGGCTCCAAAAGGAACGTTAAATCTTGCAGTGAGGCACTGAGATCCTTTACATCTACTCCAGCAGCCCTAACCACTGGGTTTAAAAGGATGTCGTAGGACTTGAGCTGATTTTCCTGTAATTTCTGGGCCAAAGAGGTGGTCAATGAAGTCTTTGCTGTGATTGTTTCCCACCTGCATTTGCAGCTATGGATAACTTTGCAGAACTTAGCAATCCTTTTACACTGCCAAAAGGCTGTATTGTGCAGCTGTAGAGGAAGAGCTAGCTGGACATGGCATTTATCAAAGTTGAGTTACATGTAGCAATTTCGGGTTGATATTTCACCTTCTTTGTTTCTGAATTAGGCAAGTATGGAGTACCATATCCTCCTACGTTCTTCCTGAGACTGTCATACTGGTTCAAGCCCCAGAGTGGGTATGTGGTGGTGCGAGCTGGTGGCAAGAGCAGCCACGATCCTATCCTCAGCAATAATACCGAGCCAATGCCTCCAGACTTCGATGGGAAGGAAGCAATCAGGTAAAGACTCTTGTAGGCATGAAAAATATAACACTACATGTTATATTTGACTGTAGAGAGCATAGCCGTATTGCACAGGTGAATGTTAGACTGAGCCATCTAACATATACAGATAAGGTTAATGGCAAATACATAAAAGGGAGAGTTTAGTGTTTCTTTCTGCTCCAGAGCTGGATTTGAACATTTATTGGACATGGTGCATCTTCTGTGCCAGGGACCTACTTGCTGCCCAGCAATTTCCTCTTTGCAGAGCAGCAGCAGTGGGCCTGTTCCCCTTTTCCGTTGTCTTCAAGAACACTGCTGCTGGAGAGTGCTGCATAAGATATTGTTATTTACACCCTTATGGGGCTAGTTTGGCCCATTGCTGCTGCTGCCCATTGCTTATAACTAGAAAGCAAATATAAATCTGCTAAAATAATAGCTAGGTTATCACTTTTAATTACATAAGCATATGTTTTCTCATTCCCGAGGGCCTCCCGCTTCGTTCACTAACTGTTCATTGAGTTTCATTTTAAAACCTTTTAAGCATCTTTTAGAAAAGTATATTAGTTAATACTGCTTTTGAGTGTACAACAAATGAATTGTATAAAGGAATTCCTTCAGATGGAATTACGCTAACCCCTGATGTTAATGACCAGGATCAGTTTGAGGAGAAGATTGAGAAATATTCTTCCAATAGTTTTCAAAGGTTACTCCGAGGCAGAGGAAACATGCCAAAGTTGTGGGATTCAATAGTAATGGCTTGCTTACCTTTCCTTTAGACTAAACAATATTAAAAAAATATACAAGAAGAAGGACAAGAGAACCGAAGCTTTAAGGGGTAAGAGAGGTTTTGGAATCCTTTTAATTTCATTTTTCATTAGCTATGAACCCGAACTTTTTTGAAATGTACTGGGTGTACCTAATTCTGCCTCCAGCACTGTATAAATGCATTATGCAATGGTTATTTCTGCTGGGGTAAATTACTGGCAAATTTCTACCAGGTTGTTACCCTCCTGTTCACTCCAGAAATATTACTATTTATTATTTTTTGCAACAGCAGAAGTCTCCTTAGAAGCTGTGGGTTTTGCAGCCATGAACCACTATAAAAATCACCTCTCAAACCTCCCTCTCAAAATGTAAACTCTTCTGGGCAAAAAAACCTTTTTTTTTGGTCACTGGCTAGAGCCAAATCTGCTGTCACTGGCTGACCAGTGTTGTCCAAGCACTTGCATGTCTGCCAACTGCAGGTATGCAAATAGTTGGCATGGTCATAGCATAGTCGTGGGATATTTGTTAAATGCCTTTGTTTAAGAAGAACTCCAAGTGATGGTGAAAATATCAATATGGCCTCAAAGGTTTATACTGAGTAAAAAAAAAAAAAAACAACCCCACCCAAACAACCCACAAAATACAAAATAAGTCTTTTTTTTTAAAGGAAATGAGGCAGCAAAGTCTGGATGCTTTGAAATAACTCTTGAAATCTCACATGATGGAAAGGCTATGGGGTCTTCTCTTTCTGTGGTCTCTCTCCTGAGCCACACTAAAATAAATGGTTATGAACCTCGTAGAAAACAGAAGTCAAAATTCTTTAAATATTGAAGTTAACACACTCGGTCCCTCAGGTCAATCAAAACTTGACTGCGAGTTCCTTACTAAGTTTAGTCCTAACTTCTGAAGGTGCAACCCATGTTTTTGGGTCTGTGTTTTTGCCTCTTGGCTTCAAAAGAAATGTCACTCCTCTGACGTACTTGGCAGCGACCTACAGGTATAAGTCTATTTCTCACAAACTTCCACCCTAATGTTATCCTATTTCTATTCTAGGTTTGTCCCTAAATATATATGAAGGCCAGATCACTGCATTACTTGGTCACAGTGGATCTGGAAAAACTGCTCTCTTAAATGTGCTCAGTGGATTTTCCAAGCCTTCAGCAGGTAAGATGATAGACCTGAATGCTGAAGAGGAGAAGCTGTTTGTTTTTTCAAGTGTAAGAGGGTAAAGATGCAAAAAAACAAGTTTTCCTTCAGTTATTCAGTCTGGCTCCTCATCAGTGCAGATTGCTCGTTCAACACAAGCTTCAGGGCTAATGCATCCCTTGTGGATACACTCATGTGCAGGCACACACAGATGGTTATATCTCCATCTGGATGGCTCGATGTTTTCCCTGAGCTGCATTCCTATAGGAAATATGATTTAGTTCTTAAGGGAGAGATTTGGTGCTCTGATATATTTTTGAATGGTATTAAAGCTTTGGACAACACAAAGTTATTTTGCCTTTTTAAAAAATATACTTGAGAAACACCCACAGTACTGGAATTAATGTCAAAGGGATGAACACACAGCAGTCTGCTTTCCCCTTATAACTGGGAAATGCTGTGCAGTATGAAATTTGTTTCATTCATTCCTGTGTGCAGGTTCTGCAACGATATACAACTACAAAGTGTCTGAAGTACAGGATATGGAAGGAATTCAGGCAATGGTTGGGATTTGCCCCCAATTTAATATACATTTTGAAGTCTTAACAGTGAAGGAAAACCTGAGAACTTTTGCTCACATCAAGGGGATTCAGCAAAAGGAGGTAGAGCAAGAGGTTGGTATGTGCTTATCAGTCACTGTTCTCTGTTTTACAGCATCTTGGACACTTTGATCTTGCTTTATGAAAGATTATCACCAGCATCTTGTTCTGTGGAAAAGAGAACAACCCTAATTTAGGGGAGAAGTGTTTTTTCAATTCTTTCTTATCCTCATGTCATAAGAGTTTTAATTCAGATTTTCAGTACTTGTCTCTAAGCAAAGCCATTTAAAGTAGATAACTTTAAAATCTCGAAGTTATACTCTCCTGTACTGTGTGTAGCCATTTATGAATTAAAATGCGACCAGTGCTTTGGAAATCTGGCTCTTGTCTTTGTATATTGCCAAGGTGCAGAAAGTTCTTGTGATGTTGGACCTCACCGACCTTCAGGACATCCGCGCTGATACTCTGAGTGGGGGACAGAAAAGAAAATTGTCTCTCGGAATTGCAATTTTAGGGAATCCCCAGGTAGGGGCTGGTCATATTTACACACACACAACGCGTACTGCTTTAGCACATAGTTTTGCATTTTGATTTGGCATGCAGACGTTCCCACTTTTCCCCTGGCATTCCAAGTCTGCTGACCTGCTAATTCACTTGGCTGCTGGAAGGATCAAGGAATTGAGGTCAATAAGAACTGTATTTTAAATGAAAGGGTAATAATATTGTAATAGGAGAAAGAGCAATAAAAATGGCCAATATTTGAGGATGCATTTTATTCTTAGACTGAGATCATCAAAAGCGTGAAATGAAATGATGTAAACCTGGAAATGCCTGCTTGGAGTCATGGAGGTCTGATCTTGTTCACCTTTGCAGGTGTTGCTTTTAGATGAGCCAACAGCTGGGTTGGATCCCTGCTCCAGGCACCACGTGTGGAGCCTTCTGAAGGAACGCCAGGCTGGTCGCGTGACGCTCTTCACGACCCAGTCCATGGAGGAGGCTGATGCTCATGCTGGTGAGCCCAGATTTTCACACTGTGGTTGACTACTGTTTGAAAATTAGGGTTTCCCGTTGTAGATCCCATGTATGGGTCCTGTCACAATGCAGTCTGTGCTCGCTGGTCACATTTTGTCTGATAGCGACCACTCAACCTGGGCTGAGCAAAGGCTAAAACTGGATTGACATACAGCACCCACACAAATTAGTGATATTGTTTGAATTAATATCTCCTTATTGCTCCTGGGCTGCATAGGAAATTTTCCACAAGCCTGTAAGAATACATAATTAAAAGACTAACCTTGGTGCTTAGGAGAAACTTTCAGCACTGGCCTGGTTTTACTCCTCTCAACTTCATTATAAAGATGTTTGTTGAGTTCAGAAGGAGCAGAGTGAGATCAGTCTGCTGCACTGTTGTAAATCCCCCCTAAATCCTTTGTATTCATACATCTTTAGATCGGAAAGCTTTTCTCTCAAATGGGAGATTACAGTGTGTTGGCTCATCTCTGTACTTGAAGAGAAAATGGGGAACTGGCTATCACTTAAGGTAAATCCTTTTCTTTTTGTTCATCACCCTTTTTATGAAAAGCTTCTTGTTGATGTATTTTCTTGTAGAGTCTGCGTCTCTATAGAGGTTTTTATGTACAGTAATAGAAATCTTGACAATTCATTTTAGAAAAGTTTTGGGGCCACTAAAGGTATCTTGCTTTGGATAGCAAGCTGCTTTTCTTTGGAACCCAATCCTGAAAGCTCTGAGCATGTAGCTAACATGACTTTGCAACCTCCTTCACAGTTAAAAGGGGACCACAGTAAGATGAATTGCAATTTCCACATACTCTGTGGTGCCAGAGTGATGTACAACAGCTTTAATGTAAAGTTGTTTTTCTTTGGATTTTAATTTCTGTGTTCTTGGTTTAGCAGTATTGGCTAGGATATTTTTTCTTAACCTCAACTATTTCTTGCATGCATGGCAAAACCAAGGGTACTGCAGACGTCTATAAAAATTCCCACTGAAATGCTGCCCAGTTTTGGAGGTTTCCCTATGGCTTGAAGAACGACTGCTGATTTTGTATTTTAAGTGGATGATGCATGCATTTTTTTTCTCATTTAATATTATAGCAATTGCTTTTTAATGCAAACAGGATGCACATAAATGACCTGTGTGACCCTGAGCTTACATCATCCCTGGTCAGAGAGTACATCCCCAATGCCGTGCTCAAAGGACAGAAGCAGGGTGAGCTGTGCTATACGCTACCTCTGGAAAACACTGACAGCTTCCCAGGTAAGAAAAGCCTGTCATGGCATCAGGGTTGTAAAGGGAAATCAAGTGGTGGGGAAAGCAGATAGCAAAACTGCTATGAAGAGAATAGCTATATTCCCTTGTCCATACTGCATGGGATTAAGGAGGCCAAGAGCTGCATAAACATCAGCCTTCAAGAAAGCCTCTAATGAACATGCTAATATCAATACTGCAGAAGAATGAAAGAAAATCCACCAACTAATCTACAAACTAAAATCCATGGAGTCTCCTCTGGTTTCAGGATGAGGTTTCTCCCACCAGGAAGGCCCATGGTAATTTTTCTACTTCCCTTTAAGGGGCACAATAATTTTGCCGTGGCTTTTAAGTTACGGAAATTTAACGATGTGAATGCTAGAAAGTACGTTAATCATGTCAGTCTGAGTTTCTGCTCAACGCTATCCTTGGTCGCTGGGCTGAGTCTGGTTGTTTCTATCGTGCAGATCTGTTCAGCCATCTTGAGAGCAATCTTTTGCAGGGGGTTGTTAATTATGAGGTTAGCAGGACAACCCTGGAAGATGTTTTCCTGAAGCTGGAGGGTGAGGAAGCCATTGGTCAAGAAGGTAAAACATTGACTCCCATTTGCAAGTGTGGCACAATTAAGGTTCCATATATATGTTTTAATTGAATATCAAGTGAGTTTCTGTTAAATGTGAATTTTGGTAGGTTTTGGTACGTCAAGAGTTGCAGTTGTATTCAGCTTCCCTTTAGTGAAAGATATCTTCTTGAAGAAGTCTACATGATTCAGTCTCAACTTCCCACAGGCTTTTAAACACATGAATTAAATCTCATGTTGGAAGGGTATTTGCTCTTGAAGGATATACTACTGCCCAGATCAGGAGGTGGGAAGAGATAAACTAGCCAGAGGCATTTCACAAGGCCAGCGAAGATATTGGATGTGTTGCCATATGAGCCCATGTTCAGCCAGTCTGAATTCACCACTGTAAATTTTGTCCTGGGTAAACTATGGCCCCTTTTCTCTGCCCTTATTTCTTTTCTGACTAAAAATGAAAATGTTCCTCTATTCAGAACAGAAGATCCTTGTTGATTGTTTGTGATTAAAATGTGTCCTTTGAACACTCTTTGTGGATAATGGTATTTCTCATGGTGAACACGCAGAAGACGGAGATCTTGAGGAGAAGGACCAAAGCCTCCTGGTGTTTTCCGAACAGGGGAGCATGGCAGTGAGCGGGATGGCACTCTGGAGGCAGCAAGTGTGTGCCGTGATGAGAGTTCGCTTCTTAAAACTAAAGCATGAAGGAAAGTTTCTCGGGTCCATGTAAGTATGGGAGCTCTTACCTACTCCGCAGCCCTTGTGCTGGTTTGATGTTTTCCAAAGGATTTGATCATTCCCTTGAGTCACTGAGGGAAGGCTTAAATACTGGTGGAGATGTTTAGAAGCTAAGAATTAGGTGGGAAATGTTTAAAAGCTGCAGTAATGAGGATGGTTAGAATTTACTGGTAGAGTTGTGATTTGCTTAAGTTTTAAATTTCCCCTTGTCTTTCTCAACATATATCACAAAATTAGTTAAAGGTGGGAGTTCTCCTGGACCCACTTATGGTCTGTTTCTCCATCTAGATTGATGTTCTTTGGAACATTTATCCTTCCAATTCTTATGATTTTCATTGGATTTCAACTGTGGGACAGCTCCGGCAACTGGGAAATCACAGCTAGCTCATACTTTTTTCCAACTGAAGAGAAAATTAAAAATAAGTCGACAAATCTTCTCATCTTCAATGACACAGGTGAAGAAGGACATGTGATGTTGATTCACTTTCTGCACCACTCTAAGTCCTCTTAGAGTTGATAGACCAGCCTTGCCCTACTCTTCCTTTATATATTTGTGGCTTTGGGAAGTGTTTTCTTTTGAGCAAAAGCAAATACAATTTTACTGGTGGTAACAGAGTAGCTGGTATTTAAAAGAATAATGAACCAGGAGGTTTTTTTTTTAAATAATAAACTAAGTGTGGAAACATATATTGTGTTTAATCAGTTTTAATTACAATAGAAAAAATGGAGAAAACATGTTTGCTTAGATTCTCAATGATTTTTTTTAAACATAACTCTGCTTTGCAAATTCAAACTTGTCTATAAGAAACTGTTTATTTTTAAAGAAAAAATATAATTATTCTGATTTCTGCTCTTTACTTGATTTCAGGATCAGAAATCGGAAATTTCATTTCTGCTTTGAAGGCTCAAAACATAATCCCAGAAATAACTCTTGAGGAAAACATCACAAGCATTCCACTACATAATGGAGCTATAAAAATATCCCTGGAAGGCAAGGTAAGTGATATTTTTTTCTTCTTTCATCCTGTATGTCAACAGGGTTTTCTGAAATGTGTTTAAATAAGGCACAGCAAAATACACAGGCCAGCAAAAGGAAGAATATTTGTTTGACATATTAAATAATATCGGTAGTCCTGTTTGTGGGAAACCAGGATATTTGGTTCTTTCCATTGTATGCTTCTTTACAGTGACCTTTAGATAAAAGTTTTAATGCAAGTCTTTTGTGCTTTTCTCCAGAAATTGTTGTCTTTATCAATCATTTCACTTGTGGTACCTCTTAGCACACTTCCAGGTCCCCGTGGTCCTACCAATACAACTGTCTGATTGCCTGTGTCATTGCTTTTCTCTAAACCCCTCACTGTGGTCAGCTCCTCTTCACACCTCTCACAGGCATGAAGGTAATGTCTTTTGCTCTTATGTCTTCAGAGCTACCGATTCACGGTCATGTGCAGTGCAGAACCCATCAACTGTTTCCCCATGCTTGTGAATATCCTCAGCAACACCTTTCTAAGGCTCTTCAATTCCACTGCGCGCATCCGCATCTGGAGTGAGCCCTTTTACAGTGTGAGTCTCCTGCCTTTCTTGGTGAAAATTAATTGAAATAGCCATGCTGAAGTGATAAAGACTGGATGGGATGGAAACCCGGTTGAATGAGCAACCTCCAAGAGCTGGGGTCAGTGGTCCAAGTGCTGGCCAGTTCCTGGGGGGGTTGCTCAGCAGTCAGTACTAGGGCTATTTAATGAGAATTTTTTCTGCAGTGCTCAAGAGCTCTATAGGATTTCAGTGCCATAAGACATTTAAGCTTGTGCTATGTGGCAATATGGTAGGAATGCAACAGTAATACTTGCAAACCCCATCTTTCTTCAGCATCCGTTTGGCAAGAATCAGCATCAAAAAGTTGGTCTCCATCCTCTACAATTTACAATAATTCCAATACTTTTTGCAAATTTTAAGATGCTAAATGCTTTTTTTTATTGGCTTGCTTTGTGTCCTTAAACATAAATGACTTACCATTAGTGTTATTGATCACTTGTGTGTTTAACCATCCTATAGGTGTTGAGCTAGCCAGATGTTCTCTGGGCAGCTGTTGATTATTGGTGACTTCTGAATTTCTCTTCTGCAGATACAAAACCCAGAAATAAAGACCGATTTTTTTTTCATCTGTCTCAGCTACATGATGATTTTGGCTGCTGGTTTGCCACCTCATTTTGCAGTGAGCAGCATGGAGGATTACAAGGTAAAAAGTATGCAATGAAAGTGGTCTTACACAAGAAGTGAATGCAAATGTGATGTCTCTGGTTAGAAGTTTGTGTGCCAGTGGACTGACCAGTATTTCTAGTTAGGATAGGGGAAGAAATACAGCCACATGAGTACGTTGTACCAAAATGGGTTACCCTGCATCTCAGGGAATCAGCTTGGGCTCAGAACAATTTGGGTGTTAATAAAGATTTTGGGATCAGGAGGATTTTTTTTTTCTTTTTAAGAATGATGTGTTTTTAAAGAACAGTAAAACTAAATGAAATTGCTGAAAGTGCTTGGAAGGGAGAGGAAGACTCAGCCAGGGAAAAGAGGAGCCAGGGTAATGGAGAAGGAGGAGGAGGAGGAGCAGGAATGATGTTTTGGGCTCTGCTGAATCACTTCCCTTTTCCCATTTGCTTTCACAGCTCCAGGCTCATGCCCAGCTGCGGCTCTCGGGGCTCTTCCCCTCAGCATACTGGTTTGGGCAGGCACTGGTGGACGTCCCACTTTTCTGGACCCTGGTGTGCCTCATGTTTGGGGTCGTGCTACTCTTCAGCCGCATCTGCCCTTTGCAGGCCAGCACCGTGCTGTCCCTGGTGAGCTCTTTGCGTGCAGGAAAACGGGCAGACACAAATCCCCCTCCCTCATTTTGCAGTGAGTTTTTGCATTCAATATTTTAATCGAAACGGGCTGCTCTAGGCAGGTTTTCATATACCCACATCCATCTCCTAGTCACTGACATCAGTCTCTCTCTAGATCATTTGCATCATTGGTTATGGAGTATCCCTTGTCCTCCTCATCTATTTAATTACCTTTAAATTTCGCACGGGACGAAGCAATCGTTACATTTGGTCTTTCATCTTCATTCTGGTAAGTGAAGTGAATCTGCACTCTGAACTGTTTGATTTACACATCTTGCCACTTGAGGTTTCATTTCAAATATGCTGATATTCAGCAGAATAACTCAAATCAGTGACAAATAGCCTATTTTTAGCAACAATACATTAATATTGGAAATACTTTTTTTGCTTTATTCCAGGTGAATATCACTCTTTATATGCTCAGTGACCAACACGAGGCACTTTACTTCACCTTCTCTACTTTGATTCCTGTGTTTCCAGTGCTGGGCTGGTTGATCTTCTCTACACCAGTAAGTAAACATGCCCTACTAAATTCAATAATGGTCCTAATGGTGCAAAATGGAAAAGCAAGAGGTGCTTTTCCTGTCTCAAAGTGCCAACTGTCAAAAAGACAAAGAACAAGAAAAGACAACAGGAGAAGAAAAGGTCCAGACTGGGGAGTGAGAGAAGGGACCAAGATGCTGGAGCGTGTCCAAAGAAGAGCAATGAAGCCGGCGAAGGGTCTAGAGCACAAGTCCTGTGAGGAGCAGCTGAGGGAGCTGGGGTTGTTTAGCCTGAAGAAAAGAAGGCTGAGGGGAGACCTTATCGCTCTTTACAGCTACCTGAAAGGAGGTTGTAGCAAGGTGGGGGGAGGTCTCTTTTCCCAAGTAACAAGTGATATGACAAGAGGAAATGGTCTCAAGTTGTGCCAGGGGAGGTTTAGATTGGGTATTAGGAAAAATTCCTCCACTGAAAATGTTATCAAACATTGGAACAGGCTGCCCGAGGAAGTGGTTGAGTCACCATCCCTGGGGGTATTTAAAAGACCTGTAGGTGTGGCACTTAGCGACATGGTTTAGCGGTGGTCTTGGCAGAGTTAGGTTAACAGTTGGACTCAATGGTCTTTTCCAACCTAAATGTTTCTATGATTCTAAGATTTGATCTGGTAATCCTTTGCTTGACTGCGATATTTTTGGTTTGTTTAGTCACAAAAAGCTGTTACAATGACTGTATTTTGGCAGCCAGGGTAGCATGGGAGGAGAAGGTGGTGGAGTGGGAAGACCTGGAGGGATGAAGTGAGCTTGACAGAAGGAGATACAAAGACTGGGAAGAGAGAAGCAATGATGGAAAAGGTCAATCTAGCCTGGCTGATTTGAGGCACCTCTGAATTAGTTGTAGCCAAGGAAGCCACAGCTCTTTGAGGCAGTATGAACCAAAAAAAATAAGTACAGATCAAATCCCACCCTGCAGAAAAGCTAAGCATCCCTACATCCCATACTTGCTCTGACTCTTCACTGAGGCACACTGTGCTAAGGAATTTTCCTAACTGATTGATATTTTTTTCTTGTAGCGATTCTCATTGTTTTACAATATCGGTCTTCTTGAGTCATGGAATCTCATCTTCGTAGCTGTCTTTGCAGTAAGGAGTAATTTGATGATGGTTATTTTGGAAAGGATGACTGTTCTAATGCGATGGACTTGCACTGGGCTTGTATAACTCTCCGTATAGATAAAGCATGGGTTACATGGTCAAAGTTTCACATTAAATGTTGGCAGGGGAGGTACATCCAAGTAATCACAGGCTTGTGACTCATGCGACCCCTGGATGCTGTACCATATGTGGAAAAATGGTGGGGGGATTAAGTGTATAAGGCAGAGATATTATTATTCAACTAATCAGCCTAATGCTGCTTCTACAAAAGAAAGATGTGATATCTGATCCTGTAGGATGTCTGTTGGGGTGAAGATTATCTGAGCTAAAACTGCAGTATGAAGTCAAGGTTTTTGCAAATGATCTGCATGTGAAATGGAAATATATGCGAAGCATCAATTTAACTTCTTCCCCTTTTGAACCTTTCAATAGCTGAAGTAAATGACATAGGTCCCTGTATCCCCTTATAATTAAAATTAATCAAGTGTGTTGTTACCTTGTCTCCATACAAACCTAATTCATTATTGCTTTTTAGCCTTACATCCATTGTGTGATTTTTGCTTTTCTCCTGCGCTGTTTGGAGATGAGATATGGAGAAGCAGTTACGAGACTTGATCCCGTCTTCAGGTGTGTCCCAGGCAGCCGGGTGCCAGGGTGCCTTGTGAGCCACGGTTATCCCCATCTGCAGGGTGGGCTCAGTGCTGTACAGCAAGGCAGGACCCTCCTGGCTCACTCCTGGCAGCAGGAGTGAACTTAAAAACATTTTGCAAAGTGTGGATAAAGCTCATATTTTTAGTTTTAACCAGTTTATCTGGAGGAGAGGAAATTGAGAATGAAGGGAGGGATTTTTTTTATTCCTTTGGGTCACTACAGTTTCTGACTTTACTTACTGGAGTTTCCCTGAATGTGTCTGGAGGCAAATTCCCACCCAGTGTGTTGCAATAGGTCAGCTGAACTACAATGTCCTAGAGAGAATAAAAAATGTGATTTAAGCTTTTTTTTGAATCAAGCTTCATAGCTGAGGTTTTGGGACATTTCACTACAGCTGGCTAAATTAATAGTTGCAAATTTAAATCCAACATTTTAACTTCTTTTCAAATGTGTCAGTATTGCTGACTGCTGGTAAGTCTCTGCAGGATGGAGACTTACCCTAAAGCTTCATCAGGATGGGGTCTTCTGCTACCTGCTCTCTGCTTATCTGTCGCCAACAGCATGCGACTGACCACCTAAGTCATGTGGGACAAGATTTGTAAAAAATATTAAATCATCAAACATTAACAAACGTGTCTAAGCTAGGAGTTAGATGCCCAAATAGCTTTGAAAACCTGCCCCATGTATTTTAATTCTCCTTGAGCAGACCATTGGCATGTGTCAAGCAGGGCACCAGTCAATACTTAGTGATGAAAGAAAAGCTAAAGCTGGCCTTTATTTTCTCATGCATGCCAGTGGGATGTATTTTTCCCCATGAATAAATATTTGAGCAAACACTGTCTGTGGAACAGATCACAAAATTCCAATAAATTTTGCAGGGTGCTGCATTGGCACTGCCCTGGGAACAAACTTGTAAAACCAAGCCTTCTTGGAAGTAATTCCTGGTGACACCATCTCTCCTCCTCCACTTGTAGGATCCAGCAGAGGAAAGCAGTCACCCACCAGAACAGGGACCACCCTGGGGAGGAGACCCCAGAAGTCCAGGCAGAGAGGGAGAGGGTGAGGAGTGCGATGACCTCCATGCAGCAGGAGGAGGTGAAACCAGCCTTCCAGCTTGTTTTCTTTTTCATTCTCCATCTTCGGGTCTGTCTCTGCATTCTTAGCTCAGGCACTTATTATTTACTGATCTCCTGATGTCCAAGTGCACATCTCACCATCCAGCCCACGGTCCCCCTGGCAGCAAAGCGAGTTTAGCTGGCACTAAATTTTTATTCCAATTCTGCTTTTTTTTTTTGTAAAGAGTCATAGTTAATGGTAAGAACAGATGAGCTGTCTCATGGGACAAGAGGAGAGTTTTTATTTCCCACGTCATCTCTCCACAGGAGTTGGTTATCGTTGTCAACAGTTTGCGCAAGGAATATGAAGACAAGAAAGCCAGTTCCATCTTTAAGAAAAAGAAGAAAGTTGCTGTCAAAAACCTCTCTTTGAGTGTTAAAAAAGGTTCAAGTATTTTTCTGCACCCCCTATAGATGACTAAAATCTAATGTGAAGGTCATATTTGGAGACCACACTTTTGTTAGAACTTTCTTGTATGTAAACAGAACCAACACACCTGCGCACCTGCCTTCATGGTTTTAATTTATTGGGATAGGTTAATGAACAACTCTTTCTCCTACTATACTTTTAGATATTGCCTAGAACACAGGGAAGATCATCTTCCTTTGTAAATTATACACAATGTATAAAATTTGTAATATTAACAATAATTGTTATTAACAGTTCTTTCATATTTGTTCCAGGAGAAGTGTTAGGTCTGTTAGGACCCAACGGAGCTGGAAAAAGCACAACTATAAACATGATTTCTGGAGACATAACAATGACTGCCGGGGAGGTGGGTGATACCCTTGGAGCCTTTGAGTGTTGATCTTGATGCCTTTATAAATGAAGGATGTGATAAGGCAAGCTGGCAATGCAGCCCTTAAGTCAGGGAATTTATGTATACGCAACCCTGGATATTTACAGAAGTAAGAAGAAAGTGTTGATTTACTCAAAGCACATTCTAGTTTTCATCAAAATCAATGTTTCAGATTCAAGGGTTTGAGCTACACAAAATCTTCAGTGTGCATTTGAAACCCATTGTGGAATTTCACAAGTCTTGTAAGAAATGTTGACATAAAAAAAAAAAAAATAAAAAACCCACTCTCCATAAACAGCCTTGCAAAACCAGGAAATTGAAAACGAATGTGAACAGGGTTGGGCTAGTAACAACCCGTCACTTAATTATGTGCAGGACGATTAACGACATGTGCTGGGGGAGGGGAAATACCATTGCTGTTACAGATTTGGGACTGAATGTTTGAAATAGAAGACTATTACTAGGAAAAGATAGTCTTATGTTGGTACTATTAACTGAAGTTTTATGGTAGTAAATACTGTTTGGTTTTGTGAAAACGCTGTCCTGGATTCAGGTGAGCTGAAGCCGTGGTAGATGGAGATGATCACTCCAGTGATGCTGGACTTCCTTTCCCCTGTGATAATGAGGTTCCTCACAACACAGGGGAAAACATTACTGCATTTCCAAGAAGTTCATTGATTCACCCCAGAATAACACACTACAGCTACGGAGGCGTGTGTGTTTGTGCAGGTGCTGCTCAAGGGCCGTGACGCAGCTGCCTCCTCCCCAGGGCAGGGCAGCCTGGGGCGCCTGGGCTGCTGCCCGCAGCGGGACCCGCTCTGGCCAGACCTCACAGTGCACCAGCACCTGGATGTGTATGCTGCTGTGAGAGGCATGAGGAAGGAAGATGCAGCTGCTATCATCAGCCGGTACAAAGCCAAATGATTTTAGCTTTCAGTTCTTCCTCTCTCTAGAGGTATAGGACAGGGAATGGTTTTTCTGCTAACAAACCTGGCTAGTGCGAATAAGAGACAGCACCTTCAGTGCATCTTTACTCTGGAGAAACAGGATCTCCTTCTGATGAGATCTGCTACTTTATACTGTTGTCAATCCCTTTTGTATGAACATTTTCACCCTAGTTTAGTTACATTAGTAACTCGCTTCTCTCATTAGCTGTGCTTGCTGTCTTGAGTTTCTGCAAAAAGTCCTTAATTTGCCATCTGAGTTGGGAATAAAATCACCAAGTAACCCAAAGTGATGCATATGAGCCAAAAACAGTATGTTAGTCTCTAGTTCCTCAGTACCTCTGACCATGGTGTTAGCAAACAGAGATGGTCATTTCAGCATTTTTCCTTTCCATTCCCCACAGCATAACAAAGGTCTTGGATCTCCAGAAGCATTTAAAAACCCAAGCTAGGAGGTTATCTGCTGGAGAAGCCAGAAAGGTATGTGTTAGATTTGTGTTTGCTACTTAAGCAAATCCTGCTCTTTCTTCCTTGAACTTGGTGCACAGAAAACCTTCATTCAGGCTCAAGGGTGCCTTAGGTTCCTTGTCCTGGTGTCAGTGAGAACAGAATATAGTCCTTGATGTTGCAAAAGTGTTAATTTTTTGTTTCACAAAGTAGAAATTTTCTTCTTGGAGTGAAAACTAAAATTTTAGTTGAATAAAAAGTTCTGGAAATTCCGTGTCCTCATAAAAGATCCTTATGGTTTTCAACACAGAAGCATATACAGCGGATTGGGTTCCTGGCATGACTTGTTTCCATCAACAGCTTTTGAATCCAGCCTGGCAGTCTCCTCCCTTTCCTCTTTCCCCATTCTCCCACATTATGTGTTTAATAAATGCTAACAACAGACTGGATTTACAAAGTAATCACCTCTTTATGCCCCATCACATGCATCTGCCAGTAAATGGGATGGAAAACCACTTTCAGATCTTTGGCAGGCTTGGGAGTTTTGGGGAAAGCTGATTTTGGGAGAGTAAAATGTTAACTAAGAACACCTCAGGTGGGTTGTTTGTTTTTTTTCTTAAGCCTTGTTCCTCCTGCTTTTTGGAATCAAGAGCTTCAGCTTCTAAAAGACTCACAAGGATTGAGATGTAGCAGGACAACTCACCAGTTTTGCAGGTAAAGTAAAAGCAGACCTGACCTGACCTCAGTGTCTTTCCCGTTTTAGGTGTGTTTTGCACTGAGCATTCTGGGAGATCCGACGGTAATGCTTTGGGATGAGCCATCAGTGGGAATGGACCTGAAAGGGCAGCGCCGTATGTGGTGAGCAGCCTCGTTTTAGCAGAACTGAGAAGTGTATAACAGATTTAACAGGGTGGGTCTTACCTTCATGATTGTAGTAACTGTTGCGCAAGCAAAGAGGCCTCCATGTCAGAGTTTTATCTGTATTTTCCCTTTTTCCTAATGCACAGGGGATCAGGTGCCACTTGCTAAACTCCTTACTCAGCAGGCAGTAAATCCTTGCTAACCATCAGATTTAATCTTAATGGTAGTGCACCCAAAAAATCTGAGCAGACTCCAGCTGAACCCATGCATTTGGTACAAAAGACAAAATTTCCTGTTTTCCTCAGAGCATGAGAAAAAAGTATAGGTAGTTCTTTCTTTTCATCACTCAGCCCTAGTGCTTGCTCTAGCTTTTCATCAACAGTTTACACTGAAAGTGTAAAATTTGGAGGGATGCTGACATGACAAACTGCAACATAGCATTGCCATCCACACGTCATCTTTAAGCAATATAACTGAAGTCTTTTAAAGTCATCCACTTTTTTATAATTTTATCATTTCAGTTGTTTTTTGGGAAGGAGACATAAACCAGGAGATTTTCTCTGGCTGTTCCTGGGAAGTAACTGCCATCCCTCTGTTCCCAGGAAAGTGATTCAGACCACCGTGAAAGGCAAGGAGCGGGCAGCCATCCTCAGCACGCAGTACCTGGAGGAGGCAGCAGCGATGTGCGACCGGGTGGCCATCCTGGTGTCGGGGCAGCTACGGTGGGCGCCAGGGTTGCATCGCTCACCAGGATGCCACCTGATTTTTAGTCTGGGGTTTTTTTGTTTTGTTCTTCTTTATTCATTAGATTAAGAAGAAAAAACAGAAAATGTTGGTTTGGTTTGTCCCAAGTGTGTAACAAACATAGTTTTGTGAGGAGGTAGCTTGTTTCAGCAGCACAGTATAAACAGATGATGAATAAGAGGACGTGCATCTGCTGCTCATGTCCAATGATGGCTTTATTTGCTGCTTATCACGTGTTGAGCACTTTTTTCCCTCCTTTGCAGGTACATCGGTTCCCCTGAGGATCTGAAAAGTAAGTTTGGCACAAATTACCACCTAGAAGTCAAAATGATGGACACAGGACAAAGTGATGCTCTCCATGCTGAAATTCTGCGCCTCTTCCCGCATGCGGCTCGACAAGAAAGGTCACTACCCTGTGGGCTGCACACCCAGCCCAGACTTGTGCTGGGACGTTCTGTTGCTCCTACTGACCTTGCTCAGTAGTTTACCTGGGAGTACAGTAACCCTACAAGCACCCCTAAACCTTGATGCTGAGTCACAAAATTATGAATTAATTTCTTTATTACTTTTTCAGGACTACTTCTTTGCTCATCTACAAGATACCAATGCAAGATGCACTACCTCTGTCCCAGTCTTTCTCCAAGTTAGAAGCAGGTAAAAGGAAACAATCAATTAAGTATGAAGATTGCTTTCAAATTGCTCAAATGGATTTGTTTTTTTAAGGATGCCTTTTCCATCCCTCTGCAGCTAAACAGAATTTCAGGCTTGAGGAGTACAGCTTGTCATTGCACACTTTGCAACAGGTATGTTGATGTAGAAGTTAGGGTTAGAAACTGCCTGTATAAAAAGAAGAAATAGCCTGAGACCAGCATAAATACGGTCCTTGCAATAATGGGGTTGTTTCCGCTGCGTTGCGTTGCAGGTGTTTCTAGACCTCACCCGGGACCTGGAGGAGCACGACCTGGATACAGCATCCGATGGGGCTGTGGAGAGAAGACCGCTTCATCCCTGAGCCCTTGGAGAGCCACAAAGGAAAATATTTAGTGTATTTCATCAGTGTTACTGATCTGTGTGATTGGATGCAGCCCTAGGACTTGGTTACCTGTGTCACATCACATACAGCCTTGTAGGTTTTCTGCCTCACAAGGAAAAAAAGAATTATTATTTTAATAAATAAAGCCTTTATGCACCTGCCATTCATCTGTACCCCTGCTCAGACTGACTCATGAAGATCTGCTGTGCTGAGGAATAACCCTGCTGGGATGAATTGCTGGTCCCAAGGCAGCAAGGCAGGCACCGCAGCTGTGCGTGGGGGGCTCAGTTGTTGGTGAGAATCATGCAAACTCAGAGGAGGCTCTGAAACCCTGTCACCCACGGCAGGAGGACACCAGAGCTTTGGCTCACTCAGTCCTGAGAAGCATCCTTCAGCTGGTGTCACGCAGCTATCGAGGGTGGTGCTTTCTGGTGGAGGTGCACAGGGCAGTGTTTTGACCCAAAGACTTGTTGTCGCTGTGTGTTCCAGCTCAGCCACCTTGGCCCACTTCTGGTCCCCACCACTGGGGGTGCAGAGAGAGAAAAGGACTCAGCAGTCCCTGGAAAAGTTTAATGAAAACTGGCAGCTTTTAGATCACCATCTTTCAAAAACATAATTATTATCTGGAGTCAAAATAAGATGTGCTTTGACCCAAAGTAAAGCTGGAGCAGGACAGTAGGTTGAGCAGATCTTCTGGCCACAGCACATGTGTCTGACTTGCTTTGGTGGTCGGGAAGGCAGGGTGGGCTCCTTGCTAACCCCCACCCTCTGTGGGTGTTTGGGAGGGATGGGGGCACTGGTGGGGAGATGGGGGCAAGCACCAGCACCCTGACCCTGTCTGAGCAGATCAGCATCTTTTTTTGGACATCTGCCTGCCGTCTAAAGGCAACTATATATCTATAAGTGTGTATATATATGTAGCTATATACATATATAATATAGCTATAATACAGATATCTACATATCTCTATAAAGATATATATCTAAAGGCTAGCTTTAAATATTAAATAAAAAAATAAATAAAACAGAAACTCCCTACATTCAGACAGGCAGGTGTATCCCCTGTTGCCCTGTCACCCTGTTCTCCAGCACCCCCAGCCTCTGGGAAAGGCTGGGCTGGGGACCTACCAGAGGACAGGGGCAGTGCCATCCCATGGAACAGACACAGCGACAAGACCCTCACCCAAACCATGAGCTCCCCTGGTTCATGTGGATGATGCTGGTGATGCAGGTACAGATGATGCAGGTATGGTATGGGCAATGCAGGCATGGATGATGCAGGTGGATTACACAGGCACAGATACGTGTGTAGGCGATGTAGGCAGGGTTGCAGGCAAGCAGGTATCAGCAGGTGGCTGCCGTGGCTCAGTGATGGGCTGCTGCTGCCAGGAAAAGCCCACAAAGCAGCCACCCCACACACACAGAAAGCTGCTTTCCATATAGATCTCCAAACATCAGTGCCTCTGGCAAGGACATAGGCAGGAAGGTGCCTTTGCTTGAGATTCACTGACTGCGACCTGGCATATCCACTTCTCTGCTTAATTTTTTTTCCCTTTGTGAGGAGGGGCTGAAAGGGGAAGAGAAGGTTTGTATACCTAGGAGATGTACTAGAGACAGGTCTTAACTTGATTCTGTGTCCTGACTTATTGCGCCTCTGGAGTCTGCCTAGCTCTAAAATATCTGAATGTTATTTAAATGTTAGGGGTGGGATTTTTTTCTGCTAGGCAGAGCAAAGGGAAGCAGATCTAGCTCCTCTGCGTTTGCAAGCCCAGCCTCTGTCCCAGCTGGTTGCTTCTCCCTTCCACCATCAGTTTCTCATCCTTGCTGCGGCAGGGATGCTGCGGTGAGCAACGGAAGGACAGGCGTGGTCCACAGCCATGCTCTCAGCCTGGGGATGAAATCAAATCCATTCCCTTTAGAAGCACAGAGTTAGTCAAGAGAAGTTTACTTCAATGTTTACAACATGTTTTGTAATCAGAAGAGCTGTTCCTGTCTAGGAGGCAGTGCTTCACTGCTCTTCATACACCAGGGCTGGTGGCAATGAGACAGTTTGCAAACACAACCTTTGCCATTTGGAGATGAGCGAGAGTCCCCATTCGCTCCTCCACATTCAGTAGCATGTCGTAATATTTCTCTTGACTTCAGCCTTTCTTGCTGTGCTGAGAAACATAACGGAGTTTGCCAGAGAAAGGATTTTTGTGTGGTTTGTTGTTGGGCTCATTTTTCTTCTCTTGGCCAAGACTCAAGAATTTCCTGAGTAACTTTTCAGAGAAGCTGCTCCAGCAACTCAACAACAATACGCTCTATTTGCTTTTTATAACATAAATAAATCTGAAGATCTGCCAAGGAGGAAGGGGAAATGAAGCCAGGGTAAAGTGAAGTGATGGTGTGAGGAATGCCTTTTGGCAAAAGTGCCTGAGTGAAAAAATGGGTGCATGGACAAAGGAGCACTGAGAGACGCTGGGACAACTGGTAAGACCATCCAGGGAGTCTCAGCATCTCTGCTTTTACAGGCATGCTGCAAAGGACAAGCTCTGGATTCCTTTCAAACCTTCCTGTTAAGGTAAGGCTTAAACATTCTTCTTAAATAAAAATTGCTCTTTAAAAGGTATGAAAACCTCCAGTAATTAATAGCACCATTAATAATACTGGATGAGAGTATGAATGCACAAGTGGGACACTGGGCATCTTTCTAACAGGCTGAGTTAAGCTTGTGATTAAGCTTAGTGACTATTTAAAGGTGACAGAGTCTTTTTAACCTTACTTTGACACGAAATAACACACAAACGGAGCTCAGTTTACAGTAGAGGTGTATTTCCAGTGTTTCTCCATGCTAAAAGGATGTGGTATGTTCAGCTCAGCTCAGTATTTTAAGTAATCCAGCACACATGAGGAGTAGATTTGTTTCCCTTCAGCAGTGTAAGCTGAAGATTTAATTTAGGAAGTCTTCTGTCCATCTTACGCTCTTAAATATTCCCCTGAAATACTGAAGGAGCAATGAGATCAGTTCTGCTGAGTTTCCCCCAACTGCCCAAACTCTGCAGCAGCATGATTGGGGGTCAGGAAGCATTGAGTGATGGGGAAGGGATAGACATGAGACTTCCATGATGCACTGGCTCTCCATCCCACCTGGGAACTCCTGGGTGTGAAACAGAAATTCCAGTGGTGTGTCAGCTTGTTGAGGTTACTCTATGTGACTATTAAAACAAAGGACAAACTGGAAACCTGCTTGAGCTGTGACACAAATCCCATTTCAGTTGTGGAAATGCATGTGAGTGACACATGCCATCTTACACCTTGCTTCCGTTAGGTGAAAAAGTAACCAAGTGATGGAAGTTTAACTTCACAGTCTCCTCAAGGAAGTCTAGAGATCATTAGCATAGGCTAAATTAAAATTTGTATGTGCCTGGATTTAGTGAGATCATATGTAAGAGAAAAATCTATTCAGAGAGTGATGGCAAAACAGCAGATTTCTGCCACTGAGCCAACGTCCCTGCCCCATCCTCCTGACGTGCCATGCCAGTGCATGTGTTTGCAGCGTGTACCTAGGGAAGACCATTTGTTGCAGCTGCTTTTCCAGCATCTCAGTGCCTGCTGCCTCGTCACAGCAGAGATGTGCCTCTCCTGTGGGCTGAATATAAATGTTTGGAAGAAGATAAACTCAGTCTTGCCTGTCAGCACCATGAGGCATCATTCCGCAAAGGGAACAAGACAATGTAAATCCTCCTTCTGTGTGACAGGAAGGTTTGAAAGGATTAGGTCTATAAATGCTCTGATATTTCTACCTGAGACTTCACTTAGAGAAGATCAAGATCTTGCCTGAAAGCATATTTTAGCTACATATGTGACAGCAGAGCAGTTTGGCTATCTCAGTGTAACCCTTTTGCATTTGGATATTTAGTCCTTTTGCTCATTGGAATTATTAATTATTATTTTACTGATGTTAATACAGACGTATCTCATCTGTAAGTTACTCTGACAGCTTGCTTTAAGCCTACTTCTTTAAGTTTCCACCACCAGCCTTAATCCAGGCAACAAATCCTTGTTTTGCTTTGACCACATCTTTTTAAGGATGCTGCCACGTCTTTTGGAGTAACACACCAATGCATGCTCATGGCTGTTTCTCTTGTTTCCCATTAATATCCCCGACAATGACAGCTCTCCAAACGCACTTCCAAGAATTTGTTCTGTCGTAGCTCCGTGTTGCCTTCAGTCAACACTGCTTTCCATATGGGCTCAGCTCACACCACAGCCAGGAGTTGCTCAACACGTCTTGGTGTGAAGCCTATAGCACGTTAAAATTACATGCAAAAAGATTTTGATTATTTTAATAGACCATGTTGTTGTCATTATTTCTTGGATATTAAGGCCACCCAAGCCAATTAGGTCATGTGGTCTGATCTTCCTTTTTTTTATTTCATAAATAACTCCTCCTAGCTTTACCATGATGCAGCACAGAAGTGTGAAATTCTGGTTATAATCAGTGTCTTACTGCTGAGCTGCAAGGATTGGGAGTATGTTGAGGATGATGAGGTCTCTTGGTCCCTCGCTGCTAGAAGCTGTGCTGCAGGGCTGGCTTGTGCTCAGCAGAGGAGGTCTGAGTTATTTCAGTGCTCTTCCTTGCAGTAAAAAGGGAAAGAAAGTATTACTGTGCACATGTGCAAGGACTGCAAATAAAAGCAGTCACTGCTGTTCTACCTTTTGTTGTATTTGAAAGTAATAAAAAAAAAAAAATGTTTGTAGGTTTAAAGATGAAGGCACTTCAGAGAAATATGAGTGTATTCCAGCAAACTAAAATTCTTTTGTGGAAAAATGTACTTATTAAGCGGAGGATGAAAATGCAGAGCTTTCAGGTAAGCTAAAAAAAAAAAAAAGAAAGTGAGACACTAACTACCAAAGTCCAGCCAATCCCTGCCTGCCCCTATACCTCAGCTTGGTTTTCTAAAGTTGAACATTAAAGTACATTTGAAAAGCCCTGACTGGGAATAAACACTTTACAAGACTTTACTTTTTTAACTGATATTTCTGTCATTTATGTGATATATGAGAGCACAGATGGGCTCTTTGAGCAGAGTAATTTACTGAGGTGATGTGCACAATGCAAAGACCTTGTTAGTTAGTCAACATCTAAGAAAAGGGTGTGACTGAGTGCCTCTTGTTTATATTTTAATCCCACAGAAAATATGCTCTTATACTGTTATATTATTAAATTCTCTCCTCCGCTCTCCTCCTTACCTAGGAGTGGATGCTGTCTCTGCTCTTTCTGCCACTGATGTTCATAGTGTGCACATTCATGATGAACATCCGCTACCCCGAAGTACCTTACAGCTACCTGGGGCAGTTAGATGATCCTGCCTATGATGCGACTGGGGTAACCATCGCTTTTACACCCGTTACTGTGACCACAAGGCAGATAATGAATAAAGTGGCCTTAAACTCTGTAATGATAGGTATGTTTTGCCTTTTAAACATTTAGCTTTGTCATTATTTAACCTATTATACATTATGTTTTAATGCCTCTCCAGTATCTTCAGTCAGTAGAGAAAATTCACCCCAAATCCTCCATTCTCACAAATATTTCTTCTCTAGTGTTCAAATTACTAGTGAGGTCAGTGTGTGCTTCTGAGCCGTAAAGCTCTGCCTTTGTAGAATAATACTATTAAGACACATTGGTTCATTCTTTTGAAGTTCACTTCTTCCCAAATGGTAAAGTAAGAAGTATTTAAAGGTGCCATCCTGTTCAGTCTCTTTTCAGGAGAACTGGAAAAGAGAAGTTGCAATGCTAAAAAAGCAGAATATATACTCAGTGCCTGTGCACACATTTCCAGACCTAGAGAAGCTCATTGCTATATTTTTCTTACAAACTACAGGTATAAAACTAGAGGCGCTGGATAATGAGAGAGCCCTGGAGGAAGCCTGGATTTCGAATAATGAAATTATAGGGGTTGTATTTAAAGACAACTTCTCCTATCACCTCAGGTTTCCTACTGGGAATGTGGCTATTCCAAATGACAACTTTGAATACATAGGTAATATAAAATGAGAATTTACGGGTGGGTGGCTGCTGGGCATGGATAGACATTGCTTTCTTGGAATAATCTAAATATGTTAAATATTTTAATAAATTGTTACTTTTTTTTTTGTCAGTAGGCCACTGTCCATTTGAAGAGTTTCCCATGGTGCATATGCATGCTTATTATCAGCTTTTGTAGTGAAAACCAATTACATTTCACTGCTCTTACCTGTGATGCCCTTGACCTTTCATCCTTGCAGATAACTGTTACAATTTCTCTTTGCGGCACTGTTACAGCCCAAGGTATTGGTACAAAGGCTTCCTGTCCCTGCAGTCCAGCATCGATGCTGCTATTATAGAGGTAAACTGAATTTATGAACTAATGTAGGTGTTCTTTAAATTTAAACTTGGTCCAGGAAAGACAAATTGTACTGTGACAATAGCAAGAGATGGGCTTGTCAGAAAATTCTGCAGAAAAACAAATATCTTAAAATAGTCAGCTGCAGTGACAGTGAGAACTTGAAGGCAATCGGCAGTTCCTGCAGAAAATTACTGCTTTCTATTTAATTTTGAAGACTTGTACCAACTTTTGTTTCCTTCAGAATGGCAATTTCTCTTAAAGGCTGGGAACCAAGTGTAATACCACTGCTTCATTTAGAGTATTTTTCAGATTCCAAGGAAAAGGCAATTCTTGCTGGAGACTGGGGTGGTATGAATATCTGCTGGATGACTTGATTTCAAAGTAGGCATGTCTGTTATTTCTTGTCCTTCCTTTCCAAATTGTTCCTCAAAAATATACCAGGGTAGGGGTCATTCCACCTGGCTGTGCACCACAGGCTGTCCAGGCTGTTTTCATCAGCAGGGAAAGAAACAGGACCTTGGGGAGCATGAGTCATTTGTGTGTCTGGATCCTTACCTCTGGACGAGCTGAAGGATTTATCCCTCTCAATAGACGAGGGAGGGAGTCTAACTGAGGTGCAGACACAGAAATGAGTCAGATAAGTCCTTCCCATAGGGCTTTATTGCATTACTTGTTGATGTTTTCTATAAAGCTGCATTAGAAAGTAAATTTAGGGATGATGAATCAGAAGGTTCCTTATATAAATACATCTCACTGTAAAAAATAAATATTGAGATTTTGATCTTGAATTCCTTTAGGTGGTGGCAAATCATTCTGTTTGGGAAGAAATGAAATCAATTGCTGGTGTCCGTATGAAGTCCCGTAGTGTCATCTCCTCGATTACACTAGAGTACAGTTATTTCATGGTTACTATTGTGATGTGTTTCTCTCCGTTCATGTATTTCTTGTCAATGAATGTTGTAAGAGAAAAGAAGAAGCTCAAAGTATTGATGAAGATGATGGGCCTGCAGGATATTGCATTTTGGTAAGTTCTTTTTTAGCTAAAGTATGTTTGCCAAAGTCAGTATACTCCCGAGCACTTGCGCAGTCAGTTAATATGTTAAATGAGTTCATAAGTTTTCTCCAGTACTCTAAGGACGAACCAGAAGGGTTGAGCATGGCAGTGATGTATTCTTCTTCCTTGGTTATTTCCCCCTAAGGTGGATCATGCTATCTGTTCTGCCGAGGATGTGAATGAGTTGACCCTGGGAAATCATATTTTAATTTAAAATGGTTTTGCCATGCAGATGAAGTTGTAACAACAGTTCTTAATTAAACGAAAGTGTAATGCCACCTTTCCATCTTCAGGCTCTCCTGGAGTCTGCTGTATGCTGTTTATGTGATGGTCCTCTCCTGCCTGCTGACAGCTCTCGTGGTGCAGGATGCATTCTACCTCAGCAGCTTCCCTGCAATCCTACTGCTGTTTTTCCTGTATGGCCTAGCATGTGTAAGTCAGGTTTTAAAGCCAAATTTTCTCACCACATGATTTATTACTATGCTGATGAGCCTAAGCATTACTCCAGAGCCTTTTGCACAGTGCTCAGGACTGTATTCTTTGCATGGTCATACTAATTGAAATAGCTGAGTTGAATCTCTGACTCAGCAGCAGTGATTTGAATTGCAACCTTAAGGTCTGAGAGGCAGTAGGCTGGCTACAAAAGACTTGATCTGAAACTCTGATCAACGCACTAAGAAGGACTTTAGTGTATTTTATTACACAGACTCAGCTCACCGGAGATCTGTTTGCCTGGCAAATGGAAGTGCTACTGTTAAAGATATTTATTTCCTTCAGTGACTGAAGGAAGCTTCTGTTCTTACAGATCCACCTGGTTTTCATGCTCTGCTCCCTCTTAAGGACCTCCAAACTTGCGGGTTCCATGGGGTTCCTCATCATCTTTCTCTTTGGATGCCTGAGCCTCGTGGTACTGATAGAAAATCTTCCAGAACCGTTGAAGTGGTTTCTCGGTCTCTTCTGTCCTTTTGCATTTAATGCTGGCATTGCAAAGGTATGGGGCACCATCTCTGCAGCTGAACCTTCCCAGGATCTTGCTGTCCTGGGCCCTCTTGGTGGGGACAGAATATATTTTGTCACAGACAGTGGCAATAAAAGACTCTGCTGTACTTTGCTGATAGAGAAAGGCATAGGAAGTCATAGTCCTCGCTTCAAAAGACCAGCTTTTCCACATCAGTAAAATCTTCAGGTACTTTTCATTCATATCCGCATCCTGTTTTGAAACCTCCATGTGAGCTGAGCTGCTGTTGGGCAGCAAAGAGGGGCTCCAATGCTCCCATCCCATTCCCCTATTTAAAAAGCCAATGAATGCAAAGGAAACCACGGCCCTTGTCACAAATAATCTGCTGTTGTGCACTTCTGTAGCATCCACATGAACCCAAGGAAGCCCCAGTGAGCCCATTGCCGCACACAACAGCACCATTATCCTCTGGGGCTGGACCCCAGGCAGACGGGATTTGTCTTGGGGACATCAACTCTTTGCTGCCCGGTCATTCCCGTCTTGCTGCAGTGACTCTTCCTGGCAACAGAGGCTGTGCTAATACAGCTCAAGTTTTCTGCTGCAGCCATCCTTCCTCCATCCCCGTTTTGGATAATTCTGTGCAGTTTCTGTTTTCCATCAGTCATATCTCCGTAGATCTGAGCAATATTTTCTAGCTCCAGTTATTTAATGTTTGTTTTCCTGATGTATAAAAAAATCTGCCTGGGAGAGGAGATTTCTGCACCAGCAGAAAAAGAAACTGAGTTTACTGCTAATTTACCATATGGTTAAATCAATCACTATGTAAAATTATACCATCTTTGTTGTGTCTCTGTCACATCAAGGGTGCCAATATCATGTTTCTTGAATTATTTTCTATAAAACTCTCATCTTTTCTTCTGCTTCTGGATTATTCTGGAAAATTCTGAATGAAAACATAAGGTCTCTGTGTAGAGTAAATTTATTTCTCTTCCTCACTAGAAAGAAAGGAAGAAAAATTGGTCAGTACTGCAGATGATTTCTGGGTTAACAATGTCAATTGCATCCATGGTTTGATGGCACGTGCATAGTTTTTCAGCCTGAAAATTATTCTTCTTTGCCCTTTATTTCAGGTTTTCCATTTAGAAAAATATGGAATGGCTTTCTCTTTTTCTAACCTTATGGAGGAATCATACTTTTTATTTTTGACTTACATTATGCTAGTCTTTGACTCAGTCTTGTACATGCTGTTAGCTATGTATTTTGACAAAGTTCTGCCAGGTAGGTATGAATTATGCTTACAATCATACTTCCATCTTTTATACTTTTGATTTATATGGATTGCATGTAATAGCTCCTCAAGGAAATGGTGGGCTGCTCCATTCTCTGAGTCAACCCAAATAGCTTTTGGACTAAAAAATTTATTATATCGCTGAGTGACCTTTCTGCCCCTGGCACACGCTGGTAATTCCCAAATCAAAGACAATAAAGTGTTTAGTGTCTTTTCTTTCTAGTTATACTGCTGTTGAACTGTTTATGAAAAATCAGTGTAATAATGTGTGGGACAATATTTTAATTCATTAAGTAAAATTCATTACTCATTCATTATTCATTAGATATAGTCCGGAAGCCAACCTTCTTGTCTCATCTACCCCAGCTCCAAACCTCTTTTTTTTAAACTGGACAAAGTACTAATTTTGAGGCAGCCAAGCACTTATTAGAACCTCCTAAATGTTTAGTCTAGGGTGATGTCTTGGTTGTGGCTTTGGTTAATGACAGATTGTCTTCTTTGCTTTCCTGTCAGGCAAATACGGCATCCCAGCTCCCCCTTTTTTCTGCCTGAAGCCCTCATACTGGATGCGGAGCAGGAAAGGCTCCACCAGGGAGACGCCCAGTGCAGCAAGCCCCGAGGAGCTCCTCAGTGATGACGTAGAGCCAGTGCCCCCCGAATTCATGGGGAAGGAGGCCATCAGGTTAAGAGAGAAGGAATTTCTATTCATGCTTTTTGAGTTGGGTAGCTTGGATTTAATGCTCCCACAGACCACCACTTCTGCCATCAGCTTTGTTTTGACTTACCCAGGCAATTTTCATGTTCGTGATGCTCTTGCAAAACATGTTGTTTCACAGAGAAATATTAGAGATAAAATGCAGATGAGATGAATAGATAATTCAAGCTGGTCACTAATGGTGAAAATTGGATAAATTCAGATTTAAAAAAAAACAAGTTTTTTTGCTGTGGACTTTGTTAAACGTCCATTAGGGACAACAAGGAGAATGCGCAGGGCAGCCCGTTGTAAAACAGCCATCTGTTGCTATGGGCTTGACCCTGTCTTTGCAAGGCTTGGTGCTCCGGTATTGCGTGCCAGGCAGTGATGTTCATGCCTCTGTACAGAGCAAGCCAAACCCTGCTGAATCTCAGGGTTGCTTCCCAGTACCTCTTACTTTTCATGCCATTTCTGTCACTTTAAATTACTGCCCATAAGAATGAAAAAGGGCACCAGGGAAATGTATTTACAGGAATCTTGAAATAATATCCTTCTTACCTTCCTTTTAGACTCAACAATATTAAAAAAACATATAAAAAGAAGGACAAGGAGACAGAAGCATTAAGAGGTATGAAGGCTGTGATGTTGATTCCTGCTAAAGATGAGGAAAAACAGTTGTGCGAACATTTCAGTCAGTCAAATAAATAAAACAACACTTGCGTTGCTTGAAAATTAATGTAAAATATTAATTGATGTGACTGATTACTATTTTGTTCAGTTTTTACTGACATTCCCTTTTTAATAAGACTAAAGGGAAGAAAGAATTTTTTTCTGTTATTGTATTTCTGTCTTTTCTGCTAAATACAGAGCAGCTTCTTATGCCTTTAGTGGAAGGTTTGCAGAACTTTGCCCCACATTGCTTAATGCACTTTTGGCTAATTATTGCTACTTAGTTCTTAGACTTCCTGACTTGTCTTGCCCTCGACAATGAGTAGAGGCAAGTCAAACCTCATTTCTTCCCAAACTTGATGTTGTTTTCATTCTAGGTTTGTCTTTAAATATTTATGAGGGTCAGATCACTGCCTTACTCGGCCACAGTGGGGCTGGAAAGACAACACTGTTAAACATGCTCAGTGGACTCACTTTGCCTACTGAAGGTAGGATGGCAAAAGGCGGGATGGGGTAGGCTTGATTCAAAAGCTGTAAAGACCAGTTTGTTCCACCTCATCACGGTTATTCCTGTAAATAGGCTCTGCAACCATATACAACTACAAACTCTCTGAAATAGGAGATAGGGAAGAGATTAGAGAGATGATTGGCATTTGCCCACAATTCAACATACAGTTTGAAGTCTTAACGGTGAAAGAAAACTTGAAAACTTTTGCAGAAATCAAGGGCATCAAGTCAAAAGAGGTAGAGCGAGAGGTAAGTGTGTGTTCCCCTGAAATGCATCACTGCACAGTGACATGAGGCTGAGGCAAACCCCACGTTTCAGTAAAGGCTCCTTTTGCACTGGGAAGCTCAAAGGGTCTACTTGACTGTGTCTTCTGAAAACCAAAGCTGGTGTCAAACTTTAACCAGGTTAGTAGGCAAGCCGTGGGCTTGATGCAACCACAGCAATTCCTCTGCTCAACCCAAGGGGATGAGGGGATGTAGCAGCCCCTGTAGTAGCTGCTTCTGCTGGTGGTGCTAGACCTTGGTACATGCTCTTCAAAACTGTGTCTTCAGTCCCAGCCAGATGTCCTTCATGGCTAATAAAGGATAGAAGGACAACTGGTGCTGAGAATGGACATCCTTGTGCTGTTCTAGGTGCAAAACATTTTGGAACTGCTGGGTATCAGTAACATTCAAGACACTCAAGCTGAGAAACTGAGTGGTGGGCAAAAACGGAAGTTATCCATTGGAATAGCCATGCTTGGAAACCCCCAGGTAAAGCAGCAGACAATAATGCTCTGTAATACAGAGAATATTCAGGTCCAACATAACTAAAACCTTATGCATGTTCTTGGCTACAAGTTCGTGCCTGATTTCAGACCTCTTTAAAAAATTAAAATTATTAAAATTAATATATTTAATAATTTAATTTCATTAAATTCATAGCCCATCTTGCTAGTCTAGTTTTAAAGCAGATAGATAGTTCCCTGACCTCTGCAGAGCACCCAGAATAGCTGCCCTTGCATAAAAGGTGGCTTGGGTCTCTTGCCTTCAGGACCTGAGGCTTTCAGGGTAACACCAAACCCAAAAGACATGCCATTTCTCCAGCAATGAGGAGTTTCTGATTTCATCCTTTCTGCAGGTTTTGTTCCTGGATGAGCCAACAGCTGGGTTGGATCCTCTTTCCAGGCACCAGGTGTGTAGCCTCCTCAAGGAACACAGAGCTAGACGGGTGATCCTGTTCAGTACCCAGTTCATGGACGAGGCTGATATCCTCGCAGGTAAGCACAGGCTCAGCCTGTAGCATTTCTGCAGAATAACTCTGCAGCAGAAAGTGCATGTGAGGTTCAGTTGCAAAAAAAGTTTTGAACAACAGCTCTACAGTATAAGCTCCTTTGACTTTTTCTTTCTTTAGACCGCAAGGCTTTTATATCACATGGGAGGCTGAAGTGTGTCGGTTCTTCTCTGTTCTTGAAGAAAAAATGGGGGATTTGCTATCATTTAAGGTATCTACTTCAGCCCCAACAACTGGTATCTGGGAACATGCATGTACAAAGAGCCACCAGAATGACTGTAAGGGGGAAACCATAGAGCAGATGTCGTCAAAACAAGAAAATTAACTGAATTAATATTCAGTTAAATTAACTGAAGCAGCACTTTACTCCAGAGTAAGGAATGAATGAAGTATGCCGGAGTTTTCTTTTTATGCATCCTAGCAAATACAATGGTAGTGGTTGTTTGTTTGGGGTTGTAATTTTTTTTTTTTTTTTTTTCTCAAAACAAAGCATCTATTTTTTTTCAACTCAACAGGATCCATGTCAGTGAGTCTTGTGACTTAGAGAACGTGACATCTCTGGTTAAACGGTACATCCCCAATGCCATATTCTCAGGACACAGTCAATATGAGCTGAGATATAAACTGCCATTAGAAAATGTGAATAAATTCCCAGGTAATGTATATTAAAATAATTGAGAATTGTCCATAGAGAAAAAATAATCACAAATATGGGGAAAGACAAATGAGGAGATTTTCTACAGGAGTCACGTAAGGACTTTAGAATTGTTGCATTTTGTTCTTTCACCCACAATTTTAGCATCCATATATTTAAGATCAAAATGTACAACAAAAAAAAGCTTTTCTACTGTTTGTAATGAAAAACCTAGCAGGCTAAACTAGGCCACCTGTGTTACTGAGAGTTTATTTTTCTTTTTATTAAAAGAGAAGATAGTGGCAAGAGAAAACTTCACACAACCAGTACCGCTCCTGCAGTGGCACCAGGCAGACCCTCACTCACCGTGTCCATCACATTCAGTCTGACAGTCCCACAGTCCTACTGCCTCAGAGGATGCATAGTCTGAAATGATGGTGCTAAGTAGAAAAACATCTTCAAGGAGCTATGGATCTGGCAGTTTTGTGTTCCTCCAGACCCTTTGCGTCCTGGCAGCTCGCTGTTTTATCATTTTCCCTGTGACTGAAGATGTTCCAGTCAGGTTAACTCAGCTGAACCAAAGTCTGGTCTGGAGATTTGTGCTCATGTTTGAAACCTTGAAGACACTTGTATTATGTCTGTCCTGCAGATCTGTTCAGTGGTCTTGACTGCTGCTCCAACCACGGAATTATCAATTATGGAGTTAGCATGGCAACCCTGGAGGATGTCTTCCTGAGATTGGAGGAAGAAGCCACAGTGGATCAAGAAGGTACAATCATGGCTGCAAATACACAATCAGTAGCCAGAGAGAATGGCTACTTTGCAGTAACCCCCAGGCATGCCTCCAACAGCTGATTACAAGGTGGCTTTTAATTTTTCACACATTGCAACGTAGAAGCTGGTCTCAGACATAAACGTGCATGTGGAAAACTCTCTGCAGGTGAGCGCATCCTTGGGGAGGAGTGGGCAGAAGCAGGACCACGGTGCCATGACGAGATGGAGCCAGGCTCCCTGCTGCTCTCAGACACTGGGGAGGTGGCAGTCAGCAGCTTGGCTCTCTGGAGGCAGCAGGTCGCTGCCATGGCATGGGTGCACTTCTTAAAACTTAAGAGTTCAGTGAAAAACCTGCGGTCAATGTAAGTACCAAAGTGATTCTCTCGTGCAGATCTGGAACTGGACACAGTCACAGCAGAGGGGGCAATTTTCACACCCCTGTTTTGATGAGTCTTTGCATTAATTGATATTTGGTCTTGACAATGAATGATCTTGCTAATCTGCACTCACAGGAGAGGAAGGCTTCTTCCTTTCCAGCACCAGTAATATAAAATCCCCCTTTTGTGCATTTTCATTTCTGTACTGACTGATTTATGCAAAAGAAACCCATTTTCTTTCTGAATAAAAGAATCTTTTAGAAACACTTTTATTTCAGATGGAGGAGGAAGTTTTAAAATAAACTAGTCTGTACAGAAAGAGGAGGGAAAAATACTACTTTTAGACTTCCTCTTTAATTGTTTTTAAACTTCTTTCATGTTGCCGGTGCCTGAATTCATTTGGACCCATTGGTCTTCAATCTGGTGTGTTGGCATTTCCTGGTGGGGTACAAGAAGCAGAAGGGAGATGCTGATTTATGAAAAACTTATATCTTAAGGAAGTCTGAAAGGCAATTCCTGGCCTTAAAAAGTTGAGCACTCCAGATCCAAGGTCCTCTCCCTGCTAAATTTTGAGTGCTTTTGTGAATAATCAAGCTTTGAGACTTCTGAAAATATAACTGCCAAAACTTTTGAACAGAAGAAACATTGGGTAACCTGAACATAGTATACCATTCCCAACATGCAAATGTGTTCTGCTGAATATCTGTTTTCAGAGTGTTTATTCATCTCTTTCTTAATGTAGTTTGCTGCTCTATGTGGTTTTTCTGCTTCCTCTGGTTTTGCAACTGTCCCTGGTTGCTGCCTGGCAGAGTGTGAGTGCTTGGGAGCTCTCATCTGCACAGTACTTCTTGCCCCTGGGGAAGAGGGCTCACTCAGAGACAACCAGCCTCCTGGTCCACAACAACACAGGTGAGGAGAACAAGACTTTCCTTGTCCTTTCCTGTTCTGGGGCTTCTTGCTGTTGCAAAGGAAAAGAAGTGGAAAGAGGAGGCGGTTGTAGGATGGAAGGGATCCAAGTGATGATGAAGGTTTTAGTGGCAGAAGAGCACGGAAACTGTCATTTTTAAGGAGTTGTAAATGAGGCCTACTTTGGCTTCAGCAGCTGGTGAAATCCTGGTGTAATGATGTGAAAAGGGATATTGTACCAGGTGGGATTAGAAGGAACCCAGTTCTTTCCTGGCCCCAAATCCAGATCTCTATAGAAACAATCTCTGCATTTTCAGAGTGTGGGATCATCAAACCAGGTACCATAGTCCAGTAAGGGCTCACTAATACTGAGTCAAATTAACGGCCTACTTCCAGAGTTTTATCTTCAACATTCCTATGAGTGGATGCTATTTTCTGTTATTTTTGCCAAAGTATGATACTGTTGGCTTCATCAGACTGCCAGCAAGGAAAATACATTTTGTAGCAACTCAGCAAAGGCAGAAAAAAAAATGACAATGCAAGATTCAGTCAATGAGACTGAAATCCATTAACTTCACAGAAATGAACGTGCAATGATTGACCACATACGTGCTGTCTGATGTCCATGGTTATTAGATTTTCTCTGGTTTTGTTTGGTGGTCATGGATTAAAAAAAAAAAAAACCGAACCATCAAAGACTCCCTTGTTGTTCAGTATTATGATTCCTCTGCTTTTGGCTTTCACACCAGGTGCAGGCATTGAAGACTTTATCCACATGCTCGAGAGCCAAGATCTCACAGTGGAAATAACAAGCGAGGAAAATATCACAGAGGAGCTAAAACACAATGGGGCTATAAAAGTGTCTCGCAAAGGCCAGGTGAAAATTTTTGTTCTCTTCCTCCTGTTTCTTCCCAAAAATTGAATAATTAAGCAAAATGCCTCCATCAGCTCTACCTGTGGTCCCATTGAGTAAGGCCCACAGATACAAAGATTTGGAAGTGTTTTAACCAGTAAACTTACATGCTAGAGGAGACCTTACATCCCTCATCTTCTACTTCAAACTTTTCATTTTTGTGGCACAGCTATACAGATTTCCAATACCTAATAATTTGGTTTTTAGCAAACAAAGCATAGGCAAAATGAATTATTTCAGGCCTGGATTCTCCTGGCATGCTCTTTTCCTACTGCTTCCTTGCAGGTGAGAAAAGCCAAGAGTTTTCATCTTGTTTTCTTGCTCTTTGAAGAGCTACAGGTTTACCGTGTTATGCCACATGGAGGCTGTCAACTGCTTCCCAGTGCTTGTGAACATCATCAGCAACGCTCTGCTGAGAGCCCTCAATTCTACTGTGCACATTCGGATCTGGAGTCATCCATTTTTCTCTGTAAGTGTCAGAGCCTGGCAGCCAGAAGGTGTCAGAAAATAGTTCTTACATCTGCTTAAAGTCTCAGTAAATCATCAGATTTTAATGGGAAGCCATGTGGGGCTGTCTGTACCTGTAGACCCACCTTCATCAGTGGTGGCTCTGGAACCATCACATTTGACTTCAGGAAAACTGAAGCTAATTTTTCCCCTGTTCATCTCAAGGGCTGCTAAACAGAGAGGGTGGCTGGGAGGGTTTTTTCAGGAGGTTCCTTATTCTCTGTGTCACATTATTCAAGCTGTGGCCAAACAATTGACAGAAGAGATAGCCCACCACAAGTCTGGGACAGATGATTGGGACCTGCACCACCCATCTCTCCTCACCAGTGACAAGCGATTTGCAGGGCTATGGTTTGGGGAAAACCTTCCTCCTGCCAATATTTGGTTTCAAATCCCACTTTGTGTTTATACTGCTCTGTACTTCATGAGAAATGCAGTAAGATTAATTGTGGCATCTACCCATTACATTGTGGATGTTTTCTACAAATGCTTTTTTCTTCTGTTTTCAGGTAGATGATCCACGATTCTGGGATTATTTTGTTTCTTTTTACCTCATTTATATGCTGATGTTATTCCCTGGTTTTCCTCCTCATTTTGCAATGGGCTACATGCAGGATTATAAGGTAAATTCCTTGAAATGGAGCAGATTTGGGGTGCGCAGAAGGGATTAAAGCTGTATTGCCACAGGGACATTTGAATATGATGGGCAGCTTGAGGCTTTTTTCTCTGTATTGCCATGAGCAGCTTTGCAGCCAGCACAAAATGCTAAAAGACAAAAAGAGGTGGAATTTTACCCCACTATCACAATGGGAACAGCTTTTGTTAGCTTTTTATTTCCTGGAGCCATTCCCATGGGTGCAGTTGGCCAACCAGGCACTGAAAATAAACTGCCCTTTGCATTGTGCCTTCCCAGGTGGGAGCTCATGCACAGCTGCGGATCTCGGGGCTCTTTCCCTCAGCATACTGGTGCGGCCAGGCACTGGTGGACATCCCGCTGTGCTGGCTCCTTCTCTTCTCGATGTTCGGGCTTCAGTTCGCAATAAGCAACAAGATTTCCGGGAGCATTGACAGCCTCTTCTTGCTGGTACATCCCATTCTGGTGATTGTTGGGAGGGATTGGGGTAATATTTTGAGCACGTGTAGGGGTAGCTGAGACACCAGGGGTGCAGACAGTGCTGGCACACCTCTGGGTCCCCAGATGCTTACTGACCTTCCTCTTGTTTCACCTCCTATCATCTGTGTTTCCCCAGCTGGAAAGAAAAGGCAATAAATCTTGCCTTAATATACTCTTTTACACTAAGCAGTAAAATTGTGGTAATTTCTGAATGCCCTGATCTTAATGTGTGATCATTTGAACTGAACCACGTTGCTGTGTATAGGTTTCTGGTTGTTTAGATCACTCCATTTTCTCCAATTAAAGCCATTTTTTTCTGTAGATCACGGGTACTTTTGGCTATGGAATTTCTATCGTTCTCTTCATCTATTTGATCTCCTTCATCTTTCGCAAAGGATGGAACTGTGATTTTTGGTCTTTTATCCTGATAGTGGTAAGCATATGACTAGATAATGTGCTGTAGCGTTTACAGAAATGTATTTTGAAATCTTAAGGATGAACTAGAGGTCAAAACACCAAGTATAGATGTAGAACATAAATACGGGCATGTGTTTTATAGCAGTCAATTCTATAGTAAATTCATGTCACCATGTTCTGTTCCCACAATCCTGCTGTGGTATGGGGAAATGCTTGGATCCATCCTGAGCTGGTGCAGGAATGGAGGCAAAAAAGTTATTTATCACTCTGTTCAACACCTTACATCCAAGTGTGAGACATGAGCCATCAGGTTAGACACCGATAGCCCGAGCCTGACCTGGAAGGAGATGGGTTATTTGGCATGAACTGGGATGGGAAAGAACAGGACAGGATCCTGTGCTTCGTTTTTCTGCCTGAAGCAGCCTTGTGTCTGGGAAGAAGTTTCCCCGGCTGACCCAAACCAGCAGCCTACCATCAAGCAGAAATGGCTGAGGACCTCCTGAACCCTAGCTATTTCTCATCTTTATATTTCTTGTCCATTTTCAGAAATTCCACAGGGAATTGAAAAGGTAGACCCACATAATTTTTAAGACCAGTGAAGAACATAGCCCTTCCCATTGGCTAAGTTACCCTCTTCTTTTATTTTTAGGTATGCTTCGTTTCTTATATCATCAGCAGAGTCATGGATTTCACAACTGATGTTAGAGTCTCCCTCTATGTTTTGTCTCTCTTGATTCCCGTGTACCCGCTGCTGGGTGTAATAATCAACTGCCAGCAAGTAAGCGGTGATTCTGGATGAGAAGAGGCACCCCACCATAAAACACAACTATATGTCCTTGCAAGCAAAGTCTGGTGGTAACTGCATGCTGCGTTCTGGGAAGGGCCATTAGTGTCCTCTTATGGGTGGGATTTTCAAAATGGCCAGAGTGCATTTTTAGATGACTGTTTCAGATCAGATCTAATTTTTCCAGCTACGGGCTACTTCTCATGTAGTTGAGCTGTGATTGTATATTAGGTAAGCACTCTTAATTTTTTCCATGCAAAGGTGAGCAACTTGGCTTGAATAAACATAAGAGAAAATTTGAAGTTACACATCTGACTTTGCATGGAAACTGAGTGAGAATTAAGAAGAGTCACAAGGCTCTTTACTCCATGTCAGCTGAGAGTGGCCATGGAAAGTCAGCTAAGAATTTAACAAAACCCTTCAGCTACATGCAAGACCATGTATGAGGTTAAATGACTTAGGAGTGAAGTCCAAATAGAAGAGACTCCTCCTTTGTCCTGACCCACTCACCTCCATCTCTTCTCCACTGGACCCCAAAGGAGAGGAGACCAGATGTTTTCCTCTGATAGGCCACTACCTCCAAAAGGAGAATCTGATACATGTATTGAGTGCAGTGATATTTTCTGGTATAGGACTGGGATTCCCAAAGTCAAACACCTGTATTTGTTCATCTGTATGTTGAATATTTTGGGTAAATCAGAAGCTTTTGTTCATTTTCAAATTATTTGTTGTTTGCTTTAACCCTTCCAAAATTAGCCAGCATTATGCTAAGGAATTACAGGTCTTCACTGTGGTTTGTTCTTTTTTTATTATTCTTACAGATTTTTATAGAAGACGCTGAGATATTCGGTGTGACTCCAAGGAATTATGTACTAATAGCTGTCTTTGCAGTAAGAAAACATATCAGATTACTTTTATTTAGGAATATGAGTCTCCCAAACCCTGTCCTCAGTTATGAGGAAGCAGGCAAGAACGTTGAGCTCATTTCCTGTAGAATGTGAGTCTCGGTGGGTCTGGATGACAGACTACCCTCCTGTGCAAAAATAACTTCGATCCTTTGAAATGGGGAAGGGAAAATGAAATAAGCCCGGGTCACTTAATGCTGCCCTGTTATTTAATGAATTGTGTTTTTCTTATACCCTTGGTATTTTCTGCAGTATGGTTAAGTGATGGTAGTATTCACAGCCTTCAGGATTACCCATAGTTTAGATGTTAGTGGACTGTATTTTCTCATGCTGTGTTTTTCCCCCACATATTTTATAACACTGCCACCATCTTCTCAGTTTCAGACATACTAGGATGGAAGGCAAGGCTGTTAATGTGGCAACCTCTTTTTTTCAGCCTTATATCCATTCTGTGGGTTTCATTTTTCTTCTTCGATATTTGGAGATAAAATATGGAAGATCAGGTCTGAGAAAGGACCCAATATTTAGGTTTGTATAAACACACATGCACCACAGGCACATCCAAGATCTAAATTCCTACCACACTGCTTTTCTTTGAAGACAACATTTTGATCAGATATCATTGCCTTTGTGCCCCTATTTTTAAATATTTTTTTTTAATGCTGGTGATTTTTTAAAACTAAAATAGCCCCTTAAATACTACAGTGCTATAATAATACAAAACAGCTCTCAAGCTTGTTAGTACCTCTACACGGTGTTGCGTGTGCTGTGTGGATGCCTGTGCTTGTGGATGTACCAGCTTAGTTCTTTGTACAAGACAGAAAGATTATAAATACTAAAAAAAAAACCATAAATAATAAAAAGTCACAAGAAACATGAACCAGAGGGACATTCACTTTTGGTCTATCCAAAATGCATTGGTGGAGAACAAGGGTAAAGAACAAAATGCTAAGATTAATCTGGTGGGTTTGTAGGATTTCCCCAAGAAGAGAAAACAGCCACCAGTACCCCGAGGAGCTCGAAGACGAAGATGAAGATGTTAAAGCTGAAAAAGCAGCAGTGAGAAATGCCATAGCGGCTCCGAGTCGGGAGGAGGTACGACTAAGTGTTGTCCTTCTTGTTTTATTTTATACCAGTAAGAAGCCCGCTGGTAAAAAACAAAACACCGGTTATCAATAAGTGCAAGTCAGTGCTTTGGCTGTATTATTCTCACTGGGAAACCAAACTCCCAAACGCACAGTGTGGGTCCCATCAGGATAGATAAGAAAGCCGTTAAGAGGAACATGGATAATAAAGTGTCCTGCTGCAACTCATATTCTCAGTGAACTATAAAACAAATTCAAAGATCTTTAGAAGGTTTTCTGCCTTTTTTAATGGAAAAATATTACTGAAGGATTCATGCTATCCAATATAATAGACTAATCTTTCTTCTGCTTGCTTTCAGAAATCAGTCATTATTGTCAGCAATCTGTGCAAGGAATATAAAATAAAGCAAGCTGGTTCAGTTTTTAAGAAGAAGAAGAAAATGGCCACCAAGAATGTTTCCTTCTGTGTTAAAAAAGGTGAGAACTGGAACTGTGTCTCCTAGGCCTTCTTTTGGACCCCGATCATACCCAGAGAGTTAATTCTCTGCAGATTCTCAGTTATCTGAGCAATGACACAAAGGTCAAATCTATTGGCTCTGTGGTTAAGGCATGTTTGGTCTGTGGCTGATGTGTTAATGAACAACGTGATGTGGATGAATCCTGTTAGCTACCTTTGACTCTCCATTATCCAAAACGTGGACCCCTCTCTCCAGCATCCACTTCAGCAGTGGCTTCTGAGTGATGTGGGAGCAATGCTCAAACTCGCAGCATCAGAGTTGAAACATTATGGGCTCTCAGAGCATATATTTATACTGTTTATTTCTATACGATCTTTGATATTAGCATGCTTTCTTTTATATTTTTTCTTTTATGGGACTGTGCCTGATATATTTGTTGAATGAGGAGTATTACTAAGAAACTATATGTATTGATTCCAGGAGAAGTATTAGGACTTCTGGGACCCAACGGAGCTGGTAAAAGCACAGCTATCAAAATGATTACTGGAGAGACGACACTAACTGCTGGGCAGGTAGGAGGTGTCTGGAGAAAAGGGATAGATCCATGATAAAAGTGCAAGTGCAAACCTTGTACCTAGGCTAAGCTATAATTTTTTTGAAAGTGTTATTAAGGATCAAGGTTTTAACTGAATGCATTGTGCTATTAAATTAAATAATGTATTAATAAAAAAATATTGTGAGCTACTTCTAACTTTGACAAGCAGTTGAATCTACCCTAATTGGCCATGTTTATACTTAGAAACTGTGTAAATGAGGGTTGCAAAATCGCTCCCTTGCTCTTTGGGTTTCCTCGCCTATATCCCAACGAAGGCTATAGTCTTCTTCTGAACCATACCCTTGTATCTGGGCAAGGCTATGTGAGAGCAAAATGATCAACCTACTTGTGCAGGTACTGATGAAGGGGGGCAATGGAGCAGCCTCCCACCTCCAGGACCACACGCCTACCTTCCTGGGGTACTGCCCGCAGGATGACCCGCTCTGGCCAGACCTTACCGTGCACGAGCATCTGCAAGTCTATGCAGCCGTGAAAGGGGTGTGCAAGGAGGACATGGCTGCTGCTGTCAACCGGTATGGATGGAGGGTGTTTCCAGGGGTTGGTCAATGTTTTATCCCCTAGTCCTAAGGCATGAGGAGGGGCCCAGAAAGTCAAAATTCACTGTGAGCCAGAGGCAACCTTGAAAGAAACTCAGGAAATGGAACTGCAAAAGGGATTTTGTGCTAAATGCTGTGATTAAGTGAGTGGGTTAAGAAAATCTTCAGTTTGCCTAAGTGCATTTAATGGGGATAAATTAACCACTAATGTCCTTTTAAGTATGTTATCTTTAGGAAACATTTCTAAAATCTCTGATGTTACAGTTAGGCACTACAAGAAAGGCTGCTTAAGTACTGCCTGCTTAGCTGACACTGGCAAGGTGGAATGGATTTATAATGCTGTTGACACTAATGATGGGTTTAGAAAAGAGGTTGTGGCTTATTCAGCACACTTTGCTTCAAATATTCACTTTTATTTTAATAACATAATAAAAGTTTACTGAAAACAAGCAGGAGTCAAGAGCAAGGGATAGAAAGTTCCTTTTTTCTTAGCATTTTGGGAATTCTTGATGAGAGTACTGAGTTGGGAATAACAAAAATGTTCTTTTTTTGCTTGTTCCCTTTCCCCACAGAATAGTGAATGCTCTGCAGCTTCAAGACTATTTAAAAAAAAAACCCAGAAAATTATCTGCTGGGATAACCAGAAAGGTGTGTTTTATTTTACCTATAATGAGCACTGCAATGCCCATAGCACAAATCAAAAATCCCCTCCGTGAGTGGAGGGACCTACCTGTGCTCTGAGCTACACAGGAGAGTATCGTGTCGTCCCCCTTCATAGGGTGGTGGAAATTAGCCTTTTCCAAAACCACGTTTCCTATAAATCAGAACCTTGATTCCCATAAATGAAGTGATGCTGTCCACAGCTCTTCGTAGACTGAGTGCCAGAGACTACAAAAAATTTGACTCAAACCCCTTTCCCTGTCGTAGCTGTGCTTTGCAGTGTGCATGCTGGGCAACCCTGCAGTCCTGCTCCTGGACGAGCCGTCAACTGGCATGGACCCCAATGGGCAGCGCTGCGTCTGGTGAGTGTCTCAGGCACGTGCCACCACAGTGGTAAAGGGGCTGGAAGCCAAGAGTAGATGCCTAAGGTGAGGTAAAGAGTACTTTGCCCCATCTGCAGTTAGTGCTGCTCGTCATGTGCCAATGGTTTTATTAGAAACTCCATTTTCCTGGTTCTCTCCAGCTACAGGATGAGCAAGGAGAGAGAAAACCATTTTACCTTCGTCCTTGTTGCAAACTTTAGGACAGTCATATATGGAATTTGGAAGAATCCATAAATGGACCTGAGTCAAAAATATTTCTTTTTGTCTACTATTTCAAAGTATTACCATGTGCACATCAGTCTAAAGTTGCTGTATGTAAAGTTTTCACACTTATTTTAGGGGAGAGGCATTTGGAGGGACAAAGGTGTAAGAAAAAGTGTCTGATATTCCTAGGGAGTGTTAACATTTTTTTCCCCCCTCTGGTCCTCAGGAAAATGATTCATGCCGTCCTGAAAACCAAGGAGACAGGAGCCATTCTGACGACGCACTACATGGAGGAGGCAGAGGCGGTGTGCGACCGCGTGGCCATCATGGTGTCTGGGCAGCTACGGTGGGCAGCAGCTGGGAAACACCTCCTGGCCCCTCTCCAGTCCATGCAGTGACAGGGTTTCTCCTCTGGCCTCACCTACCTGACCCATCACCATGGGCTTTATGAAGTGCTCCCCGTGGTTTTGCCAGCAGCATAATTTGGGAAGGAGCAGATGGTGGGGCATCAGTGCTTTAACACTGACATCTTTTTTTTCCTCCCTCCCCTGCAGGTGCATTGGTTCTATTCAGCACCTGAAGAACAAGTTTGGTAAAGGCTATCTACTGGAAATTCAGGTCAAGAACCCAGAGTGCAGTGATCTTCTCCATGCTGAGATTTTGAGGATTTTCCCAAGTGCAGCCCGTCAGGAGCGGTAACTATAAAATACGGGATGAACGGTGGCTCCAACACTACCCCATCTCTAAAAAAGTTCTCGGTGTGATGGCCAGACACAGGATCTCAGCTGGAGAGGGACAAACAGCTCAGAGTCTCTTTATGGGGATCTGATTCGATAATGTCACCACATCCAACCCTGCTGCAAAATGTCCGTACATCCAACACATAGCCTAAAGTTTTGTGACCTAAAGATTTGATTCCAGAACCTCAATACAGAGCAAGAATAGCCTTTTCTTCTTTTTCTTCAAGGTTCCCCTCTTTGCTAGTCTACAAGGTCCCAATGGAAGATGCGCTGCCCCTATCTCAGTCTTTCTCCAAGCTAGAGGAAGGTAAGAGCAAAACAAGATGACTTTTTGAAAAGGTGGAACACAGACTGCTAATTTCCAACTCTCTTTCCATTTCTCCACAGCCAAACAAAACTTCAACCTTGAGGAATACAGCTTCTCTTTGAATACTTTGGCTCAGGCATGTGATTTCAAGGCTAGACATGCTGTAAAGGTGTGAGCAGGAACAAAAGCCACGGCAAGACCTGGGCCAGTGCAGTGACAGAAGGCTGCTCCACCAAAAATCTGCCTGGGGTTGGTGGGCAAGAGGTTCTTTGCTGGGAAAGTGGTGAAAAAGTTTGGGTTTTTTCACTGCTGGGATTTAGCATGCTGGGAACAAACCTCAGCAAAGTGTTGCTGCATCACTCAACTCACCCAAGACAGGCACATGGCACATCCAAGGGATGAATGCCCTTGGTAGATGCCCATGCCCAGCCTCTGTGGTTGCTCCTAAAGCAGCAGGTTATTGCTGCTTGTACAAGGCTGGTGGCAAAGATGAGGAATGTTTATGTCAATCCATTGTCAGGTAAAACCTACTCTATGGATATACCTATGGGCAGCCGGTGCCTCTCAGTAGGTTATATCAGAGAGCACAGGAATCTCAGCTACTGCATATGTGATCCCCACATAAAGCTACTTCACATACCTCTCATAGGTGTTGCAGAGCTGTACCTCCTGTAAAGGATCATCACAGTACCCAGTGAATGTCAGAGAAATAATCAGAGCTTTATCTTGCCCATTTCAGGTGTTTTTGGAACTCTCCCAAGAGCAAGAAAAGGATAATTTTGATCTGACTTTGGATGGGACTTTCAAATGGAAACAACTTCAGCAGGAGGATTGTTAAAGATCTAAGACGCTCATTTATGCATTACTCAGTATTAATCTAACTGATGTGACACTGCACATATTTACTACAATTATCAGTGTACCATGAAGAGGAGCAACAGGCTCTGCCTTTCCAGCGAGCATCAGCTGAGGGCTCCTCTCTGATGCAGAAGACATTTCACCTGGAATCTGCAGATGCCTACACTGAGCCCTACCCGAAATTGCATTTCCAGTGGCTGGTTGATGAAATTGTGTCTGCACTGGTGAGAGCTCTTGTAAAGCAAAGCAGTGTGTGGCAGAGGGACAGAAAGTTTTGCAGAAAGAAGGGTCATAACCCCTCTCTGGGGATCAAGGCTCTGCTTTCCTCAGTGGATCTGGGTGCATCAGGGAATCTGGACACGCTGTCAACTTTCTGGGCTCCTCTCCCACCAACGTGTGGGACTATTTGCCTATGACGTGTTTAAATACATCTTATTGAAACTTGCACTCTATTTTTATACCCTTCCAATAAATGTCTCGATAGAAACCACGGTTACACCCTCATATGTCATCATTGCCGTGGACCTTCAGGAACAGCTGAGCAGCTCAAACTCCTTCCCCTGGGGATGGAGTTGGCTGCAGAGGGCCCAGGGCTGCTGGCCAAGCAGTTGTAGTCCCTCATGTTTACTCACCCCTGCTCTCCCTCCACACTGGGGCGAGTGGTTGTCACTCCTCCCTCTGGAAATCAGCCTGGGTTGTTCAGCCTGGAGAATAGAAGGCTCTGGGGAGGCCTTATTGCAGCCTTTCAGTACTTGAAGGGGGCCTATAAGAAAGACGGGGACAAAGGGTAATGGTTTTAAATTAAAAGAGGGTAGATTTAGACTAGATGTAAGGAAGAAATTTTTTACAACAAGGATGGTGAAACACTGGCACAGGTTGCCCAGAGAGGTGGTAGATGCTCCATGCCTGGGAACATTCAGGGTCGGGTCGGACGGGGCTCTGAGCAACCTGATGTAGTTGACGATATCCCTGCTCACTGCAGAAGGGTTGGACTAGATGACCTTTAAAGGTCCTTTCCAACCCAAGCTATTCTATGATTTTCCTCCTGACAACTCAGGCACATATTATGCCTGTGCCCAGCTCAATTCCAAAGGTTAAAACTCTCACAGATAATATTAAGTCCAATTCTCTTTATATAATCCGCAGTGGTGACTGTGTTGCAATCACTGCTTTTGTACGTTCCCGACTCAGCTTCAAAACATATTTTGGCAGTTGGAGGACACATATTTAGAGAGATCATGATTATTTCCCTCCTGGTTGCACAACAGCTCCGTTTATACTCCCCACCCCTGGGAAATGGGTAAGTGAAATCACCGAACATTTTGGTCATCTGTTCAAACACTCAGCTCCAGGGATTGCAAACTCGATAAAAGGGAAGAGTTTGATTTAGTGCCCTGGGGATATCAGTGGTGGTGGAGAACTCAAGCTGTAAGCCTCCTGATATAATGACAGTTTATATGATCCATTCCTGTTGGTTTTTTTCATCAGCATTTCATGGTTTGTGCCTCTGGAGATGCTGCTAGTGAGATGTGCCCCTCTGCTGCGGTGGCTGCTGGCTTGAGTGGACCTGTAGAATGCCCTGGCTTCCCTCTCCTCTGCCCTCCATCTGTCTGCTTTTACACACAAACCCTTGCTTCTTTAACTGGGAAATCTCTTTTCTACCACACATCACGAGGGGAGTGGGTCCCTTTGGAGGTCTTTGAATGATGTAAAGACACAAACAGTAGTAAAAGCCCCAGCAAACAAGTCCTGTCCCAGAGAGAGCATCTCTGGGAGCTGGAAGAGGAGTGCACTGGGATGCAGGGAAGACAAGAAAGCAGAGAGCAGGACTGAGGTGTGAAATCTTGTGGCAATTGTATTTCCTTCTCTGGGGTGAAAATCATCTCCTGCCTTGGCTATTCCTTCCAACACCACTTGCACATTTGTTTCTCCTAAGTAACTACCACCAACCCACTTCACCCTCCACTACCACAGGTTTAACAGATTATTCTCCATGATATTTGGTGCTTTCCATTGCAGGGGAAGATGAAGCAAGCAGAGCTGGCTCCATTATCTCCTGCACAAGGAAGAGAAGGAAAAAGACCCACAGCGAGTACCTCAAAGGTGAGCTCGTTGGAGCTGGGGATTTGCATCAGCCCGGAGGGGAGGAGGACAGGGCACGTGGCACACAGTCAAGATTTCCAGGTCCTGGCCTGGGACCAGCACTTGGAGGAAGGGGTTCTGTCACCAGCACAAAGCGGAGCTTAGCTGGCAAGAGGGAACGAACAAAAGTTCTCAAAAAGTTCATGAGGGCTTAGCTCTTCCATTGGGAAAAAAAAACAAGAACAGGAGAGAGATTTCCTGGAAATGAACCAGCTTCTTAAATATTCCCTTCATAGGTCACCTCCACTTCCCTCCTTCCCCTGCCCTGAGCTGAAGGGCTGCAGGGGAACACCATCCCCCAGCAGCTGCAATCACTCTACCTGCTCTTTGAGTGCAGGGGCTGACAGCAGCCCAGTGGGAAGCTCCCTGCTCCAGCATGCAAACCAGCTCCAAAACTGGCCTAGCATTTTGGCTAGTCTCTTTGTTTTCCAGCACAGCACAAGCCCTCCATGCACACGGTGTCTTTGCTGATAAGCCTGAACCAGAGCATGTTGGCCATGATGCAGGGTGCATCCATCGTCCTAGCACAAAGCGGGTGAGACAGCTCCCTGCTGTGGATGCTGCACATTCCTTGCAGTAACTCATGAAACAACTTAGTCTTATTGACAGGGACGTTCTTATTTATTAGATTTAATAATGCCCTCTTTATGCAGCAAAGCGACAAAGAGCACAAAGGGCCATTCACCACCAGCTGCCTCCAGCGCTGGTCCCCAGGCACTGTGCCCCAAACAGGCATCCCCAAGCAAGAGCAAAGAGCAGCCCATGCCTTTCAGGTTAGGTGAGAAAAACGTTGCTAGTCAGTAGTTTTTGAGTGCTGGGGACGAGGGCACGATGGCACATGCGTGCTCAAGGTTTGGGAGCTCAGGGACAGCATTTCACCCTGCAAGGTTTTAGGGAGCAAAGGGGTATTTGAAAAATGTCTGGACAGGAATGACAGGGCTTTTCAGGTCTCCTTATCCTCTCACAGTTGTGATAGAGATATGAACATCGTCTAGTTCAAATGCTAGTTAAGCAACTTCCCTTAAGTGAAAGCAAGCAACAACAACAAAAAGTGGTATTTCTGAGAATTTCAAGGAACTTCACAAAAAGCAGTGATGCAAGCTCAAAATAGCTGAGACAAACTTCTGTGGAGTAGGAGGAGGGTAAAGCTGAGTGATGTTAAGCAAAGGACTGGTGTCCTGCAGGAAGCCCATAGCAGGGCTGCCTGCATTGGCCTACAAGATGGTGTCCTGCCTGCAGACACCCTGTGGGGTAAAGGCAATGTAGCCCAGCCCTGTGCAGCTCCTCGCAGCCCCTCCTGTATCCCTCCCTTCACAACAGCAGTGCCACTGCCACAGGTGCTTTCTCCCAGGCAGGCACCTCCGGATCTTGTAGCTCAACTGAACAAAAAAACCATCCTTTCTTCAGAAAAACCTGGGGGGAAAAACCCGAGGAGACCAGAACCAGCATGATACAGAAAGTTATTTGTGCCTGCTCTGGAAGGAAACGCACCATGAACATGCGGTCTCCCATGCCACAAGGGCAGCGAGCATCTCCAGCCGGGCAAACCCACGAGAGGCTTTATCACAGCGAGTACAGTCCATTCCCGTGCAACACAACTGGCCATGGGCAGCTGTCCCAGAGCAGAGCCAGATGTTCTTCAAGCAGAAGAAATGAGGCAAGGCAGATGTTGGCAACCTCAATGGTGTGGGAGTTCAATACTATTTTTCCATTCACTTGAGACAGAAGAGGAAATCAGTGTTGGATTACATCTTGGCATGTAAACCGTGGAGGGGGTGAACAGGGTGTATCAGGTCCTCAGCTAATGTGAACCAGCGTACGCTTTCTAGTTTGCAGCATGTGAGTACTAGGATGTCATAACAAGCATCTCTCAGAGTATTTAATTTTTAAGGCATTTCAGCTTGAATTACTGTGCACATGAAAGCTGAGAAGATTTTTCTCTTGCATTGGTACTCTTTAATTCTACTCAGCACCTCAAAACCCTTTTGAGACTCACAGCTCAAAATATTCTCTAGTCCTGTAGCAGCAGATGGATAAAATATCAAGCAGAAGACTATGTGTGGCTGTGACAGCAGCCAAACCCAACAAAATATTTACTTCAAAGCAGGCAGAAGGATAGCCTGTCCAGCTGGAAAAAGCAGGAAACATTTTTTAAAAGAGTGGAAGAGGGGGACAGTTAGGGAGATGATTGTGTAAGTCATGATGTTTCAATTAGATCATGCCTGAATGATAACAGAAGTTCATGAACTTATGTTCTAGGCAAAATGGATGTATCTGGTTTGTCCCTGTGCATCTTCGTCCTGGGATGGACATCAGATTGTGTTTTATGGACAGGTAAGGAAGGACACAGGCTGTGCAGTGGTTAAGTTAGAAACATGCCTGTGTGTCTGTGGTCATGAAGGATGCCACCGTCATGGGGACCAAATACCTCCCTCCTGCAGGGTCTTATGCTTTTCTGAATGAATTTTGGCTATTTGAAAATATCAGAAATAATTTAGTCCAGTAATTAATGTCCCTGGAGAGGTCTTGGGTTAGGTCAGAGATGGTTGATGGATGTCAGTGGGAGCCAAAGGCAAATCCTTCCCATGGTTTTGGGGCATGGTGGAACAGGTCCTTCTGTGTAAGTATGGCAGAAAATATCATGGTTTTGCTGGAAGAATTGTCACTACCATCAACCACCTTGTCTCTCCCAGGTAAATGGATGGAGTTATAGGACCCTACAATGCCTATAATCAGCTCTCTTGCAGGTGGCCGTACCAGTCTGACCCTCGCTTTGAGCAACTGTCCTCTTTGTAACAGTCTTCTTACTCCGCGTCCCACAGTCTCGAGAGCCAAAAGCTGGCCCAGCCATCACCTCCTCCAACCGCAAAACCTGCCAAGATGACCTAATACAACTTCCTTCCTATCCAGGAATGTGAAGGAAGATATTTTTGCCCACCATCACCTGCCCCAGACCCTGGTGGGATTCCAGCCTCCAACAACCACACATCAGGCTCAGCAGGTCTCCAAGGAGGTAATTGATAGCAGCAATTCCCTGCCATGAAGGGAGGTAGTACTGTCAGATTGAGTTGTAAATGGTCTTTTTTAGGTTTCTTCAGCTATTTAAGTAGTGTCCACAGGTGGACTAAGAGGCAAGGTCTGCACTGGGCTGCAGTGGAAATATTTCCTATGTTCCCAGTCCCAGCAAACATTTATTATCTGACTTTAGAGCAAGTGCCATAGGATGTGAGGAGGATTTGAGGCAGTGCTCAGCCTCACCTTAGGCAGCTGAGGACATCTACTTGCTGGCACTGGCTGCTGGCATGGGCCACAGCTTCCTCCACCCACGCACCTTGGTTTTCTTTGACCTGACTGTGAGAAATTAATTTCATGTTCTAAATGCAAATCCTCTAAAGGGTTTTCAGGATGCTAAGTAGAAATTCAGAAAAAAGAGCAAAAAGAAGCAAGATTTTTTTTTTTTTTTTGCTTTAGTTTGAAAAATAACTGGCCTTGAAACCGCTATGTTTTTTCCCCTCTCAGGATAGGATGGAAGACTCCTGCAAACATTATGTAGCAGGGCTGTACCGCATTTCACATGAGGATTTGTAATTGCCTCTCACAAGGGACCGAAAAGCGAGAAATGGGCTCCAGTGAGCAAATGATTGCACAACATCTTCTGCATCTGATTTCTTGCATTTGCAGAACATCTATCTACTGTCCTGGGGCTTTCCTGGAAGCCTGGCTCTGGCAGTTACAGGGGCAAACAGATGGGGGGACTCTGAGGGGGAGGGACAGAGAGCAGCAGCTCCATGTCCCCCCCATATGCCCTCCATGGGGGTGTCCTGCACTGCCTCTTCCAGCCTGAGATCGGAGGGCATGACATGAAGTTAGCTGCATCCATGATGATGCTGTGAAAGCTAAAGTTTGAGCTGGCTTTAAAAAGCACATGGACAAATTCATGCAAGAAAAGGTCACCCATGGGGAGCTGCTAAAGCTCCCCTCAGGCTTGGGGACCCCTGAGCCAGGGAGCAGTTGGGGAAGCGACAGCAGCCACTTACCCTGTCCTTGTGTTCCTATGCTCAAAGGACCCCAACACGGGGCCAAAGGAGATGCTTGGTCCCTGTTCTCTTGGGACCCCATTAAATCACTGTTGACTCTTTCAGTTAACTTTTGACAGGTAAACCCAGGAAGGGAAAATGGAAAATTGAGAGAGAAGGAACACTTTTCTGGGAAGAAATCACCTGGTTTTGTTACAAACTGGGCGTGGGCTAAGTGGTATTGTATATGGTTTGCCAACAATAGCAATGTATTTCAAAATCACCCGTTCAAGTGAAATATAGATAATAATTTTCTTGAAGTGCAATGTTCCTAGCAGAAGCACTGTAGGTCAATGTGTCATTGAAACCAAACCTTTGTTCTGGTCTGTAATGGCTGATCTCTTGATTCTACATACTCTGTTCTGCCTTTGCTAGAAAGGGAAAATTGCCAATGTTTAGAAAAAAAATACTGGTTTGCCATTTCCAGCTGTGTCATCCTAGACACAGGTGCCTAAAGAGTGCTCCCACAAGTGAAGATGGGCTAAACGTGCTCTGTGGGGAAAATGCATTTGATCCCATCTGGAAATCAGCAGATCGGGACCTGCAGGTGGGAGGCTCAGGGGCCACGAGCTTTTCCTTGCTCAGCCACAGAGACATGCAGATGTTGCACTGCTGCTGGGTCTGCTTTTCAAAGAAAAAAACTCAGCAAGCTGCTGACTATTAATATGATAAAAGCCATAAATGATGTTTCCTTAAGGAATGTACCAACAGATGGGATATCGGAGCAGTGAACGAGGGCACCAGACAGAGGAACAGGAGTCAGAGGAGGCTCAGCTCATGCGGAAAGGCCATGGGGACACAAGACAGTGGATGTCCTGACAGCTGCGTATTTTCAAAGGCGGGGGAAGTGTGCTCATTTTTTCCCTTCTCTCCAAATAAAATGTGTTTTTTGTGTTTTGGTTTTTTTTTTCATGTGAAAGGATTTTGCACAATGGGTTTCCGAGAAAGAAGATGCAAGACGTTTCTTCCCTTTCCTGGAATTGCCCTAATGAATCACTTCGCTCCCCCTCTTTTGGGGGGGGGGGGGGGGGGGCGGCAGCTCCGCGGGACCCAGCCCGCCTGGCCCGGGGTCCGCTCCCCCGGAGCATCTCCATTCGTGCTGTGCCACCTCCTGGTCACACCGCCGCGGTGCACGGCTGGGACTCCTGCTCCTCAACACCCACACCGAAACACTGCCGGGACATCCCTGCCTTCCCCGGCAACCAGGCAGCGGCAGGTTTGCATCTGCAGAATTGTTTTGCCACGCAGTTATCCTGCTCCCATCTCTTAGGGTGCTGGACCAGCCAAGGGGGACTAAGGCCAGCTGTGCCCCCGGTCCCTCTCCATCAGCATGCATGGTGCCCCATGGCATCCCTTGCCCTCCATGCCTGTGTGGTGAGTCTAGCTCTGGCATTGAGGTCATCCTTCTTTGGCACTTTGCAGGCTGAGGTAGGGTTGGATGGGAGGGTGTCGTTGGGACTGAGCCCCCGGGCTGCTGTGCACAAAAGGAGGTGAGTAAAGGGGTGTGTGGGGTGGGGGTGAGCCAAAGTCCTGGAGCAAAAGCCAAAGTCCTTGTGTGAGCAAAATACGTGCTGGGACCATAGGAGCCTCAGCCTGAGAAAGGGCTATGTAAAGGCAAAGACCTTTCAAGATTGTTCCAGTGACCTGCCAGGGGACACTCCTGGCCCAGCACGTTGCTCCAGGCAGTCAGGACATCCCAGCCTGACTGTTTCAGGATTGCTTTTTCATTCAACTACTTCCCTAGCCCCAGAGCAATATGGCTCCCACCACGTATTGCTGTATTAGAGAGACAGTGTTAATGAGAAATTAGGGCAATGAAGAACTGATTCATGCACAGCCTGGAAGAGATTTAGGACTCTCGTGCAAGCCCACCTTATACCTTAATTCCCAGCCAGGAGCTGGTGATACCCTCACCCCAGGGCCAAGGGTTGTGTGCATCAGCAAGGGAGAAGCACTCACTGCAAGGGACCACAAACTCCAGAGGCAGAAACATGGGAGGTAAAGAGGATTGTAAAGGATTGGGATGAATCTGAGGACAGCTCATCAGGTAATGCTGTATCACTCAAAAAAAAAGCTGCTCAGAGTTTCTCCTTTCTTAGGGAAAACTGAGAACAACAACAGAATCTTTCATCAGAATATTTCCAGTTTTCTGTGCAAGGCATCTGTCCAAGGGAAAGCCCCTGTTCCCAAGTGAATGCTGGCATCCGGGACAGCCCCAGGCCTGGCTGCTCTGTGCTGAAGGTGGCACCACTGCCTCTCTTATGAGCGAGAGCCTTGTTCTGCAGCTCTGCTCTCTTGACATCCAATGGCTTTAGATGAACGCTGAGGATTTGCAGATGGAAGAAGGAAGTCAAAAACTGGACCACAGATGCTGCAGACATGGCTGGTGTCCACAGGAATGCAGCAGCCACCACCAGCAGGGATGGTGATTTCTTCAACCTGTCTGCGGTGAACCTCCCCGAGGAAGTTTTGTTTGTTTCGTGCATGCACAGAGCTCACTAGCAGCACCAGATCTGGTCCGAGTCTGAGGGGAAAAGATGATTTTGGACTCTGCCAAGGGGGTCTCAGTATCAAGTATATCAACTTGATACTGAAGGAGGAGACAGGAGACCTAGATGGATATTATTCTAATATATTCCTCTTCTCTCCTCCAGGCCAGATCCATGTGCCAGCATTGTTGCAGTTCTGATATGATGAAAAGGTATCCCAGCACTTTCCGCTGCAGTTTGGGATTATAGCTATCTGCGACCTTTAATCTCTGCTCAGCCAAAAGGAGTGTTTCTGTTCACTTGGTCATTAATGCTGCTAAATCAGACTCTCGTTTTTTACAGTCGTAAAACTCCACCCAGTCCCATGCTGACTTCAGCAGCCATAAATCTGTGCCCCCTTTCTCCTTTGAGGGGCTCAGGATGCCCCCAATTCAGGGCAAGAAGGAGCAGTTATGAAAGGAATAACAAGTGTGGGCACAGATCCGAAACCAGGATTTATTTAGGAAGATTTTCTGGTTACAATCTACTTAGGAACAGAGGATTTGTCAGAAAAGATCAGAGTATTTTCATCAAATCTGGCATCCTGTATGTAGCAGAGATAGTGAGAGGATATATTAGTGGAAAAACTCTCTCCAGCCTCTCCCAGAAGTGCAGGTACAGGGTTTGATGCTGTCTTGAAGGGGAGCAGAGGCAACACTGTGGGTAGAAGCAGAAGTGGCTGCAGATGTCCATTCCCCATGAGACTGGAGCCAGCAAAGGCAGCTTCAGCCTGACTCGAGCCTCAGCTCGAGCTGACCCAGCAGAAGTGGAAGTGATGCTCCCCTCCTGCATGCAGGCTGGGCAAGAGCTAGTCTTGAGCTACAGCATGTTAATCTAAATCCAAATGCATTTCCAACTCAGCCCCAATGCAGGCCACATCCAGCTGGCTCGGCTGAAAGGATCCATCAGTCCTCTGCGTCACATCTGACCGCTGGGAGATGGGCAGCACAAAACCCCCAGGCCCCACTAAGCAATATATTTTCTGATATTCACACTGACATTCCAGTAACAATAACATCATCTGAAACATCAAGAGCTTGGGAAATGTTTGTTTTACAAAGTAGGGTAGGAGCTGCTACAGAAACAATCCCTGTTTTTAAAAAGAAAATATTCCCTTGTCAACAAGGAAAAAAAAAATACCCAAAGCATGCATATCCAAAAGAAAGAGCCCTGGAAAATGCCCCTTCCCGTGCACGATGGCAGGGCTGCTGGGGCTCCGGCATGACAGTGGAGACGAACAGCTCGATGGCAGAGGGTGAGAGCTGTGGTGCAGTGTGGGAGCACTGGGGCTGCGGTGGCCCCAGCCACGTGAGCCAAGTTCCTCACTGCTGTTTTCATTTATAAATAGAAAGGCAGTTAGTTATTATTAGAGCTTGCTGAGTGGGTCTGGAGGAACTACAGAAAACCCTTCCAAATGAGCTGCTTTCCAGTTCAAGCAAAGCTCCTGGGGTCACATCTGGAGGAGAATGTCACTAGGATCACCTTCAGCCTTGGAGATAGGTCTGGGCTGATCCGAGCATGAAGGGCTTCGCCTTTGCACTGTGTCACAGTGCTCCCAGCATGGCCGGGGTTGGTGAAGTGGCACCCTAAGGATGGTCTGTCTACACCCTACTCTGTGCACCCGTGTTTCCCATTCCTATGATAACAAGGCAGGGCATCAGCAGAGAAACTTACCTTGGGCCTTTTATCTCCAGCACCTTCCCCAGGAACTTGGAGGACACAGCTAGCTCCTGCACTGTCACACCATCCCGACACACATATGGAAGCTATTCCCACACCAGGTAGGTGGCACAAGGAGACTTTTTTCATCACATCCTCAAGCTGCCCCAAGACCTTTGTGGGCTCATGGATGGGCACAGAAAGAAGATGTACACCTGGAAAACCCAGAAGGTGGGTCAGTTCTCTTGGTTCCGACAGAAGAAACAACGTCAGGTATGTTAGGGTGGCTTTTGTGTGTTTCCCCCATGTTGTCCTTATGTCCAGCCCCTGCCACCCTTCTCCAAACCTCTCCTCAAGAGCAGCACACAGACTGTGCCTGAGGGCTCTCAGCCCTGAGATCATTTTTGGCCATGTCTCCTTAAGTCATTGAGGACAAGGTCTTTCAATAGCATTTATCTCCTGAAAGATGCACCTAGGCACATCATGGGCTATCTTATCATGTCTAAGCTGCTCTGTACCCCTTAATTGTAGAGGTCCTGCTTTTAAATCTTATTTTTCTTGTCTGTTGGAAACCACATTTTTCTTTTATCTGTACATTGTACCTTCTAAAATCTGTCCCTAAATCTACAAAACTGCACTCAGTGATGCACAGAGATCCAGGACTGAAAGCATTTCGTTAGTGACTGTCCTTTACAGACCCAGCAGGGTCAGAGGAAAAGAAAAACAACACACACATGATCAATAATTTTTAAAATAGGATTTGAAAGCAAAGCATGAGAAGCATCTATCTGGTTTTAATTTCAAATGAAAACGTATGGCTATTAATACATGGTAATGCCACTCTACTGTAAGAACAAAGTGTAGGTAAAACCTGCAAGCTTAATGAGGCTCAGGAAAACTAAAATTTGAAAGCAAATCTTTGAAAATCTGTAGGTAATCTTGGTTCCATTTATCATGCTTTGGCAATCAGAAAGTAAAACCAGGCTTAGCATAATGAAGAAAATCAAACAGGCGCTTTTTTCCCTGCTGATCTAAAATCACAGAAGAATATAGTAATGAAAAGGAAAAAAAAAAAAAAGGAGGAACTTCTGCCCTCCTGCTGGCACACAGGGAATCTAATTGCAAAGGTTTCTTCCTGCATTCTGAGTAGACTATGCGCGACTGGAATTTTTTAATCACTATATTTAAGCTCTACTTGGCAACACAGAACTAATGCAGTGGTCCTCTCTTGATCTGCCAGATATGTGAAGGTAACAGTGGTTGATAACTGAGTCACAAGCTGAGAGTGTGAAAGAGCCAAAAAAAATTACTTCCTTTGATATCTCCACCTGGCCAGGTCAGCAGCGCAGCACCAGCCCTGGCCAGGCTGCGGACATGCTGAGGACACCAGTGAACAACATGACTGAGGAGGCTTTGCCTGTGTTTTTTGGAGTGTGAAGTGCTTTGATGACTGCAGACCCCTAAATCTCCCAGTCACTGGAGGAGGATTGTGCCGTGCACCCCTGGAGCTGCTATGTGACAGCCTGGCCAAGCACTGCTCCCCCTGTCCAAGCATTTTTGGGGTAGACATGGGTGAAGCCCAAGATGTCATATCCAGCTGCTGCTGGGTGCTGCCCCACAGCACCGGTTACCTCTGGGTCTCTTGGCTCAGTGGCAGGGGCTGCGAACACAGAAGAGAAGCTGCTATTTGGGAATGAGGTCTCCAAAAGCCCTAGACAGTACCACTTCACTCTGTGATGGATGCTCCCCACCATGCTGCTGCTGCTCCTGCAGAGCTGGAGGTGGCCCACACCCAGATGGGGCATAAGATGTCCACAGTCCCTGCAGACGTGAAAGTGGTGGCTCCCAAACATTTCTACTCACAGCCCCATTTCCTGGGCCGCCCCAGATCCCAGCAGAATACTCTTGTTAGCAATTGATTTTCTGTTGGGCTGGAAGTCCCAGCACAGCTGCTGGGTCCCTGCATGGCATTGCAACCATCCCTTTAGAGACCATTTCTCTGAGAGCATTTTGTTTCTCTGCAGAGCCACATAGAAAGCCATCCAGCAGCCTTTAAACTACATTGTTTGGCTACTGACAGCACCGAGCTCAGAGCAGGAGGCTGTAGCATCACTGTAATGTGTCCAAAATATCTTCAAAACAGCAGGCTTGACCTACTTGTCCCTTCTCAGCTCCTCCAGCTGTAGTTTCCCCATGGAGCACAATCACAGTACGGCTCTCTTCCCTCCCAGTACTACAAAGCTGGGCTGTTTCACAACTTCCATGTCTTCTTGCCTATCTAATCAGGGCTGTGTGTGGATCCTTCAGCTAATGGTTCATTAGAAAGCAATTTTAGATTCTTGGGTGAAAGATTAAATATATAGTTGGTGCATTATTCCAGTACAAACTGTGTCTGTTGCTATGGTCAAGGAACATATGTGGGGCCATTTGGAGGTAATAGAAGTTGCTTCTATCTCCTATTCCCTTTGGCAGTGGCCAAAATTATTGTGCTTTGAAATCACTCCTTTTGCAGACAACTGGGAGGAGGGAGGACTTCTCAGCCATTCATCACTCTAAATCACATATGAGCATAAAAATAAGAATAATTGCACCTTCTTGAGCTCACTGCAATGAGATTGGACACATGCAACTAACATATATTCATATTTTGTCTCCAGAGCCAACATTACTAAGGATTTCTTTTTCAGCAGTGCCAAGTGCATGGCACTGTAAAATGGGCATTTGAATGTTGTCTGTCTTCCCAAAGGTGCTGTAAGGATCAGGACTGCAATGAGCACAAAGCATTTTAAGACGGTGCAGGCAGTGGTACAGGGCTCTTCCCATTACTGCCCTTAATTCTGCTCAAAGATGGGTGTAAAAAGAAATAAATGATCCAAAGTAAACTGCTCCAGGCAGAAGCTTGGCTGGTTGGGGCTTTCTGCCTCCCTAGACTCATGCTCTTGGGTAGGACAATAGCAATGAGCAGCTCGGGTTGTCTACTGCAGAGGGAAGACAGGGCTGTGTTTAGTCTGCCAGTGCTAGGTGTCCAGCTAGCTTCATGAAGCTATCATGATATCAGCTTGCTGTTCTCTTCTCATTATGTGGCTATTAGAGTGAATGTTCAAAGTCCAGATCTGATGAAGCCACAAAGCTCAGACTTGAATATTCCCACAACTACAGGGTTGGTCCCTGCAGCCACCTCCACCTGTGAGCAGCAGGAATGAATCACAGATTCTCCATCTCTTTCTCACCTCCTCAGGTGCCACAAGTCTGGGATGCTTTCTTGGAGACTTGCCTGGAGGTTCTTGAGCTGAAGTTCCCATGTCTGCAGCCAGGACAAACATTGGAGAAGGGGGATTTTTTTCCCCTCATGCTCATGTGACAGCCTCCCTGCCTCCTCTTAGTCTCATTTGCAACATACATTGGGATGTTAAAGCTTGCCAATAGCAGCAGTTATGAAGAAGTATCAACCCATGTAGCCTCGCAGTGCTGTGCTCTCTACAGCCCCTCCACCCACCATGTCAGCCACCCCCATCGATTCCCAGCAGCAGCGCCAGAAGGATTTCTCCCAAGACAAACATCCAATTTCAACAGAAATGCAGAATTCGAGCCCTGCTAATTGTCAACACGCCACACATGGTTTTGTGCCCTGTTAATGAAGAAAAAACAAAACCCATCTCCAGGCTGCTCTCTCTGATGCTGCCCAGTGCTTGCCTCAGCCCCTGCTGCTTTTTTTAGAAACCAGGTCTAAAAAATTGTATGTAGAAGAACTGCAGTGCCTTTCTTTATTTCTTCCTTTATAAAGACTTTCCTCAGATGAAATCTGCTGAATTTATAAGTCACAAGGGGGCTTTTTCAGGCACCAGATATGTTTTCTCCCAAGAGAAAGCTGGCAATTTAGCTGGGACAGATTCTTATGGACTCTCTTTGCTCCTGTGCTGCCCCCAGCTCACGGCTGCTCCGTACACACACCAAAAGGCAGGGCCAGCTGGCGTCTGCACACAGGTGCAGGAGGCCTGAACATGTGTGTGTATCATCCCTAATAATGGAAAAATCTGCAATTGCAGCTAGTAGTGACTATTACTGTGGTACAAATGCACACAGTGGGACAGACTCCAGCAGACCCTCCTGAAATCTTTTTTGCATGACTAACTCCAGGAGAGAGAAGCCCTTCTGCAAGAGCCAAGGAGGACTCTTCCATGTGCAGCCAGTCTAAAGCAGAACTGCTTTTTCCTCTGCAATGAGGCATTTTAACTTCTCTGTGCTGTGCCTTGCAAGGAACAAGTCCTTGCAGTGAGGGGGTTGCAGCATCCTCTGGGATCTGAGAAGGGGACAGTGACGTGGTTGTCCCAGGGCTCAGGAGGTGCTAAGGAGGGAGCTGGGTACACATGCCTATTCCATTATTTTTGCAGCACAAGGAGATGGCAATAGAGGGAGACCCACCAACCGTCCCTTGCTTGTTCCTCACATCATTATTTCAATCTGTTCCCAAATCAAGAACAGGCCACCAGCTGCCACCAGCCCGTCCGACCATGGATGCTGCCAGCAGTGGGATGCTCAGCAGTGCAGCACACCTGGCCCAGCTTGTTTACCATGACATTAGTCACTCCCTCCGTAAATCCATTGGAAAAAACCACAGCCACAGGTCCAATGCTCCAGCCTTTCTGCTGCCAGACTGACATCAGAAGCCACAAGAAACAAATGGACCAATTTTGAGGCCACTTGTACCCTGCTGTAAACAGAGAGGGTGAAGCTAAAGCAACATCCCTTAAACCTGCCTGGAAAACAAGTCCCAAGCACCTTTTAACTCTCCACCTTTGCAGGTCCCTGAGTTCATGTCATGGTTTGGCTCCTGTCATGTCATGTTTGGCCTCAGCACAGCATCGTCATTTGGGGTCTGGGAGGGAGAAGTGCTTGGGCGAAACTGAAAAACAGTCAGTGAAACCCACCCCCACCCTGGCTGGCGTTAAGTCAGTCTTGTGCATGGTATTACCTGGAAACTGCTGTTAGGATCCTTCAATGTCCACTTCAAGTTCTTCGATGAGGTTAGGAGGGGTTTACCATCCTCTCCTGTCCCTGCAGCCATCCATAGCCTCCAGCTTGCTGCCCATCCTTGGTGGGCTGGGACCCACCACCCAGCGCAGAGCCTGCCAGCATCCTTCTGCCACGGGTCCCTTGCAGCATGCACTGCCTCAGGCACACTGGTACCCCCAGATGCAAACACCTTCCTCTTCTCTAGCATCTGCTGCCTTCAGCCTCCAGTTTTCACACCCGGTCAACACTCTGCCTGTGCCAAAGGAGAGCTTGTTACCAGCCCAACACATGCCTCCCCTTGCAAATACAAACTCACTGCAGTAATGAAGCACCCGACCCCGATCTTTTATGAGTATATTTGGACTATTCCCCACTTTCACACTCAGTAAACAGCACAACCCACATGTGACCTCTGTGTTACTGACTGCTCAGTGCAGGGTCTAATAGGGACCATATGCAGCATAAATTAGCATTTACCTTCTGGGGCTTCCTCCTGGTTGCAGCAGGATGGGTACCATGCTAACCACAGCTCAGTGTGTGGTCAAAGCATGTCTTGCCTCCCCAACCTGACAGCAAGTGGCACTCTCCCCATGCAGAAGCCCACAGGCAGTGGCTGATGTGGTCCATGTGGCCCCAGGCCTTCTTCCTCTCAAAAGCAGAAGGAGCCCATCATCCAGCCGAAGAAGATTTAATTCTCTGGTACATGATGGCATGGCGCCAGTTCCCTTCTCTGGCCACTTTTCATTAACCAAAGGCAAAGCTCTGCAAAACAGAACATTTCCTAGCAAGTTCTCCTTTCCTGGTAGGTGGGGACAGGATCTGATAGCTCCACCATCCCTGTGTGGGACATGGAGTTGGATGCCAACCTCCTCTCCATTGGCCACGCACATGGGAAGGATAACATGCGTTGTCCTTGACAGCTCCCAGCACAGGCTGATTGCTGCAGGAGTGAGACCATCGAGGTTTGTGTGCTGACCCAGAGTTATGATCTAATCCCGCACCACCTCAGGACTGGTTGCCACAAGGATGCCTCCCTCCAGGAGCAAACTGAGTCTTGGCCCATGCTGTGGACGTACATGGATTTAGCCTCAGGCTGGATCTCTAGAAATTGACTCAAAGAGTCTAATAAAACCATTTTAAAATGTCTGTGTGTTATTTGTTTGTTTAAGAAACCTCAGGAGAAAGCATGGATAAATTGCTTTTCTCCAGCACGACTCCAGGTGGAGCACCTCAAAAGACAGACCAAGTCTTGTGAGCTCTGAGCAGGGATGCTGCGGTGGAATAGTGCCCTTGAGCAGCCCCGTGAGCGTGGTAAGGATGTTAAAACTGCTCTGATCATGCCAGCAGCAAGATGGCATGAACATCCTGACCTGGAGACCCGCAAAAATGCTGGCTCCATCGCAGCACTGGGACTTTTTCCAGTGACTTCAGTGGGGACCGCTGGGGACCATGGTCCTGACCCAGGCATTTGGAGCATGTCACTGAAGCTGTGAAGACACAAAACTCACCCAGTCTCACAGCCCAGGCCAGCGCCCTGTCCATTTCAGGACATGTCGCAGGAGGATAAAGTCCTAGAGTACAAGTCTTCCTGGCTTGTTTGCAACCTGTTCTCCCTGAAATAACTACAGGAGCTCCTGGGCCTTGTAGCCAGCAGCTTTTCCCAGCATAACACTAGGGAACGTATCTGAGTCGTTGTGTTTTACTTCATGTATTTATTTATTCTTCCTCATTTTGAATGTGCGATATTACAGCCACTGAGTTATAGTTACTGCCACTAATAGCTGGAAAAAGTTTAAGCCATTTACGGACATGGAAATGCTAGCTAAATAGAAAAGCTTTTGAACATTTTGCAAGACCAGCTTTAAAAACAGGATGTGCCAACCCTATCCCTATTCCTATTCTGGGATGTGTTTATCCCAGTGATAAGATGTTCCACCCTGGTATCCCTGTCATGGCAACAAAATCCCTACAAAAATTTAAAAAAACCCGAAGCATGAACATTAAGTTGAGCCCAGGACAAAAATGAAAGGAATTGCTGTGCTAAAAGGGGAAAAAATGTGCTGCAGATTTCAGTGGCACCCACTTTCTTAGGAGCACCCTTGGGGGGGGGTGTCCCCCAAGCCACGACTTACTGCTGCTTCTGCCTGCACCAAACCAGGGCAGACGCTGGGACACAGCAACATTCATATTGCGTCCTCCCCTTTTTTGGCACCACGGTGAATTAACTCCACTTCAGAAGCTGCTTTTCAGTGCAAGCAAAAAAAAAAAAAAAAAAACCCCAACCTTCTGTCACGTAGGGAGAATTTGGCGCTGTCATTTCAGCCAAAGAAGGCATGTGGAGGAAGAAGAAATGCTTTAAGTCGGGGCTGGCGACACAGAAGAGCCAATGCATTCCCCGCCGGGACTCGCCTGGCAGGTGCTAAACACAGACGTGCTCAACTTAATACCTTGTGCCGCTTGCAACATGTGTGAGACGCAGCAAAGAGGCAGGTTGATCCCTTGATATTAAAAGTAGCAGCATGATGGGTTTAGCAGGGGAGCAAAACCAAGCACGGCGAACAAAGCATGTCAGCCTTGGGATGAGGACAGGTTGCTCTGGCACGGGACATGCCACCGGCCACCCAGACAGTAGCAGAGGGTGGCTGTCCCTGCAAGCTGGTGGCAGGAGCTCAGGCTGGGGGAGAAAAATGTATTGGAAAAAATGCAGAGGAGGAGAAATAGGTTCAGAGTGGATTTTTAAATGTATTCCAAGACAGCCACACCTGGAGGTGGTTGTTGGCAGTCTCCTGATGTGGTGGCAGCCCAATTTTTGTAGGGATTTTGCTTCCTCATGAGCTAAGAGGCAATGTGGGAAGCACAGCAAAGGGGGAAACTGGCGGCACGTCCTTTAGCCTTGCAGCAAACAAGGTAAATCACCGGCGCTGTTGCTGGCAACAGACTCAGGATCTAATGATTGCTGCTGGTTCAAAGTGATGCTAACAATGTGAGGAATTTTGCTTTATAATATACAGGTTTTGAAGCTGAAAAAAACCCCTTTAAAAGTTCAGGATAAGCTTTCAGACCAATGCCTCCCACTGCAGGCAGACCCACGCCTGTGTGTTCCCAAGCCCCGGCACAGAGACATCCTTGGCCCTCCAGCACCTGGGAAGAGCACAGTGACTGTGCTGTTATTTTGGATGCTGTCTTTCAGGGTCTTCTAATTTTGGGGTACAGCACTTTTGTCCCATGCACCCCTTTGCCCTCACAGATTTCCCTACTAGACCCCTGAGATCTGCAAAACTGCGGCTGCAAAACAGACTCACAATAATGTCCTCTCCATCTGCCTCTGCAGTCCCACTATTTTGAGGAGCAGCCTGTCCGATCTTTTAATCCCCATAGGATGCAAAGGGTCATGCAGACACCAAGAAGCCCTTGAGTTGGGGACAGCTAATACATCTTGTGTGGCTCTTCCTTCCGCTCTGAGGGTAGGATATTGAAGCAGAGCATGATGCTGTGGCTCACCCGTGGTCAGGGAGGAGGTCTCTGTAAAGCTAGACACGATTCACCAGGCGAGCTCACCAGCCGCCAGGCCAGTCTTCTCTGCTGTCTCCTGATGCTTTCCTGGGAGACACCTCATTATTTATGGTTCGTCACACTCCACTCATGAATGCTCCTTCTACATTTGCTTAACAGCCCAAGCAGGCAAAACCTGCAGCGATGCGATCTCTGAAAGCACTACCTGATTAAAACATATAAAAAAATAAAACAGAGACGTAAAACTGCCAGTTTCCCACAGAATCAAATAAAATTAGTTCAGCTCAGCCTCCCCCATCTTTCATTATTTCTCAGGTAATAAAACCACTCACTATACAAGTATCTAATTGCAGGTGTATAGGAAAGCAAGTCATTGAGCTAACAGGTTACTCGGGGCAGCAGGAGGGCTCTGCCCAGTGCAGGGATGTTCTGGGGCATCGGCTCTCTCATATCGATAACTGCTATTTATACGATTCAGAGTGCTAAGCACTTTATCAAATAAATAACATGACAGCTCTCCACCAAGGGATAGGCAACAGGTGTAGACCATGACCTTGCTTGGAGCTCCATGCAGCAGCCAAAAGTCTTCTCCTTCCCATCCAGCAGACAGTGACACAGAGTCAAGGCAGATTTCTCCTCCGTCAGTGCACACACACCCGCACTCTCCTTCCCTGCTTGCATGCTCGAGAGCCACAGTCCGTCTTGCAGGACCGTTGAGGGTCCAGGGCAGCTGCCAAGGGTTGATGCGTAAAATATCCTGTATGAACTGAGCTGTTTAATGAGCATCTGTCCCCCAGGTAATGACCAGTGATGAGAACATGCTCTGCTACGGTAATGCTTGCAACATAACGCCCACCGAGGAGGGAGCTGGTAGGTGAAATGAGACAATCCTCTCTCCTCAGCTGGATCGCAGTTTCAGCCAAGCTCATCTGCATTAATTTTACACTCATTAAAATCAGTTGTTCTGTTTCTAATTCAACCAGTGCTGCCAAGCTCAAGAATTAAAAATTCATGAGCCAATGTCCATGAAAAAAAAAAAACCCATAAGTTCATCTTAAGCAGCATACTTTTTTAAAACAATCATAAAAAATGACTAGCAGCTCCTTTGTGCTTGAATCTTTCAGCTCGCATTTTCATGAGGGATAGGAAAATGAATAAAAGCTGAGATTTTTACACAATCGTGATTCCAGAGGTGGGTGCTTCCTGGAGGCAACCTCACAAATTGTATCACTTCTGATGAAAACTAAGACTGAGCAACACAGGTGGAGCTCATTTGGTTCCTGCCTGAAAACAAGTGTTATTGCTGAAGTGTCAAAAAGTCTACCTTGCAGACCCCAGGGCAAGCTGTCCACCGGGTTTTACTGCAGTGAGGTCAGGAGCCTAGAAATGACATTAGCAATATTTTTCAGCCTTGGTCTGGACAAGCACATAGAGTTCTCGGCAGCCTCCACCCTCTCTGGAGACATGACAGCAGCATTAGACCCATAACAGAGATGCAGGACATGAGACCTGGTGTAGACCCAGCCACAGGCAGCAGTGAGCAATGGGCAGAGTTGTGGGAAAAGCCAAGCCACCACATTACAACAGGTCATCCTTTGGTTGCCCTCCAGCATCCACTGCAACTCTCATGCCACCTCTGTGCCCCTCAGTCCCCTTGTCCAGCTTCCCAGCACCCATCCAGTTATTTCTGCCCTTGAAGTCCACACACAAAAAGAACTTTCCTCTCCAGCAAGCAGCCAGACACTCTCATGGATGCAGAGCAGCACCCAGGAGGAATGTGCAAGTTATCAGTAAAAGCAAATAATTAATTCTGTACACGCGAGCGACAAACTAGACATGATTTTTAATATGCTCCTAATTAAGGTCACCAATGACAATAGCTGGAGAGATGGAGAAAAAGACAATAAACACCATTTATTTGAAGCAGATGAAAACTCAGAAAGGGTTCTTCAATATTTTTTCCAATAGCCAAAACTAAACAACATTTCAGAGAGTGCCAGAGACCTCCTAGCCCATGAAAACACACAAGGTCTCAGATGGCCTTTGCTGGCCCAAGCTAGAGCAATTACACCATGCTGTCTGGGTCTGTCTCCACAAATGCTGCTATTTTCCTTTGGAAAAAGGCACCATGTTTACAAAGCAAAGCTCAAGTAGGAAAACATTGAGCCAGGCCAGTGCAAAACCCACCCTGGGAAAAGGTTAGGATTAACTCCTCTAGAGCCGAGCAGAGTTTGTTTACTGAAGAAGGAGCATAAACAAAGATGGGTTGTCAGTGAGCGCAAGCGTTACTGCAGTTATTTATAGAAGGCATTCATTTCCTTCATGATCTGGATAAATATCCATTAGCTTTCGAGGTAATTAACCAAGTATTAATTAACCTGCTGGGGGGGGGGGGGGTAAATAATGTGGACATTAATGTTTTAAAAGGAATCTTCCAGCTGAGAAAAAAAGAAAGAGAGCTAATCTGAAATTTTCCAATAAGGCCTCATTGTATTGGAAAGGAGCAACAAGCAAAGAACAGACCTGCTGGATACACTTACTGGGAACGTCAGTCTCTGCTTTGGCAACAGGAAAAAAAAAAAACAACTGTGATCTTGGCATGTCTACAGAGCTTCAGGGTGGAGAAGGGCTTGGAGTGAAAATTTAATGGGTGTTTTTCACCTGGCAGTGGCAGCACCCACCCTTTTATTGCCACCACCTCTGGGCAGGGCACAGCTGACGGGTGCCTGAGCCAAAGCCCCTGCCAGCGCAGAGCCATTCTCCCCAGGAAACCACCACACACCCTGGCAGAGTGGGCAAAGTTATTTCTCCTTCAGACACTGATGCAACAACTGGTTTTTTTCCTCTAAGTTCCCTCTAGATGTTCAAACGACAGACCAGACCCTTCTTCTACTGCAAGCAATAAAAATCCAGAGCAACCATCAGGAAATCAGAACATGCTCTGGCTATTACACACTCACGTAAATGGGAGGAGACCTTGGCCCTCTGACTCCCCACCTTCCCTCTGTCCCATTTAGGGACCATCTGAGCTAACTCTATTTTTTGGACTTCCTGCAAACCAACAGCATCCCGTGGAGAACAGTGGGACTCAGGTCAGTGTGAGCATGAGTAACATGAAGAAAAGAGAAATAGTTCCTGAAGAAGATGACTGTTTTCTAAGCAAAAGTGCCAAAATGAGATGTGACACCAAAGCTGGACAGCAAAAAGAAACTAATTTCCTGGTGGCACTGATACAAGACCTGCAAGACCACCATACCATCACTCTCCCAGCGCATTGGCCTGGGACGGCTTAGCTGCACCCCTTCTCCTCTCTGCAGAGCAAGACAGCTTCCAAGTGACATAAATCAGAAGTTTGGACTGCTTATTTTACAAACTGAGACACAGCTCTCCCATAGCCAAGGAGGCATGACGTTTAATGAAGCACAAAAGGTCCTGTATTAGATGTGGTCTTTCGGATCAACTTCCTTTGCCATGCCTGTGCTCCACCCCCACATATCCAAACCTTTAATGACTTCAAGCTCTTTTTTTTTATTTATGAAAAAGAAAAAAAAAGCATATGCAGTCAGCCTGTTCCTGCCTATTTTTAGCTTTTTTTCCCTCTGCATATTCCCCAGTTCTCTACCCACACATACCCACACTACAGACAAACTATCCTAAAAAAATTGAAAGAGGTCTAAAAAAACAACAGTAATCCAGGGCGTCATCAACTTCCAGGAATGCAAACTGGCTTAAGAAACCACAACTTCTTTTTGTTGTTGTTATTTTTTGCATGGGTTTTTTTTGTCTTTTACAATCTTCTGTTTTAAAAAATGGCATGAATTCACTCCTTCACCCTCTTCAGTCCTCTCTCTCTCCCCAGATATATTCAGAAAACATTTCTTGCCAGCCTTGTTTAGCTCACATTTCAGGGCAGAGCAAATGTGCGTGCATGGGGGGGCAGGGATGATGAGTCAATTAGGCACATAATAAAAATCTGATTCCAAAAATTTCCTTTCTGACTATGGGTGTGATGCGAGCTGCAGCAGTCACAAAACCAGTGCTGCCAGCTTGGTCCCGCCTGCCCAGTGCCTCCCTTGCACACAGAGAATGGCTTCCTACAGTGAAACCACTCTCATCCTGCATTAAATGTCATGTATGATGAGGCATCTGCCACTTAATGTGAAAGACACCATCACAGCATAATAAATCACATTGCCAGAAGGACTTTTGTGCTATCATCCATGCTCTTTTAACTATATAGCCTTCCCCTTCCGTATGCTCCCGTTCATCACCATGCCTTGCAGACCTCACATATTATAGCTGATTAACTCATTCCCAGAATAGGCAGCCGAGCTAAGCTCATTGAACCCGCTCGTCTTGCAGTCACCTCCTCTGTTGTTCCCATCACTCCAGCCGCAACTTTCTAAGTCTGCAAAGGAAAGCCCTAGAGATGCACCATTTGTCATACAGATGCCATTTATTATACAGACAGCACCCACCACTGCCTTTTCCCAGGCATGCACTAAATTGGAGGAGGTGGATGCAAGAGATGGTGCCTATTCATTCTCCTTGCAGATGGCCAAGCCACAAAGCACCCAAGTGAAGCCACATGCTTCCTTCCAACCTCCTTGACTTGGCCGAGACCCAAACCACCCACCGGTGGAGTTATGTTGGACTTGCACGTTCTCTCATAGTGCATAACCTTCTCTTATAGTGCAACTGGCCTGGCAACACGTCTAAATATGTTCATTTCCCATGTATGCAGTGCAATTTGAGAAATTTAACTATTTCAGGTTAGATTTTGATTTCATGGAATTGGTCAGGTTTAGACAAGAAAATGGAACAAAACATCCTGAGATTTAGCATGTTAGAGCAGCAGTAATTTCAAGCAGAACACAACACTGCAAAATTCTTACTAGTAAAAACCAATTCCATATTAAGAAGAGCTGAATTTTAAAACCGTCACTGTAAAACCAGCCACTTCACAACCAATAACCCTGCAGGATGCAACCAAGCTGGACATCACAAAGGAGCGCAAAGATATTTCTGGGACTGCACCAACCCTCCATGAAGCCTGCTACGAGGCACAGCAGCCAGCCATGCTCACCAGCAACTACTGACGCCAGTGGCCAACGGGACTGGGACGAGGACTGGTCTGGCTGTGCTGATCATAGTCTGGAGTAACCGAAATCACAGTGGAGTGGAAGGCCATAGGATCATGGCGTGCTTGTTTCCATCGACAACTTTACATCCCTCCCACAACGGAGCTGGCGGTTTCCTTTGTAAGACAGACTATTCTGTTGCACCAGGAGGGCCCCTGTTTAATTTTGCTCTGGCTAAATATGACCAGTTTTGTGGCTGGGTAAAGAAACTTGACTCATTTTTCAATCAAACTTGCTTGTATTTTTATTTTCCTTTTTCCTCAGCGAGCCCTGGGGACACCAGGAGGAGTCTGGGCAGGAGAGGGCTCTGAGCAGGGAGCAAGCTGTGGCTGATGGGCTGCTCCTCTGGCCAGGATAGCTCCAAACCCCAGAGAGGATGAGGTCCATGGGGGTCAGTGCCAATGCCAGCAAAACAGCGCAGGAAGAGCATCAGCCGGGTAAGGATTTATCAGCCAACCCAGACTAATGCATATATTTTCCACTGGACAAGTCTATCCTCCTCTCACCAGCACAGTCCAGCCCATGGGAGTGCTGACCCACATTATAAAACCTGGGTTTCTAGCTGCTTGCTGGAGATAGCCCATCCCAGAGTAACCAAATGCAAGGGAACAATACCACCCTTGGATCTCTCCTTTTCAGCCATGAAAACAAGTTAACATTGGTGTAGTTAGAGAGTGACCATTATTTGCCATTGAGCTTCATAAAAATGTGAGGAAAGATGTATGCATTTTAATTAAGCTCCAGGGGAAAAATATGTACCTGGCTAAATTACAGAGAGATGAGCTCATTACTTCATCCATGTCTCAGTCTGCTGCCTATTTTCCTCTGCAACAAAATGATCAGCCTAGGCTGCAGTCAATGACTTTAAAAAGCAAATAATCCTTCCAAAAGAACCAGGTCAGCACTTTATAATTTCTACATCTCTGAACTGGGAGTCTTCATACAGCCACGTTTCTAGTGAGACTAATGGGCAAGTATTCAAAATATTAGAAATCTGAGGGGGAGCACTCCCCAAGTCAGGGCATCAGGAGGGGACCCCAAAGGAGCTAGCTACAGATTTTTCCAGCAGCCAGACAGCTCCTGCAGCTGCCAGACTTTTCCATAGATTGCCCAGCTCTGACTTTCTGCTACGAAACAGCCTAGGCCTGAGCTGCCCTTTTCATCTCAGGAATGCACAGCTGCAAAAGTGAGGGCTCAGTTCCTCCTGCAGAACGTGGCTCCAGGAGTCCAGATTTGTGTCCAAGCCATTAAGGCCACGCTGTGATCAGAGTCACATTCATACTCACTCTGCATACAAGTGAGGGAGGGGTAGGTGGGGGGTGCAGGCACCCAGTTGTCTTTGGGTGCATGGGAAAAAGAAATAGCAAAACCTGCCTGGAGTTTGAACAGCAAAGTAAAACAACCTAAACCCTTAACTAGATCCAGAAAGTTTTAGGGCGTAGAGAAAGAAACAGCAATCATCAGCAGCCTCCTCTCCCCCGAGAGTTGGCTGAGCAACCTTCCACATCAGAACACCCAGATCCCCTGTGAGAGTCACTATACCTCTAACAGTGTCAGATACAGTGTCTGTGGGCTTTATAAAAGCTAAATAATGTGTTTGCTATTATTGCTCCTTGTATGATTAGATGAGAGCAGGTAGATCTCATGCTTCACGGTGCTTTCGATAGTCCCAGGCGTCAGGGAGGAAATCCCACGTGCCCCTCGATGGCACTGCACAGCTGGATGCACCAAGATCCCTCCCCAGCCAAACGCTTACACGTGGCTAATTCCTGTGGAAGTCAGTGAAGCATATCTATGTCCTTAAAGTTAAGCACCTCTTTAAGTATTTTGCCAAACAAAGAGTCTTGCAGAGTGAGCCACGAAGGTGACAGAGATAGTGCCTTCAGCTTCATTCACCACGTGGGGTGGGCTGATGGCACATGTGTGATGCCTGGTCCAGGAAGGAGAGTGCTCAGCGCAGCAATGGGACTGGACCTTTACAACATCTTTACGGTTAAGCAAGTGCATCGCTGAGCTGGGGCCTCATGTCCTTCTTTTGGCAGCTTTATATGCCAGCCCTGCCCAAGGTGGGACAGTGGCTAGTGGTAGTACAGTCTGGGACAAAAACCTTACATTTCACAAAGAGCTGACAAAATTGGGCAACATCTCTACCCGTCCCTACCAGTGACATGGTCTTTGCAGGCAGGGAATTGAACCAGTCCCTAGAAGCTGCAAGACCCAAGACCACAGGTCTCAGAGATGTTGCATGTCGAAGCTGTGGAGGTTTAGCTTTGCCTAGCACTGACACAGGCTCCCTGCGTTTCCCGTCCTGCTGGGAAGAGCTTGGCTCCAAACCCAGCGGGCTGACCACAAACCCTGTCTGCATGAACATATTTGTTAAAACACTCATTCACACTGTAGCCACGGTGCTGGCTGGAAGAACATATATCAGGCTTTTTGTCAAACAAAACCCACTCCAACTGTCTGGGAAGACAGCAAAATCTGCCATCGCACTGCTTTGAAGGGTTTACAGTTCACTGCAGCACTTTATATCTGCAGTTGTTTCCATAACCAGGTCCAAGAGAGCCTGTGAACAGGAAGGAATTAGGCACTCATGCAAAGACCATTAAAGTCAAGGGGAATCTTTCCATTGACTTGAGAGCGTTTGGCTCCCAGCCCTGGATATCAGGGTCTGTTCTGCGGGATTTAGAGCAGGAAATGGGAGTATGACTTTGCAGGTTTTCTCAGCATTTGTTACAGAGTTTAGCACAGAAGTTCTCTGTGCCCATTTCCCTGCATGTGAATTAAGAAGTGACTGCTCATTGGAGATGCAAGGCCCTAATCGACCATCTTTCTGTTCATTCTAGGCACCTCCTCCACCCTTCCTGGGGTAGACAGACCTAACACCATAACAAGTTGGACTAGCTCATTCCTTTGGGCAACAAGATTTATTTATGGGTCCTGACATGTCAGTCCCTGATGCAAAACCCACTTACAATGTGTCAGTCCAAGAAGCAAAAATACTGCAAACCAGAAGCTTCAGCAGGTCTGGAAAGCTTGTTAATCCAAAATTCAAATTCACATTAGAGATGAACCTAATACTGGGATCTAGGCAGAATTTCACTGATTTCAGTTCTGCCTGTTCAGTTACAGCCAACAGTTTTGCACAGGAATGTACCGTCTTCTGATGGAGTGCAGGAGCACGCACCAAAATGACAAAAGATCTGAGCTGCCTCCATTTTCACACAAAGAAGCAGAGATCTGCATTACTTGGGACTTAACCTCTGGAAACCAATGCTCTCCAGGGAGTGTCTTCCCAGGCACCCAAAACTGCCAGCACATGAACCACAAAGCACTCCGGGAAACTTCAATGTCTTTTAAAATACATCTAAGATCCTAATTTCCTGCTAACAAGAGCAGGGATGCTTTTCCTGGCTTGCAGTGAGAGAGCTTGTCAGGTGAGTTTAGTGAAGTGCTGTGCCTAGGTGTCTGCAAATCAGGGGTGGAAGGCATTGGCACGAGGGTGCTGCACTTGAAGATGCTTGTTCATCTTCTGCCTCAACCCCATGCCCCCAGCTTCGTTCAGCACTATCACTTCATTACCTCCTCTCACGATAAAAGCAGGGAGAATATTTCTGCATTCCACATGCCATGGGAAAGGTCGTACAAAGACTCCAGCGAAAGCGAAATGAGAAGGCTTTGACTTGACACTAGAGCGAAGGCAGCGAGCCTGGCCAGTGCTACGCTCCCATCAGCCCGGGCTGCTCAGGCCAGCGAGGATGCTGTGTGCTGATGGCCATATGCTGCTGTGCGCTTTGCAGGAGGCAGCACCCAGCGCTTAGAGACGTCCTTCCTGCTCCTCATGGGCAGCATGTGCCTGGGAGAGGAGCAAGGCTGTAAACAACGAGTTATTCAAATCACGGGCTTAGGGAAAACCTCTGCCTCCTGGCAGATGCTCATTACTTGGACTGGGTTTAGAAAAACAGAGGTGACCAAGCCCTGCTTCAGCCTTCAGTGGGAAATACAGAGAGACAAGTGTAAGCTTAGCTTCAAGAAATTTAAGCCCAGAAAGAGGAGAAAGGAGGGTGGAGAAGGAAACGCATCCTAATGCCAGGGGTAGTCCAAACCAATTCTGCACAGCTGAGCTCTGCCAACATATCTGGATACAACAGAAACATCTAAAGAACAGATTGCTTTTGGTGGCTGCAACCTCACGTAGACAGTGCCATGTTCAACAGGATGGGCTTCGAACAGCGAGTGTCACTTTGCTAAGAAGACTTGATAGCGGTTTGACTCGAGAGCGATGTGTCGGTCCAAAGATCACCTCTGCAGAGTGGTGGTCTACAGGCTCCCTGTGCGGGAGCATCCGTCCCCATGCCCAGGCATCTCCGTTGGCCTGGAGGGAGATGCAGTCACCCCACCACGGGAAGTCAGGTGTGGTTTCTTTTGTTTCCAGCAGGATGTGGTTTTAGGAAATGAGCTTTGCTACCACCTGCTGCAAGTTCACTGGTTTAGTGGGACAAATTGCCAAATTTGACAGGAACTAGGGTCTCATTAGCATGACTGAGGCTTTGGCAGAGGCAAGGTTTCTCAGCTTCCATTTATAGGATGCGCTGAGAGACGCCGTGGCAGGAGTTCAAGGCAGGGCGATGTGCACCGCTGCATTATGAAGTCTAGACAGCGCTGGAGCCCTGCAAGCCTCATGAATGCCTTTTCCCTGCCCTCGCATACTGTTCAAAACCCAGCAGCATTCCTCAACCAGGAGCAATCCGGGGAAATATTTAATTCCCTTGTTCAAACAGACCCTTTTGCACCATTGCCTCCCTTGAAAACCTCCACCTCCAAAGCTCTGCCTGGAAAATGGGAGGTTGCCAGAGTTGCTGCATGCATGCCAGCATGAACTCTCATTTGACCAAATGCTGCCAGGCTCCTCAGAGGAAGGATGTAGAGAACAAAAATTTTTAAAACTGCCTAAACCCCATGTTTTTATTCCTACCTGGAATGAAAATGGCACTTTTGGAGCAATTCTTGAAATATCTGCTTTTAGCTAGTTTTACTCCTCCTTTTTCCTCACTCTCAGCTGACCAGGAAAACCCACCTGCCTGAGATTTCACTGCCTCTGTAGACCTCCAAGCAGTGCTCCCTCCTCCATTAAAAGACGCCCAGCTGAAAAGTGTCCAAGCAGCTGTGCTCATCAATATCTCCAGCCAGCCTCAAAGAGAGCAGGAGACATTTTAAACCTAAACCAAAAATTAAAACCAAAGTAGTTTTAATTTATTGGAAGATTTCTTTTGGGCCTTAACCACTAAATGCACTTTTCATGAGCTGAGGGGCAACTTGTGCTTAGATAGCATTTCAGCAGCTCCTGAAATACAACCTGGGTGCAAGGCTAGGGGAAATGGGGCAGCACTTTCCTGCCTATCACCAGAAACAGGGAGGATGTCTGGGCAATACTTCCCCACCTTTAACTGTTCAAACTGCAGCAGGGTCTGGTGGCAAGGACTCAGTCATTCAGCAGCAATTCAAAGGACAAAATAGGATCAAATGATGATCCTTTAGAATTTGTCAGGCTGCCTCTGACTGCACACCGAGCACGTACACTCTTTCCTTAAGTGGATTGATAAGCGCTCTGAATCAGTATTAACACATGCCAGATGCTGGGGAATCATCTCCCACTTATGGCAATTATGAGGATGTCCCAGAATCCAATAAAGCAACTGAGAAGATGAGCATCTGGTGGTGGTTGTCAGGCCCCGACACAGTGAGATAAATCTATGTAATAAAGAGGTGTGATTTTTTTTTTTTTTTTTTTCACTTGAGTCATATGCCATATAGGACTTGATATGTGTGATTCCTCCTCCTCCCTTTAGGGGTTCTCCTCAGGAGGAGGTGAGCAGAGCATCCTTCCTCCAGTGGGATGCTGAGCTGCGCTCCCCTAACCCTGCCCTTTCTCTGCTGAAATGCAGCTATGCTATGTTGAACCCCCAACCCCATCAGCATTACCCAGCCACAGTTCTTCAGAGGGAACTGTGCAAAGCAACCCTGCACAGCCATCAAACAGCACCTCCAGCCAGAGAATTCACCAGGTGGGACCATCTTCCTCTCTCTGACCTTGTCCACTCCATGCTTCCAGCCAAGGGCAAAATCCCACAGCTCGAGATAAGAGAATCCACCATGTGTTCAGATTTGTTAAGATGTACAAAGTGGTGAAGCAGTGAAGGTTACTGCCTACATAAATGAGCCAAAAAATAATCATCATGCACAGGGAATGCTGGGGATTACACAAAAGCAATCCCATCTAGTGCAAACACGGGGGCAAACATGTAGCTGAACAGCATTTTAAAAATACTTAATAGATGCTTCCTAGAAGTAATAGCCAGCAAATTTTACCCATGTGCAAGGCAGCAGAGCTGAGCTATATTTAATAGAGGCAAAAAGATAAAAGTAATTTCCAAAGGTCTGATAAAGCAGACTCTGTGCTTAGATATACTTCAGTACATCTTTATGCAGTAAATGGCAGTGTAGCTACAAGGATGTTTTTCTTGGTTTGGATAGCAATTCAGGGACTCATTGGTTTCAAGGTCAGAAGCAGCCATTAAAACATCTCATATGAGTTGCTCTCCACCACAAGCCAAAATGTTTCATCCAATAACTGAACAGGGCCGGAGGTTTGATAATTTAGAGCTATTTGCAATGAGTGACACACCAGCCTTCACCCACAGGCACGGCCAGCCTAGCTTCAGCCATTCTCGCTGCCAGGGCCTTTCTCCCACAAAGGCTGCTCTTTACTTCAGTCCCTGCCCTCACAAACAAATTTTACTCCCATTTTCCTTCCCAGAGCTTTCTTACATGTGGAAAATGAGCTGAGGAAGAGAATGGCAAGACGAAAAGTGGGTGAGCAAACATTGGGGACCATCAGTGCCAGCAAATGCCACCCATCTAGGACCATGTGCTCATCTCAGCAGGCCTCAGCAATCACAGAGAGCATCCTCCCAGGCTCCCAACCCTTCAACCCTCTGAAACGCATCCTACCAGGAAGACTTCAGAAGACCTCCAGACACAGCTGTGCCTGGAGAACCCACTCCTTTTTTTCATTCCATTTTCCTTTGGGCTTTTCCTAAAGCAGAGCTTTTTCTCCATGTAATTTACTACAGACATCTGAAAAGAAGCATGACCAGCCTCTGTTGTAAAAGCAGCATCCATTGAAAAAGCACTGAGCAGACTCAAAGTCACATAATATACTTAGAGTGTCACTTACAAGGTTAACATTGAAATAATTTTAAAAGTCAGTTTTTATGTAAATTTATGCTCATTGTTTACTTTTGGTAAGATTAAAATGCTTGGCATCAGTTCCAGGTTTTCAGGACTGTGGATGCAATTTGCAGAGGGTGCCTGGGAGAGAGGGGGATGTTTTTTCCTAGAGAATAATACTGCTTGTCTGAAACATCTTAAAGGCTCTGAAACCATCATTCTGGATCCTGGCTTGTGTGAAAGCCAAAGTTAAAAAAATTACATTTGAAGTCAAACTTGCCTTATTCCTTTCAAGAAGCTGCTGCTTTTCTTTTTAAACTTTAGTTTAAATTTGATCCATTCTGTGTTTGAGATCTGCCCTTCCCTTTGTGTACACACTACCTGGGCTAACAAGTTCCCCTTCTATCACTTGGGATCTTTGACAGCACAGTGCTACAACTACATCAACTACATGACATACACTTTTAACGTCCCCATTATGGGACATTAAAATGGGCTTTAAAGTATGAATTTAATGACTTAGGATAAAATTTAGAACATACGCAGTATTTTACTTTAAAAGCATTGTGTAAATATTTGAGGAATTAATGCACAAAGTCCCATTGCAGGGAACACAGTTAAGATATTTTGACTCCCATTTTTCAGAAAGTGTATCTGTGACAGAGCTTTCCTAAGAGTTTGTGCAAAGTGCTGTCAGCAGGACCAGCTGCAAGGCTGTGCAGAGAAAGGTGCTGTGCTTTTGGGGACCAAAAAGGTCCAACCGCAGAAACCCAGGGCTCAGCATGGCCAAGCCACCCTGCTCCTCCAAGGAGCGCTCAGCTTAACTAAACCAGATCATTTCACCTGGTCTAGGGACCTCTACACTATTTAATTAAATACAGCGTTAACATTGCCCAAAACCACAGAGCAAGGTTACAGTGGGGTGTTTTGCTCCACTGAGGTCCATGCACAGGAAGGAAAGGGAAGAGCATGTGTTTGCCCAGCTGGATGCCTTCAGAAAATACATCCATCTCAGTGCCTCTGGGTATGTGACTGTAAAGTGCTGAACAACAGGAAATCGTTTGACTTGTATCAGACCAAATCCAGAGAGTATCAACCCTGCAATTAGCTATAATTAGAAACCCACGCCCTCAGGCAGAATCCATACACACCCACACATGCTCAGGTGATAAAACGATGCTGGTAGAGAAATGCATGATGACCACTTCTCCAAGGGTTGGCCCACGTGCTCACTGTGGGTTCCTGTCCCCCACGAGGTGCAGGAGCCAACCTTACACCAGGGCTTAGCCATGACCTCCCAAATGCTGAGCAAGGAAACGGTTTGTACCATGGAGTCTTTACAGCTAAGCCTCCCAACCAGCCAGCTCCCTTCCTTGCTGGCCGAGTAGCCGTCCCCTGGCCAGCCATGCCAAGTATCAGGCCCAAATTCCCCTTGGATAAGCATATAGGTTATTTTTTTAAAGCGTCTTTCTGCACTGTAACTTTTCTGTCCTTAAAAAGAAAAGATAACCTGCTGATGTGAGATCCCATGGTGGGCAAAAATTAATTAATTCTCCAGCCTCCATTCCATCCATCTTCAGCCCTTCCTCTCTACCATCACCAGAATACCAAAGGACTCCTAAACAACAAAGTGGATGTGGCCAAACCCAGTGCTATTATTGCATTACTAATGCCCCTCGGAGCCTGTGCCAGCTCTCAGAATAACATCCGGAATGTAATGGGGGAAGCTCAGTCCAGACAAAGAAAGATTAAATTGTCACTTTATTTTCAAGGAGATTTTGCACTTGTGATTCCCTGGCAGTTAAGACGCATTTTGAAAGCTCCCTACTTAACTGTGTCTCCAGCTAAAGCTAAACATTGCCATATGAGCAAAAAAACCCAGTGCTTATGAGGTCTTGGTACTTAGGGATCTAGTAAAATGACAGCAACCTCAGCTGTAATTACTGCCCTGTAATCTGCATGTCATGAATAACTACATAATTCAGCAATAGCTGCAATCACTGCACACAGTTATTTGCTCTTTGCGTTGAAATAAAATGGTGGGGAAGATGGACAGCAATTGAGAGCTGTGTAAATATTCAGTAATTTTCAACCTTTTTCTATCAAGACCCTTAATATTTTTCCTGTGGAGGCCCCATGCAACAACTAGAGCAAAGACACACACATGCTTTCCTCACCAAGCTACCTGCTGCGTGCCCTCAAAACCACCCATCAGCCCCGGTACAAGCTGAGGGCAGGAAAGAAAGGTCGGTAATTTGGAAAAGGAAAATAGACTTTAACCACAACTAAAATTGAGTCTTTCCTCTTGCAGTTCTTTGAGCCATTTGGTTCACAGATGTTTTTAACAGCTTTCAGAGCATGACAGTCAGAGCCAACAGGGCACCCACACCATGGCCAAGGGGAAAAATTGCTATTTTGATGTCACTTTGGGTGCATGGACTAAATGTTCATGTTTTGTGCAGTGAAAAAGTATTGAATATTTTGATCTGGAAACCATGAGAGGCCCTGTCCAACCAACGCAACACAGTGCCAGGGTGGAGGAAGAGAATGAACACCTCTTGTACCTCCCAGCTCTACTAGGAAAGGTTATTCATCACATCTTTGCACATCAGCTGGTTTCCTCTATAACTTATTTTTGATGAAACAACCCAGGTTATCTCTGCAGCCAAGGTCAGCTCTTTAAAATTCTTACAGCCAGCTGGTACCTTCACTGGAATGAGATGGGAGTGCTCGCAGGAGCAGGTCCATGGAGACACCAGATGGACACCAACCCTGGGCGCAGGTGATGCTGAGGTTGACACCAGCCCAGGAGCCACAGCTCTCCCATGCCAACAAGATCGACTCACACCTGTACAGCAGGAGGCCCCAAGCTGCAATTCCCATGAGGCAGGTACAGACCAACCTCTGAACCCACCCAAAAAGAAACCTTTCCATGTTCTCAGAGAGGTCAAGTCCAGCAAAGCCAAAGCTGTTGCACAGACAACACAGGCCTCCTACAACTGCAATTCCACCAAAGAAAATCACATCAAGAGAAATCTCCTGACTGTGCTAAAACATCCCACACAGGATGGCATCCCCAGCATGTGACTTAAACACAATGATTGAATGCTCCACTGCAAAACAGAAAGGATAAGGCCAGATTCAAGATTTTCCACTGCTAAATCCACATGATTCTGGAGGTTATAATGGATGTTTATTAAATTACATACAGTTCAACTCTTCCTCTAATACTGTTAGTGCTTGCAAATGCCTCTGTGTTCATATTAGCGGCAGAGATGGACAAAATGGTCATTCAGTGATCTCATAGCTCCTTCTTTCCCAGTATCTCATTTGTTCATAGACTGCAGAGTCCCTGGCATTAATAATTACTTATTTGAAATTAAATGGAAGACTGGGGAGAGGAGAAAAATCTTCCTGGGTGTGGCAGACTTCTTTATATCTTGCTAAATCTCCCTCCAGAGCTGTTGGTGCTGAGACACAGAAAATCAGCCAAGTTGAGGACCTCAGCACTGCACACTGGAGGAGTGCAATAAGAGCTGCAATACAAAATGCTTTCACACCCAGGCCAGGAGAACCGTGCATTGAGCTGATGAGTTTTCACTGACAGAAACCATGCTAAACTCCAGCTGGCTCCACTGAGCAAGAATCAAAATCTGAAGGCAATTTTCATATGTGACCTAAAACACCTCTCATGGGAGCAGAGAAATGGTGTAAAGGAAAGATGAGCCAAAGGATCCCACTTCCTTGAGCAAATTTGGATCACGGGAGAGAGCATGCGGAGGTGACCTTTTTGTGAGACCAGCACCCATGTAGAGGGGAGGTCCCTCATCCCTCTGAGCCCAAACCTTCCCTCTCCCAGCAGTGATGCTCCACCCATCACTCTCTGGCCTTCAGAGATTGCCCTGGGGTGACAGACAGACGCAGAGGAACATCTGGAGCAGCAGCAAGCAAAGAGAAGATTTAAGCAGTTTGCAGGAACAACTGGGGCTTCTCTCACTGCCAATTAAACAGTTTCCCTGACCATTTTTTGTATGAAGATTAGACATCCGTACACATCAATGTGGCTCTGCAGTTCCATCAGCCAGGACACAAACAACAAGGGCTCCACAGCCTTTTGTTTCCCACCATCACAGAAGACTAACTACCAAGAGCAGAAAGAAATACTCCCTCTCTGTGGTTATTGCACACAACAGATGAGCAAGTCCATTTCATAGGCATTTGCCTCTGGAGGAGCAACAAAGGCAGAAATTAAAAACCCCAGAACAAGCACAAACCCCCGGCAAGAGCTCTTGTGTTATGCCCAGTAGCTCACTGGAGAAATGTGATGCTATAGAAATACTTTGGCTCCAGCTGAATCCATGTGTGAACATGAATTAAGTGGAGTAATCCATTGTGCATTGACTTACACCACAGGCCCTAAGATTCAAATCCATGTTCTTTCCAAATTACTGTGATTTTCAGCCTATCTCCTGTGATGATGTACATAGCTAGCCTGAAACTCCCCTGTGGCACTTTAATAAATAGTTTAACCTGAGATATAATTTACTAAGATTTAAGTGTGCGCTCAGGAAGATCTATTTCTGTTGCAAGAACTTGTACTAAAATTGGCATCACCTGTCTCCAAGGCTCTCTCTACTGAGCATACTCTGCTTGGGAGGAGAAGTCTATCTATATACCCTTTCGCATGGACCACAGAGGTTTGCAAATATGGAGAGAAACAAGGTCCAAGATGTTTTCCACTCTTGGAGGTCCTAGGAGAGGAGAAAAGTGACCTTCTCAGGGCCTGTCCAGAGACCCTGGCTGCACACTGGTTATCCAGGCTTTCATTGCAGCACACAAAACTTCACACTGCTGGGACACGGTGCAGAAACAGAAGCAGAAATAGGCATAGCTGAAAGTGATTAATATTGCCCTAAATCCAAGCAAAATATGCCATGTAGGAGTGAAGGATTAACCACCAGAACCTCCAGACCAGGTGCAGAGATGGCAGCTCACCCCTGCTCACCTGGCTGAGGTTACCAGCTTGTCCCCGTGTCTCCTCTTCATAAGCTGACCCCAACACCCATCCTACTCCTTTTCTGTGCATTCAACCTGCTTCAGACAGTAGCTTTGTTCAAGTGCTTTTCTCGGCCACTATCAGGAAAACCTGCTAATTTGACAATGTACCTGAAAAATCAGTGCTGTTGTAAGCAGTCCAGGTACTTCTGTTTTCACCCTGTTCTCCATATCAACCTTTTCCCTTCAGACAGCAACTTGCTTTCTGCTCTACACGGTATTTCCTGCCCTGGTGCTCACCCATTGGTGGTAACTAAGGGTTAATAAGGAAGTCAAGGAAGCACTGAGTTGAATAACAGCTGAATTTTCTGCTGATAAGAGACTCCTCCTCCTGAGCCTCATTAAAACTATCCTGATTATTTTCTTGCTTTAAAAAATATTTTATTGGTCGTTCTCCAGCAAGACAGTGAGTTTTCTGCATCCCCCCAGTGCAGGGATGAACCAGCTGTAACTGACCCCTAAAGCAGTACTAGAGGGCAGATGAAGTCAAAGATCATTGTTCTGGCTCAAGAACCCATGTTTAAAATGCTAAAGGTATTTTATACAGAGACATTTGAACCTACAAGAAATCCCCGTGCCATAATTGCATCTTAATTTGATCTGAACATACAATTGTGCTGAAGGCAGACACAGGCTCCTCCTGGGCGAACACACACAGGCTCAGCGGCTCTTTGGCAGCGTGCTAATTTTCTGGTAGTTCAAGAGATTCACTGATTCTCCTTATTTTACATTCTACTGGTTAAAAAAAAAGAAAAAATCTCAACATTACTGTTGACTTCCAATGAAGTGAGAAAACAGGAAGCAAAGCTGACAAGCAGTTAAAGCCCAAATAGTTTAAGCTGTTTTCATGGCAAGAAAGCTGGAGGGACCGGCAGGCAATCAATCTGGAGGTCGATCGGCCAGATCCAGCAGACACATCTATTCTGGCATCATTAGAAATGGACCAGTTGTCCTCTTGAGGTCCTTCCCAGTGCCTCCATTTGTTCTGAGTTTTTTTTTTAATTTATGCTGCATTTATCACAGAATAAGCTATTTAATAAATTCTTGTGGCATAGCTCCCTACACGAGCACTCTGTTCCAAAATCGTTACTTTTATTACCAAATACTATGTCCACAAAGAGAGGTCCCCCAGAAGAGTTATTGCAAAACAGCCCGCTCCCAGCAGCCAGTCGCCAAGCCAAGGTTAAGATGACCCCGGTGAGTGGCAGAGATTAATACGGTCAGGAAGGGGAAAAACAAATACAAACACAAAAAAAAAGATTAAAAAAAAAAAGCTCAGGAAAAGCTGAACAGGGCTATGGTGCCACAAAGGCTGCCTGGGAAGAGGAAGGATCTTCCCCACCAGCTGACATTGTGCTTATACACACACCTACAGCATCCTTACCTAGCAGGAAGCAACAGATTGCTGCTGCAGTTTGCTTTTGACCATCCCAATTTATTGGTGCTTTTTAATTATCAATTTTAATTGCAGATTAAAATTGCTTTGAAAGAGCTTTTCCCGCTCCCCTCAGTAAAACAAACAATACTGAAAACCAGTTTGTGACTGAGAAGTTTGGTCCCTTTCCTTTTCTTCCCCTTGCAGTTTTGAAACAGGAGGGCATTTCCAAAAAAACAAGGTGTACAGGGGTGCTGGAATGAAACACTGAATAATAATAATAATAATAATAATAATTTGGCATCAGTTTTCTTTTTGAATCTTGTTACTAAGCCCCAACCCAAGCAAGTGCATGGTTGACTGAAGTTTGGGGGTCCCAGCTCTGCCCCCCAGCCTGCCTCTGCATGCAACTGTGAATGAGGTCTGAAGCATTCTGGAGTTCAGGGCTCCGGGATCTCCTGCCCTTATTCCCACCCTGCCCTGACACAACCATTGCCTTGGCGGAGATGCCCCCACCAATGAACCAGCCACAAGCAAATTGCCCACACAACCCTGAGGTTGTGGCTGGTTTTTACCCTTTTTCTTCTTAAGCTTTTAGGGAAGGGTCGGGGAGCCACCATCTCCTCCATCATTTTCCTCCATCTCCCTCTGCAGTGCCCTTTTCACCTGAAAACACACAAAGCCAAAGTCTCTCCTTCATCCCGTGACTGATCCCTTGGCGCTTCCAATGCCACCCAAGGTCTTTCTCAAATCCACAATCTCGCCTATAACAATATGTCCCCAGGATAAACTAAATGCATCCATCCTTACCTGATTTAACAGTTTCACTTTATCTTCCTACTAAAAAACAGCCATAATTTTACAGCTTGTCTGCCTGCGGTTTTCACTGGGACAAGATGTGCAATCGTAATAGCAAACACCAGCCAAGATTGTATAGTTTCCTTTAAATAATTTAAAGCACTGTTCTTGCAGACAAAGAGGAGTCAGCCAGCCTCATCCATGGGGGGCATAATGTACAAACTACATTTAACTCATGAGACAACTTATTATCTACTGAAAAATTAATGCTTTTCTCTTTTTTTGAGAATATATACTCTTGAGGATAGAGGTGTCCCAGTTGCTATTGCAGCCTACTATGCCCAAAAAACAGGGATTGGCTATTTTCTTTTGTGGTCTGGATGAACTGGTACTGGGCTGGGAGTCAGAAGTTTGCATCCATCTGTGATTTTCCCATCAATGGAAGAAAGCACAAAGCCTTTCATTTTCTGTTTTGTAAATAGTCCCTGTCTCATCCACTGACATGCTCTTAAATCATTATATAGGGAGTCCCACACCAACCCTCAGTGTTTTTACTAAGAAACTGGTGGGCAGATGAGCCATTGCAAGATTTGGAAAACGTTACAGCAGTTTTGGAGGGAGGTTCAAACCCTCTGTCCTGGGTTTGGGTGCCTGGCCCAGCCAACGGCTGGAAACATCTGTGCCTCTTCCCAGCCCTTCTGCTTGGTTTCCACTGCACTGTCTGCTAACAACAGAAAAAAATAATAAAAGTTCCTCTCTTTGAAAGCCATTAAAATTAATAAAACCTCTGCAAACAATCTGCATTTTATCTTCTTAGTGGCTCTAAACCCTCCACTTGTATCCAAAAATAATTGCACTCAGCAAGGGTTGAAGAATATTCTTTTCAAATCATGGACCAGATGTTCCACTGAGACCATTACACAGTTAAATACCAATAAAAGTAATTCAACAAACTAAATACTGATTAAAGAATGCGCACACACAGCCCAGCATCATTTGCAGACAAGAAATGTGATGTGCTGTTATTTAACCTTTAGCGACACAAACGCGCTGTTCCCTTCCTCCTTGGCAAAGGCGACGCCAGTCAGCGAGTCCGGCTGTTTTGTTTTTACTATCTTGGAAATCAGATCTCATAAACTCAACGCAAGCTGAGCCACTGGCTGGACAGCCAAAAACCCAGGGTTGCTTAAGAGGTCAATGCTGTTTTCCAGTCCAGCCCGGCACGACCAAGACAAAAAGCTCATGTTACCCGCTCTGCAGGGGATGTACAGGCAGCAGTGAGAACAGGCAGCCCTGCCCACGTGCTGGGTTGAAGGCAGGTCACTACCACCTTCCTCCATGAGCTCTGCTTGTTACAGACCTTTTTTTAGGCTCCAAGGTTTGATGTCCACCAGCTGGACTTCATGGGAGAGCACAGGAAGTGCAGCCAGAGCCTTCGCAGACCCCGAGCACAGGGCATGGGTTTCATGACTTGCTCACCATCCTGGGACAGGCTGGTCTGGTGTTGGGATCGACCATAGGAACCCACCACAGCCACCCAAGGCTTTGCTGTAAATGCATACACCAGCTTCGGGGACGTTTAGAGGGAGAGAAGTGAGAGGGAAAAAGCAAAGCTGTGCTGGAGGAGACAGCCCAGAAATGGCCCCAACACACAACAGCCGCTCTCTTGGACCATGAAGGCAGTTTCGTCTTGTTTGTGCTTAGCAGTGCAAAAGCTAATTGCCAAGTAGGATAGGAACCGCCCGGCCTCCCAAGCCCAGAGCAGCTGAGAGCTTGCTGAGGCCAAGGGGATGAGCCTTGAAGAGCAGCCAGGAGAGGTAGATGGGAGGAGAAAAATGAAACCATGAGCTGATGGAAGCTGCTGCCAGGGCCTGGCAGGTTAGACAGGGAAGCATCAGGGGGTGTTGTGCCTGGGGCACCTCTCACTTCTGCCTTTCCTGTCCTGCAGCAAAGGAGGCTTTAGACCTCATTCCCACTTTGCATGTTTCCCAACGCTTCCTTCTATATCCTATAATTGCATTTTTGTACCAAAAAATCCCCTGGAGCGAACAAGCTTCCTCTCTCAAAAGATTCATCTCCAATGCAAGTGGAGAGGCACTAATTGCCCCATCAGTGTCTCCAGGGCTTTTCTCTGTATTCTCAACTAACAAAAATGTGTTCTTAATTTAAGCAGTTAGCCCAAATATTTCATTTTTCATTACAAGCTGAGGCAGAGCACAAGACAGCCCTGAGCAACAGCAAGCTGGGAGATGCGCTTTGGGGACAGGGACCACAACTCCCTCTGCCCTCCCCAGCTGCTCACAGGCAGCGCTTTTATAGGCAGCGCTGCTCCCTGATTGGCCCTTCCTGGCCACACCTGTTGGGTGGGGCTCCCAGCCCATAGCTCCACCCCCAGCCCATGGCTCCTCCCCCCAGCCCAGGGGCTGGCCATGACCCCTGCCCACCACCCCTGCCTGCAGTCCTTGCCTGCACTGCCGGACGTTTTGCAGCTGGCAGAGGGGGGATCTGCTGCTCCGAAGGCAGGAGGGGAGCTCACACCGTGTGCAGCCAGCCAGAGGGGTTTGGGTCCAGCAGCCGGGCTGGGAGCGGGCACTCGGCCCTGAGAGCAAAGGGGAAAGGGGGGATGAAACCCCACGAGGGTCTCGGACACCTCCCTGAGCCCTGAGCGCAGTGCTGGCACATCTGCGCTCTATCTGGGACCCTCCCTTGCCAAACATCCGGGTCAGATGCAGCCGCTGAACATCTGACGTCGAGTGGGAGCCCGAGCCAGCAGCTCTGTCTCCCGAATCATATTAAGGGTGGAAAGGGCATGTGAGAGGAAGGCAGCAGAGGTGGCCAGCTCCAGACAGGCTCCCACTGGGCTCCAGCTGGGACTCACAGCTGAAGCCCCACAGAGGACAGGAGGGAGCAGCCGGACACACAGGGACAGCCCCGCGAGCCTCAGCCACGGAGCCAGCCAAAACCGTCTGCGTCACGGGGTCAGGGAAACAGCAAAGACCTCAGACATGAACTTGTGTTCCAGAAGAGCTGCACATCAGCCTGGTTTTTCCCTTGGGGGGTCCAAGCTGTGGCTTTGTGTGTATTTCCAGCCCTGCGCTAACACATCCCCAGGCTCCGTGGCTCCTTGTGGGTTTTTCTCCCTCCTCACCACGGATACAAACTGGAATCACCTTTTTTCAACAGCTCCATGGGCGGACCAAACCCCTTTCCCCACCACACCATGGTTCTCTGTCTCCCATCACATCCCGGTTCCCCTAAACCAGGGCCATCCCCGGCATGGAGGAGCTCTGGTGCATAAAGAGGGAGAAGCTGGACCTGGTGCTCGGAGCCCTGACCAGACCAGCTGGACCGGGAACGAGACCAGAGCCACGGCATGTTCTTCTGGCATTCCTGTGCCACGATGTGCTCACACGCATCTTGATAGTAAAGCAGCAAATGCAGAACTTGGCTCCTCCAATTCATATTTTTATTTTCTTTATAATGTTGTGTAGCTGCCTTGGCATTTAATCCTTGTAATTAATGAGACAGCGAGAAAGGGATAGTTCTCATCTCTTTCTCCCTTTTACAAACATTATAATCTGCAGGGTGGGACTGCGTCAGTTCTGTAGCATTTCAAGTAGAGTAAAAAAGACAAAAAGCAGCAGACAGAGGCATTTACCTTTTGGCAAGTAAGAAGCATCTCTAAGGAAGATGATTTTTAAATCAATAATGTGTGAAACGATTCAAATTACATACTTACGTCTCCAAATATTTTAAGTTGCACGTCTGGAAAAACAAGAGGAATATCTTGTGTTTATTAAAAAATTACTTTGAAAGTGACCTGGCTGGTTCCTATCTGAAATACAAAGGAAGTCTTTTTTAACACGAGATGTCATCATACATTTATTTAAAGCTTTAATGATATGTTTTGGGACATCATCTATGCCTGAATATTTCTCCACTGCAGTTGTCTGGAAGAGGGAGCCTTTTTTTTCATCTTAAAATAGTAAATGAGGCCAATTATCTCATGGTAATTCCAAATGATAATTTGATTCCGCTTTAGCTGTCAGTGCCCTATCAAATCAGTTTTTGTAGATTAATTTTAGGAACACGTCTACCTGTTCCCGTCTGCCTGGATGAGCCCTGCTGAGACTCAGCGGGGGAAGTGGTGCTTACCTTCCAGCCCAGGGACCGCAGTGGCTGCATACAGTCCAGGTAGCGCCTGGCAGCAAAAGCAAAGAACCAAAAAGAACCAAAAAAAACAGAATATGGTGAGATGCTGAGGGATGTGTGTGGGACGGAGACGAGCTCCAGCGGGATCCCCCTGCTTCCATGGGGCTCCAAGCCATGGCTGAGTGGGGAAGCAGTGCTGGGCTGGTGGACATGCCGGCAAAGCCCAGGTAGTGCTGGCATTACAGGAGCACCACTGAGATGTTTTAAATAATAATGAGAAGAGTGATTTTGCATTCCAGCATGTTAGGAGCTAGTAGTCACTAATGCTTTGGGAAGGACCATAGCGCTTCAATTTATTGCAGATTAATGGGATTGATTTATTATTTTGTGTTTCTTTTTAATTAGTCTCATTAAAAAATGAAACGATCTTCCTGTGGAGCATGCAAATAACACAAAGACACAGGCCCAGCTGATGTTTTGTTCCTGATGCATTTGTTCAGAATTAGCGTTGCAAACCAGAAAAGATTTAATAATGGTTTCTGGGCGAGATTAGCAACAGGGAACAGCTCAGGGAGGATTAAGAGCAAAGCAAGTATTAGCCAGTTTTTTGATGGCGTGTTTGTCTAAAGTTGCTCTTTAAGTCTAAAGTGAGTCAATGAGTGCCCTTCAGAGGGCTGACAGCCACAGAGCAGGGTTTGTTCCTGGTGATTCATTCAGGTTTGTTGAATTCCAGAGTTTGTTAACTTTAGCTGGTTAATCTCATCTTTAAAAAAAAAAAAAAAAAAAGAAGAAGAATCCTATTGTTAGTCTCAGGCTGTTGCTTGTTATTGGGCTTATGATGACACTGGTTTGGAAAAGCTGCCAAGGGCAAGACCGGGGCATCCCCGCGTAGACCGTGCTGCTGCAGCACAACACCCCTTTGCTCCCTCCTAAGCAACGTGGCCAGAGCGCTGGCGATCATTTTTCCCTTCTTTACATCCAATGTTTTGTCCTGAAAGCTTCTTATCTCCTTCGGTATCAGGAGGATCAGCTCTAAGGCTGGTGGGAGCCCTTCCTGTCCTGCAGACCCTAACCCAGCACCTCTGAGCAGAGCCCCTGACCACCCAGTCCCCCCCAAGCCTTTCCAATAAAGGTAGGACCCTAAAATTTTCCCTCTTGATACCTCATGTCTTGTTTAGAGCATAAAGGAATCCTAGTGTAATCATTATACCAATTTTGTCCCCAAAGGGCACAAAAGTGCAGGCACAGCCAGTGTCCCTGAGCAGAAGCAGAGCGGTGTGGGGTGCACATCATTTGCTCCTACCGGTCCTTGCCGGCCGCAGAAGCACCGGCTCCAGTTTGTGCTTATGATTTTTTTGACATACTGTGGAAAATACTTAAAACTTCGTATTATAGAAAAAAAGCTTAGAGCAAGCCCCCCCAAACCTGAAACCCAATCTCTTCAAATATCGAAAGACAGAGCAATTTTGAAATTGCATTTCTAAATGAGAGCATGAACTACCCCCCGTCTTCCAAAGATCAAGAGACCGAGGGGACAGATGTGCTCCAGGTCCCTCCAGCCACAAGGAGACCATCTCCTTGCCCCTCCTCTGCAAAGGGAGCATCCCAGGCTCCAGGACAGATGCTCGGCAAACAGCTCCACTGATGCCCTGCTTGCACAGCCCCAAAACCCCGACCGCAGCACACTTCCCGGAGCCTCCCTTCGCAGTGCTGCATGCAAAACTGAACTCTGCTCCAGCCAGCTGAAATCATAATTGACTTTCCCCTCTCTCTGCAGTTTATTTTTTGTTCTCCCTTCAGGAGTGCCGGAGCCAGGCTAGTCTAGTCACGCTCCCTTTGTTTACAGCCCATTTCTCCTCCATCTCCCTCCGTCGGCCTGGTGCTCCTCAACCTGTTCCTTGCTGGGCTCCCCACGCCACTCACAGCGGTGCTCTCCTTCCCCCCACGACGAGCTCGGTGGGTCCCAGCCCAAGCCCATTCCCACTGCCAAGCCTCTCCGAGCAAACTGCAGGGAGGAGTTTCCTCCACCATTTTTTTTTTTTTTTTTTTTAGTAATTAAGAAAATAAAAGCAGAGTCTGAACCATGTGCCGAAGAGCACCGCAGAAGGGCTGCAAGCCCAGCTCCGGAGCCGGAGCCCACCGGGGCTCTGCCCACAGACACCCAGGGGTGTCCAGGCACCTCATCCCTATACCCCGACTCAAACACCACCCCGAGTCACCTGCAGCAGCGACACTCGCCAGCTTCCAGCTCCCGCCGAAGGTTTTGGCCGCCTTCGGGAGAGGGGCCAAAGCCCCGCTGAGGGAGCCGAGGGGCGAGGGCAGGCAGGGGGGAGCCTGCAGCCCGCCCGGGGCAAGGCGGAGGGCGGCCGGGCTGCTCCAGGCGCCCCGGCAGCTGCCGAGGGGGCGGGCGGCAGAGCCCGGCGCGGCTCGGCTCGGTCCCCACGGCGGCTCCGGGGCAGCCTCCGCCCGGACCCGGACCCGGACCCGGACCCGGACCCGGACCCCGACCCCTCCCCGCGCTCCCCACACCCCGGCCCCCACCCCCGGCCCCCCGCCCTGCCCGGTCCCCGCCCCGAGGTGCCCGCACCCCCCGGCTCCGCCGCTCGAGCTCCCCCGTGCGCCCTGCCCCGGGAGGCGGCGGCGGTTGCCGGCGCTGTCCCTGCCCGCCGCGCTCCCTTCCCTGCACCGGCCATGCCGGGGCCGCGCCGGGACCGCCCGGCCCTCCTGCTGCTGCTCGGGGCGCTGCTGGCGGCCGACCTCTACTTCCACCTCTGGCCGCGGGCGCGGCGGGAGCTGGCGGCCGGTGCCCCGGGCTGTCCCTGCCGCCGCCGCCGCCCCCCCGCGCCCGCCGCCCCGCCGCCCCGCGCCCGCGGCCCCTCGGCGCTGCGGCGCCTCTTCGCCCACCCGCTGTACCGCCCCGCCGCCCCGCGGGGCCCCGCCGAGCCGCTGCTGGGCCCCCGCGAAGCCCTGCGCTACTACCGGCGGAAAGCGGCTCGCTGGAACAGGTGCGTCCCGCCGCCGCGGCACCCCCGCCGCCCCCGCACCGGGCGCCCCCTGCGCGGGGACCCCCTCCCCGGGCGCCCCGTCCGCGGGCGTCCCTTGCACGGGCACCTCCCGGGCACCCCTTCCCCCGGCACTGCCTGCGTGGCACCCCTCCCGGGTACCCCCGCTTAAGTACCCCCTGCCTGGGCACGCACCCGCCGGGTACCCCCCGGCGTCCCCTCCCCGGCCCGGCTTGTGCCCCGCTTCCTGGCTCTCTGCCCCGCCGTCCTCCTCCTCAACCCCCTCCCCAACAACCAGCACCCTGTGGGCAGGCAGGACCGAGCCTGGGTGTGGAGGGGGCTTCTTGGGGTGCCTCCCGCTCTGCTGTAAGATCCCCAGGGGAGGGGAAGGCTGGCTGCAGGGACACAGGGTGAGACCCGCAAGCCAGGTCCCCCCAGGGGTAAGCGCCTCCTTTGCTCCACGGTGCCTTTTCGACTTGGGGGCAGAAGGGGAGCCAGCCCCTTCATCCACCAGCCCTCAGGGTGGGTGACAACCAGAACCCACCCAGGCCAGAGCCCTGCATGTCTCGGTGTCTGCCTCCAAGCAACTGCATGGGGTCTGCTCTGATCTACGATAGCAGTGTCAGGGTGCTGGCTCCCCCGTTCAGCCCCTGTCCTGTTCCCACTGCCGAATTCTCTGCAAGAAAAGGTGCAGAAGGTTTTACTTTTGGAGAGAAAGGGACTCCCAGCTGAGAGCCCTCTTCTTGCTGCCTCTCCCACTCCCAGCAACAGATGCAGGAAAACTCCCCCATCTCCTGCTCCTGAGGTGGGACTGTCAGTAACCCCCATGGCCTCTGCCTCGGAGGGGACAGTGACCCTCAGCACCAGCTCTGAGCATCAGCCACCTGTGCATGACCCGACTGCCAAGGCTTCATATGCCGGGGCCCCTGAACCCCCGATCTAACCCCTCTTGCAGGAGGGTTGTGTCCAAGCTGGAAACAGCCAGCGCTCCCCAGCGTCTGCTCCTCCCTGCACCTCAGCTTCCTTCCTTGCGCGCAAACTCGGATCCAACAGGGATGACCACGGTGATGCGGTGCCGGAGCAGGTCACCGTGGTGCCTCCACGTGGAGGCTCCCAGCGTGCCAAGCTCACAGCATTGCCTTGCCACCCCCTTCATGGGACAGGGATGGTGCCCACCTGCAAGGGGACAGCAGCATCTCCTGGGGACCGCCTTGGAGGTCCCTTTCCTGGCACTTCCCCACTGCCCAGGTTTGGTTTCCAGCATCAGACCCGGCCCCTGCTCCTCCTGCCACACAGGTGCTGTTTGCTGAATGGCATGGGCATGATTTCCTAGCTCCCACTTTCTCCACTTCGATGTGTATTCCTTTTATTTCTATGGGACTCACCCAGTGCTGGTTTCAGGCGCGATTTGCAGGAGAAGGTGATGAGAAGTGATAATAGAAGGGACTGAAGAATGACCTCTGTGGCCTGTGCAGCGCCCGGGGCCTGGAGCCACCCCATGTGCTCAGCTGGGGTCACCCCTGCGAGGCTCATCCCTTGCACGAATCAGTCTGGAGGAGGTCGAATCTTTCTTCACATCGTTTGAAGTCCGTGGGCTGTGGGTTTGGGTATCCCTGGGGATACACGCCACGGCCAGGCTGTGCTGAAGTGCCATGGGTCCCCCTTGGGTGCATCTTCTCAGAGCTGAGCAGTGCCTCCTGAAGACATCAGGATTTGGGCAGCAAGATGGATGTTTCCTAAACAAAAGTCCGGTGGGAATGGGGGATTTGAACCGAAGCAGCTCATGGCACGTACTTGATGGCTTCTTGAGCACCACCGGAAGCCCTGAGCGCCCAGTGCCGAGCACTTGCAGCAGCGCTGGCATTATGTCCGCACCAGGCTCGCCTGTGGGACAGCCCTGGCTGTTTGGTAAGAAGTCTGCATTCCCCGACTTTATATATTGCTTTGTTTAAATGTGCGATTTGCAACAAAGCCATGGCTGCACGTTGCCTTTTGCTCTGAGGTTTGGTTATGATGTGGCCGGGAGGAAAGCTGTGATGCCATTTGCCCTTGATTGACTTTGCTTTGCACCTCTGGGAAGGAGAAGGGAGGCAGAGTATTGATTATTCCTCAGTCACTTTGAAATAAAATATATGATGCTCATAAGCAGGTAAAGCCTTCAGAGAGCATGCACAGGCTGAGGTGACACACAGCCTTTCCTGCCATTGCCGCTGCAAATTGAATATGTAATAAGATGGCACTTGCCAGGGTTGATGTGTTTCGTAAGACCATTAATTTGCTGTGGGCATGGAGGAATTTCTGCCTCACCAGAAGCACTGCAGAGCCCGTGTCCTCTCCAAGGTAGTCAGTGAAAGAGCCATCCCTAGGTTTGTCGAGAGCGAAGGGCAGTGTCCTCCGCAGGACTCGGGAACCCATGGCTTTCTCTCCCAATCCATAGGTTTAGCAAAGCTGCTGCTGTTGGTGAGGGCTGAAGACAGTGCTGCGGGAGCAAGGTCCACACCAGCTCTCACCGAGGTGTGACCCCATCCACTGCCAGGCAGAAGAGGGTCAGAGCTGAGTGTCCATGGGCTATCCGCTCCTTGGCTTGACTGGGGGACGGCGCGTTTCTGCATCACGTGTAGGTCTGGCTGTTGGCAAAGCAGCTTTCAGAGTGGCAGGATGCTCCCCTTGAGTGGAACAAGATGTAGCTTAACCCTGTACCTACAGCACAGCGTGCCTATCTTCGTTTCTGTGGCCAGATGGACATCAGCTAGACTGGGACTCTCTGCCATCTCATGGAGTGGCCCCAGGGTACAGCCTGTTTTGGATACCTAGGATGCCAGGGGAGCACAGCAGCACGTGTCCTACCTCCACGGTGCTCGCTCTGTGCTGGCTGCTGCCCATCACCATGCTTTTCCCCGGCACTTCAGTTAGGACCAGGAGTTTGATTGCAGGATGCAGAACCAGCTGGAGAGACTGATGGGGATACAGGAAGGAAACAGCAAAAAAACCATCCACACCTCTTCAAAACCAAAAAAAAAAAAAAAACCAAAACCCCTTAAAAACTCCAAAGCTTATTTTTATCCTTGAAGGAGCTGCTTCAAAACCCCAAACTCTATAACCAACTCAGTTCTGAGGGAGGCACGGGGCGAGTGGAGACCAGTGGCTTGTGCCCAGCATCACCCACGCCATGCCCCTGGCAGCCCAGCAGCGAGCTGGCTGAGCAGAGAGCTAGGGCAATCTCAGGGCTATTTATAGCAAGTTAGAATTGAACCCGGTTTTTGTATCATTATGTCTTTTGCAGAGCTCTGTTCTTTCAGGGAAATATTTCAGGAATCCTGAAGAAAACGGGGAGGCAGAGGGAGCTGTCTTTTGGGTTTAAGGGTTGGAAAGGGGCTTGCTGGCCCTGCAGCAGCTCACCCCAGGCAGGGACCGTGCGGGCATTGGGCTGGGAAGCAGCAGCCGGCTGGGAGCTGCCTCCCTTTGCATAACTGCTGCATTTTTTTCCCCATCAGTAATCTATTGCTCATTGCCACCCTGGGGGAGGAACAGCCTATGTGTATGGGAGGCAGGAGAGCAAATATGGTAAAATATTTGGGCAGCTTCCCTAGGGAAAAATGCTGAGTCATTCTTCTAAATTACACTGAGGTCTTTATTGTTCCTGGCTGCGGTGGGGCATTAAGGTTGTGCCTCAAAGACTTGTCCGCGCGAGACCTGGTGCATGGCAGTGTGCTGGAAGGTCGAGGCACATCCACCGGAGCTGACAGCATCCCGGGGCCACGTCCTTGCGTGCAGCCTGCCAGCCAAACCCACCGATGAGTCTTAGCATGTTCTCCCCGTGTCCGCCTCCTCCCAACTCGGTGGGGCCTTCTGCCTCCTTTGCAGATGGACTGAGCAAACAAACATCCCAAAAAGCCCTGTCCCTGCAGAGCGGCCGGCGTGGGGCCAGGCGAGACCCTGCCGGCAGCACACCCTCCTCCCCTGCGGTGCTGGGCTGCAAATCACTTGAGTTTCCTCCTAAACCAGATCGATGGATAAATGCTCCAACACCCTTATTCCTGACCACTTGCACGTGGACTTCGTGCTGTAGCTGACCCAATCCAACTGAAAGGCAAACAAACTGGGAGGGGGAATGGGTTGCTCTGACCTGCAGGTATGCCACGTCTCTCCATTTCCTAGATTTCTCCCAGGACGCTGCTGAAATGTGTCCCTCACCACCAGAAGGGTTCATCCCTTGCTCATGGTTAGACCGGACTAACCACACTGTTAGCCTGCTTGGATGGAGAAGGATGATGGAAAAAAAAAAAAGCCCAACTGAAACCCAATGCTTTCCTGCTGGTCTGATCAGGGAAGCAAAAAAAAAACCAGCAATGCCCATGAGCCCTTTCCAGCCACCAGCGCCAACTACTTGGCCAATAAATGACTCGGTGCATGGTCAGCACCTGCTTGCTGCAGCCACTGCTGCAAGCCACGCCATCCCAGAGGACACCCTGCCGTGCCTGTGGGTGCCCACGTGCACTCCCCTCTCCCACCATGCTTGAAAAGCCTCCCTCTCCTCCCTGCTTTTAGTTTTGTTTGCATTGGCTAAAAACTAAAAAATTAGGAAAAATTAGGAAAAACTAAAGGAGCAAAGGGAAGAGTCTCTTTTCATCTTTTGTGTTCCCTAGAGTGTGTTTTGCTAAGGGTCTGGGTTGGGTCTAGTGAGGCGTGTGGCACCTCCCTCTCCCCAGCTGCTCCATCCCAGCCTTGGTTAATGCCCTGTTCGTTATCAGCCGCCAGCTCCTGTTTTCTTTCGTGGATGTATCTTGGCACTTTCAGTGCAAACTGAACTTCGTTTTCCCTTTATCAGGACCAGCTACGCTGTACATGGCTCTGCCAGCGTTAATGAGAAACTAACACTCTGTCCTCCACCAGGTGGAATAAGTGACCTTTTGATTGCAGTTTAGCGAAGTGTGGGTCCCAGCCGTGGAGGTCTCAAGGTCGAGGAAAATGCTGATCAAGTGGGGAGACGTTTTGGCGTTGCTATTATTGAACCTGGGAGGCCCCTTTGGCTCCATCTGCCAAGAAAAGGCCGAGTTCAACCTTGATTTTAAGAGATGATGGGCAGGATGCTGCTGGCTGGCCTCACCGCATCCCCTCTCACCAGACCGAGGGCTGTAAATCTGGTCACAAAGGCAATTTGTGGCTCTTAGTGATTTTTTTTCCCTGCTTGGGACCTCCAGCTTCAGGAAAAAATACTGGCAGAGATGTAATGACTGTAAAGACAGTCCTCTGTGGGGGCTCACTCGGACAAGACCCTGTTGTTCTCCTGCGCTCTTCAGATACCCCACTGAGCAGTTAAGACCCAAGTTATCCACTGTCACATCATATCCCCTCCCCAAGTCTGGCCTGGAGCCCGCAGTTCCTCCGGGAAGCACTTCATCCATCACACAGGCCAGCTCTTGTGTTGCTGGAGATGCGGTTTAGCTCCAGCCATGCCCTGACACCCCTCCTGGTCCTGATGGGGCATGGAGAAGACAACAGAGTCCCTTGTGTTCCTGCTTGGTGTTGCTTTCCCAGGGCTTTGCAGAGGGAAGAAGGAGGCACAGTTTGTGAGACCTTGACCATCTCAATCATTGCTGTCTGCCTCAGTTTCCCCTCAGGTAGCACCCAGAGTCCTTATCCACCCCGTGCCCCCCAGCTCTGCTCCCCAGCACCCTCCCCGCTGCCCAACAGCCTCCGGGCTCAGAGCAGTAAGGGTTTCCATCCCAGCACTCATCCTCATCACCCCATAACCACTCTCTTCCAGGAGACACAAGCTTTACAGGGAGGAGCTGAACCTAACCTCCCCAGCGGCACCGCTGCTGCTCCGGCCGGAGGCCAGCTGGCTCCAGTTCCACCTGGGTATCAGCCGGGATGGGCTCTACCCACGCTCCAGCCCCACTGTCAACAGGCTTCTCCAGGACATGCAACACTTCACCACTATCAGTGCAGGTAAGCACCGTCCTGCTGCCGGGACAGGGCCATTGGGAGCTGCACGGGGCTGGGGGGTCACTTCTGCAAACAAGGCAGGGGCTGTCGGTCGCTGGAGGAAGCCCCAAGCCCTGTGCCAGCTTCCTGGCAGGTTTTGTGCTGTGCAGTTGCCGTGCCCTTACCTTGAGATGGGACGAAGGACTTGGCTGTAGCCCTTGATGCAGGATTTTTTGGTGCCAGCCATGCCAGGGACCTGTCGCATGGCATTTTAATCCCGACAGGCTGCCTCAGCTGCCCCTGAGGGGACTGCAGCCCTTGCTGTGCACTGATGGTACTGGGGCTGCCAGGCTGGGGCAGCACGGCCAGGCAGTCCCTCTCTGCATGCACCGTGCTGGGAGGGGGGTCAGCAGTAAGAGACTGAGCCCAGCGGGGTCTCACCACTCCTCCTGTCCTTGCAGACTACAGCCAGGATGAGAAAGCACTGCTGGGGGCCTGCGACTGCAGCCAGAGTGAGTGCGACGCTTCGGGTCCCTGCTCTCCTCCCGCATGCTGTCGCTTCAGCTGACCCCGGTCCCCAACTCCTCCATCCTAACCTCAGGAAGCGAAACATAAAGCCAGGCAATGCCAGGCCCTTCTCCCTCCAATTAAACCTCACCGCGCCAGCAGAGGCTGGGATATGCGTGCCAGGGCACCAGTACGCCACTAGTTGGTACTGGGGGAAGGAAAAAGTCCCCAAGAGGATGTAACAAATAGCTGTTGGGAGAAGTGCTGGGGTGAAATCTCCTCTATGGCACAGGGGAGAGGGAGAGAGAGGAAAAAACACTGTGGAAGCAGAGAGGAGAAGCACCAAAGTGGAGGGGAGCAGCTGGAAGGAGCAATGGGATGCACTCACGGGGGATGGAAAGCCGAATTGTGCCGCAGTGTGTAACCAGTGCTTTGCTGTGCGCTGGTGAGGCTTTCCAGGCAGCTAACGTCCTGTTTCCTCCCCAAGTCGTGAAGCCCAGTGGAGTGCACCTGAAGCTGGTCCTCAGGTTCCAGGATTTTGGGAAAGCCATGTTCAAGCCCATGAGGTAAGGCACGCCGGCAGAACCCCGCCAAGCCCCCCGCCGCCCCGCGTAGCCATGAACCAAGGAGCCCGGCAGCAAGGGGTGTGAGCGTCCTTGGCAAGGACAGGCACACCACAGCTGGGTCTTTCCTCTCCTGTGCTCAGCTACCTTGACAGCTGAAAAGGTTTAATTATTATTGGCTGCATGCACCGTCCCAGAGCCGCACACAGATAAACACCGGTGTTCCCACACTGCTTATTGACATGAGAAATTTCTCGGTTCATAGATGCCAGACGGCAAAGCAACTTGGGGCACTTTGCTGTTAGGGACTGCCCATTTCTTCCTCTTCCCCAGCTGACTTTGTGCTTTACCTCGTTTCTCCTTGGATTCCCTGGAGTATTTCCAAGAAATAGCCATCAGTCCCAGTTACCTCAAGCAGTTTTAAATTGCTTCTGCACTTATTTCTAGCCCCTCGAGACTCTTCACATTTATTCCCCCTCACTTCACTTTCTGTGCACAGGCAGTGCAGCTGGCAGCACACTGACTGTGATGGTATGCTCATCCAGAAAGCAGCCAGCTCCTCTCCCGTTGGTTTCCATCCACCTCTGCCCAGTGTCCAGCCGGTCCGGGAGAGGAAGGAAAGCATCCATGCACTCAGCTGAGCCAGGAGGGCTCAGCAACGCCTGTGGGCTTTCCTGCAATACACAACGACCTGGGAGGCTGAGCGTGCAAATTCACATGCTATGCATGTTGGGGCACTGTGTGACAGCCAGATCATGAAATTAAATAAGCTGGTGTTCCCATCTCAGGGATATGAGAGCAGCAAACCTGAGCTCTTCTCTGCCTCCCACGGGGACATGAGAAGTGCAGCATGGCCTCTAGCATCCCCCAATGTTATACCCACTCGAAACACTGCCCTAAGCAAGTGGGTCTAAATGCTGGCACAAAAGGATTTAAAGCCCAGAGTCAGCCCTTCTGCCTCCCTCACCCAGCCAGCACCAAGGCAGGGTGCAAGTGCTGCTCCCTGGCACAGTGGGTTGGTCCCAGCTCAGCCCTGGGCACTTTGGGTCCTGGCCTGGGCACCAGGTGCTGCAGCTCTGCCCGGCGGCCATGGCACCAGTGTGGCCACACGACAGCTATCCCTGGGTGCACTGTCCTTGTGCCACCACTCTGTGTCCAGGCTGCCTCCAGGCTGCCCGCACTGGTGCCTGCCTGCCCTGCTGTGCCCAGTTAAATTAACCCCCTTGATCTCTCCCAGGCAGAAACGCGAGGAGGAGACTCCCGAGGACTTTTTCTACTTCATTGACTTCCAGCGGCACAACGCGGAGATCGCCGCCTTCCACCTGGACAGGTAGGGGCTTGCCACAGCACCTGCCTCCTCCAGCTGCCAGCACCCAGTCCTCTGCCCATGGAGAGCCTGGGCATGAGAAAAGCCGTGCCGAGTCCTGCAGAGCTGCTTGGCCTTCGATAAGCAATTACTTTGCAGCACCTTTTTGGGAGTTGCTGCATTATTTGGGGTCAGGGCAACTCTGGTTCTCATCTGAAGCCCAGAAGTCAGCTTTGCCTTGGCCCCTGTACAAGAACAGGCTGGCAGGTGAAGTCCAGGTTGCAAACAGGTCAGGTATTTGTCACACAGCCACACGCACGTGGTCTCTCCCATGCACTGAAGTGCAAAGATGAGCTCTGGGCGCAGCCTGGATCCACTCGCGGTACAGGAGTCACACGCTCAATCAGCAATCAAGGCATGTTTTGGATTGAGATAAACTGCAGCAATGCAGTTTCAAGCCCTGAGCTAATGAGAAATTAACCTGGCATCCCCTCCCAGCAGGCTTTGTATTTAATAAAACCAAAAATACCCTTATTAGAAGAGGAGGGCAGGAGCCTTCTTCCCCTCAACGGGCTGAGTATTGAACGTCAAGGGGAAGCAATGCCTGATGATGATCTGAGATGGGGGTCTCCAGTTCCCAAGCCCAACTTATATGATAAGCAGGACTACGGTGTAAGTCTTGTAGCTCAAACTCTGAGCAAGGGAATGAAGAGAGCTGAATTCCCCTTCCAGCTCTGCCCCTACATCACCGCAGTGACTCTGCTTGACTCAGCTACCTCTGGCATTAGCTTGCCTCTCTGTATCCCAGCTCCACCGCCAGAAAAATAAGGCCAGACTGCTTTTCTGAAGTGCTTTGTGGTTTTTAGAGCTGAGAGATGCTAGATGAAAGCAAATGATTTTTTTTTCTTTAAACATTGCTCAATAAGTAATAGGCTAAATCCTGTTTTGTGCCTAGTTCTCAGAAGCAGAGGGTATTACCCAAGGAGCAAAGCACAGCATTAGCCGGTTCACCCTGTGTTACTGACTCAGCAATCAAGTGGCTTTCCATTCACTGACATGAATGCCTGCCTGCCCCAGGCCCTGATTTTTTTAAGAATATTTGAGATGAATCAGCTGGGCATGAGTGCCTCCGAGTGGGGTGACCCCTCCTCACCTCCCTGCTATCTCAGCCGCAGCATACCAGGTTTAATGCATCTTTGCTCTGCGTCAAACCCAGCATCGTAGAAGGGCCTGAAGGGCTGTTCGTGAAGGCCCCAGCTTGCTTGCAAGGGGATGGGAGAAACCAGTTAGGAAAAAAAGACATGAATCCTGGAGAATGTCCCGATTGTTCCAAGTAGCATCTATTAAAATATCAAAATCCAAACTCAGCTGCATTTTGGTCCAGAGGGTGAAATGATCCTGGCTATTTGCTAGAAAGAAGCTGGGAGAAAAAAAAAATCCATGTGGGTGCAGTCATCAAAAGGTCGTCATTTACCAACAGAAGGGACAAGGGCAGCATCTGCTGCCCCACATTGCTGTCCTGTGCAGTAACGTCTCTTTGCACCGCGGGCTCTGAGCCGCTGTCCCTTTTGTGCAGGATCCTGGATTTCCGGAGGGTGCCGCCCACAGTTGGGAGGTTGATCAATGTCACCAAGGATATCCTGGAGGTCACCAAGAATGAGATCCTGCAGAGCGTCTTTTTTGTCTCACCAGGTAGGCGAGCGTTTGGCTGCCACGAGCTGGGATTAGACATGTTGGTCCATGGTGGGTGCAAGGGCAGGGTCTGCATGCGAAACAGGCTTGTGTTCTTGGGTGAGACAGATGCACAAAGACATGGGTACAGCAGAGGCGTCCCTCAGCCTCCAGCTGGAATCATCTGCCAGATCTACTCTCCTGCCTAGTTTTCCCCAACCTTTCCCCTAGCATGGGACCAGGTCTGTCCATCAACCAAAATCCAGGTATCCTCCATCAATCCTGCCAAATGGCAGTTCCACATCCATGATGGGGCATTACACACACCACAGTATATGCAGTCACTGTCATGCGATGGGGAAGAGGCCAGTCCAGGATACCTTGCAGCCTCCTGCAGGTCATAGCTCCTTTCCCCAGTTCTCCTCTTTCTTCTCCCAGCCAGCAACATGTGCTTCTTTGCCAAGTGCCCGTACATGTGCAAGACTGAGTATGCGGTGTGTGGGAACCCTCACCTCCTGGAAGGGTCCCTCTCTGCCTTCCTGCCATCCCTCAACCTGGCACCACGACTCTCCATCCCAAATCCATGGATCCGGTCCTACTCGTTTGATGGAAAAGAGGAGTAAGTGGGTAAATGATGCTGCTTCCCATATCTGCATTGCAGGGAGCGTGTGGGAAGGAGAACGAGCAGGGTACAGACACACAGACACACGTACAGAAATTGCACGTCCAGGCAGAGGAAAGGCCAAGGTTCAGAGATTGCCCGTAATTAGTCTAACAACTCTTGATGCCTGGGCATTTACTGGCTTTGACTTCCAGTCTCCTGCATGCACAAGGAGGGAGATTTAAGTCCTCCTCCTCTCCATCTCTGCATGGGAGACAGGCTTTGGGGTGCTATTGGGACATGGCAGCAGCAACCACTGAGTGCGTCTCCCCCTTCTCCTCCATCTCCTGTAGGTGGGAAGTGAATCCGCTCTACTGCAACACGGTGAGGGAGATCTACCCCTACAGCAATGGCAACCGGCTGCTTAACATCGTTGACATGGCTATATTTGACTTCCTAATAGGTATGATGAAGGGGGAAATAACGTTCCCTCCTTCCGTGTGGGCCTTCAGCATCAGTCTGTCCACCCTCCCACACCATGGTGTTTCTCAAAGCCATCCCTTCTGCTCCAGAGACAGTTTTGGGAGACTGCTGTCTCTCCACAGCCAGCCAGCACAACCCCTCCTGATGTGCGGGCGAGGGGGAGCCCCAGCCCAATCCCTGGGGGTCCAGCAAGAAGAAAGCAGCAGCTCTGAGCATCTTAGACACTTCCAGCAAGGCAACAAGTATTTCATGCAGATCTGAAAGAAAACATAGGATAGTTCGGAAAATTACTTGGTCACATGGAAGGGAAACTCTGTTCTTCTGTCTGCCCTTTCCCAGGGAACATGGACCGTCACCACTATGAAATGTTCACCAAGTTTGGGGATGACGGCTTCCTCTTACATCTGGACAACGCCAGAGGGTGAGGCTGTGGGAGGACATGGGGGATGTAGGGAAGGGGGTGGGCAGGCACTAAAAGCTCTGCATTCTCTGCTTACCCCCCCAGGTTCGGGCGGCATTCCCATGATGAAACCTCCATCCTGGCCCCGCTCTCCCAGTGCTGCATGTAAGTGCCAGCTTCATCTTCCTTCCCAGACACGTTGGTGTTCCCACCGTAACGGACTGGCAGTGCTTGCTGCTGGAAGTCACCCAGGCCTGGCTCCATCCAGCAGCACAGGGAAGACCTCCTGCTAATCCCAGCCAAGGGGGCAGGCCAAACACTGGAGCATGGGAATCACGAGTTGTCCCTGAAGCAGAGATTAAGCTTTTATATCAATTAGAGTAATAAGCTCTGTTGTGCTGCAGTCTGCTGTGCTGTCATACAGCTATCCTTCCTAGACACTTTCCCGTTGAAGCTAAAAGACCTTGCAAGTGTAAAAGCTTTTGCTGATAGACCAGGAGACACCATCCATTGGATCAAACCCTTCCAGAAGGGTCTCCTAGCATTTCCCAGCCCATCAACATGAGGTGCTGTCAGCCCCCTTCATCTGACACGAAGCTCAGAAATCTCCATCCAACAGCCTGGTAGAAGTTTAATACAGCTAATCAGGTTTCTTCACATGGCATTAAGCAGAAACTCATAAATTTTACTGTTTGAATCTTATCTTCTCCCTTTATTAATTCACATAAATCATCAGCTGAAAGTTAAATTTGAGAGACAAGAAAAAGCTGCTCTTCCCTGTGGTTTCTCTTTAGGAGATGCCTAACCTATTTCCTCGCTGTACGTGCTCTGTCTCAGCCTCGGGGTGCTAACTGCACTCTCTCCCCATACACTTGTACTACTGGATCTAATTTTAAGAACTGTTATTTGCACACAGTGAGTCTTTTCATTTATAATTGCAGGCTCACGGTGAATCCTTCTCACAAACTCCTATTCTGCACGACTTAAATTAACTCTGCCTCTTATTATGACCTGTATACAGTAAGACCCACAGGTCAGATCCTTCCTGTTCTTCCAGATCCATCTCCCAGAAGCTGCTCTTAATTTAGTTCTCCTTGTAAAAGACAGTTGTAAGACCACCTGCAAGACGTACCTTGTAATAAGCCAACTAGGGCCAAGAACAGCATAAAAGCAACTCATGCTGCCTGTGGGAGGCACACAAAACTTGATTTCCCACAACAGCCAAGCCATTCAGTGTGGAGGAGCATCCAAAAACACATAGAAAGGAAATAAAAAGGTTTCTTTGAGGAAGTACAGAGGCCACAGATGTCAGCCTGCCCTGACCAACTAGCTGGACTCAGCCCACCAAGTCACCTCCTTGTTCCTACGTGAAGTCGAGCCGTGCACGCCTAAGCAGGAACAAAGTCCTCCAGCCCCTCCAGGCAGGAGGGACCACTCAAACCACAGGGATGCTGAATAACAGGCTGCTCGCTTCCCTGTTAAACATGTCCATCTCGTTCCCGGCTGAGTTCTCTAAGTTTGGCTTCCAGCAGATTTAAGTCTTCTGGTATTTTTAGCTACCTTTCTTAGCTCCCACACCAGTCCTCTTCCCACATGTTGAACTCTGCTGCTCTCCTCTCCCAGCATTGCTCCGAGTACAGTAAATGGCACAAACACAGAGATGGTCCTTTTCCTGAAAGAGTCAAAACCCTCAACAAGGCACAGACAGGCCTGAAAACAGCCCCCAGTTAACCTGGCTCATGTATCTTCTTGGCTGATGAAGTCCCTAGAAGGCTCTGGGTCAAATCTTCAACAATTCAGTACAACAGCAGGCTTACAGCTGCCCTGTGGGAGAGGAGCAGGACTGGTGGCAGGCTTTCCACCTCACACTCCTTTCCATATTCTGCCTGTTTCTTATGTAACTGTTACAGCATTAAATAACCCATTCCCCACAGGGTCAGACTATCCCGTTCTCCACCTCCAAGCCCCGTCGCTGTTCGAACCAGAGCAAACACAGCTGGTGTTTACCCGCAGCAGCTCCTCAGAGTCACCCCTTGCCTAGAAGGAGAGAGTGCACGCACGCTTGTTTGCTGCAGTTCACATCTGCTCTGTATAAGGCTTTCTCTAGCAGCAGCAACAGAACTTCACAGCCATGCTCCAGCAGTGATTTAAAGCCTCGTTGCCAGCCAGCCTTAACACTTGATCAATTGATTATTTTTTTTTTTTCCCCCAAGGGATATTAATGCAAGCCTGGCAGCGGGCAGCCAGGACAACAGCCGCAGTTTAAGTCGCCTGCCCCCGTACCAGGAGGCAGCCAGCCACAGCACCTTTCTCCCTCCCTTGTGCACTGCAACAGGCATCACTGGCCAAAGACACACAACCTCGCTTGGCTGCTCCAGAGCACTATGAGCACCTGGTGCAATTCAGCCCCTGCCCTGTCAGGCACAGCAGCAGCAACAAGCCTTTCCCTGGCATCTGAGCAGCACGTGTCCTATTAGAGTTGCAGAGAGCCAGATCGCTGTTCCTGATCGATGCCTTGGGTAAATAGCAGGCATACAAAGGCAAATTCTGGAGCTGGTTAAAACATTTCTGACTACACCTTTTTCCATCTAAAAATTCTGGCTCAGCTAAACAGCAATGGCTCCACAAACATGGACTACTTTGTTTCCAAAATGTAAAGGGCAATAATTAAAACCACTCATTAATTTCAGTGTTAGAGATGCTGAAATCAAAACACTTCTGCTGAGGATTAAACAAATGATTTTGGAATACTTCGTTTCATTCCCAGAAGTGTTCCAAGATTATAGCTTTTCATCCCACTTTCTGTCAAAGGGAAATAATATTCAAATCTCAATACCTCTTAAGGTGAAAAGTCACAATTAAATCAGTTCCAGGAAATATTCCCTCTTTTTGCTCAGTTTGACAAATTTTTTTCGTTATTCATGCCCCTTCATTTTATCTCCCTCTGCCCCCACCCCAAAAATATCATCCTTGGGAACATGGCACCACCCTGCAGTAAGCCGGGGAACTGGTCATCTCTGACTCAGAGGAAAAATGTTCATTACTGAGAACTTCTATCATGTTTTCCCCTCTGATGGCAGAAATCTGCAGTACAAATATTCTGCAGTCTGGAAAAACAAAGGAAGAAGCAGAGGTTTCCGCAAAAATTTTCGTTTCCCTCAGAAAGGGAGTGCTTTTGTTCCAAAGCTCTTTGTCAAGTATCTTCCCCCACCTCTGCCCTGCCTCCTTCCCCCACCACCAAGGGGCTCAGACAGCTGGTTCTTGCCAGGATGCAGCAAGACATCTGCATTAAGCTGTTGGATTTCTTTTTTTTCCAGAATAAAGAGGACAACGTTATTACGACTGCAGCTCTTGGCTGAGCCTGAATATCGGCTCAGTGACGTGATGAGGGAATCCCTCCTGCAGGACCACCTGGCACCTGTCCTCACCGAACCCCATCTCTTGGCTTTAGACAGACGGTTACAGCTTATCCTGAAAGCTGTGAGGAAATGCATAGACACATACGGAGAAGCCAAGGTGGTGACCAACGACACCGTGCAGCCTGAGGCTCCTGCGTCTGACAGAGTGAAGCTGACCACTTAAACAGTCCTTAACTCATGCTCATAGGTGGGGAAAACCCCTGCAAGGCAAGTGTTTTAATAGCTGGTAATTTCCATCTACAAACGCTTGTAGAGACTGAGAGGAGAAACTCTTCAGAAGATCTTCAAGAATCACACTGGGCTTCTATGCTGGGTACTCAGCCAAAGCTTCTGTGCTTGGCCAGTGTGTTGGTAAGTTGTGCTCTGACTGCAGCAGACCTTTACACCCCGAACACCAGCTCTCTGGTGGAAAATCAGTGATCTCCTGTTCTGTAGTTGGTCATGCCCCTGGGAGGGTGGGGAACAAATGCCATTGGTTTGCTCAACCAGCACAGGATCTTGGCATTGCTCGTGAAGGACACAAACTAGATCCAAGGATGAGGCTTGAATAAAGAGATGCCAAGAGCATTTTCCTCTTAAGTCTCTGTTCTGTAATCAAGACTGTGTATTTGAGAAAGGAGCAATCCTACTTCACATGGGCAGTACCTGCCACTGAGACAAGACAGTGCATTGATTCAGCATGGTCAGACTGAAGAGCATCTGCAGTATTCACCATCAAGCCCGTCTGTTGCCTCTTGGTCTCTTCAAAAGCAATCAACCCACTCCACTTCGATCTGTGCATGTTGCTCAAAAGCCCACTGCCTCACAGGGCAGTTAAACCACTTCTGCTTTTACCTGCCTCATGGGTGGAAGAGCCAGTCTGGGTTGTAAGAGAAAGGCAGGTATGTGTTGCCTTTGACCCCAACCTAAGATAAACACACCAAAATAAACTGCTCGGAGGCGTAGGACTGTATTTGCAATTCAAAAAGCCACCCACTTCTGGTGAAAACATTTTGCTGAAGTGGGGGGATCTATCTCAGGTCATCTCACTTCTCATAGCTTTTAAATCACTTTTAAATCACCCTGGAAAACAGAAGTGGTACACACACACACACAACCCCTCCACTCCCGCCTGCCCCATCTCTGCATTTTAAGGAGATGCAGTAAGAACTGGAGGGGAAAAAAAAAAGTGGGGAGGGAGTTTTTGGAGATCTTTTAATTTGTAGTTTTCCCTTTACCTCTCAAGGACAAGGCTTAAGAATGATTTGATTACTGAAGCACTCTTTAATAGCTGTTTCCTTTAACTGTTCAAGAACAATTGCACTGAGCTTTTTGGCAGCCTAGGGAAAGTAGTGGAGACCTTTGTTGATAATTTATCATCCTTAAGAAAAAAAAAAGCCACACAACCAATCCACTAGAAGCTCATTCTAAAGTAACCTTTAAGTTAAACAAAAAACATCTACAGCACTGTAGACCTTTCAGAGAAGAATCCTAAAACCATAGTACAAATGTTGTCATGCAGCAGTTGTTAACAGGTTCTCGGCAAGCTGCTGCACCTACCACTGCCTCATTTTCTCACAGGCTAGCATTTTGCCCAACCTAAAGAGAACTTGGTGACGCTGGCAGTAAGTGCCTGGATCATGCAAGGAAGGAACAAAGCTTGTTTGGCCACAGCTATCATTTTTCACAGGGGACAGTGCTGACATTTAATTCAACTCCACAATAATTCTACACTACACCTGTCTCCACATAGTAAAACTATGGAAGAGACTGTAGTCTTAATCTGAGTATGTCCCTGCAGGTCCCTATTCTATTTATGTGTATGAGGAAGCTTGGAGTGTTTCTACTTAGCAAAGAGATTCCTCCAATATTCTGAAGCCACAAAGGTTAGCAAAATCCCCCAGACAAACCCAACCAACCAACCCACACCACACACCTTTAGTCTCTCCCCACTTGTGATTCAGCCACGTCCTTCCATTTCCAGCTTTCACAAAAGCAAGGTTTTAAACAGTCTCAATCAAACAAACAGAATTCTCAACGTTGGTGGGCTTACAGACCTTTTTACTCTTGTGGACAGAGAACAGATGAAAATAAAAGGATTTAACTCACTCTCGGCAAGCACAGTGTGGCAGTTATTTTAGTAGAGGATGCTGTGTTCCCAAAGTTGTATCTCCCTCTACCGGTGACACTGTGCGCTTGCCACACATGACAAGCCCAAAATTAATTTGGTCGGTGTCATGGAATGGTTACTGTTGGCCGCTTGAACAGGAAGAACATGGCAACAGAAGATAAGTTTAAAAGTAAATTTATACGGTTGGAAGTGGAAATGTTAAAGTTTCATTTTAGGTAATAAAAAAAAGTTTTCAGCCTTTTTTTTTTGTCAAGGGGATGGGGGAAAGGGAGGGCAGGATAAAAGAAACAAACCCACAGATATTTAAATAGCTGGTACACTAACAGGGATTGGAACATTGCTTTCTTCTTATTTTTATTCTGTATTTATACATGGTAGCTTTTTAATGTATCCTCAAAGTTGGGTGATAGCTTTCTCAGAGCTGGGCACAAAACATGTCCAGTATGAGCTGCTTCAGGTCATCGCTCTTCACATTTTTTCCTACTTCATCATAGTGTGAAAATCCCCCTCTTCTATTTCTCACTGTCTGTCCACCAGAACTCATTCACAATTAATCATCACATGTTCAAAACTTTCATTAAGGGTATGCGTATGTGGGAGCAGACAATGTACAGAACCTTATGAGCTCCAATAATAGTGGCTGGGCACTAGCAACTTTAAGAGATCAAAGCAGCACTGAGTTGCTCAGAGACACTCAGGCAAGATGTGGGTACCTTCTCATTTCAAAGGCAGCCGCGTGCACCCAATGCCCAAACTCCAGAGAAGTTCCCAGGTCACAGGCACAGGTTGGCTCATGGAGACCAAGCTCTCCCACAGGCTCCGGAGGGGAAGGTTCAGCTGTGCTGTCTAAGACAGGACTTGAACTCAAGCTTCCAGAGTTAACACAAAGCTAATCCATTAAGCTTCTTAGTTTCTACCACCTCATTAATAATGTATCCACTAAGGCCCAAGGAAAACACAATATAGGGATGGGGAAAAAAAAAAAAAGAGAGACTGATTGCATTTAAGAATTTAAATCATTTTATTGCTTTACCTGCCATTAGGACAATCTATAACAAAAGGAATATAATATATTAGCACAGACAGTAAATCAGACTTATATAGTCAGGTAACAATACAAAAATGGTCCTCTGGTTGACTATAGCTTTCTAGGGCAATAGACATCAAATTCGCTAAAGGTGGACTAGCAAAAAATTACTTCTAAAGCCCTGAATGTTAGCAAAGGCAAAACTATGCCAATTGTTGTTTCAAACATATTTAAATTGCACACAAAGGTAAAGCTATAACTGTGATTAATATTTAACTCAGACTTAGCTGATTTATCTTAAAATCTTGTAGGTAAAACTACAAAAGGGAGTATACAGCAAGCTAAAAAGATGCAGTAGTGAAACTGGATTAGAAAGCCTTATATAAAAAAATGTGCATTTTTTTGTGGAGCTCTAACTAGTTTACACAGTTTTTGGTGCTTTAAAGTAACACAAAGAACACATATGAAGAAAAAACCTGGATAAAGTCAAAACTTAAGAAAATAGTTTTACAAAAAAAAACCGTAGCATTTGCTTATTCCTTAAGGACTCTGGCAGAAATCCTCTACTCAACATCTTCTGAATAGAGAACTCAAACCACAAGCATTTAAATCCCATTATTGGGATTTCAGGTTCGGAAATACCCCGAAACCCTTTGTAAAGGCTTGATACCCTCAGTATTATTTTGCATCAATTAGCAGACTGATTATCTACATGCCTGGGAGAAAGTGTGGAATTTGAATCCATATTACCTCAGAAAGGAAATAAAATGAGGGCTCCATCATTCGAAGTAGTTGCACAACAAATGCAAAACTGCTTGCTGTCACTCCCAAATACAAACCTACGCTACTTTATATAAATTACAGTTTAAAGGAAACCTTAAAAATTGCCTACCATTATTGAACCGTGGAATTCAGTAAAAACTTTTGGGAAGTATTGGTGCACAGAGAATAATGGAACACAAAGCTGGTAAATACTGAAATACATTTAAGACTCCGCAACACTGGAAACTTGAACTTGGAAAAAAGAGTGAGTATGAAATATGTGTCATGTAAATTCCATAAGCAAGGAAGAAGAATGCACCTTTTGTATTTAAACTAGATTTATAATTAAGCATTTTAAAAATTATGAATTGACTGATTTAAAAACTTAAAACAACTGAGTGTTGCAGGAAAGTTAAAACATTCACTTTTTCCTGCCTCACGTTCTCTACCAAGAATAATGGCATCTCTATAGACCAGCAATCTTGCCACCTGCAACTGATGCTGGCCATAAATACTCAACATTTATTTTCCCTAGTAACAAAGGGTCACCTGAACTGATGATCACTTTTTAAAAAGTCAACTGAGGAATACAAAGCAAGCAAGAGTCACAGGGAAAATAAAATGTTTGCTTCCAATTTCTACACCAACCTAAGTACTTGAACATTACTAACAGCTGGACAGCTGCACCATTCTTACACTGATCTATGTACTAGAGACCAAAGTTAGGCATTTAATGTAACATTTGGTTCTTGCCACTTTGAACAGGAAGAGTTTTAAGTGGCATATCTATCGCTGAAGAAAGAAAAAGAAAAAAAAATCAGTTGCGGCAAGTCAGCAAATTAAGTAACAACTGCAGTAGTTCACCAGAACTATTAACCTTGTAAGCTTTGATTTACACTGGACAAAAACATAACTAAGCAATCTTAAACCAGCAGACACAGGAACAATTATACTGTTAAATTCCAACTGTGGCTTTCTTAGCAGCTGATGCCTCACGATTGAACCCAGGATTACAGTACCCAGAAAATTAAAAAAAGAAAACCCCAAGCCCCAAGCACCTCAATTACAAGGGCAGTTCTCATTTGAAAAGAAATACAGCAGATTTTGACCACAGCCTTAAAATCTGTCCAACAATTTGAGAAACACCTTTAAAAAAATTCCCCCCCCATCACCTCCTTACACTATGGCAATGGGCATGGTGCCAGGAGAGCTCTCCCTCGCTGAAGCAAGGCTGCATTGGCCTGAGTTGGACACTTGCACAGAGAGAAGCCGTAAGAGCAAACGTCTCCATAGAACTTTTTCTATTAATTTAATGGGACAGAGAGCACAGAACTAATATGCTCTAAATTAAAAATAGTGCCATGATAAGCAATTTTTCTTTTTTTTTTTTTTAAAACAGACAGGAAGCTGCAAATGCCAGTGGCAATGTGGCTCTGCACAAGGGTAATAAAGCAGTCTGCATTCGTGAAGCATGTTTTGGATAAGGAGGAAGGTTTCAGACAGACAGCGATACAAAACTGTTGTACTGCTGGATGTTTCGCTTGAGAATATCCGAGCAGGGACCCAGGACACGTTCAAATCGGGGTCGATCAAGCTTTACACATTTCAACAGGCCACGAGCAACAACTGTGGCAGCACGGGGACGGTTCATCAACAGAGCTATTTCACCTAGGGCAACAGGAAAGTGCAAACAATGTTAAAAATCAAAGTGCAAAAGAGTCAAAGAAATTACCCTGTTGTATTTCAAACTGCTACAGGAATTGGACAGATTAATGCTCATCAGAACAAGTATCTATGTAGTTACATTAGAAGCAACTGTGAAGGCAGTTTAAAAAAAAAAACAACTACTCGATTTTTTTTATTACAAAGCCTGTCCACATTCAAGTCTCTCTGAAGAGGGCCTAAAGAACTTTCAACACTGGTTCTATTTCAGAAAAGGTCGTTTCAATTAACCACATAATTTTCCCAGCCAACAAGTAGTTATTTTTCTAACATGTAAGGTATGCTACTGTTCAATTCTGACATTTCTAGGAAACTCAGGACAACAAGACCATGGTACTGAAGTAAAAACATTAATGCACAAGGCAAAAGCCTTTGACCCATAGCGAGCCAGAATCAAGAATTTGACTTTGCCATGGGGCTGTGGAAGATGGCTACCTTGAAGTCCCACTGGATTCCCATTTCATAAGTTACGCACAAAGATGCCAAAAGCTTTGTTTCAAATACCTGTTACAACTGCTGAACAATATATTTGGAAATGAAGTTTTCAACCAGCCCCTGTTTCCATTGGTGATAACAGCTACCCCTAACGATAGGCATAGAAAGAAACTACAGCATCAACTTTTGGGTTTGTTTGTTTTTAAGCAGTTGGGCTGGTTCCTCAGTCCTGAACATGGAGATAAAGAACTCAGTGCTCCTTGGAGAATAAATTTGCCTGCATTATCAGAAGGGATGTTCAAAAGAAATGAGAAAAACTTTTCCTCTGTGCCCAATTAAAACTCTTGGACTCACCAGCCCCCAAAACACAGGCTTGCAAAAGAATAAATAGGTTCTAAGGGAGAGTTAAACCCCTGGGGGACAGGTCTGCAGCACCTGAACACAATGTTAGAGATAACATTTAGTTTAAGAGTGGGAAACTCAAGAGTACACATCAAGAGAAGTATTTGAAGAGACTGAAATGACATACATAGAACAAAAATCCAGTACTAGATACTGAGCTAAGCAGACCTTTGGTCAGATCCAGTACTATTAGTGCACTCTTGAGTACACCCCACTTCAGGCCTTGCAACACAGTATTTGTCAATCACATGATCTACAAAGCTGAAAAACAGAACAGACAAGCAGAAGGTGAGAGGACTGCTTAGAAAGAGCAGTAAGGAGAAAGGACCTACCTTAAACATGAGAAAAAAGGCTTGGGGATTTTTTTTTTTTTTTTCAGAGAGAGAGGGAAGTATTTAAACATTAAATAGTAGGTTCTGAATAGGTTGCTTGCTTTGTTTCAGAACTGCAAGCCACTTCTTCTGAACCCAAAATAAGGCCACCAGAAATATCTTGTTATATACTGTTATATTATACTCCAAGAACATTGTTAGCATACATATCCAGTCCTTATCTGTGATCCAAAATAAATCAACATGCACTGGACAAGTGATTAGTTCCATGTAAAGATTATTTCAAAGTCTTCACAAGTAAGTATTTATAATAAGATCTTAGCCTTTTTCTTTGCCAGTGCACGTAAGCTTTTTCAAACCAAAGCAACTTATATACCACGTAACTCTTAGCTGAGAAAGAACACCTACAACAGAAGGAGAACAGACCCTGATCTGTGCTTGGGAGGCTACGTCCAGCATACCACACAGCTTTGGGGTCCCCAGTACAAGATGCCGACAAAGCAGAGCAGGTCCAGTAGCGCCACCCAGATGGTTAGGGGACTGCAGCATAGGACATACAAAGAGATGCTGAAAGAGCTGGGTTAGTCTGACCTGGAGAAAAGGCAGCTAAGGAGGGAACCTTATTGCTGTCTTCGCTAGATATGAGCGATTATAAAGACAAAACTAGATGGTTCTCTGCACAGTGAAAGGCAGAGAAAGCAACAAGTTGCAGAACAGGAAATTCTTGTCGGGCATAAAAAAAATTCTTCACAACAAGGCTGGTTAAACAGTGAAAGAAATTGCCTAGAGAGGTTGTGGGATCTCCATTCCTGGAGACAGAAGAGACTCGACTGGACACAGCCCTGACCAACATGATGAAATTTCAAAAGGTAGCTCTGCTCAGAGTAGAGAGGTCTAACCAAATCACCAGAAAGCTCCTTATAAATTAAAATACTCTAGAACCATCACATTTCTGTGACATGCATGCACACCTGAATGCCAAGTAACTAATACTCACCTGACATTGAGTGAAACCACAAGAGTTAGCCAAAACAGTAATTAAGCACATCTATCCCATCGCTATCACCCACAGCAGTCATCAACTCAGCACAGCTAAAATGGTGACAGCGGGCTTTGTCATCATAGTTGTCACTATATAACTCACCAAAATAATCAGAAGGTGCCAGTCTGCCCACTTCAACAAATTCTTCATTTTCTGATCGACGCTGTAACACTGCAGCTGTACCCTTTAATAAATCACAGCAATTGAACAACTGGAATTTCCAGCATCACTTGAAACATCGAATTCCAAAATGAATCAGCTGCTTTGCAGAAACAATCGTTACGATATCCCAGTCTTTAAAAACCACTTCACAGTCCTTGAATAGTTCACCAGACTGCTCTATAAAACCAGCTGGTCCTCCCTCCTCTCTATGCATAAAATATCTTCAGTATTTAGATATTCGCAGCACAAAACTAAATTTAAGCTTCTGCATGTCCAGCAATATTATATTTCTTTAGCAATTCTCTACAAGTACATTCTTACATTTCATTTAGCTCCCAGTGTCTATTTAGGGGCAGAATAAGCCATGTTAAAAAAAAAGTAAAGTTCTGAGTCTGAGCTTTTAATTTTGACTTTACTTACCTCCAAGATAATGAAAAACTCATCTCCTGGCTCTCCCTGGACCACAATCTTTTGCCCATCCTCAAACTGTACTGGTTCCAATGCATCAGCTACTGTGAGACGCTCCCACTTGTCCAGCGATTCTACAGAGTTAACAGTTCATTAATAGATTATCTTTTCAAGGCACAAGTTATACTTTTTGCTCTGTCCTTATACAGAGGTCAACCTATTTCTGGCTACATTTGTGCATCAGATATCAAGACTTGAATTTGAATTATTTTGGAGTGATGCAGAAAAGCAGTACAGGCTTTGCAGTCGGTTTTAACGGACTGCCACAATAGCCTGCAATCATAATAATGCTGGGTAACAGCTTTATTACAATATGGCAATTTATTCCACTTCAGAACAAAAATCTTCTCACTTACCCAATATAGATACTTTACTAAGGAATTCCTCGTACATCTTTCTCTTTCTCAAAGTACTCCCCTACAAGAAACACATAGAAACAAAAACCCAAGCACACAAAGTAAGTTTTCTTTCTACTTCATGTTTTACATGAACTTAAGACAAAAATATATTTAACCAGACATACTGCATCCTGTCTCACAGACCCCAAACCTACAAGATTAAGTGTTTTCAAATTTTGTTATTTCAGTAATATTTCAGAGTTCAGCAACCTTCATAAAGTATTTAGCATTTACTGCAGCCTTAATGTTTCTTAAACGCATTCTTACTGTATAACCTTACCAAAATTCACAAATATGCTCAAGTTAGTTACAACTGTTGTTTGCACACACTACTTACAAATAGCAAGATAAATAGAGAGCAGAATCAAAACATCCGGCAAGCTACCCAATAGGTACTACATTTTTAGTCCAGTTTAATATTGCCTTGGTATTGTTTTGTTCACTAATGCAAAATTCCCCATGGCTCCATGCCTGATAAACATATGCTGAGCGATCAGCTTTCTGATTACAAGAGATAGCAGGATTCTGAATAAAATAACTCCAGCAAAGGAGACAGAAGGCATAGATAGAAGGTCAAATGACCAAGGTAAGCTGAGTGAATAGTAAAACCAAAAGCATAGTTCCAGGTTATACATACAGCTACGTGAGTCAGTGGCATAAGCCACACATCAGCTAGAAAAATACTTGCCATCAGGATCCTTCTGTAGCTATCTCTATCAATGCCCCACAACTTCACATTTGTCTTCGCTTTGACAGTTGCAGCACGGGGAGTTCCATATATAAGGGCAAGTTCTCCAAAGCTTCCACCCTCACCGACGCTGGTTGCCCACTCGTTGTTCACATAAACCTGAAAGGCAGTACGTGGTGATAAGCCATAGCCCACTGTGCCCTGTGGGCTGGTCAGAGACAACATGAAGCTCCTGCCACCCCGTATTTCCTTTACGGTAAAGGAAAATTCTCATGCCTGTACAATCAGTGTTGACCATTTCAGGGTTTCACCAACACTTCATGGCCAACCCCAGTCCAAGCCACGGTTTTCACTTTCATCAACAAAGGGACTCTCTTCTACATCACATGCACAGAGACTACACACATGGACTCCTGAGACCCTTTGACAGGAGATAAGATCTCAGCAAAGTCTCTGTCAGAGAAAGCTATGGATTAGTGGGACTGGAAAATAAAAAGCCTGGTCATTCTTAAAGCCTGTCCCACACCTCAACTAGGCCCCACCCTGCACTTGTAAAGCATTAATATTGTGTTGGTATCCAAATCATTCATTTTGGAACTCTACACAGCTCAGGGTCTGTGCAGCCAGACTGAGCCGTTAAGGAGCAAAGAGGCTTAAAAGCAAAATAAGCTTCTACAAGTAAGAACTTACTGTGAGAAAAGCTGCTAAAGGAAGGACTTATAGAAGAGGCCTACAAATATCAGACTATTCCTCTGCTAGAGATGAACACGTCATTAATAAAATACCAATAATGCTTACATCCATTTCTCCTTGATCAACAACATAGAAGTTATCACCTTCATCACCTAAAGAAGAAAAAAAAAATTTGAACACACACTAAAAAGAGTAAAGCTATGCAAGCATTCATGTTTCACAGAACTGGCATCTCTGCCAACTTTGATGTTTAGAATCTAATAAGGTGGGCAGAGACAAATTTTGCACAGCTTACAGGGGGAAATTTCATGTTTTGCTGATTTCACACTCCTCTCAGTCCTGTGAAAGAGGACATCTACTGGTGTACAAGAGATCAGCAGCATTTCCAGGATTACTGGAAAGGCATACCAGATCCATAAACTGACATAACGTGTTCTACAGAGCCATCAAATGACAACCTTTCCAATAGGTAACATATGCAACGAAACCACATCTTCCTACAATTGCTCCACTCCTCACTTTAGTCTGAACTGTGCTCCAGCTAACATAAGAAAGGGCCACTGCATCCAGACAATGTTTTTATGTTCAAAAAAAAAAACCAACCCAAAAACTAACAAGAGCACTAGGCCAGGGCCTGCTCACCACCTCCAACTTATTCATCAATGTAAGCATTGTCACTTGCCTTGCTGTATGACAGTCTCTCCTGCAATGTAAGTGACAGGGAACATTGCATCAAAGATGTCACTGAAGAAAAGGATACCAAAATTAGACAAATGCCTGGACAACTGCCATGCATGCATGCGTTCATACATCTATACCTCCAACTCATCAACACTCTTCCTACAGCCTCTGTACGGTTACACCGACTGTTGGAAAGAGGCTGTGCAGCTTTGTACCTTAGGACACATTTAGCTCCTCTGAAGTCTGCACTTTAAGAAACTTTCTTTAAGACTACAAAGATTTATTCCTACCTTCTTTCGTTATCATCAAGATGGGCAAACAGCACATTCTTCTCAATAGCTTTCGCCAAAGCAGCCATAGTCTTATAATCTTTTGGAATAACCTAGGATATAATCAGAAAAAGTAACTGATTAATTTTTTGAAGCAAAAATTTCTGCATTCCCCATGGTAAATAAATTATTCAATTGCTATAAAACACTGGCTGAGTTTTTCCAGTTTCTTTCAAGCACTATAGATCTAAACCCAAATATAGTCAATGTTCACAGCCAGTTTATGCAAAAGGTAAATAAAATCTTGTATTATTTTACGCAACTGTAAAAGCATCATTCCGTGCTAAGTTTGTACGGGTTTTTTTTTTGCAAGAGTACAAGTATCTGCTCCACCTGTGTTTTCCTATGAATAGCAACAAGTCTGCTCTGCCATTAGGCTAAACGTAATGTTGTTGCAGCTGTCAAATAACTGGAAGCACTTTGTTTATATAAATAATATATAAATATATGTACATATAAATATATATTACTTCAAAGGGAGCAGGTCTATGCTATGCATGAATGATTTAATTGCATGACAGTTTATTCTAACCTCCAATTAAACACCTATACACACAGGTCTGCTTTTTACAGTTATCAGAAGACTTAATAGGCTACAGGAGCTGTGTTATTAAATACACTGGATAGAAGGTGGTCTTAGATAAACTCTTGGACTGTAGATGCAATTTTTAGCAACATTTAAAAGCTAGAGCACCTTTCTAACATAAGATGCAGCATCCTCTTCTGTATAGACTTCTGCACTGATGGCCCCACGCCTTCTTCGACCCTTAACCACAGGGTTCATAGGAGGAGGAGGGGAGATTTCATCCTCCCGTGAGTCTGAGCGTGAACCAGACTTCTGTTGATTCAACAACTGTTTTGTTTCCTCCTAAACAGGAAGGAAGACATGTTTATGTCACATAATCCAGTAAAGCAAGAAAGCCATTACATATTATATTCCAGTTTAGTCTGCCAATGCAAGGGAGCTTCCTGTGTACTGTGACTCCCGCATTAAGGCAAACAGGTGACTAGAGCAACCGAGATCAAATGCCTTTCAAAATAGATGGTAGATATGCCTTCCGTTCATAACATTCATATTGAAATAAACACCATTGTGATAAGTTAGATTAATAGTTTAATAAATTAAGAAGTATAAACAAGTTGCTTCTACTTTCCGCTAGTGTATTCAAACAGGCGATGAAGAAATTCTGCAAATGCTAAAGACATTTTCCCAACCGTAAACCCAGCAGTTCTTTCCCTCAGCAGCAAGGTGTTAAACCTTTTTAGATTTGAAAGACAGAAGAGTGATTCCTCAGAAATCCGTGTTACATGAGACGCTTTCGAAACAAGGTCAAGTCATGGACCAACTTGATACTCAATAACCAACAGTTATTTTAGGAGAAAGAAATATGAACGCTGCTTACAAAAGAGCTGGAGGAAGGATGCTAGAGGCCAAACAGTAGGTTTTTTCTGCAAATGACAGATTTGTCAACTCTGCACAACGTTACACATTTCCCTTATTTCCCTCAGTTACCTGTTGTGCTGTGTTGCAGTGTTATTGTAGAAGACTAGAGTACTTACAATAAAATGAAGTCTAACTAACTTGACGCACGGAAATTTGATTCTTCTACGTACCAGTAGATTCACCTTTTAATCAACTAAAATCAGATTAAAAACAAAACAAAAAAAGCCAACCTTGGAGCCAAAGCATTTGCATCATAACAGCTCAAATGACTTCCTCCCAGTGCTAAGGAAACGGGGTTCTGTAACAAGCCTTAAAAGAACAAGGAGTCATCTGTTCTCTTCCAGCTCCCAGCACTTTTAAAAGCTGGGTTTGTCCCAGTGTCCTTGATCAAACCGTCCCCTGCCCAGCCGGGCAGCTTGCTGCTTGGCTGCCACGCTCCCGTCCGGAGGTGCACAGAGGCTATGTATAACAACAACACTTTGAGGAAAGAGACATCAGATAACCATTACAGTGAGTTTACATTTTACACCTCTCAGCCAAGGAGCAAGCACTGATCCGTTGAATTACATTTCACTTCCTGCCTTTTGCTCATTGATAAAATAGTGCTACATTTCAAAATGATGGGGGCAAAACATATTTAAAACCTTGTTTCTATCTTCTGGTTTTAGAGAAACAAGTCTCAACTGAGATGATGTTAAAAATAGCTTGAGCAGTAGTTAGTGTTCAGTTTAAACTGCCTCTCTGCAGAGTGGGCAACACCACCAAGCACAGAAACATACTGTTCGTTCATATACAGAATACTTAACACTTATTTAAAAAGTGAACACCAGCTGCTGGATTTTTTTCCAGTATCAGATAAAATACAAAATACTGAGATCCTGTAACTTCCATAGATAGAAGCAGTCCAGCAGCATTAGCAAGGGAGCTGTGTATTAAGACACTGTTCAACAAGAGGCTCCCCAAGGTAATGGTCCACTCAAGGAACAAGGAAACTGCACTAATAGAAAAAGTACAACTGGTAAATTCTGTCTGATCCGAGATTTAACACTACTATATTAAAAAGAAGTATGATAAGGTAAGGGATGGACACAGAAACCAGTTACAGGCGGGTAAGATTAACTTAAAAAATACTGGCTACTCTAAACAGTCTATATACATGCTCTTCAAAAGGAAGATTACCCCAAAATGAGATAAATCTCTCTATTCACATTACACATTGCAAGACAAGACCGTGTCATAGAGTGACATGCTAAAAATCTGTTTTCATGAAAAGCAGTAGCTTTTCATGTATTCATCTTTTTAAAATACATTCTGTATAATTTCTGATACTGAACCACATATATTACACCACCAGATCAGAGAAAAATTACACTAGGCCCTGAAGAAAGGGTGGGAGTTGTTTATAATTCTCACTTACCTTAGAACCTAGCCAGTGTTTATGAGTGAGAAAATGTACTTGTTCAGGTTTAGAAGCTCCCTAGATTAAACACATAATGGACAAAGGCATTCATTTTGCTCTGTGCTGATCAGTATAACCAATACCTGGATTTTAAAAAGGTTTAGTAATAAAGTTAGCCTATTTATTACATCCAGGTGTTGATCCTGGTCTTCCAGCTGATGGAGCAGTTCAAGGAGTTTTCACCGTCAGTGACCACTAATTGTAAATATTATTTTTCCTGACAAGTAAGAAATAGTTATTGATTCCATTTAAATTATTACAAGGTAAGAAACATTGAAGAGATAAGACTTCACATACTTGAATTTTAAGACTATCAGCTACTGAAGACAACCCTCACAATTTCAGAATTATGTTTTACACTATAGAGTCCAGCATTTGGTAAATGCCATCACACCAGAAACAGTCTCAGCATCTTCTGGTTAATTTGTATTGAATTTATATCAGATCTCCACGTATTTTAAAAAAACATTTTGAAGCTAAAAAAGCAGTGTTAAAAGTTCTGCCATAAATTTACAACTGCAGAGTATATCCTTCTTAACGTTTTGCAAAAGAAACACTTAAGAAATAGGAAAATATTCAGGTGTTTTGGAGGCAGGGCAGGCAGTGGGGAACAGGCACAGTAACTAGATATCAATCACACTTCATAATTCCAGCTTTCTATAAAGCCTAATATGCACATAACTATATTACACACAATATTTCAAACATGCACTTATTCCAGTGGACAGCCATGTCCAATATCCAAGATTCATCTGGCAGGCTGTAATAATGATCTCTACATTAAATTTCCATAGCTCAAACTACATTACACAGCCAAGCACAGCACTGGATAGCTATTAGCTTTTAATATGCATTGGTGTTACCAGACATGTTTGCACAGCAAAGAGAACAGAGGGCTTAGTACACCAGAAACATAAAATAAAAACATTTTATACAATCAATGTGTAGTAATTAGATTCATGTAACAGCTTTCATAACTCAGAAAAGGACATCTAAATTTCTATAGTAGCTACAACCATCTCAGAGGCAGTAATTTTAATGTTTCTGAACATAAATTCAAAAGCATGTTTAAACGTCTTCAATGTATTTTAATAACATGACAGTGAATCAGCTCTGTGCGTGCATGCTGTGGAAGAGATGACTTGTCAGGATACTGAGAGAGAAACAGTAACCTTGCTTCAACTTTAAATGGTATTCCTTCAAAATTCAATCTTAAAAAAAAATACTGTACCTCAACCTCAATTTCATCCAGTCTAACAAATGAACAGATTCAGAAGGTATATTGAAAAGTTGCTCTGCTTTATTAAAGATGTAACAGACATTACTTCTGGAAGGTGAAGCAAATTCCATTTCAAACACTTTTGCTCTACCAGAGCTAAGTACTAGGTTAGAGCTGGTTAATAATAGTACTTAGCATCTGTGCTTTCCAGACACAGATGTCAGAGGAGGTTGCTAACATAGCACAGGATGTTCACTGTTCTGTTACTTGATAGCTACTAAGGTACCATGTTACCTGGTTAAACTAAGACCAATCCATTAGACTAAAAGGTGAAATTACTTAGAGAAAGCTGTAGCAATTTTTAAATTCAAGCAGGCAAGAAGAAAAATGCTACAGTTTCACTTTTAGCTATAGCTGCACCAGTGGGCACATATAACCCACGCCAACACAACTCATAGAAGACCCTGACCAAAATTGTAAGAGGAATTTAAGGGGAAAAAATATTACCTAAGCAGTTTTTTCTTCAGCTTCCTTATAGGCTGACAGAGCACACAGACAGCCTATTTGCATCAAAATAAAATCATCAAGAGTTACTCAACTCCAGAATACATGCGATTAAGTTCAGAGCTAGACTTGTTGTCTTGCTAAAAACAAATTAAGTTTCCTTTAATCTTAAATACTGCATGTTGACCGTAAGTCCACAACACAAAAGCATCCAAATATTCCTATTTTATATCCCTATGTATGGATTGGTTTACAATTCATTGTAGGTGCAGTAACGCAGTTTACTTTGCAAAGTTTTGTGTACCAACACTTGTGGTAATATTTTTAAAATTATCAGTCTATCAGTACTTCGAAACTCAAGAATCCAAGGTGGGGAGGGAGGCACGGTAACAGGGAGGGACAATGGATTTTTAAGAACCTGATTACTACGTGGTTTGCTGCTAGTATTCTCTCTGAAAGAAAATGTACTCAGGATGCAACCGCACACAAAAAAAACCTAAGTCAGACATACTGTAGAGTTCTTGTTCATTTAATAAGCAAAATGTTCCTCAAAGAAGGTGAGTATAGGAGGTTAGCTTGCAGCATTCGGTCATTTTCTAGTATCTACCTTGAACAATTCCATTAAAAGATAATTTCCACTCTGTACACTTATGATCTCTAGTGTTAACTTTTTCTTCTTTACATCAGCAACTAGTAACTAGCTAGAATAAAGAGACATACCTCCCATATACAACCACTACTGAAAGCAGCACCTGCAAATGACTGCTTTACAAGGTCACAGCTACATTATTTTCTAATGGTGTATTCTGAATAGAGTCATTGTATCTAATCTTTCCTCTGCATTAACCTTTAAAACCTCCCATTTTCATATCAGCTTCTCTTCCTATCTGTTTAGATATCAATATATAAAATGAACAGTTCAAAAGAATATGAAATCACTGTTTCACATATGACCACTGAGATGACAAAACGCTTTCCATTCCCAAGATCCCAGAATGCTTCCAACAACAACAAAACACCAAAGAGACCTTGAGGACAAACGCAAGAGGAACAACAAAGTAAAACACCAACACTGAACTCCCAAGAGAAGGCAGAAGCAGGCTTGCTCTCCAAGAGATTTGGAATGCAAATGCTTGTTTGACTTCAGCTAGGCCCAGATAACCACCACTGACCTACTTCTGTGCTGTACCCAAATTATTGTAACCCATTTGTCTCAACATAAGAAACCAAATGCCTATCGCCAGAGTCTAACCAAGGTCAGACACCATGGTTATCATGTAACTACAGACACGACCACGTATGCTGCCTATTAGCTTCTATGAGTAAGCAGTAGATGGGGATTACATCTGCATCCCAGCTGGGTAAGTCTCCTTGTCAGCTTATGTTCTGCCCTACGTGCTTTTTTTATGACAGAGGTGCTTTTATACCGTGATCAACTGGCATAAACTCCTAGAAAATAGGGTTTGTTTTCCAAAAGCATCAATTCCAATTTCAAACAGCCAATACGAACACTGGTCAAATCTGAAGCTCAGCCTCTAAATCACAGAGAGATGATGTAAATTTAGGTTGTTCCACTCTCCTTCCCTCCTGCTATGTATTTTTACCTTCTCCAATCTTTCAAAATATTCTCTGAGGAATCCCATGGGTCTTTCAGGTCTCACTGTGCATAACTGTACAATGCAATCCTTCAGAAGTTGCTGGATGTTGTGTTTTTGGACGTAAAGTTCACATTCCCGAAGACTACGCTCCTCCTCACTGCTGCTGCTGCTAGAAGCTGCCATTGCTGAAGATAAGAGAAAGAGAAGGTTAAATAACTAGTGGAAACAAAGATGCTGCTGCCCAATATGATCAGGCACATTATGCTGCATTATCATCTTACTGATACGACAGCACAGAACTACCTTTACCTGTAAGACTAGTAACTAAGCTAAACCATGAAAGAAAAAGCTATGAACTTATTTAGCACCTGGAAAGAAATAAAAAAAATCTGTGTGTCCTATAGCCACAGGCACAAAAGTAAAAGCATTTGACTGAGCTGGAAGAGCTTCAACAACTCAAGCCCTGTGAGCACTCAAAGTCAGGGAAGCTTCCATGTAAACTTTCTGCTGATTAAACCCAGTATTTCATAGGACTGGAGGCTCACTTCATAAACAGAGCTGTATGGTCCATATGGGATCACATGGATGATGACCAGGAGATAGGTGGGTAGAAGCTGGGAATCTGAGAGGCAAGTATGAAAAGTATTAGGAAGTGAAACTTGTTACGGTTGAAGCCAAAGCCAGTTCACCAAATGCCAAAGCTGAGTCCACTAATGGAAATCATGGAAGTAGAGGCGTTTCTCCTAAAAAAACTACTCTCCAGTTTAACCTGGTCCATACTTCATAACTATCTCTGTGGATACACTGCAATTCCAAAAATGGGATTTTCTTCAACTGTAAATAATCACGAGCACATCTTTAAAAACATCTGTTACGATGCTAGGTTTTCAAGAGACTTTATAGTGTCAGCTGTAACACTTTCAAAAACATCCTTAAGCAGGTTTTTTCCCCCCTTTCAGGTTATAGAACCATTTTAAAATATATTTTTACACACACATATATATAAACATGTCATGTCATTTTTGTCGTAAAGCAATTAACACTGAGACAAACTAAAGAAAGAATTTCTCAAGGCATTTTTGATGAAATATAAAGGAAGTTACCTAGTACAGGGACGGTGGCAACAGCTTATGAATATGCAGTAAGATACGTTGATCCCAGGATCAGCTTTTGAAAGGGGAAAAACATGCATTCAGGCAAAAGAATTTTGAGAAATGAAAAGTCACTGAAAAGTCAAGTGGTACAGTCATATTATGTGGTTTATCCTACCGGGGCAGCAGATTGAGAAATGTAGGCCACACGGGCAATATAACACTGTGCCCCTTTGAATTACGCTACTGGAGACTACAGGAGGACTAGAGTTAATACGAAATTGCTAACACTTCAAACAGGTTTCATTCTTGTCACTGTTAATCCCCGCATAAGTATGCACAGACAGATGTATTATGTGTTGCATAAACACCAAGTACGGACTTCACATGGACTGAAAAAGTGCCTTAAGTTCTCCAGTTACTTCTTTTGTTTTGACAACTCGCACAGTGAAGGTCAGTACTAATTAACAGCCCCAGAGAAACTCGGTGGCTCCATGACAGCCTGCTGATTGCAATCTGTGGAAAAAGCATCACGCTGCTGATAGACATGGGCCACGGCTGCTCATGAGAACGGTGCGGAAAATACCAAAGAAATAATGAAAACTCGGGCATTTCATAAGGTGTTTTTCCTGCACGTGGCAAACCCCAGGTTTTCCAGAGCCCCCCAACACACAGCCGCACTCGGACCGCCGCGAACCGCCCGGGCCCGGCCTGCCCGCCCCGGGGCTGCCCCGCCGGGCCGAGCCCGCCCCTCACCGCAGCGCCGGGGCTGCTGTGGGCGGGCAGCCCCACGGCCGAAGCAACGACACGGCGCTGCCGGGGGGAGACACCCCGAACCCCCCGCCCCGCGTCGGCGGCTGTTTCAGCGCCCGAACGCCTCCGTCCCCAGCGCCGGGAGGCGACGCCCGGCGCGGCCCGACGAGCCCGCGGGGGGGCCCGGGCAGCGCGGCCTCCCTCCCCGCTCGGACACGGGGCCCCCGGCCACGGCAGCCAAGGGGACCCCGGCGGGCCCGGGCGCGGCGGGCCGCTCCCCTCGGCGGGGCCGGCCCCCGCCCCCAAGGCCGCAGGCCTCCCGCCCCGCGCCCTGCCCTGCCCTTCCCGCCCGGCCTCGCCTCCCGCCGCCCCCCCGGGGCTGCCCCGTCGGGCCAGGCCGGGCCGGGCCCCGCCGCTCACCTGCCGCAGGCGGCTCCGCCGGGCCCTCACCGCCCCCCACCCCTCCCGGCCCGGCCGCGGCCTCGGCGACAGCAGCGGCTCCCACCGGAAACCGAGCGGCCCGGCCAATCACCGCCCGCCGTGACGTCAATGCGCCTCGCTCTCACCCGGAGCCGTCGCCGCGGTAACCTTAAAGGGGCAGCGCCGCGGCTGCGCGGGGGGAGCTCGCCGGGTGCGGTAGCGGGGCCGCTGCCGTGCCTGTCCCCCGGGCGGGCCTTGCCCGGGGCGGCGGGCGGCGATGGCCGCACCGAAGTACCGCTGGGCGGCACGCACGGGGGAGGGTGCTCCGGCCTGCCCTGCCGGGCGGTAATTAAATAACGATGCGGCTGCGGGTGGTGGTGAGTGTCGGCCTCGGCGCTGCAGGTGGAGAGATCAGCGGCTGTTGGGGGGCAGACATGAACTATAGATAGAATAGAATAGAAGTGAAGTTGGAAAAACCTCTAGGATCAACAAGTCCAACCACCACCCCAACACCCCCAGGCCTCCTAAACCATGTCCCCAAGTGCCGCATCTACACATTTTTTGAACGCCCCCAGGGATGGTGACTCCACCACCTCTCTGGGCAGCCTGTTCCAGTGCCTGACCACTCTTGCAGTGAAGAAATTGTTCCTAATATCCAATATAAACCTCCCTTGACACAGCTTGAGGCCATTTCCTTGTGTCCTATCACTAGTGACTTGGGAGACGAGACCAACCCCCACCTCCCTGCAACCTCCTTTCAGGTAGTTGTAGAGAGCGATAAGGTCTCCCCTCAGTTAAATTAAAAAAGTCTCTCCTCAATAAAACTTTGGCAAAGATTTCACTATAATCGATTTAGAATCCACATGCAGAACTATTTCACGTGTCTTCACAGGTGAGATGAACCCTTTGAATCCCTTTACTTTGCATACTTAAAGCCTGTAAGAAGTCACCGACGATCTCAGCTGTGCTGGCAGGGAGACGCAGACCCCATGCAAGGATATGGGGAAAATGAACCCTGAATCCTGCGGCTGCTGATCTCCCCGTAGCTGAGAAGATAACTCAGTTTTACAGCTCAATGTTACAACTACTGCAAGAGCGTTTAAACCCAAATTCATCGGTGCTTAACTCATTTGGGAGAATCATGTAACATACAACCAAAATTATTCCAGTAACTAGAGGTTAATGTATATTTTGAGATTAGAAGCTATTGGTGCTTTTGCAATGACGTGACAAGCTATCAGGAACTATCTGGCATGGTGTTTCTTGTTTACTAGTTCTCTTATTAAAGAAATACAGGATAACAGCTTAGGTCTACATTTAGACAGACCAAAGCTGGCCCCTGAGTTCACATTCCTTAGATGTTAGCTTCTGTCTCTTACAGGTTAATTAGAAACCAGGGTCCAGGGTTTTCAGACATTAAGCCAAAAGCTGAATTGTAAGGAATCATGAATATTTGTGAAATGCTGTGGGAGTACAGTATTAGTAAATACCAAATCTACCTGCTCACCTGGTAACAGAATATTTCTTTTTGTAACTCAAGACCACTAGAAGTTTCTGAACACTGGAAAAGAACTTTTGTATGTTCCCCCCCTACACACTTTTTTTTGTTTGTTCGCTTTCTATCTTCCCTTTATGCAAGCTGTCTGCTATTGTCACATCTCACTCCTTGTTTGGACAAGTCCCGGTGCTGTTTTGGGATAGGTCCCATCTGGAACAAAGATCAGACCCATACTTAAAACCTGTTCTGCAACATTCTTTTTATTAAGAAAACAAGTATATTGTTGTGCAGTGTGATCTTGATGCAATCCTTTCCTGAGCTCTGGAGCCAGAGTTCAGATGGCAAGGCAGGAGTGTAACAAAGGGAACAGAACAGGCGTTCAAAAGGAGCCTTGGGATGCCAACCTGAGGTTCCTCTAGTTAACTGTGTACAGCTCCTTCACTGCGAGTCAGCGCTGATTTATCTTTGAAAGTTAAATCGTGCTTCTCATAAGCGTATGTTCGTTCGTATTCATGTGTTAACTCCTACACTGTTAAAGACGTAAGAGAAATTAAAACCAAACAAAGCCCTGTTATATTTGGTCTGGTCTGAATTACAGTCAAACCCTGGTCTTAACTGCCTAATTAAATAATAAACATTCCTGAGTAAATAACTTGCATTACCGTCAGCACTATTCCCACAACTTTCATTTCAAACAATTTTATGCGCTAGAGTTTCTCATGAAGCAATCTGTTGCCTGAGGCTGTGGCTGCTGAAAAGGAGAGGGGAGCTGCCCAGGCTGCCGGCAGAATATACCAATGCAAGCATAAGAGACAGAGCATGACACAGCCCGCGAGTCACCATGAAGAGGGTAAGGTGGGGACTACACTTTCACAGAGCTGTACTAGTTGCTTTTAGTTACATTTAGTAAGAACTCCATAGAATAATTTTCCTAATTCAGGTTCATCTCCTATCCTGTAGCTGAGGCTGTCCTAAAGCATCATTTTATTAGTTTTTTAGACAGATCTAGAAGTCAGTCCTGATTCAAACCCCAGAGGCAAGGGCCAAGGGTTAGCATGGTAGTGATTTCAGTGATGGTAACCATTGCATGTCCTTAGTGGTGGGACATTCGGTTTCCTAGACTGGTAAATACTGGCAAAGTCTGAGCATGGACGAGAAGAGATGACTCCCCAGGCAGGGACAATGAATCCTCATGTGTCACAGCATGGACTTGCAGAAAGCTGCATATAGGGCTTCCTGAGTTTTAGCAGCCTGATTGCTCTCATTTTTAAACCAAGAAATGCTGCCTGAAGTATGATATTTCTAGGCAGATTCTGGAAGAAAATGTCCGGAGATATTTAGTTCCCTACAAGTTAAGAGGAGTTCACTACCTAACTACCTTGGAGAATCTGGACCAGTATGTCGACTCATTTTTGTAAAGTACTTTACTGTTAAGTTTCTGTATTTAGCCGCTTCTGTTTCAGCCTCATAAGGAGGACTCAAAAGCATTAGTTTCATGATTAAAAACAGCAGCCTTCTTCAAGATCATCACAATTCCTTCATCAATGGAGTGATAATGCCACCTCATCATTATAAGATATTTGGCTCATGTCCAGTCTGCATTAAGTCATGTAGGTTACATATTCCTGGTCTCATAAAAGACCAATAAATTTGTCTGTAAAAAGCATCTGAAATATCCCAAGTGGGAAGATAATTTGTTTGCTTTTTAATAAAGCTTCCCAGAACTTCTTACAAAGACTAAATTTATTACTCTAATTTTTATGGTGCTATTTATCAACATGGTGATCAACAGTAATAGAAGCTAAGAATGGTCACTGGGAAGGAAAGAAGTCGAGGCTTTCTATTCTGCTTACCACCATGCAATCATATAAACCCCGCAGAGATACCGACTGACTCAGTGTTATCCTGCAAGCATAAAGCATTGCGGCATTCACCGAGGAAGTAAATGAGAGCACACTGGCCCAGCAGGTTAGCTGCAGGGAAGGAGATCCAGGACAAGGTAGCCGGGTAAGAAGGCTTTGTATGGAACAGCAAGGATGACATGGGGAGAGGACACAAGGAGCAGCGTTAAAGGGGTGTGAAGAAGCTGAAGTGGCCGAGGAGTCACTGGATCCATCTGAAAGGAAAAAGAAAAAAAAAAATCATAGATCACTAGGCCAGAAAAAACACCTCCATGAGCAATCACAGTCTGCCAGGAATAGCAGTGGAGCAGTGATTGGGGAGCTCAGGGAAGAGAAAGTTATATGAGCCAAGATGAGAAATAAGAGCATACAAGAAGCCTACCCCTGCTGTGTGCATAGAACAAAAAAAAAAAGCTTTCTAATAGCTACTTTAGCAGCAGCAAGATTAACGGGGCCTGTGAGTATCTGCTGTGCTACACAGGAGTTAAAACAGCAGGGTTTTCTACTGAAGATGCCATCCCGACAGTATCATGTTCTGCCCCGAGGTACCACCATCTCTGACAAGTTACCGGGATTGAAAACAAACCAGCCAAACAAGTGCTAGATTGAAACAGGCAGTCTTTGTCCCACACACACAGTTTTACATGTTAAATCATGCAAATCTATCACATTTAATGTACAAGCAGGTTCAGATCAGAGTGACTGCTGTGTGTGCACTCTCTTGGGGTGGGGGGAATGGGGAATGAAGAAGCTTTAGTGGTAGAGAAGCCCATCGTGACCTGTGCCGTGGACTAAAAACCACTCTGAACCCTGAAAGATGGTGCGTGGAAGCTGGCTTTGGTCTTGCTGCACGTCAGCTGGGCAGACGGTTGTGTGAAATGGTCCCCGTGCAGAACAAGTTTGCTTTGAGCAGCAGATCTCAAATCGTTTCCATATGTTACTTTGAAGAAGAAAATGACTGGTAAGACTGAAAACAGAGTAACCAAGAGCCAAGAAAAAAATGCCCTGAAGTGCCCAGATCTTAAAGATAGGCCAGTCGGGGAATCCATTTACATCTGCAAGACATGCCTGCTGCAACACAGCCCTTTACACACTCAGTGTGGTTCCCGGCTGGAAGGCTTCCAGCACCCAAGGGGCAACGTTGGGAACATTTTACCTCCCGAATAAATGCTAAACAACTCAGCAGCGTGAGGGAGGCAGTGCAGCCAGCCAGGGTACCATCATTATCTGAGGTATGTCACATAGCTCTCCTGTGTTTGCTTAAGGACTTAAGGACAGGCTCAACGACACTTTGAAAAAGCCATGACACCCTGATTAAATTCTAACACAGATAACTGCCTGCCAACCAGTGCTTAACTTGAACTCAATGTTCTCTCTTTCTTCTGACCTAAGGAGTGGTGTCTAGACCAGCAATTAACCTGCACCTCAGCAGCGGGGCAAGAAGTTTCTAAGCACCCTCCTGAATATATTTATTGGAAACTCCTTGCTTAGGGGTCTATGCACAAGTCTGAAGGACTTCAGGGACTCTCTCCTCAACTCTGAGCGAGGACAGGGATTAGCACAGTGAGAAACAGATGCAGGTCAGAGTGCTAAGCTGCCTCACAAGAGCTGGGAGATAGAAAACAGCATCCAAAGCACTGCAAAGAAAACCCTGTGAGGCTTAGTCCTCCAGAGAGAGGGAAGGAGATGGGAGAGCAGCAGGTCTTTGTCTCCTGCAATTTGGATGTGAATCATCTTTGCTTTGTATTGTTAACTTTATACAACCTCTGGGCTGCTTCAGCAGTTCGTGAACTGGCCAGGCATCTGCAAATGTGATTCTTGACTTTAAGATCTCTCTGACGCAAACCGAATTAAAGAGCAAAGAGCTAGTGTGCAGCTACTGTTGACTTCTTTTCCGGGAACACATGTGAAATACTACCAGTGTTTCTTTTGTAACAGAACGTAAATACCCCCAATGAAAAGAATCCGCAGCTCCCGTGCTTCTAACGTAGAAGCAGTCTGGGGAGAGCTCCCTCTCTGAGCATCATCTCTGACACAGTTCTGATGCAAGCTAAATGAACACATAAAAGCATTCAAAACAGCCATTTGCTTATGTGCTTGTCTCTGAAAGCAGGTGGCAAAGTAAACACATCATGCAGTTGGTCAGATCCACTATTCTTGGTCTGGACTGACATCCAAACAATGCCTGGACTGACATCTAACAAACTGGCTACAGAATCAAACGATTTCTGATGCAAGTTTCTGCCTCCCTCCCCCCAAGATAATAGAACATTTTCTCAGATGGAAGGAACCCACTTTAAAAACAATAGGTCTTTGAAATGTCAGCTAAGGCTTGCTTGGCATGTGCTGTGTGCCGCAGGAATACGATATAGCCTTTTTCATTCTCCAGCTGTAACCCTTAAAACTGAAGCAGCAAGATTATTAAGAGATGCAGGTCTAGTTTCCTGCTCTGCTACTGATTTGCAGCCTCTCCTGTGGAAGTCTTTCAGCCTCACTCCATCTCCGCTTCCCTCAGTGGGATGAGGATAAAAGTGCTTTCTGGGCTGAGGATGAAGTCAAGCTCATGAGGTGTTTGCATGCTCCAGTAATGGGGACCAGAAGTTGAATTACTTGAACAAGGTTTAAGCCCGTCACAAGAGAACTGATTCAATATGGTTGGCAAAAGAAGTCACAAAGCTGCATCCACATGAACTTGGAGGCTATGGCTAGCAACGGCTATGGTTACCTTGGCTCCATGTACACCACAGTCCCGTGGACAGTGTAGATGCCCCCCCCCCCGCCCCCGCATTCTCTGAACAAGAACCAAGTTGTTTCTGCTATGAATGTATTTATTATACCAATGTTTTGTGCCATTTCTCCTCAAAGCCCCTCCTTGTCTCCTCTAGCATGAAAGAGGAGAAAGTCACCTAGGTCATGAGACAGACTTACATGCTAGGAGCTTGGGCAGTGAGCCTGTGCCTCCCGGTGTTATCCCTCCACAGCCTCACTAAGCAGAGCTGCTCCTCTGGTCTGGTCACACCAGGCTGTGCAGGAACCCAACATTCCCCTGTCTGTCAAGACCTCTGTGTGCTCCCAGTCTTCTCTTGCAATATTACTTGTTCTGATCTCTCATGTCAGAACATTCTTTCATTTTTAGATAATTACAGAGAAATTACAGTTAGTGCAGTATCCAAGAGTTAAAGGGAAGGCAAAAGTTTCTCTCTCCCCGCTTCCAGTTTTAACCCCTTTGCTCTCTGTGGTACAGGTCTTATGGTTCTCAGCTGAAGAGACTCCAAGAGTTTGACGAGTCCAGTGCGCACCCCAAAGAGGCATGAAGATGAGCCACCCTCAGCCTGTACCACTCCTGTGAGCAGTGTGTCAAACCGATTCATTAAAGCCTCCAGTGAGATAATCCATTACCAGGGTAAGTGTGATGTCCTAATCCTAGTTAGGGAAAGGGGATATTTGCCACAGAAAGGACAAGATAAGGAGCATTAATCCAACCTACAAGAAAACGTGGCATTAGGTTGCAAGCTCTTCCCTGACCTTGGCAAGCACTTCTGAAAGGGCTGCTCACAAATGACAGCTTGTTAAATGGCAGGATCTGGCTCAGGGTCAGCATCTAAAACTGGAAAGGAAAAACTACTAGAAGCAAAGCTCTCAAAATTTTGGTGACATTCAGACTGGCTGTGGAGTCAGGCATGACTGCTCTTGTCCTTCCATCACCCTTATTGATTTAAGTACCAGCAGATGGCTCTCGAGGTCTCGATGCATCTTTCCTGATTTCTGTACCTAAAGAGTGCAATAAAACTTGTTGTATGCACATGGCACACACACTTCCACTGTGTGCCCCTTCCCCTCCCCATGTTAAGTTAGTATCTGTCCAATCAATTTAGCAAGACAACCCAGTCTGCTGATGACTGTCACAAATATGTTCTGTCCATTGTTTCTTCTTTCTCACATTTATATTTGATACAGGAATCATGATACCCCAAAAAAAGGTTTTGAGCTGATGACTTCTCTGGTGTCTAGATCTTGTGACAAGGTTCTTCCAAACTCAAGATTGGCTTCTGACACATACAGTCCAGCTCTCCGCATTCTTCTCACTTTTCCACTGTGTAAGAGAAGAAAAACCTTATCTGTCCTGACATAAACAAGAAGTAACTCATCAAAGCAAGAGGAGAATGCAAGGTATAAATTCCATATTCCTTCCTATAGCATTCTATTAGCAGGACTACTTGACTCTCTCTGAAGTCAGCGGGGTTTCCTACAACAGTACTGAAAGCTAGTGGAGGTGCAGGTAATCCGTTGGATAATCCAAAGAGTAAGCAAAGACTGCTCTCTCCATTGAACAAGTACTGTGCAGAAAGATTTCTGCGTACTGATGCCAGACCGGCATGAACAATGTGTGCAGCCGGACTTGGGGCACCAGATGGCAGCATTTGTTGTATGGAGATCCTAGAGCAGCCGGGACTGGCAATTTAGTGCTTGACAGTTTATGCTACTAAAGCCCCTAAAAGTCGAGCTGCAGCCCCTTCTTCCTCCTCTGCTTCGATGATCATGATACCACTTGGTAAGGGTAATAGATAAGAGCAAAGCGGACGTGTATGTGCCACCTCTCCCCACTCCTTTCACATGCAAAAGATGGTTTCCTTGCTATGAGAAATGCTTGCTCTCCCTATTAAAAATTCACATTTTGCCTGTTCCCTCCTGCCTGTTTTTCTCCTGGAAGGCTCTAGACCCTCAACAGGCTGCTGGTTATCATGAATACCACTGAAGGAGAGTTAGCAGATTTAGCCCCTGCCAAGACCTTTTTTTTTTCTTTAGCAGGTTTCATTGAAATACCAGATGTATCAGTAGGAGCAGGCTTTTATCTGAGAGGGAAGAGCTTGGCTGGAATTTAAACACTGGGCTAGGGAAAAGCCTAAAAGGTACCTAACCCTTCTCATGTCGAATGGCAACATGCAGGATGCCATGGCTGGGGAGGCCCTTCTAGACACAGAGGCTGGTTTCCCAGCTTCTTCACCCCAATTTCCTCTTTAAAGCTTGAATACCTACACCCAGGGTGGAGAACACAAACCAACAGTCATACAAAGTTTTTTGCATTGAAAAATATTCACGATCAGATGGCCACACTCTGGACTGGTTTTAGAGTTAATGACTGAGTTGAGGTTGTTACTGTCAATAGTTACTGCACACAAAGTAGAGTTACTGCAATCACAGGATTGTCAGGAAAGGGAAGCCAACTCCTGATATATTCTTCCCAGCAAATGCATGCATCAGAGCGAGAACTATCCTTCTGGTGTCTGGCATGACTCTCTGCTGTCTCTGCCAGACCATTTTCCCCAGGTGTGACATATACCCAGATCCCAAGAAGGAATTCAGCCCTTAACTACTACCTCTTTCCAAAGCTGTGTTCCTGAAAACCACAGTTTAGCTATTTGTTTTAGACATCAGAGACACCTCATTTGCACACAACACCTCAGATTCTATTTCATGCCCAAAGCCCGAGTGCCCCAATCTGCCAGAGCACAGATCCTGAGATCTCTAAGGGCTCTCTTGTGACAGTGGGCTTCGCCAACACACAGAAGCTATTCCAGCCAGAGGAGCAGCTTGCCCTGATGCTGGCCCTGGTCTTATAGCCACAGCCGTCGCTGTGGCATGGCTGTACTCAACAGCAACACCTGCTCCAAAGGCCACAGAAGGTTTTCACACTGTAGCAGAGGACAAGAACTATTTGTTTCTCCCACCTCTGTTAATTAAATAGCTATTGTAGGCAGCTAGCTGAAAGGAATATTGACCAACATGATTGCATCAGTCAAGATACAAAAATAAATGTGTTGCCCAAGTCTCAGATGCTTCTGTAGCTCTGCTTTTATCAAGACTTCATTTTAAAACCCATGGTGATTACCCAAGCAGCAAACATTCAACTATAGCAGTTGCTCAGAAACTGTTTTTTGAAGTACAAGGCACCGACTCCCTGTTTCTGTTTGTTGGGGGTTTTTTTTGTTTTGTTTTTGAACTTTTTTCTGCTCTGCAACCCCATTTTCCATCTGGCATCCCTGTTTCAAAATCAAGCTATGCTGATCCAGGGGGACAGTCTCAGGACATTCAAAACCAGCTTCTCTGCTTCATTTTTGGGTTTTATTAGAGCTTCCCACTAGACCCCTATGAATAGAAGATGTTTTTCCTCAAAACATGATGAATTTAAAATTATTCCCCTGCTGCCTTTGCAGTGCTGCTCATGTGCTCTGTGTCCTAGGGACAATCTGATATCAGCCTCACTCCAAGCTAACACTGCATTGAAGCTGTGTGTTTTCATACTTCCTCCCTAAAATCAATCATCTTCACAGTTGCAGGTTTTAAACTCCATATCAGGGGAATACTACGGACACTCAAAGGCCCACATGCTGCAAAGGGGGATTAATCTAGGCAGATATATTTGTCCACATGGAATCTGCCTCATTTAGATGGTATTGCATGTGGCTCTTTTTCCAAAAGCCCTGTGGTGCACATCAAGTGATCTAGGGCCAATGACTTCAGCACTCACATGAGGATTACTCATCTAATTAGGGGGTTTGAAGGTTCTGCCCCTGTGATTCTGTGCACTGTTAATGTTATTGTACTGACTTCTAGAACATTTGCTGTCATTTAGTGACAGGGTTTGGGTTTTTTTGTATTTTCCCCGGCCGATTTGACCCCACAAGGCAGCAGCGGCATTAATCGCATGAACGAAGCCGCTCCGTGCGCAAACACAGAAAGTTCAGAGTGTAAATTTTGTTAAGGAGGAAGACCTAGACCCTGCAAAGCACGATTTAGCCAAGGAGGCAGAGAGGCGGGCTGCCCTGTTTGCCGGCCAGCGAGGCAGCGGAGCCACCACCGCTTTTCCCCGCATCACGGAGCCCCCCAGGCCCAGCCCCCCCACCTTGCACCGCGCTGCCACGGCAGGACGCCTCCCACCCCCCGTAACGCCGCTCCAGCCGCTGTAGGCAGCGGTAAGCCCCCCAGAGGTACTCCCCCAACATCTGCCCGGGCTCGTCTGATGCAACCACAACATCACCACGTGGCCACGCACAGCTGTTCCCGGCCGCCAGCCAATAGCAGCTGGCTCCTCCAACGTCGGAGGCGGGGTCGTCCCGTCCGCCACACGCGATTAGGTCGATCCGCGCGTCCATCTGTGTGTAGGGCGGTCCCTCCGGCGGGGCGCGGGCCAATGGGAGGCGGCACCGCCCCTGGGCGCCGCCAGCGCCGCGGAGCGGGCCGGGGCCGGGGCCGGCGCGGGGGAGGCGCCGCCGCCGCGGGGGCCGGAGCGGGCCGAGCAGCCGCGCCCGCTCCATGGAGGCCGCGGCCGAGGCTCCGGGGGGGCCCGCGGCGGCGCTCAGCTGCTTCTCCTACAACCAGGACTGCACGTAAGCGGGGGGGGCGATGGGGCGATGGCGGCGGCGGGCGGGGGGGGCTGACCCGGCCCCACGGCCCCGAGCGGGGCCGGTCCCAGTCCCGGCAGCTCGGAGCGGGGCTGGACCCGCAGCCTCTGCGGGGCATGGCGGCTCGGAGCGGGGCTGGACCCACGGGGCCCGCCCTGGGCTGGCCCTATGGCGGGGGGAGGGGGTGTGTGGGAGTACCCGTGGGACCCCCCCCCCCACGGGTCCGGCACCGCGGGGCGCGGCTCTTCTCCCCACAGGCCCAACTGGGGATAGCCCTGTGTGGTCCCCCACCCCCGCAAGGCCCTGGCCCCCTCTTTGGGGTGCCTGGCTGTCCATCGACATCCTCAGGTGTCCCAGGTTCGGTCTCTGGGGGTCCAGGGGAGGCAGCAAATTCAGAGGAATCACTTTTTTTTTTTCCTACCTCCCCAGCAGTTTGGGAAGCATTTTTGGATGGTCAGAAAAGTGACTTTCTCTCAGGGCTCTGTCCGCTGACAGCCTCTCCACACCGGTGTCCAGATGGCCTGTGCTGTGGCCACTTTGTAGGTGGCAGAGTTGCCCAGGGCTCCGCACCGAGAGCCCCGAGCAGGCTCTCGGTGAGCAGCCTGCGCTCGGGTACCATCCCGCCACCACGCCAAGGCAACCGAGGGTTTCCTTGGAGCCTCTCTCGCCCTTACACCATTGCTAACCTGTGGTTTACCTGCTTCAAAGCCGATCATTTAAGAACCATTTCCAAGCAGGACAACAAACATCCTGAAGCACTGAGCTGCACACAGAGTCTTAGCAGTTATAGCCCAGAGCCAAGATCAGCCCAGACCATGGGGTCCAAGATAAGAATCACAGATACCACTCTCACACCTGGAAATATCATTACCTTTGCAGCACTGCTTTGCATTTACTCTGTCTAAACAAAGAGTGCTTTGATGGATGGCAATGTGCTGCTGACGTGGACCTGCTGGCCACCACCGCCAGCACAAATGCGTTAGTATTCTGGGCTGGCTGCTGATTTAAGACCTAGATATTGCTGCTTACTATATCTGGAACTGAGCAAAGCCAGCGCTTGGCATGACTGCGCCTTGTGCTACATGCCTACACCCACTGCCATTAACAGTGAGAGCAAAGCTTCCACATCCCTCACAAGTTAGTGTGTCAATGTAGATGGATCAGCTTCTTGCTTAGGAAGCAGCTCCCTTTTACATCCCAAAGGTCCTGTCTGCAGCCTCCCAGGTAGAGATATGCCTGTTTGTTCCTCCAGCAGCCACAGGACTATATGAATGGATGATACTTTGCTTTCTCACAGGCATACTGTGAGCCTAATTCTGTAGGCTGCAATAGCCTCAGATGGAAAGCAGGATTCTTGGGCTTGTTACCTTATATGCTTTAGGTTGAGAGCAGAAACTGAAGTTGTGCCTTCACAGATCACTGTACCAGGAACTACCCATTTCCCCTACATGCAGGGACTCTTGCTATCACTTGGAGGCCACAAGATCCAAACTAGCTAGCTTTTGTCTTGTCTTTGCAGCTCCCTGGCAATCGGAACCACCACTGGATACAGGCTTTTCTCCTTAAGTTCTGTGGAACAACTGGACCAGGTCCACGAAAGCAGTAAGTCTCCTGTTTCACTATGGTGGAATATAGGCCAACAGACTTTACCTGTATTGCTGCACTTCAGTCTGCCTTGAGGGAGTGGTTCTGCTCACTGCCATTGCACAAATGGCATCCATTCCTGCAGTACCCATATCAGGAGAGGAACAGTTCTGGTTATTGCCTTGTGCACAGCTGTAAGCTACAGCCTTGGAGAAGCTTCTGAACAGTCAGCAGTACTGTTGAAGTTGAAGGAGTCCTACAAGTTTAGAATCCAGCTTCTTTTTCACTGCTGTCAGTCTGACAGTAGCAGTTTGTCCTGCAAACCAGCATTCAGAGGTAGTTTACCACTAGCATGTTTCAGATACATGGACAGGAGACCGCAGAATCCCAGCACGGATGCTGGAACACTCATAGGCTTTTAAGCCAATGTGGTATTTACAAGCAAGATGTTTTTAACAGGTTTCCCATGTAAGAAGGTCATTCACAGCAGGCTTTCAGTTATTAGCTGTGCTTAGAGCAGCATGCAATGCACTTAACAGCCCAAAACAAGTCAGGCCTTAGAGCATGTACTCTAGTCTGGTTCAGGCCATGGCCAGAAGCATTTCAGCTGAGATGCACTAAAGATATGCCTCACAGCTGGGATATGCTAGCCTCTCTCCACTGGCTATAGAGGGAGCCTTAGCAACCAGACATAGCTGCATCATCTGGAACAAAATCCAGGCTCCTTTCCTCATTACCCCACAGGGTAACTCAGCTGCTATACAGCAGCAACCCATAGACTTATTTTAAAATTATTTAGGAGTTTGGATCACCCCCAGAGTAAGACCAAGTGCCAGAGAGAAACAGATCCCTGCTGGTAACACACACAAAAGTGACAGGCTGAAACATGAGCAGTCCCTGTACCCAATGCAGGACAGCCCAAGCACCAAGCACCATTCAGGACTATCTACACTAAGAGTCATAGTCCCTGATGATTTAGGTACAGGCCCACCAGGACCATTGTAACAGTACCTTCTCAACACAACAGGAGTCATCCCAGTCATGGTCTCTGCAAGACATACCACTGTCCACCACAACAATGCTAGGGCTCTCTAGAGATCACAACCCCAGTGACAGGGAGGACTTAAACATGTCAGCCTTCCCTAAGGAGGCTGGGAGAAGTCAGACACCATGCAAAATAAACAGTGAGTTACACACACAGCTTGTTCCTTACCTCAATAAGCACACACATCCCCTCCCAGAAAGTCCCTGACCAAGCTGGCTGACCTCCTCCTTTTTATATCCCCTTCCTAAGGATTAGCTTCAGCTGGAGGGCCCTGCCCAGGAGAGGCACAACAGCACTGTCAAAGGGAGCTGGCTTGAATTCTGCCTTCAGGGGAAGGTTCATTAATCCCTACCTGCTCTGACCTAAATGCTTTATGCCAGGTATGAGAAATTTTTGACAAAAGCAGATGTCGAACACCTTAGCACTGAGCCTTCCAACCCAATTCCCTCCTGAGTTGCGTCCCACTGGTCGGTGCAAACAAACCAACCAGAAGCCAAGCTAAAGACTCTGTTTCCTTCTGTGCCCAGATGAAATCCCAAATGTTTACATCGTGGAGCGTCTGTTCTCCAGCAGCCTTGTGGTTGTGGTCAGTCATGCCAAGCCACAGCAAATGAATGTCTACCACTTCAAGAAAGGGACAGAGATCTGCAACTATAGCTATTCCAGTAACATACTGTCCATCCGGCTGAATCGTCAGGTAAGAAGCTGGGGAAAGGGGTTAGCCGGAGTTGTCCCACTCTGGCTCTTTGCTGGTGTTGATTTTCCAGCTGGGACCCCGCTGGCAGCCTGGGTGGGTTTGCACAGAGGCTGTGAAGTGGGACTGGAGGGGTAGGTACCTGTCCTTTTCTGTCAGCTCCACTTCAGGCTTGGTGACCTCTGACAGAGGAGCAGGATGGCTGTGGATATCATCTGCCGCAACTGTTTGCTTCAGTAAAATGAAGCTACATCCCTGTTTTCGTAGCAGTTACATGAAGACTTTTTGTTGTCTGCCTTCTTGCCTCTTCAGCACGCAGCTCTGCCAAAAAAACACCTTTTCATCTTCCTCCCTCATTTGGATTCCACATCCTGACTTCAGGCCCACCTCTGCCATCTTGGTTGCAAATGAGACCTTCAGAGTTGGTAACAAAACCCAGGAGTAACTTGAACTCCGTGGATGAGGTGAAAGGCTGCTTCTCAAGTACTGCTAGCAGCCTTGTTTTGTTTTTAAAGGTACAGAAAACATTCAGACCACTTGGAAGAAGGCTTTTAGAATGTTATTCTCTGAACATACACAGCCTCATGCAGCCCTGAGCCCTTTTGGAGGATTTTAAGTCACCTTTTCTTTTTGTCCATAATTATTTTGAAAGCATATGCCATAAGCAGAGGGCATTTTACAATGAAGAAATAAGCAGTCTGTGTAATTGTATATAATCAGCCTCTCCTCAGTTAGCAACAGTGAGTCCTGCAGTAAGGCTCTCCCATAAGGAAACTCTGGGTTGAGTTTCCAGTAAAGCTGTGTTTGACCAGAAGTTCCTGTACTACAATTAAATCTGTCCTAAATTGATTTTTTTCACTTACACTTACAATGGAGCTGGCAAAATAAGGACTTTCTTTGAATTGCAGATAGATGTGTATGTATAAAAATAAATTGGGAGGTTCTGCTTAGCAGCCCTAGGAGATTAGTGTGAGAATAAAATAAGTTCAGAGTTTTCCCCATGTGCTGCTCTGGAGATTGCCTGAAGGTGTTGCAAAGGCCGAGCTTTGCATCCATGTTCCTTGCCTGCTTTATGAGCTTGCGTTCAAATCCTGGGCTGAGCTCATTCTCCAGCCATAACACAGACAAACCTGGAGAGATTTGAAGATGCTACAGATACTTGGGTAGGTAGAAGAGAAATCACTGTTTTAATCTACATTCAGGATCTAAACTGGTGGCAGTCAGGCTCTGCATGTGCTGTGACATTTGAGCCTTTTGCCTGGGCTTCTGTGTGAAAGCTGTACTTCATTAAAAGTCCACAGAAAGCCAAATCCCATACAGGCATTAACAGCAGAAAATGGTGGCATATAAAACAGGAACAGGTCTCAAACAAATGGTGCATGTTTCAATTTGATCTCTCTGTGAAAAAGTCCTCATTGTGCAAACGAGCAAGTCCCTCTGTTGTTGATCCATGGAAATCCTTTGTTCCAAGTGCCATTATAACTCTCAAGTGCATTAAGGTAGATCATGATTTGTCTCAAAGTGGAGAATAAGGCTGTGCCGTAGGACGAGTGAGAAGCCCTCCCACAGCCTTCCTGGGTTTTCATTCACTGCTGAAACCCTGCTGAGCTCCTTGGAGAAGTTTGATACTTTTCCTTGGCTGTGTCCATCCCCAGCACGTTTAAGTCCTCAACACACAACTCAGTTATCTGACCTGATTCGTGTCAAATTGAAGTACTAAAAAAAATACTACTGAGCAGTAACATTTTGTACAAGTGCCTTGAACCCTGCGTAGCCATCACAACACCAGGCACCTTCTCTGAGGCTCTGTCTGTGTGCACGCTGAGGATAAAACCCATTCCTCATCTCAGCAGGGTTTGCACTGACGTTAGCGTGGGCTACAGGGCTGCATGGAGGGCAGGAGGCAGAGAACCAGCCCTCTCCAACATGTGGTGAGCTTGTCCAGGCCTCCTTCGCCTGTTCACCTCCCACACCCATCGCTTTCCTGGATTTTGTCCCTGTCGGTGCCAGCATCTCTTGCTGCAGCTCTGGCTGTTGCTTTGCCATCATCTGGAAACCTCCCTTCACCTGTACATCAATAGCAGTGCGTTTTGCAGTTCTGGGAAGGCAGATGGTGGCTTTGCTGAAATCAGCTGTATAAATATTACTCTGTTGGTCTCTGCTAGCAAGTTGATGGCTGTTACTGTAGAAAAGGCAAAGTCTTCCTGGAAATGCAAAATGGCTCTGACACAGCCCCAGATGCTGTGGTTAGCAGGAATAGAAGTGGGAAAGAGTTTGATCTGAGAGTAATGGTGGAGCAAGGCAAAGATTTTCTAATGTGGGTGTTTCAAGTTAGTGACTAAGCTCCGCATTTAGATAAAAAATAAGTGGCCTCATTTCTAAAGAGGTGGAGGCTTCCTGCACATGGATTCGGGTGCTCCAGCTTCAGAAGCCTGGATGGAGTCTGGCCTTACATTTTTATTGGGAGGTTTTCAGTGCTTCTGGACACTTGGCACTAACGTAGGTGGAGCTGTGCACTCGCTGGACTTAGAAAGCACAACCCTTCATCCAGATCCAAGGCCTGGCCCCAAAAAAAGCCTCTGTGCAAAATGCCTCCATGGTAACACGTAGAGATCTGGACCAAGCTGAGACACAAAGCTGAGTGGTCACGGAGGTGGTGGCCCAGTGCTAAGGTTAGAGCATCAGGCTTCCTTTTTCCTTTCTGCCTTTCGTCCCCATTGCTTGGCAGCTCCTCTCTTAGCGGCTGCCTCTTGGCTGGCTGGGTGGGTGCTCCTGACGAGTTCAGCAGAAGAGGTACAAGCACGTTAACTTGGAAATACCCTACCCATCTGCCAAGATGGTATAAACGTGACTGTCCATGAACAAATGTTTCCCAGCCCAGTTTTTATGCGGTTCTGCAGGGCACATAAAGCAGAGTCTTGCCTGCTGATGCTGAATGGGAAAAGAAACATTAATTTGCTGAACAGATGCATTAGCTTTAGCAGCAGTGGGAGGCCCATCACCTAAACGTTCGCTCCCAAATCAGGAAAAAGTCAGGGCAAAGGGCACGTAGTTGTATCTGCAGGCATACTGACAAGCAGGATTGGCAGCCTCTCTGCTGCCTGGTCTTTATGACCAAAAAGTAATTTGCTGTGAAAAGAACTGCAAAGAAAAGTTGGTGTAGGAAAGGATGGCAATCAAGGCCCCATGGTCAGGGTATAGCCCTGATTTGTCTTCCTGTCATTCCTGGGGATGTGGAAGATCAGCTCTTAGAGTAGCAGAGAAGAAGCCATGATGTTTTAGCTTTTTTCTAAAGCAAGACCAGATGCAGGCAGCTCTCAAAAGCAGAGTCTTACAAAATCAAAGGTTGTCCAGTGAGAGGGGATAGAGAAGCAGAAGAGATCATGTTTCTGTTGCATTTCAGTGCATGAGAAATTCCTGTTGAGTTTTTGTAACAGTGAAGATTTGGATGTGTGAACTGTTGGAGCAGCAAACAGAGACACCGTGCCCATGCTGGTGAGGTTCTGTGCATGTCCCTTGTGTCCTTGCAGAGGCTGGTTGTTTGCCTGGAGGAGTCAATTTACATCCATAACATTAAGGACATGAAGCTTTTGAAGACTATTCTGGATACGCCTCCAAATACAACAGGTAAGCACAGAAAAACTGTGTGAAAGGGAGAGATCAGCTTTGCAGGAACTTTGCAGAGTCACAACACTCATGTTAGAATTTAAACCAGCCTGCGGTTTGTGTATCCTAATTCAGGACTGGGGAGCCAGAAATGCATGGAGGCAGTCAGTTGGGCTTGGGAGAGCAGAAACTCTGCTCTGTCCTGAGCAAATGCATCAAAGGAGAGCAGAAATGGTCAGTGTGGTTTGACTTCACCTCCTGGGTTCGATCCCTTCCTGTCCTTGCACGGGATGTTTGTGCAGCTCACAGCTTCCCGCAGCGTGCCTTTATTCTTTCACAAGTGGAAAGCTGTAAGGCAGGCCAGGACCGCAAGCTTCCCTCCACATATAGGACAACTTGAAACTCTCCCTCCGGGGCTCCCTGCCCTTCCTTCACCATGCCCTGCGTCAGAGAGTCCCGTGGCGTTTTTGCTCTCCGGACAAAGGAGCCCCGCTTCCCCGCATGCTGGCATGAGTCAGCTCTGCAGCGTCATGCTGTCCTGCAGAGCTTGGCACTCCCTGCAGACCTGTGGTTAACCCAGGTTCTCTTTTGGCCGCGGACAGGCACTGCTCCGCTAAGGTAGAAGGCTCCTGTGATTGATTATGGGCTTGGGGTCAGCTCCCAAAGTGATTAGCACTGTGAAGATCACCTGGGGGAGAAAACACAGCCAAGCACAGTGCTATTTCCCTGCTAGGGAGTTCCCAGGAGCTCATGCTGCCACCTGATATTATTCCATATATGCCGCAAACCCAAGGGGCAGGGCAGGTGGCTGCAGAACAGATCCTCTCTGTGCGGCGTAGGGTGAATCCAGCTTTCCTGCTCATGGGAGAGGAGCTATTTTTAGCCACGGATAGGGAAACTTGGCTGAGCGCCTGCAGCAGCGCTGCCGTGTGTTGCTGTGATATCCTGGTCGGTCGCAGGCTGCAGCGTCGTTTCACAGGTGGTTGATCGGGAAGTTGCTCATGTGCTCATGCCTGGCTTCTGGGCTTTCAAGGGACGCTCTTCTGGCGGCTCCCCTGACCTACTTCAGGTCTCAACAGATGGCCTCTCCATGTGGATTAAACATACTAAATACTGCGAATATAATTAAAGTTTAAAACCTTCCTGAGAAAGCCCAGCAGTGGCAGGAAGGGCAGGGATACCCAGGCCTGAAGCTGTTCTGTAGTGGGGCTAAATGATCAGGTCATGGTTTAAGAGCAACAGCAATCAGCGCTCACTGGGCCAGGACTCTGTGATGCTCTGTGATGCTGCGGATCACAGGACTTCATACAGGCTTAATTTTTTAAAGCCCTTTTACCACAGCAGCTGTCATTAAAATGAGCTGAGTGACAAATGCTGTGCCACACAGGCTCCCTTTGTCCCTGGACCATCTGCTTTGGTCCCAGTCCTGACCCCAAGGACAGCATCTCCAAGAGACCAAGGCAGTCCAGCCTCACCGTTCTTTGGACAACCCTTTTCGGAGTGGGGATCTGTGCCGGGGGGGTGTAGGAGCACATGGCAAGTGTGTCACTGCCCCCACAAAGTGTGCACCCTGGGCACGGTAACACTGGCATGGTGAGGACCAGGATTTGCTGACACCCAGCAGCTAGTTGCAGTGAGATCCCTGGCTGTTCCTGGCCAGGACCTGGCTCCCAGTCCAGCCTCTTCCACACAGGAGAGGAATATGCCCTGGTGGGCGATCCTGTTGTTTTTCATGTGTGCTCAGACATGTTGTTTTTCATGTGGCTCATGTCAGGGGCAGGATTTACACTGAGGAGGTTGCAGTGCTCACACTGACATGCATGCCTTGGGGGCATATCTCGGGGATGACTGCAGTTTTGGAAACTACCTCACATGGCTCCCCGCAAGCCCCAGACGCGCCTGGACCTGCTGGCTTGGGGGCAAGGCCAGGCTTCTCGGATGCGGTAGCTTTTTTCCATGCTCCTTGAGGAAGGCACCTGTGATGTGGCATTCTCAGAGGTGCCATCCTGAGCAGCAGCCTGGCTCCTTCCTCCTGAGCCCGCCACTGCATGCATTGACCCTCGTGAGGGCTGTGGGGCTGCCAAGAGCAGAGGAGCATCTTCAAAGGCTGCCCGCGTCCCTTGTGATCCTTGTTCTTTGTGCGTCCCTGAGGTCAGCCCAGTACACTGGCATCTGTGTTCTCCCTTGGCCTGGTTTCCCATCCGCCTCTCCCAGCCTCCAGCCAGGCGTGGAGCAGAGGGAGCGGGTGACTCACACGGGCCTCTCAGAGCTTGCTTTGTTTAGCTTGAGAGTTCTCTAGATCCTCCGCTTAGAGAAAAGGCTGCGCTGATCTGCCCGCGCTGCCTGGGCTGGGGGAAGACCATCCTGAAAAGACACCCTTGCTCATCACGAGCAAAGCCTCTGGGCTATCTCTGCCTTCCTCCTATCCCTCCCTCTTTGGGTGCCTTTTAATTGCCTGCACTTTGCTGGTGCTGCGCCTTTCACCCCAGTGTGTGCAGTCCCTGGCATGATGTAAATGCCTCTGATTGACAGGGAGTGAATCCCTGGGGCCCCTGGCTGATCCTGCAGCTCCTGGCTCTGCTGCGGTCTCTTTGTCTAGTTATAAACAATGACCTAAAACGAGAGCTTCAGCCGATCGTTCCCTGCTGCTGGGCCTGGGCCAGGGCCGTGTACTGACATGACGGGTTGCACGGCATGTGTGCGCGCATCCGTTCATATACGTGCACGCATGTGGGCGTCCTGTCTGGGGAGTATGGCAGCATCCCTGGCAGCCTTTAACCCCTCAACTTCCTCCACACATGGGACTAGGTGGGACCCCCCAGCGGGGGTCAGGAAGCTCAGGTCGTGCTGAAGCCTTGAGTCGGATTTGGGAGGACTGTGAGCACGCAGATGTGGTGCAGGAAGTGAGACCCATTTCTGTACTTGACAGGATTCAGTGGGATGGGTCCTCAGACAGTGGCAGAAATGAGAGGCAGGAAGAGATCCTCTTTTCTGAGGTCACCTGGGGGACAGGCGGATGGACGTACCCACACACACAGCCATCCATCCCTGTCTCATCCTGTAATTCCTGCTCACTTTGAAAGGGGTGTTTGGGAACCTTTATGCTCATGCTGGCATAAAACCAGATGGCTATTATGGGGAAGAATTCCCCCTGTGGTTAAAATTTAGCAAGGTTCAAGTTCCTTGTCAGCCAGAAACTCCCTGCACAACTGTGGCATTTGCTTTGTCTTTCTCTGCTTCCCTTTTCCGTTCAGAGAAAAAGGAAACAGCACTGCCCAGCCCCATAGCCGCTGCCTTGCTGTGGCAGCCTTCATGTGCCAGGCTTCATACCAGGGCTGTGTCTGTGCTGCGCTGCTCATCTGAGCTTCTGACCCGGCACCTACACCCTGTGCAGATCTGGAGGTGCCCAGATGTGCTTGAACAGGAGTCCTGTTAGCCCTGAGACCAAGTTGTCCTTTGCTGTGTTTCATACACCTATTCTTGCCTTCTCAAAGGAGATGATTAAGAGGGAGAAGCCAAGAGTATGCCCAGAAGCAGGATGTGGGCTCCTTCTGAGCAGGGCTTGGGGGAGGACGGTGGCTGGGAGAAGGGAGCTGTACTGTCCCATAAAAGCAGGTGTCCCCACGGCCGAGGCATTGCCAGCGCGCAGCCAGTGTGCACCCGGTGCTGGACACTGCCCCAAAATGAGACAGAGCCTGAACCCCCTGCGGTGTCCATGGCCGCATTTCTGCATTCTGTCCTCCACCAGCAAAGAACCTCAGCTGCAACCTTCTCGCCTTGCCAGGTCTGTGCGCTCTCTCGATCAACCACGCCAACTCCTACTTGGCTTATCCCGGCAGCGCAACCAGTGGAGAGATCACGCTTTACGACGGAAATACTTTGGTAAGTGCAAAGCTTGCCCATTTGGATACCGACAGGGACTGAAAACAAACAGAACCACAGCAAAGTCAACAGGGCCTTTGGGAAGGATGAATAAATACACTCCACCGAGCTAGACTACAAGGGAATTGCATAGGGCAGGCATGTTCCCCATCCCCCTGGCTTGGATGCCATGCAAAGCAGACAGCTTCTTTGAGATCAGCACGTCCATCTTCCAGTATGGGATATTAAGGGAAACGTGACCCATTAACCCGCAGCCCGAGGGCCACAGCCAGGCTGCCACAGGGGTTCCTATAGGGGCTTCAGCAGCATATCCCATGGGATTGATGTGACCAGGGTGGCTCAGGACCGGTTGGAGCTGCTCCAGGCACGGCACAGGACCTGGAGCAGCTGCTTTGCCATGCCGAAAGCTGGAAGGGATGTTGGACCCAAAGTCACAGAGAGGGTGAGGTGTTCAAAGCCCCCCTCAGGAAATCTGTCCCTGGCTGGAAGCAGGGTCATGATTATCTGCTGTTTATGCCAGGGCTTTGGATTACATAAGGCTGTCGCTCTGTACGTGCAGCGGGAGCTAAGGATCTGCAGCAGGGGAGGAGCAGAGCACAAGGGGAAAACACGCTGCTGCTGTGAGAGGTACTAGCAGGGGCCTGGGCTCCCTGCAGGCATCAGGGTGGTGTCACTGCAGCAGGATTTGCTGTACAGCCAAGCGAATTGCAGGGAGGCCAGCTCTGTCTCTGCACAAAGAAATGCCAGGCTTCAGAGGCGGCGCAGTCACGATCCCGCAGCCTGGAGAGGTGGGGAGCTGAGGACGTCTGCCCCTGAAATGAGCTTTCTGTAATCACAGTGGCCGTAGTAGGTGGGGAGTGAGCTCAAGGCAGGGCAAAGCTAAGAAATGCTGAGGATGTTGAAGGAATACCATAAGTGCGATATGATCCCGTGAATCCATACTGGCAGGCCTGGATAGGGTGCAAGGCACAGAACGCCCTGCCCTTACGCAGTCCGAGGAGCAAGGTGTCTCTTGGCACTCATGTTACCTTCTGCCCTACAGAAAACAGCCTGCACGATTCCTGCCCATGATGGGCCTCTGGCTGCTCTCGCCTTCAACTCCACTGGCTCGAAGCTGGCAAGTGCTTCTGAAAAAGTGAGTGAGCGCCACTGCGAGCACCTTCCCTGCTGCCTGTGCTCTCCGCCTGCAGATGGCAGGGGGATCCCAGCCAGCTTGGCTGCCTGGAGCATGGAGAGCAGGACTTAAACACAGCCAACAGAGGAGGGGCACTAAAAGGACTCTGACTTGTAAGAGGCCAGTGTATCAGGTTCAGATTGACCCCAGCTGGCAAACAGGAGAGGCCTTTGCACATCCTGAGTTTCCTGGGTGTGTCAGAGAAACGGCTCGCGCTCTTTGCCCTGCTCTGGCATGACGTTTCCATTTGCATTTTTTGCAGGGCACAGTCATTCGTGTATTTTCCATTCCTGGTGGGCAAAAGCTCTATGAATTCCGACGAGGGATGAAAAGGTCAGTTCATTCTTCTGTTGGTGACAAGTACACAGAGGGCTCCCGGAGCAGAAATGTAAACACAGGGACAGAGCAACATCAGATCCTGGTGGCTTTGGCATCTTTTGCAGAAAGAAAACAAGAGCAAGCATATCAGATAGAAATGTCATTGTGCCAGACAGCCACGCTTCGCCCAGCTGCCTCCGGCAAGTTTAGTGATTCAATTCAGTGTGTCGCTGAACAGGGCGATTGCAGAGAACAGAGGTAGATTCTGCCCATTTACTCCATTCTTTCTTCGTACTTGAAATAATGAAGTCCCCAAAATTATCAGCCCAGCTCTTGCCCTCTCAAAGGAGGTGTTTTGAAGCTACTAAGTCATTTGTGCAGAGCCCAAGTCTCGATGGTGGGGATGGCCTGTCGCTGCCCTTCTGCAGGCTCCCTCAAATGTTTTCAGTAGATCTTTTCTTGGCTTTTCCCTCTATCCCATCCCGGACTTGCCTGAGATTTTACACCCACTTCTGCAAGGACAAAAACTGTCATTACCAAGACACCCTGGCCCTGCTGAGCCTGCAGAGGGGGAGGTGCTGCGTGTACCTGGCTGCCCAGCACTTTGGATATCCTCCCTGGCCTTTGCAGTACCAGAAGCTTTAGCTGCTCTAGCGAGGCGGGCACAGATGTTCGCTCCACAGGCAGCTCTGTGAGCAAGGACATTTCCACCTCTCTGGCTGTTTGTCACTACCTCGAGGCTACCCCCAGCTCTGCTGAGCAAAAGCATTAGGGAAATCCTAGTCAGTCAGCCCACAGGCTCGGCATATATGGGTCTCCTTCCTCCCCATCCTCTTCTCTGTGAGCAAAACCGAGCAGTTCACCTTGAACAGTGTGCCATGAAGTGACCAGTCCTGTCTTTGCTTGGCCCTAGGTATGTGAACATCAGCTCTCTGGTGTTCAGCATGGATTCCCAGTTCCTCTGTGCTTCCAGCAACACGGAGACTGTGCACATCTTTAAACTGGAGCATCTCACTGACAGGTGAGGGGGTTAGCCAGGGTTAACCTGCCTGCCCCAGGGGTGTGTCTGCTTCGGACGTCTGCCTTTATGCAGCTGGCCTCCATTTCCTCACCACATACTCTCCATGAGCAATACCAGCTGCAAACCGTCTCTTTGGCTTTGTGTCCTGTGGGATTCACTCCTTGGAAGAGCTACACACTGCATCCCTGCTGGCAGCCTCTCCAGGCCTACTCTGGGTTTATTAGCTGCCACTGTCCCCTGCCTCCTTCCTGTGTGTCCAGCTAGGCTGGTGCACAATGTGTGCAGCTGCTCCAAAGAAAGCCTTCGCATATCTCAGATCAGGATCATTTTGTCTGTTCCTGATCTGTTTTGTCACACTGATTGCGGTAGCTCCACTGATGCTGCTTTGTGACCCCCCTCAGCCGGCCAGAAGAGCCTCCAACCTGGAGCGGTTACATGGGAAAGATGTTCCAGGCTGCTACCAACTACCTCCCCGCTCAGGTATCAGGCATGATGAACCAGGATCGAGCCTTTGCCACTGTCCGCCTGAACATCTCTGGACAAAGGAACATCTGCGCCCTCTCCACGTATGTATTGACATCTGCGTCCTCTCTGCCACATCAGCCTGTGAGCAGACACAACTATCTCTGCAGAACGTCACCGCTGTGGCCCCTTATCTTGCACCCGCGCCTGCAGAGCACTCAGCATGGGTGTGTGCTCTGTCTGTGTGCACAGATAGACTCATGGACACATGATGCTTTTATCATTAGGATTCAGAAGCTGCCTCGACTGTTGGTGACTACATCAGATGGACATCTCTATATCTATAACTTGGACCCACAAGATGGAGGGGAGTGTGTCTTAATTAAGAAACACAGGTAACTATACCTCCAGACACATTTGATACAGAGGCTGGTCTTTTAAAAAATTAAGGGAAATTTCACCTGAAGGTGCAAAATGGAGCTGTAAGAGCAAGAGTGTTAGAACTGACTTTGTGATTTTAGCTGCCTGACCTGACAAAGGTGGGTGGAACCATGTCAGCAGGCAGGGACGTGGGGCTTCTTGCAGAAGAAACCAGAGACATCTCAGATCCCTAGGCAGTTGTGGGACATCTCAGCTTAGACAGCAGAAGTGGGCAGGCTGTGCCTTAGGAGATGCCTCCAGCAGCAAGCACTGACCGCTATGCTGGCAGGAGAGCAGAGCACCTCCAAGCATGAGTGGGTGCTGGAGAGCTGACTTTGGGGGTAGGATGGTGTGGAGCAACTCTGGGAGCTTCCCAGCTTCCGTAAACAAAAACCCACACAGATGCATGCCTGCAGGCATGCAGTACCAAAGCAGAGTCTTCCATGCTGCTGTTCAGTTTGTATGCAGATTTGATTAAGCACATAACCCCTACACAAACATCTGGGCTACTTGGCTCCAGATGTGAAGCCTTTGGGGTGGGGTGCAATGTAACATGTGCTCTAAGCCGGGAGGTGGCTGACAGCCAGGAAAATGCCAACAGTTTTTTGAAAAGCCACAAAACAACGGCACTTCAAAGCTGCGCTGTCCAGCGTGCTCCGGCCGCCCCACCGCCTTCAGACACTGCTGACGCCTGCCTGCTCCCATCCCAAAGCGGCCGTCCAGAGCTGGCAGGCCAGCTTTGTATGTGGGTTCCTCTTAGCATCAGAGGACTGAAAAGGGCCCTTGGGTCATGAGTTACATTACATCATACTATATCTCTGCTCGAACTCTGTCCTCAACTAGCCAGCGCTGCTTTTCCCATCTAGTCCGCTCCTGTTGGGAGCCCTTTGGAGCCCCCTCTGTGATTAGAAACACTGTTTGCCTTTGTAACCTAAAGCTTTTGTGGTCAATCTGTTCCCTTCTATTCTCATGCCAGCATTGTCCTCTAGCCAAAGTAGTGCCTTCCCTATCTTCTGCTTCCCCCCCCCGCTTTCCTTGTAGAGCACAATGCTCTACTCCTCTGCAGCGGTGCTAGGGCTGTGGGCAGTGTCTATATGCAATGATGTGGATCAGTGATGTGCTTCAAGGAGACACGGATGAATGTGCTTGTCTTAGCCGGTGCTGGGGGAGGAATGGTTGAGATCAGAACTAACTCTTTTCCCTTCTCTTGCTCCTGTACAATTAGTCTGCTTGGCTCAGGAAAGATGGAGGAGAACAAAGAAAATGACCTTCAGCCTCCATTACCTCAATCTTATGCAGCAACTGTAGCCAGACAAAGTACAGTGCCTTCAACTTCGACCATGCCAGGTAAGCATCGCATCTGCTCTTCCTCAGGCAGAAGCAAGAAGGCCACCTAGGGCAAAGCAGAGAGTCTCCCAACTTCCAAGAGTTCAACCAGAAACACCACTTTTGCAAAGCAGACTGGGGCAGCAGGACTCTCTGGAGCTCACCTGGTTCATCCCCTGCCCCAAAAACAGGCAAGGCATTTTCTGCTCTGCTTCCCGGGACCCCTTGCCAGTGCTTCTCCTCCTTGAGCAGAGCTGCACCACAAACGGGCTCACCAGCAGAACAGTAACCACATCCGAGCTCCACAGTTTGTCAGAGAGCAGCTGCTGCCAGACTGGTTTCCAGGAGTTGAAACTGTGGGTGTAGAAGCCAGATCTCACTATTTTTGTGGCAAGATCGCTACAGATTCTCCCAAACCTGTTACACCTTCCCCTACCAAAGCTAGCACTAAATTTTTGCAGGAGAAGACTTGTCTCATTATATTCCCGAGTCTAAAGGTCCACATACAGATGTGGATCTTACTCTGAAATCGGTGCTTACATTCATGGTGGGAGGAAGAAAGCTTCTGCCACGGGAGCTAGCCATGTATTCCATTCCCTAATGTGTAGCGTCAATGGAGATACCTTTCTATTCCGCAGTCCCCTAGAGCTCTGCCAAAAAGCCAGAGAAAGCAGCTCTGTGCTAAAAAGGTGATAAAATAGTGTCTCCGCTGTTTGTTTCCAGGCTCCTTCCATGCATTTATCTGTAATGTTTTGTATTTTCACTTGGACAGGTTATTCAGAGGATGGTGGTGCCCTGCGAGGAGAGGTTATCCCAGAGCATGAGTTTGCAACTGGACCAGTGTGTCTTGATGATGAGAATGAGTTTCCTCCTGTGAGCACTGGGGACCCCTAAAACTGCAATTCAGCCCTCATGCTAAGAAGAAAGTATTAACCTCTTGCAGAAGAGATACTGTTGCCCCCACCTTGTCCCAGCTTACTGTGAAGCCTAAAATAACTAACTAAGTTATAGGGGCAGTGCCAGGAAAAGTACACCCCCCACTAAATGGCAGCTAGGGATGGGGCAAAGATGATGAAACCTAATAATGAGAGATGGATCTGAACAAACTAGTTGAATGAAGTGCAGATGCAGAATGACGTTCAGATCCAGATCTGACCTTTGTGCCTTGCGCAGATTTCTAGTATTACCAGGCATAGCTTTAATTTGAACAATACCATCATTTAGAAATAAAAACTAAATACCCCCTGTTGCATTTACAGTCAGTTGTATTAGTTTACAGAAAGCAACTGGGACATACCTGAACCTCACCAGTCTCTTCATTTCCAGGCTAACTGAAATGGAAACTCCTTTTTCTTTCATCCAAAGATGAAAGGCATAACAGAGTTTCAAACCGTTTTATGATTTTTATATGGCACTTTCTCAGTTACCGTTGGAAGAAGATACTGGCTTTTTAAAATCTAACTTTAAGCCTGGCAGTGTCTCTCCAGCTCCTTTTCCTATTACACACGCATTTATTATGTTAATTATCTAACCCCTAAGTGGACGGATGTTGGTACCGTGCTGTGATCTGGTTGTAATCAGCGGTGTCTTCATAATAGTAATGCATTAGTACAGCAGAATATTGTAATTGATTTCAAGTTGTAGACTTGGCAGACTTTTGAATCCCTTACTCTGTTTTTACATATCCTGCTGTTGGAGTTTTGCCTGAAAAGGAGGAAGTAAAAACTTTATCGGGATCCCAGGATTTGTTCCATATGCTGAGGCTGACCTCTGTGAGGCACTTTCCTATTAACTGATGCAGACTGTTATTTAGATAAAAGGCGACTAGCTCATGACTCCCTTTGAAACAATACTGCCTAAATCCAGCTCCAGTTCCATAAACCTTAGACCAATTCTCTTCTGTTACCTGTGACATAACCTGCTGCAAACTGAGAACAAGAGTTTTCTAGTTGTCCTACTCCATTACCCAAGAAAGATATTTAAAATGTCCTTCCTCTGGTCAACAACGTGTGGCCACGGAGAAGCCGGTGGCCCAGGCACCTGGAAGGAGCAGCAGGGCCAGAGAGAAATCCTTTGCTTCCTTCTGATGAACCTGCTCTTGAACATGTTGTTTGGGGACAAGCAAATGGCAGCAAGCAGGAATCACGCTGCTCCTGAATGAGCCTTCCTGCTGGGACACTGCCATATAAAAGCAGCCCCAAACCCCTGCTGTGCAATAGCAGGTGCTTTATTAAGTGAACTTTGGTCTGTCAAAACCCTGTGCTGTAATTAAGCTGACAGAGCAACTTGCATGTGTACTGTTAGGGAGGAGGTGGTGTGGGAGGGAAGGCGCTTTCCAAAAATAATCCCTGATACGGTGGCTTAGCAATTGGAGCTTCCAGATAAAGTCTCTGCAGCTAGGACTTTGGGTTTGCCCCTCTGTTGCTGACGATAATGTGTTTTGCATCTGGTCTACCAGCTAGTGTGACGCTGGCTCCCGCTGCATGAGTGCATAAGGAGAGTTGGTCGGGATGTTTTGATGCTCTGAATTTCACTGAATGTCGCTGTTTTCTCAGCACTGAGATGTTCGGTCTCAATGACGCGTTCAAGGGGGGTTTCAGGCATCGGTCACTTCTGTGCAGAGAAGGAGGGAGAGAAAACCTGACCTTATCCAACAAAAATGTTTTGACAGCATTCTGCTTTGCGGAAACATGGGAAGGGTTTTGTTTGTTTTCCAGTGTGCAACAAAAAGACATTTAAAAACCTCAAAACTTGTGACAAAATGGAATATTCACCCACAGCCCACACCAGGAGTATGGCTTTGAACTTAGACATATTTTTGGAGAAACAGCAGTGCTCAGACCCAGCAGTTCCTCTCCATTTTGAAACATCTTGCCTTCCCCTGACCTCAATCAAGACTTCAGAGGCTCAGCTGTTAAGAGTGAGGAAAAGCAGCTTCAGTCTAACATAGAATCTGTCGCTGATTGTCAAAAACTTGCCTCTTCATTAAACAGAAGGAGGGACAGATTAGAGAAGAGATGAGAAGCCCAAGGAGGGCTCATAAAAAGTGGCCTCAACAAGAGCGAATGTGGATGTTGCTACTGATTGTGCCAGGACTGCTGAAGGATCCTGCGGCAAGAGGTTAAACAAGTTCAGTTGCGTCTCTTGCTTGCACTGATGGGGTGGATTAAGCGCTTTCAGGTCTGCTGTTGATCTTAAGCAGAAAGGACTTGGGTGTTATTGAGATGGACAGCAGGCTAAAGCCTCAGGTGAGGCAAAGGTGCCGTGCTTGAGACGTGCTGGGAGGAGGCGTCACTCTTGCTCTGCGTGGTCAGAAGGCTTTGCAGGATGCGAAGAGCAAACCCAGCTCTGGCTCCAGGTGGTTGAGGGAATTACAGTTGTTTTCCCATTACCTGCCCGAGCAGCTGCCACCTTTCTGTGGGTTTATCAGTGTCGGTGAGGTTTCCAGTGGTGTCAGGAGCTGTTGGTGTGTGCTTCAGGCCAGGCAGGGCACTGCTGGGCCAGCTCCACTTTCTGGAGCCGCTCTATTGGCTCTCCCCACCAAGGCATGGTCAGAACAGGTTTTGGGTAGTGCTGTGAGGTTTGACAAAAGAAATCCTACAGGATTCAGCAAGCAAGATGGCCTGTGTGGCCCCGAGGAATGCACACCAGGGGATCTCTCTTAAAACAACTGACATTCGGTAGGAAAGGTGATTTGTTCCAGCAGATCGCTCAGTGCTTTTCCAGGCATACGTGATCCATCCTGCATTTGGCTGCATGCTGCAGCTTGTCAGCTTCAGGACCAGAGCTGATGTGAAGGCTTTATGGGGAGAGCCATTTCATTAAGTCAGGCTAGACTGTGTACAGTGGTCAGCTCTTCAAAGACAGCTTCCCCTCAGTGATACAGTCTTAAACACCACCTCTCTCACAGTGATTTTTGGCTACCTCCAAAACTGTTTGGGCAGCCTGCCCGTGCTGCCAAAGGGTGCTGCTGCCCATGCGTGCCCATGGCTCCTGCCTGCAGCGTTCATTACGGGGTGCGCAGGGTGGAATAAAAACTGCCCCCCTGGCAGGGAGCAGCAGCTGCTCACTGCAGCTCCCACTCCTGCCTGTTCCCTGGAAGGACAGGCAGGAGCACGAGCTCCAGCAGCCTATGCACCACGGCCGCCCTGGACAGCACGATGTCCCCACCCTGGGAGCGCTGCTCTCCGCAGAAGGGAGAAATCAGTGCCCCATCGTGAGGTCCATGCACATCCCTGCTGCTCCAAACCATGGATCTTCATACAAGCAGCCAGGTTGCAGAGGCATCTTCGGCTCCATGGAACCAATATTTGCCCAAGTTCCTCCTCGCTGTTTGCTGGATGGTGTTTCAGTCATTCTGTTGCATGGTTATGCAACACTAATGATTTTAAGTGATTTTTTTTTGTTTTTGTTTTTGTTTTTAGCAGCTGGCTGTGAGCAGAGGAAAGGACATAGATTTTGCTGTGGAGGTCTCCTAATAATCATGTTTCACGGGGGATGAGCAAGTTTGGCAGAACCTGACTGGCCTCTTCTTCCTCACTGCAGCTCCTGCCCCAGTAGCTCAGACAGGCATTTTGGGCAGCTGGGGCTTGCAGGATTAAGCCCAGCTTATCCGTACTTTATCTGAGGTCCCTTGGGAAACACGCAATCCAGTGCCAATGGTTGCACCTCAGAACTGGGCAAGTGATGGTCCTGAAGCACATGCAGAGACAAAGCCCAGGAGGAGGAGCTGGCACGGACCCTTCCGTGGCTGGGGCTGTGGGGATTGCATCCACACTGCTGGGAGCTGCAGGTCAAGTCTGGCAAAGCTGGAACTGATAAAGGGAGACCTGTGCCTTGGCTCACGGTTAGTGACCGCAGAAGCACCAGCCTCGGGTGCTGCAGCCACCCTGCCCAAGCCTCATCCAGAAGTAGGTGCACATCTTACCCCAGGGTCTCCAGCCTCGTCCCATGGCACGAGTAGCTGATGTGAAGTGGTTCAGGATCCTCGCTGCTCCCTATTTGTTCCATGCACCTGCTTTACTCTTTCACGCAATGGTTTTGCTGATACTTAGGCTAGGCTTTCCCTCACCCAATCCAGTCTAACATGTAGGTGTTTAACTCTGGGCTCCATCTGGAGACCCCAGAGAGACACGGTGATGCACAGCACGCACCTTTCCCCTCCCGCCATGCCAGGAGCTGAACTTTTTAGGAGGACTAAGCCAGGCAAACAGACCCCCAGTAACCGAACTCCTGTAAGCATGGCTGTGCTCAGCTCAATGCCAGCTAGAGGCAAAACACACTTATCACCCAGCCAGATGGTTCCTGTTCCCAGGACTGTAAATTTGGGGAGGGGGAGAGTAAATAAATAAACCGCATACAAATCTGCCTTTGAATGGAAAGTAAAACACTGCAGGACATATCCCTCCCCCTTCTCCTCTCGTGCCTAAGACCAACTTGAAACACACCCTGTTGCTGGGAAAAGTAAGGCCGTTCTGTTTTGATTTTGGTAGATAATCTTGTGCCGTGGAGGTCAGCCGCGCAAAGCGAAGAGGTCATGATGAGAAGCAAACATCCACGCTTAGGACAGCTGCTGGGAAGTGCTTTGGAAAAGCCAGGAATTTTGAAGAACAGGTTTGTGAGTCCCCAGGATGAGGAAAAAAAAAAATCCAAGGTGCGCCACTGCTTTTTCCTATGGTATGTTTAAGTGAATACCTGGCTCCACTAGCCCCTTGTTTTAATTTGTGTCGGGGGGGGTGGGGGTGGGGTGGGATGTGGTGTCAATGTACTGTATGCACATTGCTATATTTAACAAACTATATGTTAGAACCACAATGTAAATGCTAATTTAATCAGATTTGTATGTAACCAGACTTTTATATACCCATTTGTCCCTTTTCTAATTTATGCTGTTTTATGTGTATAAATGTACTTATAGGAAGATATATTAAACTTATGTCTTTGTACAGTATATACATAATATTTTACCCAGGTGAAGTATTTTTGCAGTGATATTAGAGAAGATGCCATTTGCTATGTTTAAAGACAGAATAAAGTCACGGTCTGTCCCTGGCAGCTCGCTGCCTGTGCTCCTGCTGTTCTTTGTGGGGCCCTAAAGATGTCAGTCTTGATTAAGTTTTATGAGTGGGAGAGTGAGTCTGGGGGGGCTGGTGCAAGGACAGCTGCTTCCACCCGACCCACCTGGCCAAGTTCACACAAATCCACTTACAGCTTGTCCAAAGAAAGATCTGGGTGCGTAAATCAGAGTCCAAAACTGTTTCAGAAAACCCTCACTCAGCTGCTGAGAAACCCCGGTGGTTTCTAAGTTTCAGTTGCACCTTCGATTTTGCCTTTGCAGCTCCCCAGGCCTTTGCATCTGCCCAGAAATGCCCCATCAGAGCTGTTTCACCCCCACCCCCCACCCCGGCGCTGCACTGGGATTGGCAGGGGCGGCTTCTCTGCCTGGAGCCTTGATCTGCTGGGAGACCTCAGGGCAGGGACCTCTCCCTGACCTCCCTAAAAAAAAAATGCAGTTATACCATTGGTCTTTCCACGCAGGGTTGACGGGGAGCAGCTACCCCAGTTCGGCACTGCATACCTCTCCCCCACACCTTCCCAAAAAAAGCCTTTTCCAGACACTGGGACTTGGGTCCTTGCCTCAGCGCAATCCCCGACCTCCGCTGTGGCAGTGCAAAGCAGCTGCAGGACAAGCCAAGCATCCTGTCTGCGAGGAGGGCAGCGGTCAGGGAGAGCCCGGGACCCTCTTTCTTCTACAGACTGCTGGGTCTTTAATGTAACCCTGGTAATAAACTTCACTTGGCAGCTGGAGGGGCAGGTGCTCTGTTTCCCAGAGCACTCACCTTGTGCCAGCCGGGAATTTTCTCTCTGCAGCCACGGACTTCCAGGGTCTCGGCATCAGAAGGGACATTTGCTCAAAGGCTGTGGGCACCGTCCTCCCCTGCCTCGTGTTCCCACCAGCCACTCCTGTAAGGCCCATTTTAGAGGAAAGCCAAGCAAATTCTCTCCCAAAGACAGCTCTCACAGAAGGTAGTTTTAATCCAAGACCTGGCTTTTTATCAACTAAAAAGCCCTAAAAAAAGCCTGTGTCCTTCCACGTGCCCAGAGTCACCAGGTACTGCAGCAAAGGGGACCCTCTGTGTGCTCACACAGACCCACAACTAACTCACCTCCCTGCTTCATAGCACAGAGCAAAGGGGATCGCAGCCTCCATCCCTCTCCTCCACGGCCAACCTCCAGCCTGGAGCCAGTACGCACAACAGTCCCGTTCACAGAAACCAGTCTCAGGAAAGGAGCAGCCTGAGCAATTATTTGCTTAAAGACAAAGCTGCATTGCTCTTACTTCCGTGTGACAGTCCAGCACGGCTGCGTGAGACCCGGGCGCTTGGCAGCGGCAGGCCACGTGCTGTGCATTGCAGCAGGGGGTCGCGGCCGGGTCTTTGGAGTAATCTGCAACCGAGACGTTGTCTGTTGCGATGTCCTCCAGAGCTTGGGCATAAGCCCTGCTGATTGCAGGTAGCACTGCCTGATACTCTCTGGATGCCACATCCAAAGGCTCCTGCTCCTGGATATCGTGATCCAGATTGAAAATGAGGGGTGGCTGGTGATGCTCAGCTGACCCAATGCTCCCATCGCAAGCCATTGCCCCTCCTGGGGAGGAAATGAGAGAAAAACACTGGAGTCCCAGACTGCCGAGGGATCACCTCTGTATTTCTCACCTGTCTGTGATGGCCCAGTCCCACCATGTCCCAGCTTTGGGAGCCCAGGTCCTGCTGCTAGTCTGAGAGTGCTTCTGAGGCCAACAACCCCGAGCTGCAAAGCCCATCACAGACATAGGCAGGCACGTGCTTGTCCTTGCTAGGTTTGCTCTTAATTGAATTAACCTGAGTTGGTTTTCACCTGTATCTGCAGGGAACCAAGAATTCCAGAAATTTTTTCCCAGACTTTACAATCTCTAAAAGGGACACGGTACCTGTGGTGTAAAATGCCTTGTACTGAGCCAGCCGTAGCGTCTCTATCTCGCCGTCCTTCCCAGCTGCCCCACTGTTGGGATGGAGCAGAACCTGAAAGAAGAACAGAAATGTGCCTGTGAGCCCATTGCAGAGAAAACCTGCTCTGTGAGACCTGCTCCTCCCCAAATGAGACCACATCCCACCCACCCACCCATTCAGAGACACCGTTTAGCCCCTAGACTCTGAGCAACCAACCAAGTTTTGCTTGCTGAAGGGTGGGGTGACAGCAAAAGGGCACCGGGAAACACCATCCTCTCACTTGTGCCTTCCTGGCCTTGCATGCAGGACTCCTGAATTTACCTCCCCAGACCAATTCTGCTGCAGGAAAGGGATCACAAAGGTGCCAGGGCTTTCAGCAGAGCAGGGCAGAATATTTCGGAGCCAGGATGGTCTCAGGTGCTCTATGTCACCCACTGCTGCCCCGTGCCAGCAAGACACCTATCTCCCTTGATGCTCACAGCTCAGGTAGTGGCAGGGACATCTAAGGGAGCCGAATCATCGCCTGGGACCAGCAGCAAGCCACAAGCTGAGGCTGAGCTCATGCAAAGCAGAGGCTGCACTGGTAGGTGAGGTGCTGGAACATCACTCCCAGTCTGTCTCCGCCGCTGACTCACCCCGCTGTGCGAGCGCTCCCTTCCCTAACAACAGCCATCCCGGCACAGGGAATGGGGGTGAGACGGAAGGGAAGGAGGGAAGGGCGGGTCGAATCTCTCCCTTTCGGTATTTAGGACACTTGATCCACACAGGACTGCTTTGGCACACGGGAGTGGGAAGACAAGTGAGCTGGACAGTTCAGCGGGCTCGTCTGTCAGATAATATCTGCCGCCGAGCCAATGGCTTCACTGAGGGATGAGTCACTTGAGGTTTCCTCCCTGGGAATTGAGTTTAAAAGTGATTCAAGAAATTTCCACTGTGCTAAAAATTAGAAACATCTGCTGAAGTTGTAGGCAGCTGCGGTGCCAAGTTTAGTAACAGCCTTAACAGCTGATCAGCGCGGCAATGCCTTAGCAGGTGCCCGGCACAAAGCCCTGCCCCGGCACACAGCACCACCGGGCACCCTGCTCAGTCGCCCTAAGGTGTCGCTCCCACGCTGCCTGGTCTGGATGCGGCCACTGTCTTGGGGGGCCAGCTGGTAACTCATCCAAGAAATGCCAGGATTCAGGGCGGGGGGTGATTTCCAAATGCTCTCTGTTTGCTTTATTGCCCTCCATTGCAAGGCAAATTTAAAAAAAAATCAATCACCTTCTGGAATTTGGTTTAAAAATCATGTTTTAGGGAGAAAAATTAAGGGCATGAGGTGGTGCAGTTCAAGCCTGCTGCAAGGAGGAAATCCCTGCTACAGAGTCCCCTTATGCTGATGCTCTTTGGTCAGAATAAAACAGCTCCAAGGTAGAAATCAGCAAATATTCAAGGGCCCATGAAGCCAAGGTATCAGGAACTGAACCAATTCGTCTGGTTCCAGGCCTAAAGCTTTGCCTACAGCCTGCACCAGTCAGTGTTACCTTTAGCAGCACAGCTGGGATGCTGCCATGTTGGTGTAAAGCCACTCAAACCTCCCTTGCTACCAACAAGTGCATTCCTAAACCTGCCTCATAAAACCCCACACTAAGAAAATCTATTATAATTTACTACATAATTAAGGAGCTTGTTCCAACTGAGCCTGTTCAAGAAACATTCCCAGGTCTGCAACCCTTCTATTGATCTTTGACTTTGTTATTTTAATTTTTTTTAAAAAAGGGGGCGGCGGGGTGGGGGTGGGGGGGGTGTGGAGCCTTTTCTGCCCGGAAAACCTGTTGTCTGAACACAGTGCTCCGGGCTGTTTGCACAAGTGAGCGAGCACGAGGGGAGCAGGCACACACCCCTCTGCCATTAAGCTAATAGAAAGAGCTTATTTGTCTGACACTTGTACCCTTGATACATTTTGTAGGATGTGTTTATTTTTACTGTAAATAGCCTTCACTTGAAACAGGACCTTGGCGTCACCCCAGCCCCGTCACAGGTTGTGCCAATGCCGAGCGCGCGGGCTGGGACGCCGAGCAAGGTTATCCCAGGCAGCTTGTGCTGGGGAGCCCCAGCAGCCCAAGCGGCCTCGGTTAGGGAGGCAGCTGCCGGTGGCGTGCAGAAACCGGGCGGTGGGGCGAGCAAAGGAACAGCTTTCGGGAGGATTTGTGTCAAGGCAAACCACGCAACATCAAAGGGGGGGGGGTTGCTATCAGCTGCTCGCAAGGGGGAGATGAAAGGCAGAGAGCCAAGAGGGCAGGGAGTAGGAACACAAGCTTGCTCCTGGCCGCCCCGTGGGGCTGGAGCAGGCGGGTGCTGTGTTTCCCCCCCAAGGTCACCCTGTCCTGGAGCATTGTGGGCAGCTGGATTGCATCCCCCAGGGATGGTCACCCTACTCGCGCTGCCGGGACGGGCAGGAACAACCCAGCTGTGCCCTCTGACTCCCAGCCCCGGAGAGGTTAATTCACCCATGATCGCAGCACAACCCACCCCAAAAAAAAGTACTGGGCCAAGGTGATGCTGGGGAAGCCCAGGGAGCTGGCGATGCATTACAGCTCAGGACTTTATCCTTCAGTCTGAAACATGCAGCAATGGCTGGCATGGGTTTGTGCCCCTCCACCACGCCCTGACACCCAGCAACCCATTGCTCCCAGCAAACCATCACTCCTAGCAAACCAGCATTCCCAGCAAACCATTGTCCCAGCAAACAGCCGGTTCCCCTCTCCCGGCGCCACGCGGCAGAAGAGGGTTAATCCCGAGGAGCACAGAGGAGCGCGCTGGCCGCATCCCATCTGCTTCCCCGCTTTATCTCACTGTTCAGCAGAGGGTTCCATAAATACAAAGCAAATACCAAAACCCTGATGGACACAGAAAGCAAATCCAAGATCCCCACGGGGAGCTGGCTCGTGGTGCTCGCAGGAGGGTGAACTTTAAAAGCAAAATCAGGCTTTATCTGTGGGACTGCTATTAAAGACACTTTTTTTTTCTTTTTCTTTTGGTTCTGCAAAAATCTTGTGCAACTTTGAGAAAAATGCATCGCCATACTGCTTGTTCTGCTAACTGCATTTTTTTAGGCTTAAAGGAGCTGTCAGCAGCTCCTTTTGTATGGGCAGAGCTGCAGGGTACGGACGGGCTGCCCGGCTTGAACATCAGTAACAGGCACGTTCCCCAGCCAAGGAGCTGGGAGAAGGAGGGCTTCGTTATGTCTCGATCTGGCAAGATAAATGAAGTGGTAACAACTAGGTCCAAGCCCCTGGGATCTTTTGTTTCGCATGCTGGCATACCTTTTGCGATGGGAAAGGAGACAAGCTGTGCTGGGCACCGTGGGGCTGCCATGTGAGCAGGCAAGCCCAAGTACCCGTGGGACGGTCTCCCCCGCGACAACGGGCACAGCCCTGCCAGCGCATGGGAAGGCACACCAGGCTGCATGCACAGGCAATTTCACCTATAATCCCAGATTTATGAACAAAGAACTTCTCTTAGCTAAGACAACTCCTCACTAACCCAAAAGCCCAGTCCTCCAAGCCCAGCCTTGGTACAGCACGTGGCCGTCTCTGGCTGCCCTCCTCCTCCGGACCAGGGGGATGATGCTCCCATGGGTCCGCACGTCGCCAGATCTGAGCCTTTCCGCCCCTCACTTACCTGTTTTAGCTCAGAGGTGGTGGGACCTGCCATCAGGAGGGGGATGACACCGGGAGGGGTGGCTCTGCCTTACCTTGTGCCCCACGTCCGACCACCCAAAGAGAACCGGGGACACGTCCAAGCCGTCAAAGCGCCTGTTCGGGGGAAGCACTGCCCCAGCCAGGGCCACCAGTGTAGGGAAGACATCCAGGGTGCTGGGGAAAGAGGTGGCTTTCATCAGAGCAAGGAGCAAAGATCCCCAGGGGGTCCCCCCAACCCAACCTGCACCCCGCAGCCCCTCGCCCGTGAGGGGCACTCGGTGCACCGATGGCAGGGGAGTGCCCTGAGGGGGGGCAGCCGCTTCCCTGCACCAGTCCCAACAGCTGAGCTTTGCAGAAAAGGTTAAAACTAGCTTCAAGCAGCGACTCGGCCCCAGCAAGCCCTCGCTTCGCACACCTCCCACCCCCGGCACCGGCTGCTCGCCAGGCGCTGTGGGTTCAGCCAGGATCTGCCACTCCTGCGCCCGGCAAATCCTGCAGCCCCAGGGCAGGGGCACAGTGGGGAGTGGGGCAGCCCCCTCCCACCCTCCTGCCCCCCTCCCAGGGACACATGGGGAAGGCAGCAGGTCACCCTCTGGAGAAAGTGCTAGCACAGGGACTTTTTACGCCAATGACAGCAGATCCCGTTGCCCCAGAAAAATGTGGTCTCGCTTTTGCATGGCGCAGCATGAGCCGTTGCAGCCAGAATGGAAAATGAGAGCGGTGCTATTTTGTGCACTCCCACCAAAACGCCCGTCAGCATTTCCACCGTAAACCTCTCGGGTTTTTCAGGGGCCTCAGCCGCAAAAGAGCGCTTGGGGCTCATCCTTGGTCGCTTCCCAGTGTGGAGGGATGCAGGGAAGGAGTGGGTGACCCCATGTCCCTCTGGCGCCATGGGGATGCAGAGAGGGAGAGTCTCTGCTTTCCCGCCTGCTACCTGTGGCCCCAGGGCCAGAGCTCGGCTGCGGCGATTCCCCACCCGCCAACACGTCCCTGCGGTGCAGGGGGACCACAGGTTGAGCAAAGTCATTGCTGGGGTGGGATGGGGATCACCTAGCCCTGCTGCCAGCCTCCTGCGCAGCCCGGGCACGGGCTTCCCCCCCTCCACTGGCCACGTTGCCTAGTCGGGTCCAGGCTCAGCTCCTGTGGGATGGGGACAGCCCACTCACAGCCCCCACATCTGACTCTTGCCTCCCACATCCCGCTCCTGCAAGGCACAAGTGTCCTGTCCCCTTTGCCACCGCCAGGAGCATCCCTCCCTCTTGCAGATGTGGTTGTGGGGCAACCCCACACCTCTAAAAGGAGCAACCCTGTGCCAGGGATGACCCACGGCCCTGGGGGACAGCGGGACATCAGTGTGGCCGAGTGACACATCCCAGTGCTGCCCTCCCCTGGGACAAGGCCGTGGCACGAGAGCTGATGCACTGGCAGAGCCACCAGTGCCAGGCAGCTCGCAGGGACTCAGCCCGCACCCGCCTGGCTGCAAAACCATCGTGCCAGCAGCTCAGGGTGTCAGCTGGGGCAAGGAAACTGCTGGGAGAGGTGAAAGCACCAGGTGCCCCGACTGGGGGGCACCCAGGGTGCTGCTGTGGTCCTGCCACCACGTTCCTCCTGCCCAGTGCACGATGGCAGCTGTGTGAGCAGAGAGAGAAAACTGCCCAGGGCTTAAGGGCCCCAGGTTCTCCCATTCAGTGAGTTTTAATTTAGCTGCTAAGAGACGGAGAGAACAAATAAGAACAAACACTGCTGAGAGGCAGCCCTGGTACGGCACGCTCGTGGAGACGGCCCCAGCAGCCAGGCGAGCCGGGAGGCGCCGAAAAAAATTCTGGCTCCCCACTGCGCCCAAGGCAGGGCACCTCACTGGGGTCAGCCTGGGTCCACCTGAAATGGCAGCCCAGGGCAGGCCCCAGTCAGTGCTCCTGGTCCCGTGGGTGCTCAGCACCGTCAGGATCTGGCCCCCAGCATGGTGCATGCAGATGCTCACATGGTTGCACTGAGCAGACCCCGACCCAGCAGACGGGACCGCTGGAAACTGTCACCGAGGTGGGAGGACAACGTGACTGAGTACAGAGGTGGTCAAAGATCCCCCCCAGCCACCGGCAGATGTAACCCGTGGAAAAAGGCACAAAAAAGTAGGATTTTGGACACAGTCAACATCTAAGCAAAGGCCCTGCCAGCAGGCACGTCTCGGAAGCCAAGCTGGGGAAGCCGTGTTGCAGGGAAAGAGGAAGCCACACTGCCAACCCCAGTGCTGGCCAAGGGAGATTTAATAAAGTCACTCCAGTGTCCTGCTGCTGCCCTGAATGCCAAGGGAAAAGGGTCTGGCAGTGCCAAAGGACAGGCAGCTCCTTGCCCGCTGCCCGAGCGGCAGAGCTGCCCGGGGCGCTGCGCTGGCGATGAGCATCCTGGGCATGACGGCAGGCAGGGAGTGCTGCCCTGTCCCGGCGATGAGACAGTGCAGGCAGCTGCAGGCAGCTGCAGGCAGTTGAACCAGCCCTCCCCACACCCCAACTGGCTTGCCCAACCTGCCCAGCCCCATGCCGCCGGCACAGCCAGGGTGGTGCAATTTGCTTCTTCACCACCCCACTGACCTATTTCTTCTGTGCCCTACTTTGGGTTGGGGCAAGGAAGGGCAGAAACACGGCAGGTGGCTCTGACAATTAAATATAATTAAGAAAAGCCGACAAGGCAGTTTTCTGCAGAAACTAGCGTGCAGGTGCAGGTCTGCGGCGATGCATCAGCATTTCTCTGCTGGCTTCAGCTTCCCCAGCCCCCGGCACACTCACCCTTGCTCACCTCACCACTCCCTGTGCCGGGGAGGACATGAAGCCAAGTGACGCCAGGGAGAGACAAGGCGCAGTCCTGGACAGGCTTTTCTCCCGAGCCAGATGGCAAAGATTGTCAGCATCTTCATAACCTCAGGGGCAGGAGGAGGCTCATGCAGACAGTTAACACCTGCCCTTGCCTGGCCCCTGCCCTTCCCAGGGGATCCCACTAGACAGGGGTCCCTCCTTGTATGCACAGGTCTCCCATCTGCATCTACACACAGATTTAATTCCCTCCCCAGCTTCTTGGTCTTTCCCATCAGCTGGGAGGACAAGTCTTCAACCACCCTATTTCACATGCTCGTCCTTTGAGGGATGTCCCCAAGGGCAACTCTAGGTGCAGAGAAAAGCCACCTGCCTCGACACACTGTGAGCACCGAGTAGCTCCTGCCCTCCACATCCCTCCACGTCCCTCTGCATCCTTCCGCATCCCCTGACTGAGAGCTCAGGCCGTAGCCGGGACCACAGTGGTGACACCTTTCTGAGCATGAGCCATCACTCATGTCCCCAAGGCTGGCTCTGTGCTGCCTCCCAAACAGGGGGTTCCCTCTTCTTGATGCCAGGGCATCACCCTGCACAGCTGGGCATCACCCTGCACCTGCCGGGCATGGCCCTGTGGTAGTGCCGGGCTGTGCTGGGGAGGACTCTGGGTGTGCTCTGGCTCCTGGGGAGTTACAGAGCCCCTTTCCGAGTGCCCGGCATGCAGCACAGCCTGTGCTGCTGCCAGCTTTCTAGATTTCCAGCTGTCCGACCTGCTGGACTGGAGTTGGGAAATGAAGGAGATAAGGTCTTTGAGGAGATAAGCGGAATGCTTGGGCTTGGCAGCAGGGCTGCAGCGTGTGCAGGGGGGCGAGGAGGCTGGTGGGACAGGGGGATGGGGATGGGCACTGATCCTGCACTGCGCTGCCCCAGCCGCCAGAGCAGACACAGGTTGGCAGCTCTGCCCCATGTCCCAGTGGTCAGTCCATCACCTACCTGTGGGGGGGAAGGGTTTGGCGGTGAAACCCAAGGGGTGCTGCGTGCATCCCATCCCCTCTGCCAGATGTCAGTGTCCCAGCTTATGACTCACACCTTCCCCCACTTGCAAAAATCCAGCTCCCAGAGCTGCCCTCAGGCCATGTAAGGAGTAAGCAGCTCCGGCTTATCTCACGGGCTTTAGAAATAAATACCCAACGCCTCCCTGGGGCCCACCAGTCAGGACCTGCTTCCAGCAGCTGGGACACTCTTTCCCAACGCCCAGCAACGCCCCTGGCCCCACCACCCTGACCTCCACCACCATGTGCTTCCAGGGACGAAAGGGGACGGGGCATCCCACCATGCTGCCCCCAGCCCAGGCTGTGCCCCCTGCACTGCATTTGTTGCAAAGGAGGGCTGTGAAGAGGGGTGCAATTGCTGCATGCAGAGGTGCAATACTGCTGCAGTACAGACCCCTCCATGCCACCCTCTACAGTGCAGCGCTCCATGGTGAGGCGAGGAGCAGGAGGCAGCAGCCCTTCCCCTCCGCTCTCGCCGGAAACGGCAAAAGACGCTTGCTACCTTCCAGCCCAGCCGCATCCTGTGCTGATTGCAAGCGCCATCTCTCCAGCCAGCATTTCCCACAACCGCACCCTCCTCCACATAAAGCCATTCACAAACCACAAAGCCTAAGCCTGCTTCTTGGTGGAGAGAGAGAACATCGTCATCTTTTAATTATCGGGAGGCACTCAGCCACCGCGGCCAGGAGGCACACTGAGCCCGGCGGCTGCTAACGCCAATCCACCAGCCTCACAAAAAGCTCTTTCAACTCCTCTTTGCTGAAGCATTAAGTCTTATGGGCTTGGGAGAGGACAAAAGTACAGAGTCTGGCACAAGGCAGGCAATAACCAGCGCAGGCAGCTGCTGCTGCCAAAATCCAGATCATCACCTGGGTCCCAGCACGGGGACGGTGGCTCCTTCCAAATGGGGGCAAAGGGGCTGCCCGGCTCCCTGATGCGATCCAGCTGGGCTCCTACCTGAGCAGAGCGTGGCTTGTCTGCTTGGCAGGGATGCGGCCGGGCCAGTATGCCAGCGCCGGCACCCGATGCCCTCCTTCCCAGGTTGTTTGCTTCGCTGAGCTCCCACCTGCAAAAGAAAAGGGCAGCGCTTAGCATCCCACTGCCCAGGAGCTCTGCATCGATGGGAAAACCTCCTGACCCTGGAGTTTCCCTGGGAAAGGAACTACTCAGAGGCAGAGATGGAGTCAATGACCCTAAAGGAGGATGATTTCACTGGAGAGGGAGCTGAGTCAGGGGAGGGAGAAGATTTACAGGAGTTTTTAAAAGAAATAGGGAAAGGGAAAAGAAAGGGGATTCAGTTTGGCACTGCCTTGTGTTTCCCCTCGGCTCCAGCGAGCGATGAGAAACACAGCCGGCTGCTGGAGCTGCCACATTTCCATCCATTTTTGAAGTTGGGCAAGAATATGGAGCTGGCAGGAAATGTAGGAATTTATGCCAGGGGCTGTGAATGGCCCCATGCAGGCGGGCTGCTGCCCTCCATGTGGTAAAGCACCAACAGCCCCCCAGCCTGCTGGAAACCTGCTTCATTAAAAAAACCATCCTGCTGATAACCCTCCTGCCAGCTAATTAACCTGTTCAGTTGTTTCCCTGACATCACCCAAAACGCCCCTGCTCTGCCCTTGGGTTTGAGACACATGGCGCAGGGAAGGTGCCCGGTCCCTTCCTCCACCTGGGATGCTGAGCACTGAAATGGGAGTGCTGGGCAACAAAATGGGGATGCTGAGCATTGAAATGGGTGGAAGGGCGTTAGAGAGCCTCTGCTTTGGCTGTAGCCCAAAGGGCCCCAGGCAGCTGAGGGGGGAAGGGGCTTGGAATAGGGCAAACAGAAAATCCTAACTTGATTCACTGAGCAAACTTCCCAGGCGAAGCCTTTGTCCACCCGCCTTTCAGCGTGCGCATGGCAACAACACTCGCCCAAAGCCATTTCCTCCGGGCAGAGCCAAGAGAGAGGCGACGTCCTCGACGTCCTCGCTGCGGCACAGCCGGCGTGCTCTTCTGTGTCCCTGCGCCGGTTCCCATCCCAGCCTGGCCTCTCTGGGAGTCACCACCTGATGCTACTGGCATCTGGGCTGATCCTGTACTCCCAAGCGATGCTGCCGTACCCACACCGCCGGAGTGGAGGAGGACACATATGGCACAGATGCTGCGGCACCAGCGGCATGAGGAATAGACTAGGAAAAAGGTTTCTGACCCTGCTGCCCATCCTGCTGGCACAGACCTGGCACATCCCCAATCTCTCCCACTCCCCACCCAAACTTTTGGTGTTTCCCCCCGTTGAACATCTCTTTGGGGCATGAAGCAGCAGGGCACAGCCAGCACTGGGGTCTCCTGTGGCTACTGGAAACGTAACAGCGCTTCCAACACGCATCATGTACAGCTTAAGCAAGGTGCCTCCCCTGCCTTCAGATGCCCGAGGAAATTATAGCAATTATAGCAATCAATATCAATGCCCATCTCTGCACGTATATTAAATAATTCGTCCTCCTGGTAAGGCAGCTGCATTTCAAGGCCTTTTCCGTGCGTGGCTGGGGGGTCTTCAGGAGGACATCAGGTGGATATTTCCCTCCAGCCATCCAAGTACCTCTGGCTGAGCAGGATGCTGGAGCTGCCCATGAATGAGCTCACATTAACACTTTGGGCACTAAATGGGGCTGAAACACTCCAAATCCACCCATGAATTTTTCTCCAGAGCGGGGATGAAGCAGCCCTGCTGCTGTGGGGACCGTGGAGGCCAAGGCTTTCCAGGAAAGCTGAACTGAGCATTCCTGTGCCAGGATGAAACCCCCAGTCTCCCTCCCGCCACGCACAGCACATCCTCAGCATGGGGATATCAGGTCCAGAGCCTCCCACACCTGCCTCAAAACATGGCCAGCATCACATCCCCAAAACGCACATCTCCACTCCAGCACCCCTTGCCGGGCTCTTGGCCCCGAGGGGGGAGACAGGTTTTCAGGGTGGGCTGGGGGCTGTGGGAAGCTCCTCATCCAGAGAATGGGGGCAGCACTCACGGATGTGCTGCTCTCGCCCAGTGAGGACCGACTCCTGTGACCACCCGAAATCAATGGAAAACATCCCTGGAATTTGGGCTGGACCCTAAAAGGAAACGCCAAGCTATGTGAAACATATAGAGTCCCGAGCAGCCTGTCCTCCCCTGCCCTTCCGCTCCTCAAAGAGCTTTTCCGCGCTGGGGGATGATACCCCCGGGATGGGACGGCTGAGCATCCCACCCACCCAGCACCCACACTGGCAGGTGTTTGCAGCGTTAGACCAGCCGACAGCAGACAGTAACACTGGGCTGGCTTTCAAAACATCCACGCAACAACCAGCCAAAGGATTTCAGAAGTCATCCTTCCCAGCCGGTATTTACAGCCAGCTCCTAGAGACCTGCCAGGCTGACCTCTTCCCCAGCCTCCTGCGATAGCGGGGGCTCGGGGTGTTTTCACAGGGCAGTGAGAGGCTGGAAAGGGGCTGTGTTTTCCTAGCTTTGTTCCCGAACACTGGACTGCCTGTACCATCTGCTCCAACTTGTGACCATCGGTTGCTCAAGAGCAACCCAGGTCATCAGCAGGGTTTGTTTACTAAAAAAAAAATAAATTAAGGTTACGATTTCATCCCAGGGCCAGCCGAAGGAAGGGCTCTGGGAATGGGAAACCGAGCCAGCCCAGCAGCAGATTTGCCCACGGAAGCGGCCACAGTTGCATCGCCTGGGTGTCAGGAAGTGGAGGAGGAAAGAGGCGCTGCCGCCCGCGGCCCCTCCACCGCCGCTCCCTCCCCGCTGACCCAAGCAAAGAGGGGAACGGAGCCCGGCGCGCGTTTACACTGCGTAATACAAGCAGAAGTGGGAAATGCCTGACTCATGCATGCTTCTGGCCGCTCCGGCTGAAATAAACCCACCAAGCAGATGGTTTGGCCGGAAAAGGAGGAAAGGCAGGAAAAAAAACCCCAAAAAACAACAAACAACAAAACCGTGGAGAGAAAGAAAAGCAAAGTCCCGCGGCACTGGGAGGGCTGCCGGGCACTCCGCTCCGGAGGGGATGGGGGCTGCAAGACCCTGCTGGAGCCAATGGCCCCGGTGCTTGGGTTGTGAGAGCATGCCATCTCCAAAACCAGCAGCCACTCACCTCAAGCTCTGGGGTAACAGGGACGGGGGGCGGGGGGGGGGGGGGAGGGGCAGCTCTCCCCAGCACCGGTTTTAGGGGAAAACTTGACTGCTTGAAAGAAAAAAATTATTTTGGGGTGTCTTCAAGGCAACTCAGCCCAGGACAGCAGCCAGCAGAATGGCTGGGGGGTGAAATGCTCCCCATGTCCCCCTTGATGGGCAATGAAAGGCTTTGTGGAGCACCCCCAGGAACAGGGAGCCCCCCCCACACCCACACTGACAGGTTACCTCGCTGCCTCTGCCAGGCCCCCACGAACGGCCCCAGGTGTCCTGCCAGCTCGCACTTCTGCGCCCAGGGGCCATTGTCACCTGCCAGAGAAAGAAAGATCCCCATGAGTGACTCCAGGACCAGGGTGCACCTCTGCAATGGGGGGCAAGCAAGGACAAGTGACCCCTCCATCCCTCCTTCCCATCCCTGTGATGCTTTCCCACATTAGCAAGAGCAGTGGGTTTATTTTATTTTTATTTCTAAAAGTTTATTTTCAAGGGCTGGGGCTGCTCGAGTCCCCAGTGAGGGGCTGGAGCAGAGCTGGGACACGGCGCGGGGATGGCTGCCACCAGCTTTGGGCGTTAATGAGCAGCGGAGCACTTCCTGTCGTCAGGAGCAAGACATCCTCATTAGGAAGGCTGCTCAGCGAGAGCGGATTTGGGCTTCTTAATGAATGAGGATTTGCAGTATAATTAGGCATGGCCCTGCGGGTTCAGCACCGCGGCCAAAGGGGAGCGGCGGGGTGGGCACCTGGCTGAGTGGCTACAGCAGCCTGGGACCCCCATCCCCGTGATGTGACAGCCCCGGGCAGCTCGGCTGTGGCTCCTGATTGCTCCCCATCCGCAGAGCAGCTGGGAGCATTGAGGGCAGGGGACAAAGACAGGTCCTGCGCCCTGCCACCCACCCACACCCCGGGCTGGTGCCGGTGCAGCCACTGGCATCACCCCCAGCCGCCGCAGCCGGTTTTCCTGCTGTACCTGTGAACCACAGGAGTGTGTTGCCCTTTCCATGGCTGTCGGCGACCCGCTTTATCTGTCCCACCAGGGCATCCATCTCTCTCAGGGAGGCTCCGTAGATGGCCCTGCTCGAGGCGGGGGGCGGTGGGGGGACCCCCAGCGGGACGTGCATATGGGCCAGCGCCAGGTAGAGGAAGAAGGGGCGTCCGCTGTCACTGCACAGGGAAGAGGGGGAGCGCATTCAGCTAGGTTGGGGAAGGGGAAGGCGGTGGTAGGAGGTTACTGTGGTGGTGGCACTGCCCAGCCTGGGGACACAGACCAGTGGCCCTTCCTTCTGAGAGCCCTGCAGCCACCTCTGCCTCTGCCACAGCCCCAGGGGAAAAACTACCCTGTGTGCATCGGCTGGCTGCAAACCCTCTGGGCACCTGCTCCTCTTGCATGTGGGATGCTTGGCCCAACATGATCCACTTCTCCCCTGCTCCTGCTTAAACCTCTCCCTGTTGTCCACTGTCCTCCCATTTCAGATGGGCTCACCCCTTCCTCCATCTCCAGCGGCATGCCAGCTGCCAGCCAAACACCCTGCATTGGTGCACCCCTGGCACCCACCCGCCTCTATCCCCTCTCTCATGGGGCCCATTTTGGCCCTTTCTCCCGCTCCCCAGCAAGCGCTCGGCCTCCGCTGGTGATTTTCGCAGAGGATGAGCAGCAGCAGGACACCCACGCCGACCCCGAGCACAGCCTCGGTGCTGCCGAGCAGCGCAGGACAAGGAGCACAGCACGTTCGTTCGCCGCGCGCTGCCACGCTGCCTGTTTGCTTTTAAATCATCAGAGAACACGTCCTGTTTTCTTGTTTACGGCTATATTTATCTCCGCCAACGAGGCCCGCTCTTCCTCAGGGACCTCGGAGGGGAAGGGTGGGATGGCAAGCAGCGGGGAGGGGCCGGATCCCAGGGACGTGCCCCAGTCCGCGCACGCACCTGGCCCCGGCTGCCCCATCGCTGCCTCCCGAAAGCTTTCGGGGCCCCTCCAACGTGCGTTTTGGCACTTCCTTCCTTTACTCATCACCCACCTGGGGATGGAAAATTAGTAAATCCTATCCCGCCTGGGGCTGCCGCATCCTTCCCCAGCGGCGCTGGAGCCCCACAAAGGGCTGTGTCCCCCCAGCACCCTGCCCAGCCCCTGCAAAATGCTGGGGGTCAGGGGGTGCTGATGCACCCCTTGTAAACCACTGCTGCAAAAGGCTACACAGGACCTTTCCCCTTGGGATGCCAGAGACCCTGGAGTAGGGAAAGTGGGAAAGCTGCTTCCCCTGCTCGCATTCCACCCGGGAGCACCAGGTGGACTCCAGCATCTGATGGACTCATGACCATGGTGATCCTGCTTGCTTTTCACATCGACATTTCAGAATTCTCCCGAATATTGAGCAAACATTTAATCAATAACTTAAGACAAACGGCCCTGACTTTTGCTCCCATGTTCACCACGCTCTAAGTGTCCCGAGCAGAGACAAGTCTCACTGCCGCGAATTGCTCAACCTTGACACGACTGGTTAAAAAAACACTGAGATGACAAATCCGGTGTTCTTTTGTTGCCCCGTAATGAATGAGTCAGGCAGAGGAAAACTGGAATAAGCCATCAAAGAGAAGGAGAGAAAAGGCAGGCACCTGCTTAATCCTGTTCTCCATGAACGCAGATAACCCCAAAATACTATTGGGAGTTTAAAGGTTTTTCCTATTAACCCGGAGCTCACCCGTTTGGTTTCACAGCCTTGCAGCCCGGAGGGGTGGGGGTTTGCACAGGAGGAGGGACCACTGCTGCCCTGCAGCCCCGTGCCCAGGTACTCTCCAGCCCCGTTACAGGCACGCATCCTGAACACGCAGCCAGGCCATGCTGCGGCCGATTCTTAGTACCCAAAGGGGATAAAGTATAGGTATTGTGCAAGCAAAATGGTACCCAGGCCTAAAGGCAGCCATTTCCCCAGCAGGCTGCTCGTGGCCCAGCCCTTCATTTGCCCTCGTTACACAAACCTGTCCCCAAGCACGCCTGCAGGACCCCCCCGCCCTGGCCCTTCCCTGGCTCTGTGTTATCCCTGGATGCAAGCACAGGATGGGCTCTGACACGGCTGCCCGGCATCGTTTCCCCTCCTTGCTCTGCAGGGAGGCATTTTGCAAAGTCACAGCTCATAATCCGCAGATAATAGGGATTAAAATTACACAACCCATCAGCAGGACTTCAGGGTCGTTGTCTCGGAGGAGCCGCATTGCTCCTTGGGGAAAGGCATGCCTGGGCTCCTCGTGTCCCCATGCGGCTGGGGAAGGCAGACCCTGAAGCCCAGGGATCCCGGAGCACTTTATCCTCAAAATGGATTAAATCCCACATACGGTGTGGGTTTAAATACCTCTGGGTGCTGTTCTGGTCCCACCACCAGAGGTGCCGTGGGCACCCATTCAGTGCCTGCTCCCACGGCCCTGCCAGCATCCCCCACCCACACAGGCACCACCACCACCCAGCAGAGCCACCCCGCTGCCACCTCGCCTCATGGCACTGCAAAAACAGAGGGATGGAGGACAGGGGCATGGCAGCATTTCCCTCCCTCCCTCCCTCCCTCCCATCCCCGCTAGCCAGGATCTCACTGCATGTTACCCCCAGGAAGGAGGCACAGCCCAACTCAAAGGCTTTGACCTTCCTTGGTGACTTTAAACACACACGGTCCCTTTAGAGGAGACACGCCACAAGGCTTCCAGTGTGAGCCCTGCAGGGCACCAGTGACAGCCTCAGTGGCTTCTCCCTCATCCAGTGGGCTGGAAAACCGAGCCACGGAGACCCCAGATCCACTCCCCAAGAACTGCGGGGCAACACCTGTCCACCCCAGCATCACACCAGCGCCAACCTCCCGGGCACATGCTGGGCTTCCAGCTGGAGCTGCTCGGCTTTATCTGCCCTGCAGCATCTGCCGTGGGACGTGCATGGACTGAGCCTTCCAGACCCAGATCCAGCAGGCAGATCCTGCTCTCACACATGGTAGAGCTCAAGGGAAAAGGAGCTGTGGTGGGGAGCAGCCATGAAACCCGCCAGGCTCTGCAGCCCAGGGGAAGCAGCCCTGGGGACACCCCACAGCATGAGCAGAAGATGCTTGCAGTGACCCACAAGCTTTCACGGCAAAGGGTACAGGGGACAGGAGACAGTGGGTGGCATCTCACCTTGCCCGCTGGATGAACCGCACTGCCTCCTCTGCGTAGCGTGCCGCCAGGCTGCTGAGGTTGACGGGCTGTTGGACAATGGTGACATTCTCGAAGAGAGGAAGGGCCACCTCTGTGTAACAGTCCTTTCTTGCCACCCTGCTGAGAAGAAGCCACCCCACGCTCGTCACCAGAGAGGGGACCAGTGCGGCAGCAGGCACGGAGCCTGGCTGTTCTCCTGGCTTAGCAGAAGGGTGCAGCCAAGGAGGGGAGCGCAAAGAGGATGATGCCAATGTCCCCATGGCACAGGGTGCTTGGGGACCAACCCACGTCCCCGACCTGTGCCTTGCTGTGGGGTGCACGAGGGGAAAAAACAGGTGCACAGAGCATAAGTGGAGGTGACCACAGCAAAGGGTAGCTCTTGGGGCTGGGGACACCACTGCAAATACCAACCTCCCAGTGCCAGCACTTGAACCCCCCCAAACCCCCGTACCTGGCAGCCGTGCCATGCCGCGGGCAGGGTGGGCAGGGCGGCAGGTTGTAGCCAGGGGTGTCCGTGCAGCCCATGTCATGGCTGTAGGGTATCCCGAAGTAATAGTCGAAGCCTGAGGGTCAAGCGAGGGTGTTGGCGGGGACAAGGTAGCTGTGGAATGCTCAGCTTGTCCCCGCCGGCGCAGGCCTTACCGCGGAAGCTGGGGTGATGGCGGCCGTGGTGTCCCAGGTGCCACTTGCCTGTGTGGAAGGCACAGAACATCATTTCAGAGGTTAATGCAGCTACAGTCGCCACCAGTCATCACCCATGAGGCGCCCACAGTGCTGGGGGCTTTAATCTAGTAACAACAAAGGCTACTTGTTTGTGCTGGCCACGTTTCCAGAATGCCTTTTTTTTTGCAGAAACTCGGAAAAAATGCATAGGGTATCTCATGCCTGTGCAAATCGACTGTCTCCAGCCTTAAAAGGCTCTTTCATGGGTTTGTGTTCAGAGGAGATGACTTTCTAACCTCTCCCAAACAACCAGCTTCATCCTCTGACCTCCGGCATGTGCTTGCTCCCACCGAATGCGTGGATCTGAGAGGGAGAACTGCAAAAACTAAGGGGGAAAGGAGAAACCGAGGGCTTTTCTGCCAGCACAACATGCACAAGCAACAGGAGCTGAAGGTGCAAAGGGCTCGCTACCAGCTGGGCTTGCACAGGTGGGGGGACCCACGGTGACAGGAGGATGCCCAGAGCCACGGGGCCAGTGGCACCAGCCATGCTGGCACTGTGCTGCCAGCCAGCACCAGTGGCATCATGCTGGTGTGGGATGTGGGAGGGCAGAGCTGCTGTGAGCAGTCAAGTTTGCTAAGGAAAACCCAGCGTATTTCTTGTGAGGTGAAGCAATTGGAGCTTAGATGGAGAACTGGGGAAGGCCTGAATTTCAGGCAGTATCATACGTTGGAAAACGAAGACTTTAAGCTTGGGATTCCAAAATCCAAAAAAGAGGTGCAAAATCTGTCCCACGTGATCCTTTAGATTTCCCTTTAATTGCCGGCATTTCACCTAACTACCTATGGTACCTCCTCCGCAAGGGACGGACACGGGTATCTTCATCCCCCACCAGCCATCTCCCCGCCCCAGATGCCCCCTCGGTACGGCGGGCGTTACCTATAGCACCGGTGCTGTACCCAGCCTCCCGCAGGACCTCAGCCAGGGTGGTCTCGTTCAGAGGGAGGCCGCCGACCGACATGATGGCAAAGTTGTGGGTCACGCCGTTGCGTGCGCCGAGACGCCCTGTGAGCAGAGAGGCGCGGGAAGGCGAGCAAGTGGAGGCAGCTGAGTGGAAATCCACAAATCTAGAAAATGAAAGGAACCTTCGCTCGCAAGCCCTTGCGCGGTCTAACACTGCCCCGTTTTTCCCTCCTCCCCTGCACAAGTACCCTTCTGCCCCAGGGATAAGGGTCTGGAGCGGGACACGAAGCTCGCAAGTTCCAGAGGGGATGGATGGACCTGCATCCCGCGGTACCAGGCTCTGGCTGCCCCCCACATGCACCCAAACCACATCAGTGAAACCCCCTTTGCCTGCTGGTTGCCACGGGAGGAAAAGCCCCTTTGCTGTGGGGCAGAGTAACTAGGGATGCTTGGAGAGGGTCAGGGAGGGGGGACAGACATTACCTCATCCCTTCGGCTGCCAACTCATCCAAATGCGGGGTCTCCTTCGTCTCTGCCCAGTTGGCCCCCAGATCCCCCCAGCCCACATCATCTGCCAGGATGACAATGAAGTTGGGCTGCCCGTACGCTGCCCGGGGAGCCGAGAGCCCCAGCAGCACGGCGAGCACCAGCACTGCCCATGGGGAGGGGGTGCCCATGGTGCCACACTTCCCCTCCCACCCACACTGGGTCACCGGTGGCTTTGTCTTCCCCAGACTCCCTCTGTTGCGTCCCCACAGGTGCAGTTGAGCTCTCCACGGGCCCTTGCAGCGATGCAAACGTCCCCTCCTCAGCTGCTCCCGTGAGGCTGGGCCAGGGGCTGGGAGGTCCGGGTTTGCTCCCTTGGCTACGGACTGAGCTGCAACGTCTCCTCGGTCTCTCACATGCAGGCACAGCTGATATTCCTGAAATCGGCGCCAGCAAAGGTGTTATTCTTAGAAGTCAAAAACACCCTTTGAAGTCACTGTCACCCTATTTTTGAGTTTCCTTCCTTCCTGGTAAATATCTAATTAGACACCAAACTAAAGCAGTATTTTTCCCTCCAGAAGCATGCTCGATGTGCAGGAGCAGCTCCTCTCCCCTCACTGCAGCCGGGGGGATGTTTGCATCCAACAAACGGCTCTTTCCCTGCAGACCACACTCCTCAGTTCGCCAAAGTGCTAGCTGCCCTTGCTTCAGGCAGATAAATAACTGCCGTGGCTCTGCCAGCAACTGTTGGTCTGTCCTTCACCTTGCACAGCTACAGCATCCCCTGTGCAAGAGAAACAACATGCAATCAGGACCTGCTGGAGCCTTCCTGCACCCTGGCCTGGGGCAGAATGGCTTATCCAGACACCAAGACTTTGCCTTTGAAGTTGTGTTTTTTGCTGCCTGGCTCACGATGGCTCAACTGGAAAGGGCTGGAAACAACGAGCACCCCTTTCCCGCATCCATCACTCGGGCTGGGACGGTTTCCCGCAGTGCTGTCATCCCCAGGGAACAGCACTGCTCCCCGACCCCCCCCCCCCCCCCCCCCCCCGACCCCGGCTTACCAAGGGCTCTCGCCCTCCCTCTGGAGTGCTGAAGGGTGCACAGCACTTGGGGTGCGGGGGGAATGTGCAGGGCCTTGCCTTCATTTGTAAAAATCGAGAAGTTTCTAAAGCTCATCCTTTAAATTTAGTTCTGCTCACACTGCCCCAGTGCTGCCAGAGGGCCGGAGCAGGCAGCACAGCCATGCAGGCAGCAGCCCCGCTGCCAGCCATCGGGCACCAGGAGGGAGCCGATCCTGAAGGTAAGCATGCAGGAATTCAGGCAAACCCAGAAGGCAAAAAACTCCAGAAATTCCCAGGTTTACAGGATTAAGCACATACGGTTGCTTAGGGCTGGATTTGGCCTCCCGTGGTGGAAAGGTTCAAGGACAATCACCCAAAGACTGATGGTAGAGGTAGAGCTGTGAAACACAACTTTTTCCACACAAAGTTATGGCCAAAGGGAGACGAAGCTGCAGAGATTTGCGAAAGCCCTGCTGAGCCCTCAGCACTGGCCGTGGGGATAGTGTGGGGACCTGTGCCTGCGTGGGGATGGCCGGGGGCCAGCGGGACCCAGCTGGGACCAGCATTGTGGCAGATGTCCCCAGATGGCACCAGCAACCTTGCTGGAGGAGCACGCCACAGAAGATGCAGCTCGCATGGGATGGTCAACACAGCCAAGCAGGACAACATCCATAAAGACAAACCAGGAGGGTGAGGAGAGAAGGGAATACTGGAAAACAAAAGAGAAGGCAACAGGAGGAGGCAGGAGAGGGAATACAATGAGCCCCATCTGTAGGCCAAGAGATTTGCAGCTGGCAAAGTAAATTATTCCCAGGTTTCGCTGTTCAGATCTTAAAAGCTTTGGGCTGTCGCTCAGATCAGCAGCTTCACGACTGTCGGCGTAGCACTGCAGCGATCAGGGATGTGACTCCATTCATAATTCATAGCCCAGAGCGTCAATTTATAAACTTCCATCCAAGGGCCTCAAAGCTCTTGGTACGTGAATTAATGGGGTAGGATGCGGTGGGTCAGTGGGCTGAGCTGCGGGAGAGGGCTGAGCCATGGGAGAGGCTGCATAGCCCTGCCCGAACAAAGAGCAAATGAGCCTGGCTCCTGTTCTACAAACCTAACTGCAAACCCACAGCTCATCTCTCGTGCCCTGAACTGCCACACAGCAAGAAGAATCAAGATTAGGTATGTGGACATGTTTGATGGTGGCTCAGTTGCCTTGATTTTTCCATTAAAAATTCCCTTTGCAATTTTCTTTGGAAAGCCCTTGGGGTTTCTTTGGGGAAGGGAGCTTGAAAGGAGCAGCCCTGCCTCGTTCCGACACCCCCACACAGAGGCTGAGCCCGGTTGGACTGGGGAAAGCACGGAGTTGAGTCCCCAGCTTCACAGGAACCGAACGGATTAACGTGGGCATGGCCCAGGGTGACCTCAGCCCCCTCCCAGCCCTCTGGCCAGAGCTCTCCACAGGGCAATGGAGCAGGAAATCGCCCAGCACTGGAACTGGTTTTAGGGGAAAAATAAAGTGACAAAGTTCAGCTGATGGTTACCCACGTAACCGTCCCAGTTGAGCTGTGCCTAAGGCAGGCAGTGCTTACCCTTTCCAGGAAGCCACACCACATAATCCTACCCTCCCGACACCTTCGCTGGCATCCAGCAGCTCCCAAGCCCCTTCGCCAGGCTGAGCGGGGATCCCCACACCAAGCACCTGCCTCTCTGAGCATCCTCCATGCAGCACCATGCTAGACCCCATCCTGTCCCCAGGGGGTGGCCCTGCACCATGCAATGTGCACTGGGGACCCCCTGTCAGCACCTGCAGCCACCCAGAAAAACCGAGCAAAACCCAAGGGAGCCAAACCCACATTCACCCACAAACCTCTGTCCTTTCCATTTTCTTTGGGGAGGGATGCCAGGATGACACAGCTAACAAAAACAATCAAAACCATTTTCAAAGGACACTCTCCTCTCTCCAAATTACAGGGGAAAGTCATCCAGGGCAGAAATTTATGCATTAGTGTCAGAGGAAACTTCTTGATCTCTGATGCTCAGAGGCCATTTGAAGGAGAGGTGGAACACAGCCCATGGAAGGTGGGACACAACAGCGTGGCTCCTTGCCACACTCCTGCAGAACCATCCTCATCCACGGCAGGTCCAAACCCCGGCAGAGCATGTGGCCACCCCTTGGCATCAACTCCAGCATGCTCTCCTCTGAGCTCCTTGGCAGCGGTGCCTCTCCGACCCCTTTCATCTCGAATTCCTGGGCGAGTCTGGGCTCTGCTCCCGCAGCACGCTGTGCACATCCTCCAGCGGTGCCAGGGCAGTCACGGGGAGCCTCCCTCGTCATGGGACGAGCCCTGCTCCCCACTCCCCACCACACCAGGACCTGTGCTTCAGCAGCATCTCTGTTCCCCTATAGCTTTGCTACAGCTGGACCCACGCAGAGCTGAAGGACCATCTTTTAGCTATTTTTGCAAAAAAACCAAGTGACTCATAACAGATTGCCCCAGACTGACCATGGTGGGAACACGGTTGTTGCAGCACCTCACTTTGTGCCAAGCAGGAAATACTGCACTGGTGGTTACAGCCTGATAAACTACCTGGGCAGAATCACACCGGGGAACCAAGGCCTCCAGAAAACCACCGCACTCCTCACCACGCAGCACTGGGCTGCGAGCACCAGCATTGCTTGGACCGGACGCTGTGCACCCGGGCTTCACAGCATGCACCTTGTACCAGGGAAGAATTAAACAAATAAAATAAAGTGCATTTTTGCAAGCCAGACAAGGCGGTTCACAGAAAGACGAGGGATAAGTCGAAACCGGATAAACCAGTTTAGAAAAGCCCCAAAGCCTCTCCAACCAGGGCTGCTTAGGACACCCTGGGGCTGGCCCCAGGGCAGGAGAGATGCCTCCTCGGCTTGGGGATGCCACTGCCAGCCATACCACCACTAAGCAGCCACCCAGCGCTGGGAGTATCTGTCATGTATTTATTACACATTAACCAGAAGTTTACAAATCTTGGGGCCAGCACGATCATTTTCACATTTTTCACATTCTTTCACATTTTCACGCCTGCCTGGAGAGCAAAGCAGCAGCTGGAGCCCAGAAAAACCTGCCGGCCTTTGAAGCACACCCGACTGTGCTGGCTGTGCCAAGCCATCCCCCGCCCCGCCAGCACCCAGGGCTTGCACCCTGCCTGGGGCACCACAGGTCTGATCTCCAGCCCAAACCCATGCCGGTGGCCCTGTTCTCCTGCCAAAAGCCCTGGCAGGCATCTCTGTCCTGGCTGCGGGGAGATAAGGACACAGCAGGGGATGAGAAATTCAAACCGGAGCAAGCACCCACTGTTATCCCAGGACCACCCCAGGGGCTCCCATCATCACCCTTTGTGCCAGCTGGGGTCAGGGAAACTGAGGCAGGCAAGCAGACGCAATCGCTCGAGCTGCGTGCTGACCCCGCGGCTGCAGAGTGACACAGCACGGGGATGTGCCCCCATGGCGTGGCTCATGGCGCTGACCCCAACCCCACCGGGGGGATGCCCAGCCACAGCCTGGAGGGGATGGATGGTGGCACATCCCGGCAGGGCCAGCCAGTCTTTCAGGGGGAGAAAAAAAATCCTTGTTTTATTTCCAAACTAACCATGCACAGATTTTATTTTTGCTTTGAGCACAGCGAAGGGCAGCAGATGCCTTTTGAGGGGTTTGTCTGTGGGGCAGAGAGTGCACGTGCTCTGCATCTGCCCTGTTAGGCCTCCTCGGTTCCGGCATGTTTACCAGCAAAGCTCCATTCCCGGTAAAACTGTCCTGACAATGCTCTGAACAGAGTCAAGACTTTATTCCAGGAAAAGGTTTTCTGCTGGAGTAGTTTATACTAGTTCCCCTAGCAGAATAAGCAGCACCGACAAAAACATACTTCTGCAGATTTACTAGGATTTCTGCCAGCTCCTGAGACAGGAGAATGTTTTTCATCCATCTAACTGCTAGGTCTTTCAGAGAAAACATTACACATGCCGAGCAGGGCTGGGCGAACCCCAGCAGAATAAATGAACTGGAAGTCCCTGACCCATCCGGCAGCAGAAAGCAGGGGCCCGTACTCCCTTTCTGTTTGCAGTCCGCCCTGTTTTCCAGCTCCCGGCTGATTAATGCCTACTGACGGGACGCTTGCTCTCCTTCGCTATGGTTTACAGAGCCCTCAAACACCGGCCACGCACCTAGGCTGGTAGCAGTGCAGAAATGTCTGGGAAGACGAAGAAGCACATCCTGGTGCAAGATGCTGCCAGGCACGGGATGAAGCCACAAAGGATGTGCTGGGGCAAAGCGTCCCAGCAAGACACAGCCAAGCGCCCTCCAAGGCCAGGCTGCAGCAGGGCAAAGCCCCCCAAAGTGGGCGAACAACACAGGGGAGAAAGCATGTCACAGCAGAGCTGCGAAGCCCTGGGCCGGGGAGGCTGCAGCCACCAGCGATCAGCCCCGTCCCTCCCACAGGGCCCCTCCAGCCCCCATTGCTTCCAAAAGCCTTCTTGCACTTGGAAAGCCCAAAGGAAAGGAATGAGAAGGTGAAGCAGAGACAGATGCAAAGTACTGACAAGAAATACCAAGGAGTAAATCGCCTTTGTTTTTTCATGCCAAAGATATTTGCATTCTTATTTCTCCCCTGGAGGCACAAACCTCTTTTGTTGTCCCATAACCACTTGCACTGTAGCTGCCAGGAAGAATTACAGCTTGGGGAGGGCGACCCATTCTCAAGGAAAAGCTTGTGTAACGGGATATTGGCTCTTTGAGGCCAGACGAGGTGGTCACCCTTTATCCGTACCCGGGAAAGGCATAGCCCCTCGGCGGAAGCGGTTTCCTGCAGGACAGGGCGATACAGGGCTCCCCACGGACACACGGGGCCCAGTCCCCATCGCTCCCCGTGGCCCAACGCCTGCATTTTAGCTGGTTTAGGACACGACTGCAAGGGGTGAAGCTGCCGAAACCTCCCTGTGAGGACAAGAGCATCGGCGGCTCGCTGGAGGTGGCAGCCATTGCACCAGCTTTGCCATGAGACATTAGCAGCAGCTTTCTCAAAGTTACCGAGCGAAGGCAATAGCTAATTTGCCTGATTTGTCAGAAGTTTTCAGAGTTTTCTCCCTGCTACCTGCTACCCTTACCTGCGCCACCCCACTAGCAACTCCCATTGCGACAAAAAAAACCCAACCAAGAACTCAGGTCAAATCAAACACGGCAGCCCTTGCTGACAGGTGAGGCACTGAAGGAGTATTTTAACCTGGGTAGTTTTTCCAGGGGTACGAAGCAGAATTGCCAGGTTCCACTTTAACCCAGCAAAGTGTGGTGGGGTCCTGGGACAGCATGGGAGGGTGGGAGAGGAGGAGTCCGGTCACTGCCCCACTCTGAGCCCTCTGCTGTTACCTGCAGGCAAAAGTCATGTGCCCATGAGCCCCAAGGAATGATGCAAGGCTCTGAAACCTCCCCGGCAGCATCCATCCATGCCCAGCGCGTCAAGGCCAGCACTGGGATGCAGCAGTAGCGGTGGCTGTGGCACAGTGAGCCAGGAAACGCAGTGCTGTCAGTTTTTTCCTCTTTTTTACTGATTTCAGGGAAATTTAGGGGAAACCCTAAGCGCTCATCACTTTAGTTCCATCCTCCTTTGGCGGGCAGTGCTGGGCATGGGAAAGACTCCTGTCCCATGCTCTCCGTGCCAGATGTCTGACCCCCCCTGCTCCCTTCCTTCCCCATCCATATAGGTGGTGAGTCAGTCTTGTCCGCTTCCAGTTTGCCTCACAGATTGCTACTTTTTAAGTTCCCTACATAAGGGAGATGTTTCCCCCTAAAAATGCAACACGCGCTGCCGGCAACACTGGAGCACGGAGGGGATGGGCACACGTCGGTGTCCTCAGAAATGGTGTGCCGGGCTTCGGCGTGTGCTCAGCCCCATCCCAGCTGCTCCCATCCCGTCCCCAGCGCCTCGCACAGCAAACGGGATGGTGGCCACCTGCTCCGCCACAAGCCCGAACCCAGGATGCTCCCGGCACTGCATCCTGCTGCTGCGGGACGAGGCGGGAGGCAGGTGGCCGGATCCCGGCCACGCTGCCCAAAGGGCCTAAAGCCTGCAGGGATATCCTCTGCTCGCACCCCAACTTGCACCATCTCATCCCTTTCCCATAAGGAGATCGAGGCCTTTTCTGCAAACAAAGGGCTTCAAAACTTCGGCACAAACCGGAGCGGGCTCCGGGAGCCCCCGCCTGGGGGACACACGCACACGGACACCCAAACGCGCTCCCGCTGCCGCTCACCGAGGGCAGCGCCGGCAGCGCGGGGCGACGCGGGGGCGCTCCCCCCGTCGCACCGGCAGAGTTTTGGCTGCCGCCGCCGCTCTGTCCCCGCTCCTCCGCCCGGCGACCCCCGGGGGGCGGCGCCCTCCCCGCAGCGCGGCCCCGGCCCCGGCCCGGCCGAACCGGCGGGGACCCGCCGCGCCCGGCGCCGCTCCCGCCCCCGCCGCCCCCCGCGGGGCCGCAGCGCGGCCGGGGGCAGCCCGGAGCGCTCCGGCAGGTGCCGCCCGGGGGGGCCGGGAGCGGGGCCGGCCCGGGGGGGGGGGGGGGGGGGGGCCGCGGTCCCCGCCGCCAGCACCGCCCCTCCGCCGCACACGCGGTGCCGGCGCCGCCGCTGGGGCGAGCCGGGCCCGGCGCGCACATGGCGCTGCGGAGCCGCCGGCGGAGACCGGCTCCAGCTGGTATATAAGGGCTGGGAGCGAGCGCAGAGCAGCCGCCGCCGCGGGCAGCGGGAGCAGCAGCGGCCGGAGGCCGGCGGGCAGCGGGGCCGCCTCCTCCTCTCGCCGCCGCCCCGCCGAGGGTCGCCCGCCCGCCGTGCCCCGGCCATGGGCAGCCCCTAGCCCCGCCGCAGCACCCAGCGCCGCCCGGTGAGTGGGCTCCCGCCCGGGGCTCCGGGGGAGGGGGGGGCTTTGTTTGGCATTTTTTTAAGGTTATTTTTTTATTTTTCCTGCCCCTTTTTTTTTTTTTTTTTTTTTTTGCTTCCACGCGCACCCCTCCTCCCCTTTTCCGCATCCCTTTATTTTTAGCCGGCGGCCCCGGCGCCCGCCGAGGAGCCGGTGCGGCGGTGGCGATGCAGAAATCAGGTCTGAAATGTTCGGAAAGTGATGCAGGGAAGGGGTGGGGGGGGAGCACGCCGGGCCCCTGAGCTCTGGCTTTTTAATTTTATTTTTTTTTCCTCCATCGCAGTTTCTTTTAATTTTTAAATGTACATAATGTACGCCAAGGTTTGTGTGGGTTGTTTGGTTTGGTTTTTTTTTTTTCCCCCCTGCTTCTAAACAGCGTGCTTCCTTCTAATCTAATCTCCCCCCATTCCCTGTGCAGTGACACAGGAATTCATTGCAGTCCCGCTGCCCCTCTCTCGAGGGGATATCCAGGCACTTCCCACAAACTTTGGGCAGAGGCTCAACTCCCGCCTGGGCACACGGCGGTGGTCCTGCCTGCGCCCCGCGGCCGGCTGCAGCAGAGCCTGGACGGAGGCACCACTGGAGGGATGCTGGAGCCCACGCCTCGCTCCATCCCTCGGCAGAAAAGCCCCCAAGGGAGCCATGCACCAGCCTGACCCACCATGCAGCACCGCAGAGGGGTCGGGGGGTGCTGAGAACCCCTTGCCCTGCTCAGGGGGACCCCTCGGGTGGGCCCCTGCATCACCCACCCCAGCCAGGCTCCCGTGGGGCCGCTCGCGGGTCCCTGGTGGGTGCCGGTGCCACCGGGAACGCGCACGCACTCGCCTGGTCCTCCGTGAGAAGTTCCCCAGTGGGATGGGGAAGCATCGCCGGAGCTGCTCAGGCTTCCTCTGCCGAGGAAGTCGTGCCGATGATCTGGAGTATAAAATGGAGGAGGGAAATGCCTGGTGGCTGCTGGGGACGGCGGCGCGGGGAGGAAACGCGCCGCCCGCAAGAGCCTCAGGTTCACGCTGTGCCCGGGACACCGTGGGTGTGGGGCTGGAGGCAGCCCACGGGACGGGGGGGCCAGCAGCGCCCGGGGCGGCAGCCCACGGTCCCCTCCCGGGGTGGCCGCTGGGAGCCAACGCCAGGGCTTGACCCCGGGACCGTCCCCCCTGCGCAGGTGTGGCAGCACTCGGCACCGGCGAGGAGCCCCATGCAGGACAAAAACCGTCCCTGCGCATCCACAGCCCCCAGGTGACGCGGAGCAGGGCTGAAGAGATCCCCCTTGTGCCTTATGGGCTGATCCCCTCCAGCCCCCCGGCAGCCCTTAGGGCTTCAGCCTCCTCCCGCCCTGGGAGTGGCGGTGACCCCGAAGGCTGCTGGGGGCAGCGTGGGGAGCGGGTGGCAGCGAGGGTGTCCCCATCACCTGTTGCACTGTGGGCAGCTGGGGCTTGGCAGCCCTGGAGCAGCCATTTTGGGGAACGGGCAGGCTCCCGAGCATCACGCCGAGTGCCAGCGGCTGCTCGGTGGGCTTAGGACGCCGCAGGGTGCGGTGGTGGGTTGTATGGTCGACTGGCCCTGCAGCAAATGGGTGGCACCGAGGTGTCACTGGCCACCTCGGGCCAGGCAGGAGGGTGCGGCGGGGAGGAGAGGTGCTCCTGGGGAGCTCCTGCGGCTCCACCAGCCCCTGCTGGGTCCCATGGTGGATCTTTCATGAACTGCATCCATCCACCCCCATGCACTGAAAGACAGATGACAGCTCCCAGGCTCTGGGTTTTGCTGATGGGAACAGCTTGCCTGGGTGCTGAGTGGAGAGTTTCTGGTCCTGGGCTCAAAGGGCACCAGCAGGAATGAGCCCGGTGGGGTGACCAAGGCAGAAACTTCAGCCCAACTCTTGCATTTAGTCCCTTGGCAGCACGGGGCCTGGCTAGTGGTGCCTTAGTGATGTTACAGCTGCTAGGCCATGCCTCTTTCAGCAAAATTAATCTTAAACTGATGCCTGGCTCTTTCTCTCCTCTTTTCCAGATTAAAAAATGACTGTCAAGGCTGTAAAAATGCCGTGCACTGCTCCAAATGTTTATACTAAAGTGCCTGACGGAGGATGGGGTTGGACGATTGCTTTTGCTTTCTTCTTTGTGGAGGCTCTAACATACGGCATTATAAAATCGTTTGGTGTCTTCTTTAATGACCTGATGGAAAGCTTTGATGAAACCAACAGCAGGATATCCTGGATAATATCCATATGTGTGTTTGTACAGACCTTCACAGGTAAGAGTAACAGATGTTCAGCGGGAGTGCAAGGGGCAGTCGTGCTGCTGACTCAGCACATGAGGACCTGGTACCTGTGATTTTTCGTGTCTCTAATGGCTTTGTTACAAACAGCAGCCATGAAGCCCAGAGGCTGCATGCTCCTGAAATACCAAGAAATGTCTGTCTCAGCCTGGCAATCCCTTTGAGCCCCGTCTTGTATCCTTCTGCATGGTACAGGGACGTGGTCTGTGTTGCTGATCCTGGCCTGGCCACTTAGCTCTCATCAGCAAGGGGTGAAAGAAAGTTTTGAAACCTAACTCTGTAGTGAAAAGGACTGGAAATAACTTGAGCCTCACTGAAATCGATTGGTGTCTGTGGATGCTGCTGCAGGTTTGTCCCAGGCTGCCACACATCCGTCTGAGTCTCTTCTGGGGATTTTTTTAGCACATCTGAAATGCTGTGAGCTTTGCAGTGCTCCAAGGATGGTTCTGAGGTGATGCTCTGCTGTGTGAGGCCAATTGGCAGGGCAGGTGGCATGGCACAGGGACCTGGGCAGGGTTATGAGAAGCACCTCTGAAGGAGATAGTAGCTGGTGAAGTTGTTGACTTGGGTGTTGACCATGGCTCTCTTCCTCTCCCACCCATCCAGCTCCTCTGTCAACGGTCCTCAGCAATCGCTTCGGTCACCGCTTCGTGGTGATGGCTGGAGGGGTGCTGATCAGCACCGGCATGGTCACTGCCTCCTTTGCCCGCACTGTTGTGGACATGTATGTCACCATCGGCGTCATCTCTGGTGAGTCGTCCTATTCCTGTACCTGCCAAATGCTTTGCTCGCTCCTGCAGCTTCCTGCAAGCGCAGCTGTGGCCATGGGGGGTTTTACTCCCCACAACGCTGCAGTTGCTTGAGAAATGCTGCTGTCTCTTCTGAGCTGACCTCCCCTTCCCTGTAGAGGTGATGACTTGGGCTGAAGGCTTGGCTTTCTGCCCCGTGTCACCCTGGGGACCACCTTGTGACTTGGTCCTGCAGACCACGGCGCCAGTGCAGCTGTATTCATTACTTCTGATTGACTGGGATCACTGGGGACATGAAAGCTGTTCACAGGGTCAAATTCTCTAACTTCTCCCTCTGTCTTATTCCCCCCCACTTTTCCCCCCTCTCCAATCTGGCCTGGGTGTCCTGCTCACATCCATGGCCAGGAGCTTGCCTTGCTTAGGGGAGCAATTGCTATAGCCTCAAACTCTTTAAGCAGATGAGGTCCTCAAAGTAGACCCTGCTGACTGCTGGGGAACAGAAGGTATTATCTAGCAGGTTTGGGAGGTTGGGTCTCTTGTTCTTGGGTTGGTTTTTTGTTTTTTTTTTGTTTTTTTCTCTTTTTCCCACTCCAATTTAAAAAAAATAACATTCTGGTTTCCCCAATGATTTTTTTCCAGGGTGACTTGCTGAGTTGGCCGAAATGATACTGTAATCTCACCACCGGGAAAGCTGACTTAACGTGTTCTCTCATCGGTGTTTCCCCCTCCCTTACTTGTTGTTATGGCAATTTTTGGCATTTATTCACAGGCCTTGGATACTGCCTCTCTTTCCTCCCGACTGTCACCATTTTATCACAGTATTTTGACAAAAGACGTTCGCTGGTCACAGCAGTGGCATCTACAGGGGAATGTTTTGCTGTTTTCTCCTTTGCACCAGGTACAGTGCCTGAATGCTGCGAGTTCATATGTGCATGCTTAAAGCACAACACTGCTCCAATCCTTTTCCCAAGCAAATGAGCACTAAAGGCCATCAATACCCGGGTGCTTGTGGACCTTCCCATGAGCTGCTAAAGCCCACAGGTGGTTGCTCACATGCCCGTGGCACTCGTGCCCTGCAGGCAGGGTTACAAGTAATCCTAGAGACTGGTCTAATGATGCCCGAGCTCTCCCCAGCATCCCCTGCCAGAGCAGGACATGCCTCACTGATATGCAGCCCGCTGGGTTCCCTATATAGATCTAGCAGGCTAAAAATAAGACCGAGAGAAACTTCAGCTATTTAAAACACGCGCAGTACACATAACCTAACCTAAAGGTTAGTGGGCTTGTGCTTAGCGCAGGCTGCTGAACTGCCCCAGCCTTTTGGGGACCTGTCCCCAGGCAGCATGTACCTGTCACAGCCCCATCACTACCTGTCCTCTGCAGTTCAGGTGGTCTGCTGCGCGTGCTTGCTTTCAGCTAATACCCATTGCAAAGCAGCTTTGATTGCAAATGAAGGCTTGTAATTAAGCAGTGACATGCACCTCTGAGTAGAGCTAAGACTTCCTCTAGTAGCTGGTTTCAGGGTGGGGTCAGCTGAGAGAGGAAACTCAAATGTTGAGTTTGCTTTCATTCACTAAAAATAACACCACCTTCATCCCAAACTCGCTGGGACCTCAAAAGTGACTACCTAGAGGATAGCTTCTTCTAGCCAATGTTAAATGCAACTTCTAGCTCTTGTCTGCTGCAGCTGATGGGAGGAACGTGGGTGCCAGACCCCTGGGTGACCCTGGGCAGGACGGACTAGGAGGGACCCCTGGTCAGCCTCTGCAAGAGCTGAGGTGCCTGGGACCCTCCAGCGATGAAGCTTCAATTACTTCCCTAGCTGTAAATTCAATTAGCACCTTGGTGTAACTACAGGCTCTTTTAGTTACGCTTTCTTCTTCTGCCCTCTCCCCTCAGCAATTACTGCTTTGAAGGAGCAGATTGGCTGGAGATACAGCCTCCTTTCTGTCGGGGTGCTACAGCTAAGCATTGTCATCTGCGGATCACTGCTGCGACCCATTATCATCAAAGAGCAAGAAGAAGAAGTGAAAGCACAGCCTCCAGAAGAGCCCACGGAGACAAAGTACATGCTTGAAAACGAGCAAACACGCACCTCAATAGAGTCCATAGACTCAGGAGTAGAAATAACTACCTCACCCAGCAATGTGCCTGGAAACACCAAAGCAGAGCCGAAAAGTCAAGAACCAAAGGAACATGTACAGATACTTGTTGAAAATAACAGCACCCTTCCAGAACCAAAAACCAAACTACTGGACTTTTCTGTGATGAGAGACTATAGCTTTATCTGTTATGCATTCTTTGGCCTGTTTGCTACCCTGGGCTTCTTCGCTCCCTCCCTCTACATCATTCCCCTGAGTCTCAGCCTTGGCATTGGCAAAGACCACTCTGCATACATATTGTCTGCCATGGCAATCGCAGAGGTCTTTGGAAGAATTTCAGCTGGCTGGGTTCTCAACAAAAAGCCTATCCGCAAGATCTACATAGAACTCATCTGCGTTGTTCTGCTGTCTGTAGCATTGTTTGCCTTCCCTTTTGCCTCTGAATTCTGGGGCTTGATGACATGTAGCATATTTTTTGGGTTCATGCTCGGAACGGTAGCGGGCACGCATATTCCCCTCCTGGCAGAAGATGACGTGGTTGGCATCGCAAAGATGTCTTCTGCAGCTGGAGTCTATGTCTTCATTCAAAGCTTAGCTGGGTTGGCTGGACCACCCCTTGCAGGTAACTCTTAAAACTTACTTTTTTTTTTTCTTTTCATGTTTTGGTATGTTTGACAGCTGTTGGTGCTGATCTCTGTCCAGAAAGTGTTCTGGCAGTGCTAATCACAGTACTATCCTAAAAGCCCTGCAACCGGTATTAGGAGGCTCTCGGAGCCAGAAGACTGCTGCAATGCAGCTCTGCAGAGTCCCACCAATGAGGCAGTCTCTACTGAGGAACCTCAGAGTGAAGGAAAATACTGCAGTGCTACCCTGATACTGTTAGAAACCTAAAACTGGCATCACTTCAGGCTCTAGTGAACGGTAGAAACAAATAGCTTTCACTGTGCATGTGTTGCTGCCATATGCTGCAGAAAGGTGAAGTCCTTATCATAATAAACAGATGCCTGATGCATCTCGGGCTTAGCATCCCTCTGGTGCCCGAAGGGTTCTGACTTGCCTGAAGATGACACTATGTACCCCTGAACACAATGTTTTTACCTTTTTTAAGGTAGCATCTGTTTGCCATTGAGTATCTTTTGATTGCAAATAAAATGATGCAGTGGCACGCAGATTAAAAATCCTATAGGAGGGATGGATGGGCAAGGGAGAGGGAGAGTCAGTGGTGGCTAACTGCTGTGAATGTGTTTTCCCATAGGTGTCTTAGTGGATATGACACAGAACTACAGCTCAGCCTTTTACTCCTGTGCTGCTGGCATGGTCCTGGGTGCTGTGTTTCTGTCCTTGGTGAGACCGTGCAAGGCTGGGCTGTGCCACCGCCAGCAGCAGTGCACAGAGGAGAGCACGGCGGAGGTCGTACCGGACTTACCAGATGACTTTATTGAAATGGATATTGGAAAAGCAGAAAATTCAGGAAAAGGCTGTGACAGCGTGGCATAAAAAAAACCCTGTTCCATCTCCATCTAATGTACTCAGCGTAAGACTAGGGAAAACATCAGCTCTGCTCCACGTTTTAAAAATACATTCTAAAGGGAATGTGAAATTTTAAATGTGAACAGTTGCTACCAACAATTTTTTTTATTATTAGAACGAACTTTTTTAACCAACAATGGGAAGCTCCATGGAAAATATGGATAGCCACATAAGAATAACTTCTGTTTAGCATGAAGATGTGATGCACACTCTCGCTTTCCTGATAACAAGCATAGGTAAAGGTTTGATCCCAGAAACTGAGAACAGTAGAGGCAGCTCAGCCTCTGACTGTCCTCACCCATCCCCTACCACAAATTCCACGCAGACAAGAAACCGATGATACGAACTGGAGATGAGCATTTCATACACCACCACTAGCCACCTGAACCTTCTTCTGGATGAATATGGACTCATGCTTTAGATTTGAGGAGGAGACTAGGCTAGATAGCTGATTTAAACCATTGCTAATGTTCTTCTAATTAACTTGAACATCACAAATGCTGGGAAATCGGAGGCTCCTTATGTCTTTATGGCCAGTTATTACTGCACATATTTCATAAGATCATTTTTCTTCTCCCAATTGGTATCCTTAGAACTGTTTTGCTATTGATAGTCAGATCTGATGTACTGTTTCTAATTTAACTAGTATTTATTAATTTATTCTAAGATTGTTAAAGGAGGTTAGCTTAAATAACGGGAGAGGAAAAATCATCTTTTGCATAATGGAAAACTGTCTTTACATCAATCTCTTCAATACCTATCTTGTATTGCTAGCTTGTGAAATTGTTGGGAAACTTATTCTTACAGCATAGAGTGTAGCTGTTTTTAATAGATAGTTTCTTGGGTAACCAAGTGGAGAAAAGGAGAGAAAAAAAGAAAAAAAAAAATAAACAAAAACAAACCCACCCCACCCCACCCCCCCCCCCCCAAAAAAAATATCCAGCATCTCTTTCCCTCAGGCCTCAGCTAGTGCCAATGGTCCTAGCTCTGCTGCTGTAACCAGCCCATCCCCCAGGGAGGATCTGGCCCAGTATGTCTTAATGTACCCGAAACCTTCACTTACAGGTGCACAAGGAAATCTCTGCCGCATCACCGAATGACTGTGGAAGCCCCCACGTTCCCCAGCCCCTTGCAGTCTGCTCCCTGCATCTGCCAACCCCGCAGGCACGGGGCGGCTGGTCTGAGCCGTACGCCCTTCCCTGGCTCTCCCCGCTCCCCCAAAGTCAGCGAGAGGCTTTTTTTGCTGCTGACTTCAGTGAGAAATGAACTGGAGCCTGTGCATGTTGAAAGCATGAAGGGAATGATAAGAGACAATGTACTGGCTGTTCATTTAGTCTTAATGGGAGAGATTCCTCCTCAGTGACACAAGCTTGCTTACCCCACCTATATGCATCTTAACGCCTCTAGGCAACTCAGGGGGACAAATAAAACCGAGTCTATTGTGGTTTTGGAAAAAAACCAAATCGACATTTCTGTGTATGTAAGTGGAAGTGGCATCATACGTTAACCGCTACGCTGACCTGTCTGTATTTTACCAGCCATAGAAATGTGGGACAATCTGTTAAAAAAAAACAAAAAAAAGAAAAAAAAAAAAAAAAAAGAAAAAAAAAAAAAACCCAAAAAAAAACCCACCACCCCACAAACCTCTTTTTGGGTAGGTGCTTGATTGTTTATTTCTGTCTTAGATGTCCAAAAGAAAAGAAACGGGCACTCTTGCAACCAAGTGGCTAGAGCAATTCATCCTCACTGCCTGAGACCTGCGGTCTCGTGTCCTTCCTCTGCCTCAGCACTTTATCATGGCCAGCAGAACCTCGCTGTATTGCACCCAGGACTGGAAGACCCCTTACAGAGAACTAGAATTTTGTGAATCAGTGAGTAAATGAACAAATAACCATGTTGCATTAAGATGTACTTTTTATTTATTGTTAATTTATGATACTTCAAGCATTTTGGTAAATGTTCTGTAGACTATAATTGTAAGATTATTGAAGTCTTTGTGATATGAGACCTCACTACAGCACTTTGCTATTACAACTCTGCTTGGAAGTGGAATAAGGCCTCCAGGTTTTGTGTGTGTGGAAGCTCCCTGTTCTGCAGATTTGCGAGGTTCTACTGTAATTTAATTTTTTTTTTTTTTACAACAATGTCCAATACAGATCAAATAACGTGTTTGTCACTGACCTCACAGTACATTTCTGTTCCTGTTTGTGTCGTGGCACAAGCAGGGGGGAGCGAGTGAGTATGTGTGTGTGCAGGCACAGAAGACCCAGAAGCAGGCTTTAATGCGTTCAAAGCAGGATTTACTGATTTGTTTGTAACGTACCTAGTGGACTCTGGAAATACTCTAAAACACTGAGTTTTGCAATAAACTTTTTCTTTTTTTTTTTTTTCTTTTATTAAAAAAAAAAAATGAAGACACTTTCTTCCTCTCCCTCTTCTCCATCCCTAGGACGAGGCTGGGTCAGCCTTCGCGGGGTGGGGGGGTTGTTGCAGGGTCCAGCCCCCTGCTTCCCCTCCCCAAGGGCTCTTGACAGCGTGGCTGTCACATGCTGCTTCCTCAGCCTGAAGCCGCGTGTTTACCCTGCAAATTGGGCAATCCTACCTTCTTTTAAATGAGTTGCTTGGAAGCTGGTAGATTAGTGCTGACCTCAAGGGTACTCTTGTAAACCCTTACCGGGGGAGGCCTGATTAGAAGGAGCCTTTTCTTCTTCGAGTGGTAACTGAATTGGTGGCATTTAGGAACATTCTCCTCATGTCTTCAAGAAGCATGCAATCATGTAATTATTTTATCATCTCTGAATTGCAGAATACTTTCTTCATGCCAGGCCAGGCAGCTCATGTATCAGAAATCAAGCTACTAAATAGCAGGATAGTTGCACTAAAGGGCAATTTTCTCTCCCTCAAACCTTATTTCTTTTTACACCAGCTGAGATACGCCCTTCCCTGCTTAGCCCATAATTCCTAGCATCACCAAACCCTACAAGCAGTAATGCTGCCATGTTGCTCAACTCCAAATATCAGTGCATGTATTAGATTTGCAAATGAACTCTTTGTTGAAGGACTCATCATGCCACTGTTACGTATTAAGTGCAATTTCTTTTCATTCTGGCTGCAGAAGTCCTAGAACAGAGGTGATCACGTGTGCAAGTGGAGCAGACTTAATGCAAATACTGAAGTCCTGGGAAGCTAATCTGCCTCCAAATTTGACTCTGGCTCAATTACAGCAGTGAAAAAACATTATTTGCAACAGCTTCGTCAAAACACCTCCCCTCCCCCCCCCAAAAAAAAAAAAACCAACACATTACAAAGGCTGCATGCTGTTCACATAAATAAAAGCACATAAAACTGTAACACTATCAGATGTCTCCCTGCACAGAAACAATTTTGAGTAATTTTTCCCACCTGGTTTAAATTAATTGCCTACAACCTCCTCTGTTATCCTGGTATGAAGGCATTAAGGCCAGAATAAAATAGGATAAGAATACTTATTTTTATTCAGTAGCATTGTATATCTACTTTGTACCGGTAAATAAGAGGACAATGTGGGGCAAAACTCGCTTCTGCAAGCCTCAGTATTCCTCTCAAAAATGGCTGTATAAACTCTTCCAGTCAATGAGGCCAGTGCCAGCCAAATGTAAATAAAGGAAATTACACAAGGTCAGCTTGCAGAAGGACAAAAAGCCCTCAGACAGTAGGTAACTATCCTTTCTGAAGCAGAAAGGAAGCTGTACAATGGGTTTGTTTGTTGTTTTGGGGTCTTTTTTTTAAAAAAAAAAAAACAACCGACAAAACCATTTTTCCATTTGAAATTCAAAGGAAGGGCAACCTCTTGTTCTTTTTCACTTATTTTAGCTAAGCCAACACCAGGTACCTAACAGGACAAATGAATCTTTAAAAATAGCTAAACTGGTTTTGGAAAAAAGTAAAGTAGGTGCTTACAAAACAGCTTGAATATTTTAATGCTTCCTTTCAGATGTTACTTGTTAGCATCTGAGATCATAATTTTCCAGCTGCCCGTAGTAAACATGACCTGAATTTTCACAGTGATGCAAGCCCAAGCAGCAGCCTTCCTCCTTCCCTCTCTAAAGCTCATCTTAAAGATGCTTCACAGGTTCAGTTTAACTTCTGGCTTGGTTTGAAGGGTGAGAAAGAAACAACTGCTGCCCAGAGGAATTATTTTATACTTGATGTCCACACCAAAAGACAGGACCTCTGGTTCCCACCTGCATACTGCACTAGCAATGCATGGGAAAGGCTCCCGGGCATCCCAAGACGCCATCAGTTCAAGAAGCCAGTTTGCAACCACGATGCATGCATGCCTCCTGCTGATCCAGGTGACCTCTGGGGATCCTGGCAGCAAAACACAGTTTTCCCCTCCCTGGTTTCACTCACATGGACTTTTACTTGCAGGATTTGCAAATTCGTGGCTGCACTAGCACAAAGCTCACTCTTGCAAATTGCAGTAACTCAACTAATAAATCAAATGCAAACCCCCATCCTCCTTCCTACTGCAGTTGTCAAGCTCCAGTTACAACAATTTGTGGTAAAATATTACTTACCAGCACTTTGGCCTGTGTGAGCAGCTCTGCCTCTGTAAAGACAGTCCCCTAAATCACTGCTTTGTCACAGAAGCCACAAGCATAACCAAAAGACTTATTACACACAGACATTATGAGAATAAGGCCAAGGAGACAATAGTTTCCCTCACTTCTTTTTTGTCAAAGCTTTCATTAATGTTGTGAACGTCTTTTTCTACTTTATCTGCTGTCGGCTACTTGCCGGAGTCAGCCTGGCAGAGGAACGGCCCAAATCAGCCCCAAAGAGCCTGAGCAGCAGCAGCAAGATCGAGTCGGGCGATGGCAAACTGGGGTGCTGAGCATCACCCTGTGCTCCTGCTTCAGCAACCTGCTCTCCCCAGCGACACTGCCTCTCTGCTCCGCTAATTCGCTTCAGTCTCCACCAGCTTGTGCTTGTGCTATAGGAAGCTATCAAAATTAGGCATTTTAAGCACTTCAAGCATATCAAGGCTTTTGCATTTTGCTCTTGATGTGGCTGGTATTTTTTTTAAATATTGCAAAACAAGACAAAGACCCAAAATCACCAGTGAAGAGCGAAGGCCATTTCTGAAGTTATACCTGGGGTTCAAGGACTGCAGGAGGCAGACATGGAGGGCACAGGGTACCCATGCAGCACTGCCCATGCACAGTAACAGGGTCATGCTCCTGCCTAAGCCAAGCATCCTCCTAACCCCTGCTGAGCATCCTCCTAACCTCCGCTGGGCACTGAGCGAGCAGGGTCAGCTCCCCTTACGGTGCCCTAACCCCCAGCTCAGCAGCCTGTACACATGGCCTGTGCTGCACCTCCACGCCGTGTGTGATGGTAGGGAAGGTTTCCTACAGAGGGTATAAACTGACTGTAAATGAATGACTAAATAACGCAGCGACAGATGCACAGATCACCTGAAGGATATAGAGATATGCGACAAGGTCTGATTCTGACACTGCCGCTCGGACAAACCTGCTGCTGAAGCCTTTTATCTGCTCCCAGGCACAGCGCTTGACCAACTTACCCAAATCCTTCCCCTCGCAGGCCTGCAGCCCTGCCTCTCTCTGCCGGCAGTGACCGCACAGCGGCTGTGTGTCCTGGCCAGAGCCGGCCCTGGCAGCCAGAGCACAGAGGGGATTTGAGGACACCTTGACACGCATGGCCACTTCTACTCAAGATTCAGCATCCACAGGCAGCAGCTGGCACAGCAATTACTACACCTTGACATTCCCACATTGCATTCTCCTAGAGAGCCCGTACCAGGAGTGAAAGCAGGTTCTGGTTTGCACAGAGAGGAGGGAAGAGCGGGGCAGCATGCCCTCCGCATCCCGGCACCGGAAGCCAGCGTCGCCACGGGACGGGATGCATCCCTGTGGATGCAGGACAGGATGTGCCTCTGCTGCTGCTCCTCCAGAAGCAGCGCTGGGGGACAAGTCAGCCTTTGCTGAATATCGCAACGTGCACGCCAGGGAACTAGAAATCGGAAAACATGCGTGGAGCAACAGCCTGGGCCCTGCTTGGAGCTGAACCCCCAGAAAAGCCAGCTCCTTCCCACACACCACAGGGCTCCCTGCCTGCTCTGAAATCACTCCCTTCCCCTCCTCCTGCTGCAGCCCCAGGCCTCTGGTGCGAGTTCCAAGTTTGCCCTCACCGTAGCAAATAACAGCCACCAAACACCCCGCGTGCCTGTATCTTCCTCCCTCACACACCCCAGGCTGCGGCAACAACGGCTTATCAGCATCAGCCATGCACAGCCTTGACACTGTGCCCTGCTACGGGGCAGCCCCAGGTGCAGGCGGGTGCTGCAGGCCTCCCGTGCCACAGGGATGGGCTCCTGCCAACTGGTCCCACCGAGCAAAGGACACCAGGCAGTTCGGCACTGCCAGGGAATGCCAGCGCGAAGCTGGGTCCCCCCCCCCACCAGGCACAGTCAGAAAAACTCAAAGCAAAAGCCTGTGCACTCACAGTGCAGAGCTGCCATGTTTTAGTCCTCCCTGCCTCGGTGTGATCGCGGGAGCCCTGCTCCTCCCCATCCCGTTCCACGCCGAGGGGAGGAGCACGGGCTGGGGAGTCCAGGCGAGGCAGCCACGCCACCGCCCCGCAGCAAAGGGCCCCCCGGCGATACCCCATGGGCGAGAGCAGGCACGAGAGGGGGCACATCCCACCCCCACCTGCTCAGTACCACAACAGGAATCTGCTCCCCAACCTCCAGCAAGCCCTTGCACGACAGACACACAGTCATTCCCTTGCTGCTCACAAAACATGGCCCTTTTCTGCTCAAACACCAGCTGCACATAATCCAGCAAGGGGTTTCATCTCTGCCCTTGCTTGAAAACCCCAAACTGCACCTTCATCAACACTTGTGTCCACCCTCACCTGCACAGAAACCCCACCGGCTTTGCAAGACTTCCCCTCCTTCAGTAACCCATGCAATTCCCTGTGCTCTGCCAGAAGGAAAATACATTAAATAAACTACCCGGAAAGGAGTCTGCAGGTATAAAGGTAGTTTTTCTGTTTCTTCTCCCTTCTGCCGGTTGTTCTCCTCCTGCCTCCCCTGGTGAGGACTCAGAGCCCTTCACAGCTTCTTCCAATATCACAATCAAGAGCACTCAGAAAAGAGAAGGTGGAAACCCACTCCCTCAACAGCAGTTAGAGCAAATCCTGATGCAAATAGATCACCCAAATATTTAAATACAAATCCACGTTCAAGCTTTAGTTTGTAAAATGCTTTCATTGAGACAAGCCCTATCCTTCCCAGATCTACACTGTGTCTTCACATCTCAAAGATTTTTATTCAATCCTTTTTGCACAGCTTTGAATGAGACAGGAGTTTCAACCTCAGTGTTTGTCTTCAAGTTCTAGACACTGATCTTGCAGCCTGACCTGTTGGATTTCTCCTTGGCAAAAAGCACCTTCATCGCAGCAGAGGGGGCCAAACTGGTCAACAAACAGTGTGTAAAGTGATAACTGGACATAATATATATCTATGTCAAATTCAACTTCAATAAGCAAGGAAACAACAGCAATAAATATCAGAATGTATAAGTGATTCTATTCCAAAAGAGTAATTTTTTAGATATATATAGATGCACTCTGGCGTGTACTTTTTCACTGTCAGAATAGGAGATAATTCACACACTTTGGAGAAATTAATTGCTCACAGTGTGTAAGACCAGGAAGGGCGCACAGAAGCAGATTAGTGAACCAGAGAGCAAAAATTAATCCTGAAAATTGTGCACAGTGGGAACTCTCCCCCGTCAGCCTGATTTGGGGCCCTGGTATGAGGGAGTCAATTTACCAGCATAGAGGAGGAAGCATCCTACCTGGGTGATGTAAAGAAAAACGGAAGCCTAACCAAATCCTGGTCACAGTAATTAAAAATAACATCCTGACACAGGAAATTAAACCTCTTGCACAAAGTGCCAATTAGAACTGTGAACCTGATTAAAAAAAAAAAAAAAAAAGAGGAACTATGTAAATACCCTGGATTAAAGTTCAAGGCACCTTCCTTGATCTTCATGCAAACTCTTAGATGCAACTGGACTTCGCTCCTCTCCTTGCAACCCACGCTATGGCCAGATCCCGGTACTTGGAGACAGCGTGCATCACGTGCTGAGTGGTGCCAGTGCCCCAGCACCCAGCTGTTCATTCATAGCTGCCCTTTTCACCTGCAAACACCCTTTCACTTCTCCATAGGGACTCTCATTCCTGCAATTTCTTTATTAGTCTTATAAAACGTGAAGAATTAAACCACACATGTCGCCTGCAGCTGTGTGGGATACAGCACATCCCAGACCCTATTTAGAAAAGAAGTGTTCAAGAGTCATGAACACAAACATTCCTGGATACACATGGCATCAGCAGAGACCAAATAATGTAGCATCACGTTAGCAACCAGTGTCAGCCAAGAGATGATACAAACATGAGCTTTTCAGTGAAGAATTTTTAGTGCACTGGTAGTTTCTTGTCAGACAGTAAACTTTAGAATAGTCCATAGTAAATGACAGAAAGTAACCCTTTAAATACATGAGCATATACTATACACTCTGCTTATATGCTTTAGTCCTGCGGCATATCAAGGCATTTGAATAATCACTTGCGGCTCTCCTTGAATGCTTGTAGGGGTTTTGGTGAACACATTTGGGTTCCTGCCACTGGCCACTGTTTCGCTATTGTCTTCATGCATTCCTTGATAGTAAGGTCTTCAAGATGTAACACATTAAGTGAAAATGAAATAAGAAAGTTCAAAGATTTTAATCTTAATGTTGAAAGACTAAAGCAAAATCATCCTCCCTCTCCACTGCATTCTGCTTCTTGTATTTAAAAACAATATGGTTAATACTGGTTAGAAGCTTTTCAACCCCCAACCCGTGTGACCAACGCAACCCCTCTGCCTCTTTCCCCAAATACCCTGACTCTTCTGTAACACCTGCTTCTACTTAGCAAAACAAATAAACAGTTACTAACCACAAGTATAACTCTCTACCACTGACATTTCTTTGCATGTCTCAGACCACAGTTTCCTTTGGAAACCCTGAACTTATGTACTCCTTCAGTTTTTACGTCTGTAAGACTGTAGAAAGATGAGAAAAACAAGAAAACATGCACAGACAGAAGCTACAGTATCTACAGCAACAGCTGAAACACAAACTAACGTAGGGGTTGTGAAATTCATCCTGCAAGGAAGTTAAAAAACGAGGCTGACTGATGCACACCATTGATGTTGTAATCCAATCTCGAGCGGGAGGTGATGGTTCCCAGGCCTAGCTCACAGAGGCAGGGCCCGATACCTGCTCCCAGGGCCCAGCAGGACTGCCCCACCACGGGGCAGGCACCCAGCCAGCCAGGCACAAGGGTCCCAGGGAGAAGGGTGGCCAGAAATCTGCCCAGAGCATTCTGATGATAACACGCTGCTCCTGGACACCCTTGTCTCCAGGAGGCCTTGGGAACTGGTGGTGATACAGCTTTGAAGACGTGCTACTAACATTTGCGAGCACTGATTTTTGCAGGGCAGTGGGTGACTTTACTGGGAAGCAGCTGGCTGGTGGTGCTGGCACATATACCACAGGTCCGGGCCCTTACAGCTCTCCTGTGCCACCAGAACCAACTCTGCCGGGGTGTGCCCTGCCCGGCGGGGCGGGCAGCGATGCCCTGCGGAGGGGTGAGCAGCGGGAGGGCTCTGCGGTGGGTGCCAGCAGCACAGCTGTAGCGCTGCAGAAGGGGAGGAAAGAAAAGGTTGGGTGCCACGAGTGCCCAGTCTCCGTACCCTACATCTTTCTGTAATGCCAGAGCCTAAGGGCAGCCCGCAGAAATCAGGCAGAGGGCCAGGGGAGGTCTGTCCCATTCCTCCAGGTGACTGGAGCCTGCATCGTGCCCTGAGGCCACGGGCAGTGACCGAGAGCAAAAATCCGCCCGATTTCACGGTCAGGGTCTGACTAACAGCCTGCGTTAGGCAAATTGTTCCTACCTACGTTTCCCCGTCTCCCCCCACGCCTCCGCACCGACCGCTGCAGATGGGCTCCGGGCCCTGAGAAGCAGCAATTCAGAGCCCGCCGGCGCCGAGCGGCCCCCGGACCGGGGCAGGCTGGGGGGAAGGTGCCCCCGCCAGCCCCCGGCCCAGCCCCCGGTCCCGCTGCCCCGGGAGGGGGCTCCCAAAGCGCCCTTCCCCCCCCACGCGTGGGTCCCACCCGTGACACCCCCCCGGCCCGCGCTGCGCGGCCCGCGGGCGCCCCCTGCCGCCCCCCGCCCCCCCGCGGGGCTGCGCCGCTCCCACCCGGCCACTCGGGACAGGTACCATGGGGCGGGGGCGCCGGTGGGAGGAGAGCTTCCCGCCCGTGGGTGCTGCAGCCCCCGGGCCGGCCCTTCCCCACGCGCGGTCCCCACGAGGGGGGGTGTGTGACAGACTGCGGGCGGCTCCCAGGAGGTGCCAACTACCTGCAAAAGCCGAGAGAGCCAGCATGGGCGACCACCACGCAGCGCCCAAGGACCTGACCCTGCCGAAAGGCAGATGACCCACTCGAGAGCAGAGCCACGTTAGCCACGGGATGGAAAAGATGAGCTGCAGGCCCGGCTGCAGCTGGGATGCTAAAGCTCACCCAGGCAGCGTGAACTCCTGCCCCCACTGTCATCCTCGCTCTTCGGCTTTTTAAAGCTTTATTTCTCACTAAAGTCCCTGCGGGGTTGCTACTGTCCGTGCCCACGTACCCTCCTAGCTGAGCCTGCACCCTCACCCTGCCACCACGCAAAGCTTTTTAAGCGGGCTGTCTATAAGAAGGTCTAATACATGCCAGCTTTAACGAACACAGCCATTGTTTTGTGAGGGAAGGACCAAAGGGAGCATTTATGTCTAGAAGGTTCAGGCATCAGCGAATCCTGCTGCGACCAGGAGGCAAACTCACGCTCTGAACGTGGCATGAGGTTGCTCAGGGCCTGGCTTTCTTTCCCCTATTATGTTTTCACACTCTTTGCCTTCACTTTACAGCAAAATAGTATCTTGTCTCCAGTCATTCACATGTAATGATGATTTTCAGTATGTAAAAACAATCCAGTACACTTTTTTTCCCCCTACGACAGAACAGTTCACTTGCAAGCGACAGGGCAGCCGGCATTTCTTAGGAATTCCCCTCCTTCGTTTTATCTGCTTGGGAAACTCGGCAAAGGAAAGGGTGCCTAAGCAGCATGGTGAATCAATACTACCCGTGTCCCTGCCTTTTCCAAATGATCTAGAACTTAACGAGCTGGAAATTTATCAGCCTTCTAAAAATTGCATAAAGCAAACCGCTAGGCACTGAGCATTCCTGCTCGCCTTCCACCACACTTCAACAGCAAGCGTGATTTGGCATTTTTCCTATTATTGAGCTGATTGTTCATATTCTGGAGGTCATTTTAGTTTTCAGCACTTAAAAGTTGTGCTTCTTTTGTCAAAGAAGCTTGTCCAATGATGAAATTCCAAGACTCATCAGGGTTATTCCCACAATACTAAAAGCATCTCTGGGCTTTTTCTTCTTTAGATATTTCAAGAGGTTCCCTGAAAAAAACCAAAAACAAACTGCCAATGAAAAGGCTATTTTCCGGGAAAAAAGCAGCAATATAGAGAAAAGCTGTGAACGCACAAGACTTGTTTTTACCTATGCAAGTGCACATTACTGAGCTGGACAGCCTGAGCATTCAGGCACAATCATATTCCCAAGAAAGGCTTTCAAGACCAATCTCTCTTTGCAGGCTTGGGCCTCAGGACAAACCAGCACAGATGGGGTTTTTTTTGCTTCACAGATCATTGAAATATTACTTTACAAAAGCAGAAAGAAGAGTAAGAAACTTAAATGCTTGAATCTGTTGTTGACTGCTCTTAGATCATCCTGCTGGCTGCAAGGGAACAACTTATGCGAATAAAAACTACAGAATCCAACAGCTGCTGGAGCTGGGATTGGGGCTGGCGAGACAGGGAGCGTTAAACCACACTCACGGCCCTTCTCTGCAGCACAAGGCACTGGCAACCGTCTTCTATTGGACATGTCCACTCTGATGAGTGACGAAGAGCCTCAAGTCCCCTCTGTTCATCAGTTAGGTCAACCAACTTGCTTCACGGCTCTTCCTCAGAGCTGTAATATTCCCACTTAAGTTTTTAAATGAATTTCAAACTTCTATTGATTTCTCAGGAGAAAAATACATGTACTTGCTGCTAAATGGCATTTATAACATGCCCCCACTATATATGTAACCTTTCGCAATTCTTTATAATGCCAAGAATTTGTTGCATTGATATTTGCCATCCTAACCAATAAATAAAGGAAAACAGAACTACGCAGCAGTGGTCAAAAATAATGCATAACAACAATACAGATGTTTGCAATAACTACTGTAATGCTGGGGATCCTCTATTGCGACAGAATAAGGGCTTTGCTTATTGCCATCACATCCAAGCAGGGCAATACATGAGGCTAAAAACACACAAACACAATGTTACCCACAATCCGCAGCACCGAAAAAACCCATCAGTGTGGGACAAAACCACGACACTGAGCTGTAATTCAGCTTTCAGTTGAGAAAGGAGCTCTGCATCCCCAAAAGAGCTGATCAAATACAAGGCAAATAGGTGCGCCAGGACTTGCATGCTGCATTTGTTGCCGATTTGTTTTTTTCCAGCATGTATTTACAACAGGATTGCAATTATTAATTTAAAATGTGTGCATGAGAGAGACAAATATTTTATTACTACATCTAATTTAAAAGTTGCCAATTTAAAAATTTTAAAAGACCTGTGTGAAAGCAGCAGCAAGTGAAGGAGACCTTCATGGTCTTTGTAATCAGAGCATCGCCCTTTCTTGAGGAGAATTTGTGTAGAACTTGCAGAAATGGGGGAAAAAAGCATCGTGAGTGATGAGGCGCCGTGACCACGCTCTCATCATGGAGCTGAAACCCTTCAAGGGATTGCCTGCCTCCATGCCTGCAACCAGGAGGCACTTTTTCTGTGAACCATTATAGCAGGAGGTATTCCTGGGCTTACTGGTTTCTACAGGTGTGTCCTCTCTATTCCCCTGCCAGAAGCAGCATTTCCTCAACACACCTAATAGTTCTTTGGTGTTTTTATAAAAAAGCAAACAAACAAAAACTCTAATATTTTACACTCATGTGATGCTTTTTGTGTTCAGAACCTTCTACAAACATTAATGAGGCTTGCTGGAAAATAGTATGTTCAGACAGAGGAAGAGTTTAGCCCATGGTTCCAAAATACATATATTAATGTTCTATTTTTTCCCCTGATAATTTCATTATTCTCTCAAGCACTTCAAAGAGCCATGAAACAAAAAGATGGCGATCCCAGGATTCCCAGGAAGTGTTGCTGATGTGGTGCTAGGGATTGAATTTCACACCCCCCTTTAGGGTGATACGATTTCCCCCGTAGCCTTGTCCCCAAGCAGGATGTTTTCTGCTGGACCCAAAGCCACTGAGCGAGCATGGCTCCTATAATTTGTGCTCAGATGTTCCTGGAATCCAGTCCTGCGCTCAGATCACAGTGGTTCTCCCTCCACCTCACAGCTCCTCTGTGATGATTTGGTCTGAAGCAAAGAGAGACAGCTCAGATGTTTCTGATGCTTTTTGGGGCACATACATGGCGTAACGCTGGCATCATGCTGTGTGCTTGCTTCAAAATGTTACGGGGCTCAAACAGAATTGTGTGCAGTGAATAATCTTGCCATTTAGCCAAACAAACTAGCTGTGCATTGCAGATCTGCTGTTTCTCTTACTAATATTTTCAGCTCTGGCCTATTTTTCATAAGCATTGTATTAGGAGCTCTTCCTGGGCAGTTCACCCATGCTGGGTGAGACATAAAGATGGGGTGATATCTGTGTCTGCACAAACAGAAATCCTGTCTGACCAGAAGATGGAGGAAAAAATCAGCCCCTGCTAAAGAAATGTGTGATCCAAAGAGCTCCAGCTATGGAAGTGGGAATTTAAATGAGGATTTAGTTATTCTTTTGCTTTTAAGTAACTGTAAAACATATGGGGTTATTTCCTACACCATTGCCATTCATTTGCAATGCCTTGTGACTGTTACAAAAGGGGACGTGGAGATGGGACCAGTGAAATCCTGCCACGAAGAGGTACCCTGCATTGAAAATAATCCTCAGCAAGAAGATGGACTAGACCTTTCCTCCAAGGATCTCAAGAGTGCTCTACTCTAATTTCCCTTTCTTTATCAGGGAAATACAGCACAAAGGTGCTGGGGTAGAGATGGTTTCATTTCACTAGAGGCATCTGGAAGTGAGTGCAGAGACCAAGTTGGGGCTGGTCACTTCTGGCACTGCTGAGGAGTGGCTCACCTGACCTACCTGGGACACCGTTTCAGGCTGAGAATTGCTCTCTGGAGGTGCTTTTTTCTCCCTACTGATTGTAGATGGCTCTTGAAGCTGCTAGCTCCGAGAAACATTCCCTAAACGTGGGCAGCGACCCTCATCCAAGGGACAGCAGGCTCCCTGCCTGCCCGGGCAGTCACTGACTTCCACTTCCCAGGAGAGCCACGGCAGTAAGCGAAGGTGCCAGACCATGTATTCCTCCTGTGCTCTCCTGACTTTGGCATCATCACAGACATTTGTCTTGCTGCAAGCAAATGAGACAGGGTATGGAGACACGAAGTGGGGAGGCTGGCTCCAGCGAAACGGCTGGCTGTCTTCCAGATGCTTTCATATTCAATCCCTGCTTCTGTGAATAGGGAAAAACAAAACACTACCTTGCTAGCCTCTTAGAGAAGAGCTACTTTTGGCAATTAATTTGAATATTAAATGTCTAAATATCCTCCATGTATCTAACCTACCAGTTCAGGCAATTGGGGTTGCCTTTCTAAAGGAAGAAATCTTGCAACGGTATCAATCCGTGCTTTGGCATGACAAGGAAACAGCCATGACTTGCTGCTGATGTTTGTACATGTAAAAATGTTCCCTTACCCCAGTGGCATCCCCAGATAAAAGATAGTAGAGCTGATTGCACACTGCTTCATTAAAAGTGCAATGAAAGGCAACATTTCACTGGAAACAAGAGGAGGATTTAGGATTTGCTACATGCTGGAAAAAAGTATTTAGTAATATTTCTCCCTGACTATTGCAGAGGTGAGAGAAGGAACAGCAGAAAGGTTTCCTGCTGGGAGCAGAGATGTACTGCCATCAGCAGGGAGAGACATCGGAAGCAGAGGTGGAAGGAGAGCTGGGGTGGCTTTGGCTGCGGAGCTGGCAGAGTCATGTCAGGCTGGCATCCCCTTCCTAGGCAGCAGCCAGGCCTGCGGAGCACAGCGGATGATACAATGAGAAATTCTGAGGTTGGTTTGGTTGTGGTTTTATAAAGGGCATCACAGATTTGCATCAAGCAGGAATTCCCTGAGCGGTTGGTACCATCACTCCCAGTGCACCACAGCGCCTGCAGCCAGCCTGAGCACACCTGCCCTGCGCCAGACCTGATGCCGGGCACTTTGCTGGGCACAGGCTGCACCACATCCCCTTTTCTCCTCAAGTTTTGTAAGTGGGGATGGGAGAGAGGGGGAAGGAGAGTCTGCCTGGGCCATCTGCATGAATAAAAGAGGAAGTTTTGCCCCCTTTTTTAGCAAATGCCAGACATGATATAAGAAGGCTGTTGCTGCTGAAGCCTTTCTCAACTTGCTCCCCTGCAAATGCTAATGTTAATAACTCTTTGAAAACGCTAGTTTCATTGAAGTTTTTTTGTTTGCTTCCTTTTTCTTCAGGGAAAATGGAGGCTACAACAGGAAACGGTCATCAATTCACAGCTGCTCCCACCATTAGACTTTGGATTAATATAAGAAAATCCAGCTCATAGAGAAAAAGTGTGAAATATTATGCCTAGGCAGACACACAAAAATCTGTATCATTTATAGCTATTGCCTTTTCTTTCTATAAAAGCTGAAAACAAAGAACAACTCCCAGGCAAAGACTGTGGGTACGCAGAGCACTCAGAGTTGAACCTCACGTCAGGGCTGGTGATCACACCTACTAATTGTGGAAACGCTTACTGCCATAACAGCCTGATGTGGTGAGTTGCTGGAGAGAAATTATTCACGGTTGGTGTCATCCCACAAACGTCATTTGCATGGTATACAGTTAACATGGAAACAGCCATTCATTCTTTCAATCAGCGCAGAATGTTGTCTGGGGGAGTGTTAACATTAAAATACGTGCCCCCCTTTTTTTTTTCCCCTCCACTGCTGCTTCCCCTTTGAATCTGATAAAGGGGTGGGTGGCTTTCTTCTGCCTAAGAGAAGTTGACTGTCTTCCAGGCTGCAGGCAACGTAAGAGAGAGAACACAGGACAGAGCCTGCAATGTGGCTAAAAGCCATACAAGGTTTGGCCTGGTGCTGGATAGGAGAGAGAATTGGAAATCAGGCAAGGATTTTGGTTCTAAGCATTGCTGCCTGTCACTGGGAGGAAGCCTGGGAAGGCAGTCAGCATCTTCTATACAGGCATGATCCACTATATTGAATATAGGAATCAGGAGTGGGGAAAACTCACTTTGCTGGATGCATAGGGTCTTGTGCTTCCTCCTGCTCTGTAAGCCCTAAATTAATAAAAACCAGTCTGCACTGATCAGTGTCATCGTACTGGGTCACCATGTTTCAAACCATCCAGGCAGAAAAATGAGATTTATTCACTTCCTGCATCTGCTGACAAACATGTTCCTACCTTACTCTCCAGCGCCTTACAGCCCTCATTGCCTGAGGAACAGCAAACACACAACTTGCTGCTTAGAGCTGGCAGCTTGGAGGACATAGGCTTTAAATATTAACCTTCGTACGAAGTCATAAGCACTGAAGCAGACCTCTGCTCGCAACAGCCCACCCCAAATCCAGGTTTGTCAGATCTAGTACTCAACTATTAATCAAACTCTCAGCCTCCTCCACGGAGCGAAGCAGAGGCAGTAGCTTGGCTGCACACATGGGCGGGGACCGTGTCTCCCATCTCAGTGCACATCTCATTTCTGCTGGATGTTTTGATTCCTTATCTTAGAGTCATCTGCAGCTTGTTTACTGAACTGGGGCATAAGTACTGACTCTGCCACAGCGCATTTCACAGGCCAGAGTGGGGCTTGCTCTGTGATCTTGCAGGAGCTTCTCTTAGGAGCAATAGTGAGCAAGAATCCCAGAGCCCACAGAGCTGCTGCTGATGGAAGTTGCACTCCAGCAGGAACAAATGTCTTGCCCCTCATTTTTAAGTGTGCATAGAAACGCAAGGGAAGAAAGCAGAGAAAAGAAATCCAATACTATCTAAAGTCAGGCACAAATAAAACACTATTGCAGAACCTTGTGGGACTCAGTCTATCTGGACCCTTCTCATTAATTTAATCTAGTAATTTGCATTTCACACACACTGAAAACATTTCAGCTTGTCTGGAAAACACAGCCAAGCAGTGCATTAGGTGGGCTGGCCAGAAGTGACTCAATGCTACCACCTTTTTTTATGTTTAAAAAAAAAAAACAACCCAGCAGGGTCTGCGTCAGTGCAGACTCTGTCCTATTTCCAGCCGCGTTCCCCAAAGGGCCCTGTTCACTTGGCAGCCGCTCCTCCAGCACTTTGCCCTTCAGCTGTTGTAAAGCTTAACAGTCAGCTCAGCTGCCCTGCAGGAACAGGACTCCTAAGGTCAGCTCTGAAACCAGCTCCTGCTGCCGGCAGGGCAGCCAGGGAAGCTCTTTCGGCAGAGCTTCACTCCATTTTCCTTCCCTTATGTCAGTTATTGTGTAATCACTGAGTTACTTTAACAGGAAGGAAGAGGCTCGAAAACCCAACCTACATTCAGCTGTACATGCAATGAGGTGTTTTGTTAAATCAAGAGCTTTGTGAAAATGAAGAAACTTCCACTTGCTCACATAAATCCCGTAACACGCTCCTTCCCTGCCCCTCCTTCGGCTCTCCCCACCGCTGTCAGCCCCCGGGTGCATCAGTGCGATAAGGTTATCGGAGTCTGTGAGGTACTGCTGAACTGTACAACACACGAACCTATTCCAAATGAGAGATTCAGTCAACAAGAGCTAAACTAAAGCCCAGGTGAACCTTGATGCAATTACACTTGTAATATTTGGCTTAAAATAAAAAACCCCAAACACAATCTGTTAAGATGAGTTCTAGATGTTGTCAGTCCTACTCCTCAGGTGGCCGACTGCATCTCAGGAAATAAGATGCAAGAAAAAAAAACTTTCAAAAAAACCTTAAAGAGATTGGTTTTTAAAGTCAGAACAACATCACAAATGGTGTTCATTTGATGTAACTGTTTCAGTGCAAAAAAAGTGGTCAAGAGGTGAGGTTGTGATCCTCAGAAACAACCCTCCTAAGGAACAGGCAGGACCTGGAACCAAAACTGCACTGCGGAGCTGGGTGAAGTTTCAGGGCATCTGACAGGTTTTTAACTCCTAATTTCAGGGAGTGGAGGTGGCTCCTTCCCACAGTGAACTCTGCTCTCTACAATGCAGAGGCTGGGGGAGAGCGTGCAGGTTCCTATGAATCCGCAGCAACATTCACAGACTAAGAATTTTTACAGTTTATATATTCCGATTATCAAGACAAATACTAATGTTGAGCACTAACTCTATAAACAAGCATGACTTGGTCTGAGTATTTTCAGAGATTTAATGTCCACAGCATGCCAGCCAAATGTGAGGGCTGCTGTGGAAAATGAAGCATCTCACCTATAAAAACTGACAAGGAGAAATCAATGTTTTGCTGCAAAACATTGCTTCATATTGCAGCCGGCTGCAAAACAGCCAGTGATCCATTTGTAGTGGAGGCAGAAGCTGGCTTATTCAAAAGATAGCTTAAAAGAAAAAAAATCTAACTCTGCAATACTGAGATACATAATTTATACAGAGGCTTGCCACTTATGCCAGAACACACGCAAGTGTCATCAATATTTTAAACATTGAGTACCAAACTGGTTGTCAAATGCAAGTCAGCAATTTCCTTCTGCCTCTCTACTGGAGAGAAAGCAATCAGGCTGAACAAGAATCTGGATGAGCCCTTTTAGCAAAGAGCTTGCTTGAGACCAGAGACTAACTCTATAACATATTTTATTTGAAACACAAGATGTGGCAGGAGCGAAACAGCTGGCTTAGCCAACCAACAAAAAAAGTCAGTTGACTGCCTCCACACATTATTAATTGGAAAAAATAGTTTCGTAATACCAACATGAGGCTGTATATGTTTATTTGTCGTAATTTTTGTACACAAACCAAATATTAATAGCTAAAAGGCAACACTTTCAGGGAGTATGTACAGAGCAATGTACAAGCGAGTGTAAGAGGTTTGAAACTATTAAGCAACCGTTTTATAAAAAGGAAGTGATGCTTCTTCTAAGACCTCTCTTTGAAATAATTTATAGTAAATCTTAAACTGAAGCAAGGAGAAAAAAAAAATTTACAATAAGTAGTCATCCCTGGAAAGTTTATAAAAAGTTAAACATATAAAATTGTAAGCCACAAACATTTATACAAAGCTAATACAAATCTTGGTTTTGTTAAAGATCTATGAGGTTGTTATAAAATATATTTTCCAATAAAGGCTTCACATAAGGTAAGCTCTCACTGCTACTGAAAGCGCAGGAAAGCAGTTTTAAATAGTCTGCAATTCAACATTTTCAAGTACAATGCAAAGAAATTGCAAAATGGCACTGTATTGCAATGCTGTGTAAGTAAAAAAAAATTACGTTAATGGTACCATCAAATAGACAAGACCTGTAAAGTTAACTTGTGAACAATTCAGTATGGCATGAAACTTCTGATCATTTTGAAACACGAAATGTTATTGTTGGAAAATGAACCTTCTGCAACTGTCCTTAAACAGAAATAACCAGAGAAGTCTTCCGATGGCAATGGACATGTTAAACATGCACAGTTCTCAGTCTTTAAGCAGTGAGTTGCTCCCAAACATGGTGAGCAGATGCAGTTTGACCAGGCTTTCTGGGACTGATCATAAATACAGTTACTAGCCCCGTGTCACCAAGCTTAGAACCCCCCAAATTTAAAGCTACTGGGCAAAATTTAAAGCTACTTACTAGAAAAATGAGTCCAATATACAGCCTTTGAGATCAGTGAACCCACCTGACTTTATTTTTTTTTTAAGAGTAGATATTGTAGAAAAAAGCTTAAGTTTTACACAAACTGATGGCTTATACTCCCACAGACACCGTATAAAAAAAAAAGTAAAATTTTTAAAGCCCTGATGAACAGCCACAGTTTTCAGGTATCAGTCAACTCAGTTTAACACACTGCAGCAGGGAACAGTTGCTAAAACACCAATTTCACCTTCAAGTACAGGAAGGCTGGACAAGACAGTGGTATATCTCCATACGGTCAGTGATCAGTGATCAAAGAGAACTAAGAATGTTTTGGGAAACTTGATTTTCTACCTGCTTTCCCACCTTCACTAGAAATAAGTCCTGACCTTGTACCACAGACTGGTTTACATGAACAAGCTCCACTCTTACTAGCCAACTGTGACTCATTTGTTTGCTTCAGGATAAAAATCAGTCTGTTCAAAACATCAATTCTTCAGCTCTTGTACCAAAATTATATCCTGCTATAAAGAAATAATACCTAGAAACAAATCTAAAGAGAAATACAACAGTACATGCTGTGCTCCTTTTCAGGAAGCTCACAAACAGTAAGTTTGAAGATGGAAAAGCCAAACGTTGATTCGGTTTCTTTAGCCAGTATGTTAACATAGGAACCATGTAAACAGTTACATGAAGGTTAGTTGCCTCACCCCCTCTAAAGCAGGAGTGGGAAACACAAGTGAGTGATTTGACTCAGTCATTTCATTAAAATAATTAATTTCTGCCTGAGATTCATATAGTGCTTATCTACCAGGGCCTACTTTGTCAGAAGTGACCAGCATTGCGGGGTCCATCTTGTTATTGAACAGGCCCTGGTGTTCACACGGAAAGTGATCTGAAAGGATTAAAAAACAGTTTTTTTGTGTTGGTTCAGGGGAGAAGCCTGCTGAATATTTTTCCCACTTCAGCTGTCATGAGAAGTGCCTAGTGCCTTGGTGATACTGACTATAGCCTTGGACTGGCATAAGTTTTGAGGATCTTTAGTAAATTAACAGGTCCTCTGACACAGAATTCATCAACATTTTACATAAATAAATTTGTTTAGACAAATTCCAGGTAATCTTTGTATTACCCACCATCCAGTCTTCAGTCTTTTCTGCAATAATCTGGTCTGACATTCTGCAAAACATGTACTACAGACCCTCTCCAAATTAATTTTTTTTAATCAGAGCAGAGATAAGTCTCTTTTCAAAAAAGAAAACTTGTTCAGACAACTGTCAGCAATGGAAAAAACCAAACCTACTCCTCCTCCTGTTGACTAACAAGGGCATGGATTTGTTCAATTTCTGCTTTCCAACAGTGGACTTTGATGCTACTAGCCAGAGGTTTGTTGTCTGCTCACATAGCATTTATAGCTCAACCAAATCAACCTGTCATCCTTCTCCAAAGAGGGAAATGGAGAACTTCTGGACTCCTATTACAGGCACGTTGTCCAACACTTTAAATAGCCTCACTAGCCTTTTTTGAGGTCTCTAGCTCATCATCCTTCTTGAACTGCTCACATATGACCTGAAGTCATCAAACCAGAAGTTATCATACCCATGTCCAGTAAGGAGGCAAAATCTACATTAAACATGCCCATCTAAAGATATTAATCCTTCTGACATCAGCATTGCACCCAGACTTTGCGTTTAGATTATGCACTGTGACTTCTCCCAAGCTCTTTTCAGAATTCTTTCCTCCCAAAATAGTGCCTTATCGCAGACTAATCTATGACTAATAATTAGATGATATAAAAAAATAGAGGTCTTTCAAAGCACCTAACTAAATAAAAATACACTGTTCCCCTTCTACTGACAGGAGAACAAGGTACAGAGATGTTAATACAACTTAATCACAGTAAGTAAAATGCTAAGTTCAGAAGACAGGCAGCTTTCCTATGTTCTAGCAGGGACACTGCTCCAAGCAGTGAGAATATTATGTCACACCACTTGCCACATGTGCAGTATGTTAATAAAAATTCATTTAAGAAAGCATTGGCCAGCATCACGATCCACAGGAATTGGCCAGTTCCATGGGGGAAAATGGCAAGCTGAACTGCCTCTGTGACACTACAGTCGGGGGAAACTTGGCAGTGGCACTACGTTTTAAAATACAAGCTCGCAAGCTTACTCTCATACACCTCATGACATATGAGGATTTCTGGGCAAGAAGTATTTTTTATTATTTTGTTTAATCACATGGCAAAGGTACCCCCCCCAATAAAATAAATAAATGAAACTACAATGGAACTTTTTGTAAAATATTCTTAGTCACAAGCAGCACTCTGGAGTATGCTGTGCAACATGTTTGGCTCAAGTACACTTAGGATTGCTAGGCCCAATTGGAAAGTCTCAGAAAGGACCTCATCAGCTGAAGCACATTCTGCTGTGACATGTTCTTTTTTCAGAAGAAAACATTCATCTTCACGGTGTCAGCTACACAAGGCCTCTGCTGGGAACATATATGCCCACATAAGGCCACTGAAAATACTGTAGGAGGACAGAACACAAGGAGGCACTTAGGTGTGCAAGTACTTCTAACCATCACCAAATTCTTATTAAGGTGAGGCACACTGTAAGAAGTCATGAAGAAAGTAAAAATAAACCAGTGCTATATTAAAGCGCTTCAAGAACAGGTAAGGTACCTACATGTAACGTCTGGGTAGTGAAGGTAAGAAATACAAGTTGAGCTTCCCACATCAGAATTTCAAGAGGACAGTATCATAGTGCTCTGTGCTTTGCCGTGGCTCTAAGACTTACGTACAATGCAATAGAGTGAAACCGTGTACTGTGCCATTCACTAATTCCTCATCACTAGACTTCTGCCTGCATTAGTACTTCCTGCCAGATATGTCTGAAGCTCCCAATCTGACTATTTTTAAAGCATGTCCTAGTCAAACCCCATGCAAAGTTTTATGCTTAAACAGGAAGTACATTACATCCAGGAACCCTAGCTTCAAATAGATGATTACAGCAAGGGATTTATGGGATTTCTAACCAACAACAGACCTGAGAAATTGTAAGTCAGCTATGGTATCACAGTCTTCATAATGAAGTTAGATGTGAAAATTTTCTCCCCCCTTAAATTACTGCCACAGTCTAACAATTGCAACAATTTCACTGGAGTTTGGACTTGGAATTCTGAAGGTGGAATGAATTTTCTAGGATAATATATAAGTTCTGAAAAGGTCAAATTTATCACTTTACAGGTAACTTAGACATAGGTCTGCTATAAAATTACAGCTTGAGTCAACCTGAAGCTACACTGGAAGAGATTAAGCCTGAATTTCTGCAGAAATTGGCAATAACGTGTTCAGCAGCAGCTTTCAGCCACATACCAAGAAGTCTGACAGTATCTGGATTTCTCTACTCTTGCTGTAAACTTCTGGTAAAAAAAAAACAACACACAAAAATTGCTCAAACAAAAGTGTCTTTTTGCACATCACTGTAACATAAGCTGCTTGAGGTTGTCATGAAGGATGGTATCCTTGACATCACGGAAAACTAGCCGGATGTTTTCTGTGTTAATAGCAGTGGTGAAGTGGTGGTAGAGGGGCTTCTGCTGCTGGTCCCGGCGTTTAGTACGAAAACAATCCACCAGGAATTTTTGGACATCTGTTAAGCAGTGGGGATCCCCTTCAAACTCTGGAAAATAGTCTTTGATGCTCACTTTTTGTACTTTTTCCTCAAGCAAGTCCGTCTTATTTAAGAAGAGAATGATTGAGACGTTGCTGAAAACACGGTTATTGACTATTGTTTCAAAAATGTTCAGGGATTCTGTAAGGCGATTTGTTTGCCGATCCTCCATAAGCACTTGATCAAATTCACTTGAGGAAACAAGGAAGAGTATTGATGTGACACTGTCGAAGCATTCAAACCAACGTTTCCGTTCTGATCTTTGGCCACCTACATCAACCATTTTGAAAGGAACATTTTTTATTTCAAAGTCGTACTCATGAATCCCTTTTGTGGGTTTTCGTGCCAGCAGTATATCTTGCTGTGAGGGAAGATAATCCTAAAAGAAAAATAAAGGAGAGTTTGCCGATTAGGATACATATCACAGGCATGGTGATCACCGCTGACTTGCAATCAAGAGAAAACCTAGCAGAGGAATGGCACGATGTTTTCAATAAACATACACACATTTGTATATTTATATGCTAACACCAAAGCATTCTGGGAAGATCTAAAGTCCAAAGCAGGAAACACACCCAATATTAAATCAAAACATGTACCCCAGAGAACTGAAGCTTTCCATTTGCCACATGACAAGGATCCATAAACAACCTGAGAGGTGTACCATAAATTCCTCACGCCAGTTTCCCTCATTCTGGATTACTTCATGCTTCATCCATCCTCTTCCCACAAAGCTGGGAAACATGCCGGCTGCCAACACTGCAATGCAGCAAATGGGGTCTAAAACAGGTTTCTCAAATCAGCAACCACGGCAGTATCCCATTCTAGCTGTGGGCACTCAGTTCCTCCCACATTCTCACGCACACTGCATGGCTGCTTCTAGAAGAGAGAGCTGCTCCACTAAGTAATTTTTAAGGCAATCAATTATGCCAGAAAAGCAAAACCTAAGCAACTTACTGTGTTTATGCCATGGATCTTTTGCATCCAGCTGTATCGGTCCAAAAAGTAATTTCTATTAGCTGTGTGCCACACCTGTGAGCTCACACAGCCTGATTTTGTCCAAAACATACTGTGCAATTAGCAGAACAGGAGAAGAAACAGGCAGCTGAGAACAGCAGCCCCGTCCCAGTAGTACAGCCTAGGAGGGCACCCGAGACAGCTGTACCCTGAAGTTCTCCAGCCTGTCTTTTCCCTAGAATTAAATAGGCAGGATAAACGTGTTTTTTTTTTTTTTTACTACTTTTTGACTGTTACATGAACAGTCATCATCAACGGATGCAGATGCTAACAGGAAGAATTCTTATTCAGCTTTCAACAGCATGAAATTCAAGACTCATATTGGGGGTTTCTTCATTCCTAGAATTACACTTTGGCATATGGTCCAAGTCCTTCTGCTATTTAAAAAGCACATCTGTAACGGACAGCTGTCTGACACTGAATTTTAAAGCTTTGTTGTTCACTTGTTATGGAAACTCTTCCTTACATTTTTCCAGCATTTCTCACAACTTCAGAGAGAGTGATTTAGGTTTCAGAGTTGGAATTTTAGTCTCCTCTTAGTGAATGATCTACAATGTTCCCTTGACAGTGCCAGCTACCGGACTTGGAGCTTTTAGGGATGTGCAAGACCATGGTCCAGAAAGTCTGATTCAACTAACAAGCTGGGGCAGGGGGCACAAACACACAACTACATGGCAATTCAAATACTGGTATTCCAAGTTTAAGGCAACTGGGCAAGTTTGATCCACAGCCTTTAAGAAAGCATTTTTAAAAATCATGAAGTGAGCACAATGCTCCAAAAACTCAAGGATCACTACTTTACTATGTGAGCTCAAAAGTGAAACTAGCTAGAGAGAGACCGTTTTGTTTGAACTCCCAGGTTTCTTTATTTGAGCTGCCAATGACTAAGGCACTGATTTTTATCGTGGCACGAATTACAAAGCAGCTCTCTGAAGCACAGGCTCCCCACCCTGCACTTTTTGCTGCAGTACTATTACATGTCCAAAACCCACACCACCTAAATCTGCAGGAGAGTTGAACTGCTAAAGCAGTGATATGTTCTCCCCAAACTGAGCAACAGACATGTGCTGCCACCCCCTTGTCTGATTAAAAGGAGCAACTTCAAAGGGTAATAAGATTTTTCTTTATTTGTTACATTGATCTTGGGCCTTTTCTACCAAAAATTGTTAGAGCGGGAGAACAATCAGAGGAATAGAGCAATGACTGTATCAAATGTCACTGGGCACATGCGAAGGGATTTTGAGTAAAGCTGACTGTTAACATTTAGGCAAGAGAATGTCGCAGGTTCAACACATTCCATCTTTCAAACAGGAAAGTATAATCTTTTGTTATTCAGGAAGTTAGTCTCAAGTTCTCAGAACAAAACCAAGAAGTCTTAGGAAATCTTCCACACTTGCAACCACAAATAAAATCCTTTCAGGTGCTTTCAACTTCTACATGCACAGAAGACCTACCATGTTTTATACCAGATAACGGCTACTTGCAACAGTCTGCAAGTGAATGCACTGGGAGTCAGGTGCTTGGTATGCAGCCATCATTTGGCTACAGGAAAATAAATACAACTCCTCCAAAGAAATCTCCCAGTATTTTAGTTATTTTTTTGAAGGACGATTATATTTTTTCCCCCTCTTGCCCTGATCCCTGGGATACTAGCAGCTTGCCACTGTAGCAATTCTGAACTAGCCCCTTTCTCACTGTTGATCCCATTTTCCGTATCTGAAGACTGCAGGATCAGATGAATATTTTCCTTGGATGGCACTGACTATTATTTTCGAAATCCTTTCAATGTTTCACCATTGTCAATCGGTACTTTTCCTGCAAGCACACTCTCCTTTCCTACGCTTGGCCCAATCTTCCATGTTGACTGCTTGCTTTTTCACCTTCTTCCATTTTTGGGTGGGGTTTGGATTTTTTTTTTTTCTGGGGGGGTGGGGGGAGGCTACTAGTTTTTTTGTTTTATTTTCTGTGCAGCTCTTCCCACGGATACATACTGTCTCGGAACATGTGCTTTTTTCCTGAATTACCTCCTTCCTCAAATTCACTACAGTCTGCTTTTTTCTGAAAGGACTTCTTTTGGTTATCAGGTAGCTCTTTTGGCTATCATGTCACTGTTTGCCTACTTAAAATTAGAATTTAAGACATGAATAAGATCCAATCACAACATGGAAAGCTATGAGATATTTTGAATACATATAGTCTGCACTAGCAGTTGAAATAACAACAAACAGTTGCAAGGAACCCAACCGATCCCATGTGTATATGCCAGCCAGCAACTCTTGTTTTGCTGATCTAATTAAATTTGAACATTAAGTTCTTTTCCCTACGCGTTGTTATCATGAGCTCCCTTTCGGCAAGAAGCACATGAATCGCAGGTCTATCTGTTTATAAGCAATTTAGTTGCAGGTCAGCCCAGTTGTATCAGATAACAGATAAGAACAGTAAAATACTTATATTAATACAGTTTGGGGAAATAATCATTAGATAAATCTTGCATATCAATAAGAATAAACCAGAAGAACCCATCAAATCTTTCACTCAGTAACAAAACTTAGCTAGCACTTCTTCCACAAAGATGTAACAGACAGTAGACCATATTCTATGACAGTAGATCTTGCACAGAGTCCCTCTCTATCTCAACACCATTTGATCTAACTTTAAACCGGAAAAGCTGTAATTCAGAGCTCCCACAGCAACATCGGGCCTACAATAAGTGTGTGTACATAGAAAAATATTAAAAAACCTAGTGAGTTCAAGTTTCATGCTTTACTCAAAGAATGGACCAAGGTTTCTAAAAAAAGAACTTTGAAAAGAAGCTGCAAAAATCTTTACCCAAATGTGTGCAAATGTGTGGGGTGGGAGTGGGTAGAGGAGGAACCTTTGAAACTAAGTGGCATTGGATTCAAAGACCATGAGAAATCCACCATTAGCAGAAAGTTTAGCAGTTCATTAAAGTGAGTGCAGTTCTTACATTGCCTTCTAAATCAAGACCAAATAAAAACTCAGAGAGTGAGGGCTGGAGTTCTCAAGCAAGGTATCTAGGAAGTGTACGCATTCTGCAAGATGATCACCAGTGCTCTATTTAGAAAAATGACAGTTCAAAGCAGAAAAACAGTCTAGGTTAAAATTAATTTTTTAACTATTAAAGAGAAAAAGAAAAATGAAATTAAGCATGATGTAACAGGATTCAATTGAAGTGGTTTGGATTCCTTCGTTTGTTAGCCATCAGCTGGAAATGACCGTGGAGAAACTGCCTTCCCATGGAGTTCAAGCTAGCATCCCATTTTAAAGGCAGTTTTTCCACATGCCATTTCTGCAATACACAGCTAATGGGTATCGGCACTCAACTTCATTATTCAAGCAGTAACCAACATTTCTATCACAAAGTATTCCACAGAAGTTTCAGCTTTCTCCCCAGAGAAAACAGGTTTTATTCTGTACCAAGTTTGTTTATTTTGAAATAGATACTACAGAAAGGTACCATTGACCTGTGCACTGATTTAATTTAGTGTTCCTAACCAGATATGTAAAAACAAAAAGCAGTAATTTTTGGATATCAATTAGTGTTGAAGTGCTACTTTAACAGTCTTCCAACTCCACAAGCATTTGTAACTTGTTTTTTTGTTCAATTTCTACAAAAGTTTTATTTCCAGAAAGTCTCTTGGCCCTTGCATTGCCCTGTGTTTTTGACATGTCAGTGATAAACTGCTGAGATAATGGGACAGTCAAAGGTAACTAAAGTTATTTGAGTAGCCACTAATTACATTTAATCTGTTTAAAACCCAGAGATCAGAGACTACTTAAAGCTCAAGACTGGGAAAAAAAAAAACAAAACCAACTTACTTGTTCTCCAAGTTTATCCAAGTTGTCCAAGAAATACTTTACAGATTCCCCCTAAAAACAAAGCAAACGGTTATTTAAATAAAGTGGCACACTTAATCCCAATAGTTTACATTCTAAAGTCCAGTTATTTTACCCAAATCTAGATTTAAGTGTTGTAAGCTTTAATCACTACCATTTTTTAAGCAGCTATCCTAAGAACACAACTGACATTCTATTTTTAGGCCATTTAATATTTAAGCTTAAAAGCATAGGTAGGCACATTAATAATAGTTAAATTCTTTCCAAATTTAGAATTGCTAAATAAATCCTACAGTGTTATCCACAGGGATACCAACGAAGCAACCGCACCTTCATTATGAAAAGATAGATTCAATTCTTCTAACCCTTTGAAGAGTCTGCTCATACCGGCATTCAGGTACAGGGATTAATCACTGAGACAAGTTAATTTATAACTGCATTGCCATACAATCCCATTCATACAGGTACTTCCCCTGAGCACAGCAAATGACTAGCAGAATAGAGCATGAGAAAGCACAACAGACAAAGCATTTTACTAAACTTTCCTATCAGAGACCTAGCTGGACAAGAACTACTTACTCTGGGAGTAACAAACTGAGCTCCACGCTGCCATAGTGCATCACATCTAGTACATAGGTTATCTTCCGGATTCAAGCCATCACCGTCCTTGCTAATAGTAACTGCAGTTTTTAATCCCTCCAGTAATGTGGAACTAAAGATTTTTTTTTATTGTAAACCTGAACTACAGTCAACTCTCCAGAACTCCAGCTGGGATTAAGGAAGAACTCTTACACGGATGCTGCTGAACCCAAGTTCACTTGCAATAGCTAATGTACTGATTAAATTTATTGCAAAGGAAAGTAGTACCTTTTAAAGATTCTCAGCATCATCACAGAAGTAGAAACATGCTTCTTTTTGAAAGCTCTTGATTACCAAGCTGTAACTTATTTACTTTATAGTAAATACAGAAAAGAAACCATCTGTGTTTTCACTCTGCTGATGGAAGAGCAAGAATTCTGACTGAATTTTCTTGATGAGAAATTCAAGAAGCATCCAAGGCTGGGGTGCCTACATCTAAGCCAGACAACTGAATTAGGACAGGAGTTACACCCTGATAATGACTTCCCCTCACTTAATTTGAACTCTGCAAACTTATCTAGGAAGAATATCAAACCTCAGTATTAAACTGTGCCATCTAAGCAGCAGTAAAGTAGGGTAGGGTAAATAACAGTCCAAAAAGGGTTCTGGCAGACACATGAGCCAGGTACCTTTGCAAGTTTTCCAGGTACTAAAAAAAGTTACATAATACAAGTAGACACTGCCTGCACCTTTAAGCGTGCAATTTGAACTTCAACTTTTAATTAGGCAAGACTGGGACTCTGGCTGAAACATGCCTTGTGCTTGACACACCTGCAGGGAAAGAGTCCAACACAGTTCTACCTTATTTTACCTTCTATTTGGCTTAACAATACCGATTTTCTCAGGTGACAAACTGCAGCAGTAACACTAACCATTTTAAAGCGGGGCGGCACACAGCAGCAACTGCTTGCTAAGATGACAGTATTTTACACCTATATCTTTTTCAGCCCTTCAGAAATCCATTCTAGCCTCAATCCTATAAGGAAAGCGTATGGGGAAGAGCATTCCTATTTCACAGAAAATAAAAATACACAAATATGATGCACAAATCCATCCGGTTTCCCAAGCTGAAGATCAGAATTCAGGCCCTCCAGGTACTAAGACCACTGTCTGTGGCTGAATGTTAAGACAAAATTAAGTTTAAGGTCAAGCTTAATTTTTTTAGGTCCTAGTAGGAGCTGGCAACCCTCCTTCCCCCACAGGACTACGTACAAATCAGCCAGATTTCAGACTCATTAAGTGGAGGTATTCATTCTAGAATACCTCAGAGGTTGTAAGCATGCACGTATTTTAATCTTACACAGCTCTTTTTTTACTACTTACGGCAATGCCTACTCCCTAAAGAGGCATTAACTCTGCAGTACTGGAATGCATGAGTTACCACCTCTCCTCTAAGTCCCAGGGCTTACTGCTACTGCAATGGATTGAGCAGTTGGAGCAGACAAGTAAGCCACAGCCTGTAAAGGTCACAAAACACCCCCAGAAGCAGCTTCCCAAAAGAGGGGATTTCCTGAAAACACAAATGCAAAATACATCAGCCTGCAGCAACAGGAATGCTCTAGAGCCACATACCCAACAGTAAAGTAACTGCCAGAAAGCACACCGAGAAGACTGCTAAGCTTTCTAGGCCATCATATATCAAAATCAACAGCAGACAAATACTAAGGTGGCCATTCTGGAATTCAACAGATTAAACTACAAAGGCAATCAGTTACAAGCATAATACAGTTAATAAAGCAGTGACATACCAGTTGCCCTCCTCCACATCTTCATCTCAGTCACTGGGTTCTTCCCTCATGAAAATTTATTCAGACAACTAATACGACACACCAAGCAAGTGCTGTCAACATGACTCAACTCTGTATTTAAGGATAAAAGTTGTTCAGTCATTGGCTTTTATCAATTTCCATACCAGCAAGAACTTACAACAGCTTCAAATTTGTCATCTGCTCTTCCATCACATTCCAGACACCCCTCCATATCATACACCTACAAGCCAGTGCCTTGACTAGTGCTAATATTCTGTATGACCTGGACATCTTCGTATTAGCAAGCTAAGCTCTGCTAACTACAGATGCTCTTGAACAGCAAACTACCACAACTAACTGATTGTTATCAGGATGCACTACTGTAGAACTGAAGAGTTTTGACCCGTGTTAAACAAGCTTCAAAAAGGCGGCATTACAAAGCCACCATGCAAGACTTAAAATCCTTTTCCAAAGGGGTGAACCTATGTATTTTATGCAATATTGAAGAGAAACCCGCTGAAAAACATGCCACACAACCACCTTAATGCCAGCAATTGTTAAAAGTGAGTCAGAAAATGATCTGTTCACAACCCTGTACAACAACAGCTCCAAAGACAGCTTCTGTGTTAGGCTACTTTTTCTTGACATTAGATGCAGAACCAGATCTCACTCCGTAATTTGATGACAGTGGCTATATTCACACGGCTGTATTCAACAGACAGTTGTTGCATCCTAAAATTTCCCTTTCGACAAACTGTAAACTCTCTGGTTTACCCTAGATGACTAGAAAAAAGAAACTGGGTTTCCCCACTCTGCCCCACTAACTCCAGTGTGGCTCACCTCATCCAGCACCCATCATGTGGCTGTTGCAGCAGTCAATCTTCTGCAGTCATGCCACAAAGGAGCCACACCAATGACAAAGGTAATAGGAGACTGAGAAACTGCAAGATCTACCCCCATTAAAAAAATTTATAGTTCTCCAATATACATTCTGATTTAAAGATCTAGTTAAAAAAATATAGTGATGTGAAGATCTTAAGTTAGTCACAAGTAAACTTTTTTTTTGTGGGGTTTTTTTTTTTGTTTGTTTGTTTTTTTTTTTTAATGCAGGTGAACCCTTTAAAGTCCTTTTTGCAGTTGAGCAGTTCTGAACTGCAAACTTCTGAAGTGTGGTTGAAGGTTACCAATGACCTGTTACGCTGCAGGAACCATACTGTTGAGCCTTACTCATCCGTTGCCTGCTTCCTTCTACTTTACTTAAAGTACAGGCCCAAAGACGCTGCTAGAAGTGACAAAGTCAAATGCAGGCTTGAGCACATTTCTCATACACACGTTGACATACTGCAATAAAGCAAACTTCCTGAACACACACCAATAGAACAGAATGAATGGCCTACACATTAGCTTCAAAGATCTTCCCAGTCTCAGGTGACTACGCTTTTGCTCTTACAGTATTAAAATAAATCATACCAGAATATCAGACTTTAAGCAATCACTTTGATTGCTTGTAGATGGCCTTTTTTTGTTCAGATGGAGTATACACATCTCAGCTGCAGCCCTTCAGCCTCCTTCTGATTCAGAAATGCATGTAAACCACAGGAAGTTGCCTGTTAAATAACTTTATTCATAACTGTCATGTATTCCATTTTCAGAAAGGTTTGATTCAAAACAGCTTGTGGGCCTCCTGGAGTCTTGTGATCCTTCCTGAAGAAAGCCAAGCCAAGTCATTTCATTGTGAACATACAAGTGATTTACAAGAAAACACAACTAAATCATATTCTTATCAGGACAACAGCTTCCCTTACAACACTGCATTTATTTTAACTAGTCTTGCTCATGCCTGTACAATGAAATATCTCAAGTTTTACGTAATGCACACAAACACAGGATTACAGCACATATTGCTCATTAACCTATAAGCCCATAATGTATTGTAGCTCCTCCTGTGGTCTTCTGAAGTAAACCAGATTAGTTATCTTTCATAAACAAAACATGGCACAGAGAAAGATTATTGTCTAAAATGTTGCTAGTTAGTGCCTAAAGCAAAGTAACCACAAAAATATTTTTGGGGAGGAAAAAGAAAAAAAAGACTACATGAAATACACAACAGATGAACACATCTTTTAAACCCAGGAAGTGGCACCAATTTATTTGGTTACCATGAAAACAATGTCAGCAAGCTAAATATGATTTGTTGAAACCTTAGAATAGCCAAATGGCTTTTTAGCTGTTCTAGGGGAACACAGACACTACATTTTTTCCAATAGCAATCACTTAAAAAAGAGAGAAAAAAAGCATCAAATAGAGATTTAGTCATCATAAGGTTTAAAGAAAGAAATGTACAATTTATCAAAACCGTCTACATTTGGCTGCAAGTTCAGTGGAACATACTGAACTGGCAAGACTTATTAAGTATCTGAAAGAATAAATGCGATATTTAAAGAAAATAGGAGATATGACTTAGTAACTCTAGATTAGAATTATAGGAACCACCAAACATTTTCTCATCCTGACCTTACTTGAATTTCTGGGAAAAGAGAAACAAAGATTTCCTATTTTATTAAATAAAAACCCCACAAAAACACAAACAAACAAAAACAACAATGAAAAAACCTTTTTTAAAAGCCTAGTTTAGAATAACAGGTAACTACAAAACTACAGTGTTTTTAGGCTGGCATGTACATGCCTAAATTGATATGCAAACCAAACCATCCATAACATGGGAAAAGCAGCTTGAAGGAAGAAAGACGGAGGAATAACCAGAGCCTTAAAATTCCACATCTTACAACACCCTAGTAATCCTTATAGCATACACTTCATTATGTATATTTTTTTTTTCTGTTAGAGGCTTAATCCAGATAAATCCATATATGAGGATTATGGCAAAGAATCTCTAACCTTTATTTTCTTGACACCCCACCCCAAGCCGATTCAAAAGACGACTGACTGCAAATCAATACTGCTGCTACTGAAGTTTCACCAGATGTCTTCTGAAACTTCAGTAATAAGCACAGAGATAATTAATGGAGAAATCTTTTAGACAAATCGATGCAGATTTCCTAGTGGGAGAGGTATTAGAGAGCACTACAACCTCCTCCCTCTCCATCCAAATGAAGGATGTCCAGAATATTACACAAAAGAGGCAGATGATCCAGATGATACATCTATGCCATGAATGCACCTAGCCCTAATTATATTATTGAGCTCAAATCCACAATTGTCTTGATTGTTAGACCAGTAGAAGTTGAACCATGTCTTACGCTAAGACATTGAATTGGTTTGGTTTCTTTTACTGGCCTCAGACTTGGAGGTAAATAAAATAATCTTGGTTCCTTCACAGCTTTCAGGTTTCTACAAATTAATTTCTCTCACTGGTCTCTCCTCCCAGTGCTTTTTAATGAGGATTCCTCTTTCAAACATGCTACACATTCATACCTATAACTTGTTTATTCAAGGAACTAAATTTAAAAACCAGATACTTTCCCTATTTCATAGCAGCAATTCAGCAACTTGCTTAGTATCTCTTAAGGTGAGGGGAAACAATTTGTTTCCCAATTGCCATTCCTATGGCTCTGATGCTTGATATAGTGCTCTCTGTTTAAGCAGCAATTTCATGGTGTTTCAAGAGTTTACAATAACCATATATAACTAATTTTTAATAAGGGCACTAAAGGTATTTAGGGAAAATTGTTGAGGTAAGCAACAGTATATTTACTTACCAAAACGCAAGTCTGTGTCAAAATATTTGAGTGTGCTAACACAAAACACATTTCCTGGAGAGAAGTATGTTTCCTTTCTCTAAGCATTAGTTAAGGCCAAAGTTATGTTAAAACCAGCATAAACTGGCACTCCCACCAAAACAAAGCAGTGCCCAAACGGGACAATGCTCACATGAGCATTACTGCAGCCATGTGCAGACCAGCCAACTGCTCCCTGTTAAACTAAATCCCTCCCTCCCTAAGAAGGAAGAAGGGCAAACTGCTTTAAAATGGCAGTGCTGCCACTGGAAGCATTAATGGACCAGCCTTAAAAGGGCTAAAGCACAGATACCATGTATCAGGATCAGACATTTCAGGATCTCCTAGCTTCTTTCGCTCCAGCTCAACCATCTGAATAGTCATTTAAATTTTATCTTTGAAAATGGGCAGATCAGATTTAAGTACATTCAGATTAATTGCCACTTCTTTGTAAGACTGGAGAGTTTCAGATGCATGCTACATTTGCTTATAGAGTATAAAATAATCCTGCTCTCCACCAACACACATCACAAATGCGTCACAGCCCATCCCACCTCTGAGAGCACTATCCTGTTTCCTCTTTTCGGCACTTCCTGCGTGCACTTTTTTCGAAGCAATCAGAACTGCATCATGCGGTGTAGAAGTGAAACGTGTCCTGCATTCAGTCACACAAACTGAGTATCTGCCCTAAAAAGAGGAAAGGTTGAAATCCTGACTCACAGAAGTAATCTTTTGTAAAACCTTTTGGTAGCAGAGCAGAGTAACAGCTGGATCACATTGGGTGGACGGTGCTCAACAGCATGAAGCACCAAAAAAGGCAGGAGTCACGCTAAGTTTATTTCATGACTGACATTTTTATCTTGCATAATGGCGTTAAAGAAAGGTGAAGGGGTTTAAGAAGGGTTTTAACCCAATAATATCCCTTTAATCTATTATCCCCTATTTACCATGTAATCCAATTAATCCATAATTCTCAAAATGTGGATAACAAATGGAGGATGACAGAGCACGCCAACCTGAGCTCTTGCACTACCACTACCCGGCAGCATCTGCAAACTGCTAGGTACTCAGGAGCATCTGCTACGGCTGCTGTACCCAAACAGTTGCGAGTGAAAGAGGGAAGGTAAGCCAAGCCACGCACAAGTCAGTCTAGAACTAAACACTCCAAATAAGGACCCAGTACCAGCCGTTTCTCCTTCTTGCACTGAATTCAGTTTTGCACTACCCTTCAAAGTGCCTCATTCACGTATGCAATTCAGACTCAGATTTTTTTTCTCCAATCAGTAGAGCATTTCCACTGTTCCAGATACAACATGCTAACCCAATTAACCACAGGAAGACATGCTCAAGCACTAAGCAGACATCAATCCACATACTAGTATACCACAGAGCAAACTGTTCCAGTTTTGAATGACTTTCCTAAGAGGGAAGAAATCTAATTTCATTTTTCTTAGCTAGGTATCCCTCCCTTCTCCTGAAGAAGGGACATAATCGCCAGATTCTTAACAAAACTTGCTTAATGCTTTTAGGCCTGAAACACCATTCCATTACAGCCTACAGAACTACAATTTCTCCCATACAAGGCACTCTGCTAGCATATTTCCAACGAATTCTGAAAGACTACTTGGAAACCAGGATGTACTCTATAAACAGGTGAGAATTTTAAGAAACTGCATAGCTTTGAGTTGTATGAAGTAATATTCCATTTGTACAACTCAAGAGCAAAACCCAAAAGTCTGCTGAGACTCTTTCCCACAATTAAAAACCCTAGGAATACACAGCATTTATCCTGGCGTGTTATTTTCCTTAGGATCACCAATGCTTCCAAACAGGAAGCTAACTCAAGTTTACTGCAGTCCCTTCGAGAGATCAGAGCCACATTAAGAAATGCAATAAATGGCATATGGGACACAACACATGCAGAACCAGAGCATCTAATGAAGATGCTTCTGTTTGCCAGAACCTAAACAGAAATTAATCCATGAAAGCAAATTAGGATATGCTGTCCACAAGATCAGGTGCACTTTCTTTCTTCAAAGATCTTTTTACTGTCTCCCTCAATAAGTATTTACAATCCAAACTCCTCTTCCATAAAGTTTACTTTAGTAAAGACACCAATACTTTCCAAAAGATTTTCAAATTTCATTGATGAAACAAATCTTCCAAGTCACAGCACACACGCAGGCCTAGAAGTCACATGAAAACATGCACTAACCAAGAAGAAGCAGCCACCTCTCAATTACTATTTACACTCTGAGAAACATCTATATAAACTTCAGATGTTTTGCACACAAAACAGACTGGAACCAGACTGTAAACATTTGCTCTTCTTTCAGTGCACTGACCCACTGGCTCCATGACTTCATGTGTTTGCAACTCAAACTGCATTTAATCTAACACTGAAGCAGCAGTGAGTCTGCAAATCTGCCATCTATCATTTAGAGCTCTACTTGCTTCCAAGTTGTACAAGACCGGCAAAGGCTCTCAAAAACATGACAAATATTTGGCATGTGGAAACATATCAGGGCTAAAACCGGCCATATTGAACTTTAGGATGCTTGAAAAGTCCCTTATTGCAGACTCTGTAAACTAAATCACAACATTTCAAAAGTAGAACCCTAAACTAGATACCAATGAATGCACTGAAGTATCCCTAGGATTCAGTTTTAAAGTACATTTGGTTCCTATTTCAGCCTCATGAGAAATCTAGATGACCAAATGCTTTTTAGTTCCTTCCTCTGCCTCAACTAGCAGAATCCATTTCGGTTAACTTCTGGTATTTTGTTTGCAAACAGTGACATATTAATATATCAGCTCTTGTTACAAGCTATCTGCAAGATTCAGTAGTAATTTACTAGGTCTTGTGAAAGATCTACATGTATCATTAGATGAATGTTAGTGTTTTTAAAAATTAGTAAAAGCTGTGTCTAAAGCACTCAGAGTAACAGTAAAGTACACAAGACTCCCTAAACAGCAGCAACACCCAAGAGGCTGCAAACATTTCACATCACTTGTAGAATTTTTTACTAGAAATTAACTAAAAATAGAAACACTAGAAATTAGTTACTAGAGCAACAATATAATTGTTTGCTAGTGAAAACAGTTAAAGGTCCCAATACCATCCACATGTAAAATTTTAGTAGATGACCCTGCACTGAGGTTTGGTTTTTTTTTCCCCACACTATTTCGTGTAGATATTTTGAATTACAGATGGTATCAGTGCACTGTGTTTCCTCACCTGAAAATTCTGCATCCTCTTTAGTTGGTCACCAGTGGGTGATCAAACACCATCATGGGCCCAGAGAGAAGCGCTTCCAGGCAGTCTGCCGAGACTCTCATCGGTTTGTTTAAAATGATTTCTCTGGCATCATTAAACAAAGGAAAACCATACAGAAACTCATGTGTGATTATGCATTCCTGTGCCTCTCATCCATAAAAAGAATTCGGGGTCTTTTCAGTTCCTTCATTAAGTCGCTGAAGAGGAGCATGATATTCCACTTATTTTAACTGAGGAGCCTATGAAGTGCTGGGAAAACATTTAAGGCACAAATGACCATGATGGAGAAGTGTGCAGCATGGTACAGTGAGTTAAGGGCTACAGAAGTCAGCTCGCTGCCTATTATAGTCCAAACATTTTCTTCTCTGAAGTAGCTGAATTTGTCAGTTACTGTGATGACAAAGAATTCAGGGTGTTTTCTATATTTAAAATTCCTCTGAGTTAACTAATATTGTGTTCTATGACCCATTTATTCACCTTTAAGGTATAAACAAAGGCTTCATATTCCAGAGCAATACAAGATACCACTTGGTTTCAGCTAGACTCCCATCAGCACAGTCAGTGACACAGCTCGCTGTTCTGCAGAAGGGCAGGCTCTGCACCTTCCAAACTTCGATTGATTTGTGGTAAATTTAGACACTTAGAAAAAAAAGTGCCAGTAGACACAATGCTGGTATGGAGATTATCTTGCTTTCTATGTGAAACGCTAGTACAGTTATTGTATTGCTTTTCTTATATAGTAAAGTCAGCCGTGCTTAGGGTTTCTCACATTTTCTTAAGCAACTTCCTCAGCTACCACATGAACTCAGAACACATAAACAGCATTTATCATGAACTGAAGTTTAGGTCAATAAAGACAGCCAAAACAGCCATCCAAATACAATCTGAGTGTAATATGTGCTCAGTGAGAGCAGACCTAACTAGCCTCTGAGCTTACCGTAACAAGGCTTCAGCCTTAAATTAGGGAACAGCAGCACAAATCAATGCTGCCCCCGGCATCGCACCTTAATCCTAAAGGATTCCATATTTACATATGAAAAAGATCACTCCATATTCTTTGCCTCAGGTGCAAAATTAATTTCACCTATATAGATGGAAGATCACAGCTGCATTCATACCACATATTTTGCCAGCATAGAGATTTGCTGACAGCTATGAATACTAGGACTTTGTAGTGTAGATTTGGCTTATATTTAGTAGGTCATTTCTAAAGGGACAGAGAACGGTGTATCCATTGCTGAATTTAAATTCCGTGAAGTAAGGTAATTAGACAGTTCTACAGGTACTAACACATAGTATCTTGCAGGTTCGTAGCCAGCAAGGAAATGGGCTCTGAATGAATGTTTGTACCAAGGTCTCATGTTACACCGTAAGCTGCAGAAGCAGCAAAAGCTCATCTAACACACTTGCACCAAATCTGCTGAGAACAGGTTCACACATTCAAGATGTGTGAAAGGCTGAGAAAGTCTCTTCCTCTGAACTCTTCAGAGTCTGCTGGCACGCATAGCATGTTCAGAAGGGCACATATATTTCACCTTTGTTTAATCAAGGCTCAGTTATAGAAATCCAATTTTTTGCAAAAAGTAGCTCACCTTTTAGCCTTCTGCAACAAAACGTTTAGGAAACTTAAGGCACACGATTATCAACACAACTTAGCTTGTTCAAGACAGAGTATGTATAAGAACACACTGCTCTGCTCCCACACCATATTGTGAAAGTTTGCATTTCAAAAGCAGTGGTTCCCCATAAATGGATATCTGGTCCAAGTCTGAATTAAGAATTCCATCCTCAGAGGTTGCACTGAAACCACACAGAAAAGATACACTTGTACAAATTAAGTGTAGCACACAGGCCTCCAGAAAGTTGCTAGCTAGTATTCTTCGTTGGAAGATAACTCGGCATGCTTCTGCCTGGCACATGCGTACTGGGGTAACATGTCCACATCAAGACAGCTCCCATTGAAAGCCCTCTCAATCCAGAGCCACATCTGTGCTTAAAAACAATAGTAACAAAAAAGAAAAATAGTAACGTTCAGAAAAAATTATGGCAAAGATGTTCTTCAGTAAAATCAGACCAGCTTGCGCTACAGTATCAACTGGCAAACAAGAGCATCGCTCTCCAAACACTTCAATATTTTACTGCTAATAAGAAAAGCCAGCAGGCAGGAAAGGAAGAATAGTGGAAAAGGAAGAAGGCAGTCCCAGAAACAGCCTTTCAAAGCACAGTAACTCACAGAGGCTGAAACCGAATCCTAATCCCATTTTGGAAAATGATAAAAAAAAATGGCACTTTGTGTTAAATTAGTACAAAAATTCACCCGAAGATCATTCACCTCAAATTATTACAGTCAATCCCCATTACCAAAGCACTAGTATACACATTGAAGAGTTTCTGTCCACAAACCAAGAATAAGGTAACTCAAAAACCTCCTTATTGTTTGACTCCAGTGTTAAACCCTATATGGAACCTTATTAATACAAGCCCAAAGTCAGCATTATCTTGTCATTGGGGCACGAAAAACAGCAAATCCTCAAGAACCTTGAGTCTTTTCTGAGGATTTGAATGACTCATTTTTAAGTATAAATTTGTAAAGCACTTTTCATAGTTATAGCAACAAGCTCTGATAAATCCTTTTCACGTAAAGACCAAAAGACAGCAAGTAGCTCTAACCTTTCCAAGGGCTTTAAGGAGTCATGCTCACTGTACACATGCCATCCTGTCATTTCATGTTTGGCAGACCTATTGATTGGGGAAAGAGGGGAAAATAGGTCATATTTAAACACAGATAAAGCAGCAGATTTTTGGTTTTCCCCACAAAAATTTAAGCAATATTCAGTTTAATTACAACACTGTATTTAAATAAAGTAACTCTGAATTATATGATTAGGTGCCCAAATAGTCAATGCACGTGTTCACAGAAGCGCTGGGTGATTGAATCTCATATCTGTAATGAAGATTCTTTTATCAGTCTGAGAAACTTTCTACCAACAGTTTATGCACTCAAGCATGTCCCAATAGAACCACCACCTACCCACTTCAAGCAGAAACAGAGCAGGACAACCCAACACCCAATCCCAGAACCAAGAGGAGATCTAGGAAAGGGAGGCAGGGAAAGACATCTCTACCCCCCAGCTTAGGGGTTTGGGGAGGTTGCAGAGGATGAATATCAAGAGGAATATCAACACATTACACAGAGCACAAGCTGTTGAAAGGCTTCTGAAATTCAGTGTCACAAGTACAGTTTAGACGCTTTTAACAAGCGACAGATAAGAAACTTTTCCCAGGTTCTGCGCTTGCAACTTCAGAGAGACGCTGAAGGACTGACCTCACAACTGTTTCATCAGATGGGCAAGCACACTTGAGAAAGAGGAAGACCTTGACATCTGGCAGCCTAGTCTGGCTTCAAACACCACTGACCTCCACAGGATCACTACTCTGTAAGCAAGCACATTTCAAGGACATGTTGCCTATGCACCTGAAGTAATGGTAAATTTTGCTAATATGTTGCAGTGGCCGTTTGAAGACTCACTACTTCCAGGAGAGCTAATTTAATGTTCTCACGTGTTCAACAGCCCCACCAATATTAGATACAGAACCCAGAAAAACCCAACCAGTATTAAGATAAAACACAATCTTCCAGTAAACTGAACAACACTCTCCAAAAAAACTACTCTGCAATAGAAAAACGCTACAGAGAAGCTGCAGCAAAACTAGCAGTAGAACTTCAAGCTGAACACGCCTTTTCCTGTCTTCTATAATCTGATCTAGCACTTGCAGACATGTCACAGAAGTAAACAGGATCCAGAGGTAAATGCATATCCTATCATCCTTACTGTATCATCTATGTCTGCAGTTCTATGCAAATGCAGACAGAATAAAGTGTCATCACTGCCCCTGCACATTGTAGGTTCGTGGTATTAAAAAAACCCAATCAAACAACACTCAGTGAAATTTGCAAGTAGGACAAAATATCTATCTGAAGATCAGCAATTGCTGGTAGCGAACATCCAAACCCACCCAAAAGTTATCTTTAAGAAGAACAAACCTTTAACACATTCAAAGCTTATCACGCATCTGAGCAACTCGGCTCTCATCCCACTCTTCTGTGCTCTTACACAGAAGTGCTTTCCTCTGTATTACTAGATACACAGCACCAGCACTAGACACTCCTCAGCCACCAGTGCCTCAAAGCAAATCTCAATGAGAACAGCAAACCTTTACAACCACATAACTGAATAGCTCACAAGTATCAATATAAAAGCTAGGAAATGTCTAGTTAAATCAGTTTGCATGTTGTAGAATTAAGAAAATGGGTGTGTTTATCCAAGTCATTTCAGGAGATTTTTGCCAGAAATCAACTTGCAATGAGAAATCTGCAATGTTAATCAGATGTCAGAAAGCATTATGCTGATACAGACTAACTCCATAACTAATCCATGTTAGCCACCTAAATAGAGGCTGTAGGAGAAATAAGCTCAGTAGATGAAGGCGAGAAAGCTTAGGGATGACCAGAATCCTAAGGCTAAGTTACAGGAACTGACTAAGTTACAGAGCCAAAATAGTCTTTAGTTAACTGTGTTAGTGGAACTGTCACCCAAATCACTTTGGTTTGTAATAAAATTTGAGGGATTATGATATTAACCACCTGCAAAGTATTGAAGTGGCATATATTGTCCTAAGCTGTAATTAGCTCTTTCCAGTTTAAAAGCACTACCCAAGTGTGAACTAATGAATTTTCATAAATACTGTTGTTAGTGGTCAGAAGGCCCCTATTTTTATACCAAGGAAAATAAATCATATTGACTATCCCCATGACCACTTAAGTTAACAAAATGCGGAAGGATACTCCAGTGAACTCGGCATGGAAATGCTGATTTCTAATTCCCTTAAAATACAACCAAGTTCTGTTTTTTCCCCCTCTTATGCTGCTATAAAAAGACCACATTGTTTCTTTAGGCTCCTAATATCATCTCTGGCATTGTAAGTGAAAGATGATTGAGAAAAGCAAAAAAAAAAGCAAGAACAGTTTGATGATCTTCCACACATGTACATATATTTAAGTTTTAACCATATACATGCAGAAACTTTAATCTTAAACCCTCTTTCTCTGTACTTCCTATCTGTCCAAGCTACAAATGGCTTCTAGAACTATACACTCTTGCTGCCTTTCCTCCAGAATTTCTATGTAAATTTTGACATTTTTCACTCCTTATCCATCACCACCCTGTTCTTCATTTGCTCACTTCTACCTTTGCCCCAAAGTGTCCTATTCCCATGATAAACAACACTTTCCCAGCATTCCTGCCTGTGCTCTCTTAATATGAACCATGTTTTTCAGTGGTGTCAAACTTGGTCCAGTGAAAAAAGTTAAACTCACTCAAGAGTCTGAAAAGAAGTTAGAGTATATCCAGTCAAATAATACCCTTCTACCACACTCAGTCCCAGCTTTTTACACTTCGTTTTGATGTCACTTTTCCCTCTCTCCTACTCATCTAATGATTGCTGGTATCTCTCCTTTCATTACATTTTTTGCCACAAGCAGTTGAACTGGAAGTAGAACAGTATTTTTCTCTTATTTTCCATTTTCCAATAACAATTTTCAGTCTTGAATCCTGACTTCAAGAGTCAGTACTCAACACAACTGAACTGTCTACGTCTCTTCCAACTTCCCCCTGCTCTACCTCCTGACTCGGGTACGCCTGTCATTCCCTCCTTAATCATTTGTGTCTTCCTTCCATATAACGGCACGTATCTGAACTCTCTGAACACTCTTCCGCAAAGCCTGTCAGCAGGTACAGCAAAAATATGTGCTGCTTTCAGGAGCGTTCCGCCATTCTGCCGCCCACATGGAGCTCTGTCACAGCTTAAGCTGGAAGCTTACTGGGGTAAAACAGACTTCACGCTTGGCCAGCACTGATCATACTGCTTGCACTCAATACAATGACATCACTCAGCTTTTTTTTTTCTTCATGTTTATAACTTGGCATAAATATCACAGGCTGAGATTTTGAAAGGATTTAGGAAATAAAGCAATATAAGTATAAATAAAGCAGTTACCTTATTTTCAAAAATTAGCATTAGGACAGTAATCAACTATTAAGAACACTTAAAAAAAATATTCTTGAGTTCTGCCTAAAACACAACATGATCCATATATGTTTTTGCAGAGAATGTTAAACAGATTTAGGGATTTCGAAAAGAAAGCAATAGTTTTTTTTCTGTCGGATTCAGAAGAACACATTCTTCAAATCCTACTCAGAGTGAAACTCTGCACATGCTTCAGTTATGGAAAGAACCTACTTCTCAGAGACCCAAGATGACAGAATAGTAATAGCTCCTTTTTCCTTTGCTACTTAGTTGGAAGTCACTAAACATGCCTAATCAAAGACAAAAAAATTTAATGGGTTTTAAAACAGATCACTGCAGCATGGCAATTACATCACTGGCAGTCACATCTGCACCAGAAGAGGGTCTTGACTACAGTAGAGCAATTACCTTTTTATGATCACTTTGAAGGCGAAATGCAAGGAGCAACAGGTCTCATTAGCAACTTATTTACATAGCTCAGAACTATAGGGCAAGTGATAGGCTAGTCGAGCACCTGCCCATTCTGCAATCTCTAGAAGAAATTCCATGATCGTGGCAATACATATTTATAGAGTATTTACACAACCTGTTTAAGTCAGAGTATGATTATACAACCATTCATAATAGCTCAACAGGAGACATCATCGGCTATTGTTCAGATTCACACTAACACAAAGGTTATTTTTAAGACATAAAAACACAAAGCCACTTAGATTTAAGAGACCTAACAAGAACATATTTAATCTATTTTAAGGTTTACAGCCTCCATCCCCACAAAACCCTACAGCACTGGCCTTTACTCACAAGTTTATGAGCCAATTAACAGCAAATTTAACTTAAAGCCTTCGTTTCCTTTTGCAGCATTTGCATGGAAATGGTGCGAAGGGACTTCAGCTGTCACGGACAGTTAAAGCTCCAGCTCAGGAATCAAGACATGTTTCTTTTTCCTTTCCAACACCACTACTGAACTGTATACTCCGTCTCAACCCCACTATTAAACTGTATACTCCATCTGCAGCTGAGAACTTCAATGTAACAAAAGTCTCATTACATGAGTATTAACATAGACATTTAAAATTAAACAGGAAGTATACAGAGGGAATGTTTGCTAGGTTGCCCAAATTGGAATAGAGAAGGGAGTGGTTTTTAAATTCTTCTCATTAACCCATGCATATCTTTTCTTAAACATCACATTACTATTAAGATTTCCTTTATTGCAAGCCATTTTTTTTAAGTCGCTGCACTAGTTAACAAAGGGTAAAAATAATCATATGGTAAAAACACTACACAGGTACTAGCTTTGTTACAAAACATAAAAGCCCTCTATACCTCAACTTTCTCACATATGAAATGAGGACAATTATGTCAGAAGCTCTTTATTATTCTTGTTTTTAAAAAAAGGGGGGGGGGGGAATGCATTAGTGTAAGAGTCTACCATTCAAAAATGCTTAAGATACATAAAGAGGCCACTTGATCAGTTGTTTTATGGAAAAAGCAACCCAGGAACAAGAATCAAACACACTCAATTAAAAACACTGAAACACAAATCTTACCAGCTGGAATTCTCTGCGCCTGTCGTATGCGTGCTGGATACCACTATCCGCCCATAGAGCTCTTATGGCTGGAAGGTACTGTAAAAAAACTGCTGTCTCCACCATGCCTTGCACCACCGAGACTGACCGAGTATCAAAAGCCATCATCGTTTCTCCATTACTCTGGTTAGCAGGATCTCCCCAAGGGATATGAAGTTTCTCTCTGGCATCTACAAGGACTCTCACACCTTTAACAACATGAAAGAGCATTGCAATTAGTTTCTCAGCATCTACTATTTCACTAGCCTACAAATATGCTAAGATTCAAACAATGCACTTACTCTGTACAGTCAAAGCTCAACAAGACTATTCACCCAGTAGGAAATCAGAAAGCTTCTGAAAAGTTGACTCAAAGCGCTACATTTTCAGGTAACATCAAAACTTAGATATTTGCTATCAGAAGAACACAGCCATGATTAACAGTGTAATATCCATAGCACAAGTTTAACTCTTGAAAAAGTGCTGTTTTTAATTACTAAATCCCCAATCTGTGCTAGCAAGCAAACTCTTACAGATATGTATGGTTCTCTCTGATCTCCAGAGCCATTCTACAGTCATTAAATTTACCTGGCACGCATACAAAACAAATGAAGTATGTTTAAAAGCTTATTTCAGAATATGTTAAAACATCTGACAGGTTATTTTAAAGTTCCATAGTCTTTGTATTCTTACATGGTATCTAGTTATATCTAATTGTAGAGAGTTATCACTGCCTTTAACGTTTCCAGAGATATGAAGACAACATTTACTAAAATCACAGCTGTTTCTAAGAAGTATGTTTTTACTGTTTAAATGCAGAAGGAGTTGTATCACCTAAAGACTTCCCTGCACTTTTTGTTGTTGTTTTGGTAAATATTCTCCAGGAGAAACAGAGTATTTTTAAACTTCTCTTATACAGGATAAAAAAAAACCTCAGACATTGTGATCATACTGATAAGGGAAATGCAGGGAAATGAATTCTAGTACTAAATTTACTTATAAAAAATAAAAAAGAGAAAAAAATCCAGTAAGAATAAGCAACTGTAAAGGCATGGGGAGAGGTATAAGGAAATTAAGATGTAGTAACAAATGACTGTATAATAACATACTTGTTCAATGCCAAAGGATTTTTTCAAGCTTCGTTCTCCTTCCATTATTTTTCTCTCTGTCAAAAGCAATGACTGCAGAAAAGCTGCCTCCAAAAAAGATCTGCAGTTCCTACGGGTACCCTCTCAGCAAAGTAGGAAGTACCTTACTTTACTAATAAACTATAACCTGGTCAACGTCCATGCTCATGATTTCTATTGCCTCGCTATTTATAGTTTTTCCAGGCTTGACCCGTGAACAGTTCTGTAAAATAATTCTCTTAAAGAATCACTGGACCTCGGCCCCTTTCAAGAGCAGGGCCAAGGTTTGACAACGCTTTGCTGTTCTGACAAACTTAGTTAAGACTTTGTCCAACTGTTACACAGTCCAAACCAAAAATCTGGTGAGCGATTTAGATAAGAGAGAGAAAATAAGTAAGGATGACCAATTAAGCAAGGATGACAGCAACGAAATCAAGAGCCCACTCCTACACCATGTGCGGAGGTTTTGGCAACGCATCTATGAAAAGTGGCTCTGCGTGCGGCTTTCTGTTAATTGATATGTCAGCCTAGTTTTCAACACGACAGAAAGGTTTATTCCACTGAAGCGAAGTCCAGGGAGCGCTTCCTCCTCAGGCATGGGACACGTCTCATCCTCACGCACTTTCAGGTGCACCTTTTCCCCCCATCGACTTTCGCTCATTAGTGCGATCGCCTTACCAGGAAATGGCAAGGCTCGGGATCTTGCCGACTGAAACCGCTGCTCCCGCGGCGAGAGCCGAGGCCGCCCTCACAGCGCGGCGGGCCGCGCCCGGGCCAGCGCCCGCCGCGGGGGACGCCCGGCCAGGGCAGGGGTGACATCCCGCGGGCCCGCTGCGGGGCCGCTCCTCCCCTGCGGGAGGAAGGGCGAGGCGCCCGAAACGAACGCGCCGACCGTGCGGGAGGAGGCAGCGACCCCGCGGCTCTCCCCGGCCCCGGGGAGCCCCCGCTCCCGCCCTGAGGGCGCCACCCGCACCCCCCCCCCACCGCCGCCCCCGCCCCGAGCCCCCCCGCAGGCCGCCGCCTCACGGGGCGGCCCCGCCGCTCGCCGCCGCTCACCCACCCTTGATCACGTTGCTGTAGATGGTGGCGCGGAACTCCTCGCGGGCCGCCCGGTCCCAGTCCTGCCCGTGGATGATCCGCATCTGCTTGAGGAAGGTGGACTTGCCGCTCTCGCCCGCGCCCAGCAGCAGGATCTTGACGAGGCGCTTCACGTACGTCTTCTCGCGGTTGAGGCACTTGTCGATCTCCTTGGACTTGCGCTGCTGCTCGGCCTCGCCGCTGGTGAGCAGGCAGCCGGGGAAGCAGCCCGACAGCACGGAGCGCGACGGCAGGAAGTCCGCCATCTTAGCGAGCACTGCCAGCGAGGGGAGCGGCCGCCCGGCCCGGCCCGCACCAGCCCGCTCTCTGCCCGCGCATGCGCGCCCGCGCCCCGCCCCGCCCCGCTGTGTGACGCCCGCTCGCTCCGCAGTCCGCCCCGGAGGAGGGGGGGGCGCGGCACGTGACCGCGGCACGCTCCCGCCCTTGGCGGCGGCCCCGCCCTCGAGCGGCTCGTGACAGGAAATGGCGGGAGGGGGCAGCTGTCGCTGCCATCGCCTCCTTCAGCGGCGGGGCCGCCTCCGCCGCCCTAACCGAGGCGAAGTGCGAGGGAAAATGTAGGCCTGGGTTTAGCCGGTCACCTGCGCCACGGCCCCGCCGAGCCGCTTCAGGGAAGCTGACAGGCGAGCGGCCGGGGGAGGTCAGCCCTCGGTCAAGGGGGGCAGGATGAAGCTTGCCAGCTAAGCAGTTTTTTGTTCTCGGTGCAAAAAGAAAATAGTTTCGTTAAAACGGTTTGAACAACTTGGCACGTACTTCCTCTTTGCTCCTCTGAGAAGAGCTTTCCAGTACTGCTGGGATATGGCACCAGGCGAAACAAACACACCGGTTCTGGGACTCGTGCAGGGGCCATACGCAGGCAGAGTGATAAAAAGCCAGTGGAACTTTTTATCTGTTACTAAGTTAAAAGAAAGACAGTATTTCAAGTGCTTAACAGTAAAATTTTCCTACAAGTTGGCAATCCTTCATATGAGGGGTAGAGCAAATAAAAAGCAAGGACTGAAAATCCCACTCTTCACATGACCCATCCCTGAGCACAATTGTTCTGTTTGTCATTTGTGCAAAAAACTAACTTGCCATCAATTACAGCAGCATAGTGCAAGGTGGTAAAACCACTGCCTACGCAGAAATACACTGACTGAAGATGCGGTTTGTAAGATGAAAGGCAAAAAGTTACAGTAACCTTTTGTATTACTTTGGTTGTTAATGCAATTTTTCAAAACTATGCAGAGAAGTCTTATGTACAATGTGTTGGTCAGATCAGCAAGTCTGTAGTCTCATGTACCTGCTCACTGACACACTGGATACATACTGTAGGCATAAGGACAGAGATAAAGCACGTATGACTGAAACACAAGCATGTGTGCATGTGTGGTGTAGCTCAGTGTGAGCACCTATGTCCATGTCATGCTTTCCTGACATGGCTATTTATAGTGTGGAAATCACATACACGCAATTACATATGCAAAGATTACATTAGACATTTGTCTCTCCTTGCATCTCCTTAATTTTGATATTTGCTGACTTTTTCTCTTTTTTTTCTAACAAAAATCCAAGTTAGAAAAATGGAAGGAGTGACTGAGGAGACTGAGAGATGAGTTTAGCACAAGAAAATGTCACTTTGTCTCACCTGGAAGGACCTCCTTCAAAATCTGCTATGAGTATCAGAGTTCACACCTTAGAGGATGGCCCCACATGGAGATAAATTCCACATGAATTATTCCATATGGCCTTACCAAAAACAAAAAAAAGCACTTCTCATAGGAGAGCAGGATGTGGTATGAAATTAATATAGTCATCCAACAAGCACATCCTGGTGGTCTTGGTACAGATGTGGCAGCCAGTCATTCCTGACCTCTAGTCCAAGTTTTAAAACTAAGTGATCTTTGCTGGCTTAACACAGATCTCATCTCACCTTCAGAAATGCAGAGGAATCCTGACTTTCTACAGTTCCTCTTGGAGTTAAGTAGTTTTCAGCGAATGAAAATCCTACCAGTGTTTCTCCTTTTGTGCTTCTTGTCTGCAGGGTGAAACTGGTAACGGCACTTGCACTTTCCTCCAAAAAGTTTAAAGTCCTTGCTAAGGGAAAATGAACACTTATTGCCTTTTAGTGAAAGAGAGACTTAAAAATAAGGAAGCCAAGAACAAAACATAGAAAGAGTATTGGCTGCCTACTTTTTAAGAAGCTAATTAACACCTACCGGTGAAGTATAACCAAAAAAACATATGCCATAAACAGTAGAAGCAGATTAAGAAAATCATAGTCACGCAGCAGAGAAGATAACAAACAGCCAAGCTTGCGCAAGGGAGGCATGAGTCCTTGCCTTCCAGGCCAGCAGCAAGATGCATCTAAAACCTGGACTACAACAATAAAGGATGAATGAATGAAGGGTAAAAGCTGTTTTCTGGTGTCTCACAACAGCAGTATCACCTTCCTAACCCGGGGCATCCCTCACCAGAGGCCAGAGCTGCTTCAGGACAAACAGGCGTCTCCTAGGGCTACCTGTGCTTCCTTTCAAGGTGGCTTCCATCTCTCTGGTAGTCTCAGTTTTGCCCTTGTCCTTCCTCTTTTTTTTCTCCTTTCACTTTGCGTTCCCCCACGCACTCGCCTACCCAGTGACTTTGCTAAAGCCTCGCTTTGCTCTGGCCTCTCCCATCAGCTGCCCCACATAACCATCACGCTCCAGTCATCTGCTTCCTGCTGTCCCTCTTGGCACAGGTGCCTGCTGCTCCTACCTGCTGCCACTCCGCTCTCTCAAATTTGTCACCTCATTCTCTAATACTGTCATTCCACATATCCAGGTGCCCAAATCACCTAAGTCTCGGGTAGTCCCCAGCCTCCTCCCTCCTCTCCCCTTCCCATTCCCAGTGGCTGGGGAGCCCTCCAAAACCTCCCAGGTACGCCATTCGCAATCTCCTGGCACAGGAGCATGGCTCTCAGTGTGCTGCAGAGCAGGAAGGGCTAGTCCTGTGCTGAGGATGACAGCATTCCCTGGAGAGGACACTGAAGTGGGCTCAGTGTCATCCTGCTCAGCAGGGGAAGCCAAATAGCTCAGGCCTGGGTCAGGTGTTAACCCAGCTGCATCCTCTCACCCCAGCAGCCAGGCTTCATCTCTAAAGCAGGGTGCATAAGGTCTTTCTCTGTTTTGCTTTTTTCCTTCCTCTTTGCCACTTCTTTCCTTAGCTTTCCTGTCCCTGGAAAGTCCAGAAGTGACGGGAAGCAAACGCTGCCCATTCGTGCTCACAACTCTTCCCATGTGGCTGCTAAGGAAGCTTCTCATTTTGAGTGTTCATGCTCTACCAGACAGGACAATGGACTCTGGAGATATTGCTTTAACTATTGCCTGGCTGGGAGACCTGAGATTGAGTCACATCTGTCTCTATGCCACAGTTTGCACTATTTTTTTTTTTCTTCTGTAAACTGCTTTGAAACCGTCCTGGAAGGAACTGCAAACTGAAATTCAGCCTCTGCTTGCCACGATCGCAGTACCATTTTCGTTGCTTCACTTACGTTACCCCTTCCTTCCCCTCAGGGCTGTCCTCAGTTTCCTTAGATAGAAAGGTAGTTTACTCACCACATGCCTTTTGTGTTGCATGATTCAACTTCTGATGTGTGAAGAAGGGGCAACCACGTAGGAAATGTGATCTTTAAAAAAAGGGGGGATTCCCTCTGCAGTGCTTTCCACAAGAGAAACTGTTGAGAATTGTAAGCCGGTCTGTTGAGAACCGTCACAGCTTTTGGGGGCTTCACAAGGAGAACAGAGGGACAAAACTTGACTCTCACCAGTCCTTTCCTTGGCTGGGACACACCCTGTGGCCTCGAGTGCAGGCTGAGAGGGCTCTGGAGAGCATGCAGGCTTGCACCATTGACCCGTGATGCATTGACCACAAGTGTATTTTCACTATAGCGTCATGTACCTCCTGCGTGGGGTATGAACATCCATGTAAACTTGCAGTTACGTAAATAGCACTGCACTTACTGTAGAAAGCAGGCACTGGGAGGTAAAGCAGGCTCCCCAGGAAACATCTTTTGTTGTTATTTGGGGTGCAAAAAGGCCAGGATTAACTTGTGGAGGCAGAAGTCAGCAGGGAGTCTGCATAGCTTCTGGTGGTGCTCTCTGCCGCTCTCCCCCGCCGTTCAAGTTCCTTGCTTTCTTGACTGATAAATCCACACATAAAACGGCCAGACTGTGTCAGGGACTGTAGAATCAGTTGCTCTCCACAAGTGCAAGTTTCATGATTAGAGGCCCAGGAGCGTCTGCCCTTTACAAGCTTGTATAATCTGATTTAGATGCCTTGTGCTTCACGTGGCAGGTCTGCCGTAGTGCCTTAACCGCTGGGGTAGTTCACCTGGGCAGTGGGTGAAATGCAGTTCATCTCTGATCCTGTGTTTCGTGGTTTGGGTCATTTACAAATGTTATCATAGCTGAATTTACATTGGACATCTTCTATAGCAAAGACACAAAGTAGCTTTGTAATGGAGAGAGAAATACCCATAGGCTTTATTTTAGCTTGTTGGAGAAGACTAGAAACAGAAAAAAATCCACACCTGATCTATGAGGGTGTGTCTGGGGTGGATCAGCAGGATTTAAAATTACTGGGAGTTTTGGAGCTCAGCAAGGTTGAAGAGCTCACACCTCAGCTCAAGCTCTTCAGAGCTATTTCTCCTGGATCTTCTGCAAGGAAATTTTGTTATTTCTGAATTAATTTGTAGACCGAGTTTTCAAATGTTTCTAATTAATAAGACACCAATATCCCTCTGTGGAACTGCTAAAGTCAGTATTTTGGGGTGAAATGACCGGGTTTGCTCCTCTAAGTATGTGGGGCACATGGAGTTGGTGGTGCTTGATCGTTTACTTAGGCCAGTGTTTGCACCTCACCTGGAGTACTTCTGAGTCCTCCCACCACCCAGGAGGGGGAAGAAAAATAGCTGTTCAAAGGAACCGGTTGTAGTTTGTAACAAGTTTTCCCAGTTTGCCTACCAAACCAAGAAATGGAGCTGCATCTTTTTGAGTGCTACTTACCCTGATATTATGTCCAGAAGAAGTACTTACATGTATAGACATCCCATTCTCCTGCCAGTATCTGTCTCTGTGAGACAGAGATGGAATCGCTTTCATTAGCTAGGATCGCCAAAATGGCTGCATGCCTACCCTGTTCTTTCCTTTGCTTCCCCTGACTCCACTCAGAATTCCCTCACTCCTGCTGTTTGCCTCCAGGACCACCTGTGCTACCAGAGTTTCTGTCACCTTGGCAGTTTCAGAGGGCCACCGGGATCTGAGTTGTGTTTTGAAGAACGAAACAGCACCGCAACACTTGAATTATGAGAGACTGCAAACGTGTGAAGAACTCTCCTCCTGCTCCTTTTGGCCACCAGCTGATGCCTTGAAGCATGAGGTATGATAACTTTGATACTAGCATGTGGAACGACAGGGGTTACTCATAACCGTTAAGTCATCTTGCAGCAAGGAGCAGAGAAGAGTGGAAAAGCCTTCTGGAAAGTAAGGAGTGTCTGTTATTTGGCGGCTGCTGTGACTCATGGGGGGATTTCACATGGGAATGACTCCAAGCAGACACAGGAGAAAGGCCTTCCAAAGCACCAGCTTGCACAGATACTGTGTAAGAGCAGAGATAAAGATAAAACACTTCCATAAGGGCAGCAAAGCAACTGGGAGAGCAGCCCGTGCCTTCAGGGTATTGCTGTGAATGGAAAAAGCGCTCTGCTCTGAGCTCAGAGCCAACGTGCTTTCCTCAAGTGTGTGAACCACAGATTGTAACATCAGAACAGTCACAAACACTGTGGCGGGGAAGGCACTGCCCCAAGAAAGAGCTACACGGGTGTGGGAAGCACAGGCTTGGAAACACAGATGGGTAGTGTGCGGTGTGCATGTGGATGGGGCGGTATAATGTGCCTCTGTGACCTGTGCCCGCGTGTCTTGTGGGACGCATGGGAGCGTGCCGGCAGCATTGGGTGGGATCTGCTGCTCGGGGAGAGTGTGGTCTGAGTGCCTGCTCAGTGCGCGTACACATGGCACCCCGTGCACACTGAGGGGTGAGCGCACGCTCCCATGGGCGCTTGTTCTCGGCGTGCAGGGAGGTAGGCACACAGCATGTGTAGGTGCGCGATGTGCGAAAGGCGACGTGCCCACGTGGCTGGCAGGAATTCCTGGGAATGCCTCATACGAGCCTTGGCACAATCAGGTTCTGTGTGAGGACCCTGCCCTCTCCGTCTGCCGGCTGTGCTGGCAGGCCAAGCCCTGGGCGGCAGGAGCAAATTCCACTGTTGTCTGAAGAAACCAGAGAAACGGAGCTCTTGATTTCCACTGCTGCCGGTCAGGTACTGTTCCTGCAGCCACTGGCATGAGACAGCTCAATTGTGAGGAAGCACTCTGTAACCCCATGGTCTTCCTCTGGTCACTGTTAGTCACTATTTCCCCACACGGCAAAGCCACCGACTGCCAAAAAAACACCCGGCTGGCTCCTGCGTCTGCAGCTGAGCTGAGCTGACCAAGGCTGGTGGCATTCAAGGAGTAGATGCTTGAAGCGCTGCTTACCTTGTGCACGTGCACAATGCTCAGTCACAACAGCTTGGTCTTAGGTGCCCTTGTTTTACCCTGGCTCCAGGCTAGGAGTGTTTTGGGGAGGGGTTCTCCTCTCTCCGGAGAGGACAGTGAGTGGGGGCTTCGCCAGCTCCTGCCTCCCCCTCCCTAATGCCACCCGCTCTGCGCGAACACCCTCCCTTTGTAAGGACCAACCGTGAGGGCCAACCGTGCCCTGGGGTGCATCAAGCACTGCATTGCAGCCGGTCGAGGGAGGGGATTGTCCTGCTCTGCTCTGCACTGATGCGGCCTCACCTCGAGCACTGTGTGCAGTTTTGGATATACATTAAGGATACAAAGCTACTAAAGAGTGTCCAGAGGAAGGCCATGAAGTTGGTGAAGGGTTTAGAGGGGAAACCGTATGAGGAGCAGCTAAAGTCACTTGGTTTATTCATCCTGGAGAAGAGGAGGCTGAGGGCAGACCTCATGGTGGTCTGCAGCTTCCTCACAAGGGGAGGAGGAGGGGCAGGCACTGATCTCTCCTCTCTGGTGACCAGTGATAGGATCTGAGGGAATGGCAGGAAAATGTGCCAGGGAGGGTTAGGTTGGGTATTAGGAGAAGGTTCTTCCCCCAGAGGGTGGTGGAGCACTGGAACAGGCTCCCAGGGAGGCAGTCATGGCGCCAAGCCTGGCGATATTCACGAAGCACTTGGACATCGCCCTCAGAGCCATGGTGTGAATTTGGGGCTGTCCTGTGCAGGGCCAGGAGCTGGGCTTGATGATCCTTGTGGGTCCCTTCCAACTCAGGATGTTCTATGACTCTATGATTCTACGACCGGTTCCAGTGTGACTGCCAAGCTCGGCTCCCACAGACAGCTGCAGGTACCCAGCACCTTCCAGAGCCCGGCTACACCTCCACCAGCTCCCCGTGACCCCCACAGCATCCAGCACCCCGCCCTGGCCCCCTCCTTCACCGCCTGCCCAGGCCCCGCCCCCTGCCCCGCCCCTGCCCCGCCCCCGCCGCGGGCCGAGCCGGCTCCCACGAGCGCCCCGAGGCGGCAGCCGCGCTGCCCCACGCCTTCATGTAAATGAGCGTGGGACGACGGGTGCTGATTGGCCGCGGCGCGCAGCGCTGGCGCCGCCCCCGGCCCCGGCCGGGAGAGGCGTCGGTGGCGGGTGGCGGGTGGCCGCAGCCAGGTGCGCCCGGTCGGGCCCGCCGCTCCGCCAGCCCGCTCCACCCGCACCGCTCGGCACGGCACCATGACAGTCACACGGCTCGACCAGGGGCAGCGCCACCGCCCGCGGATGGCCTTCCTGAAAAAGGTGAGGGCTGAGCAACGCCGGGAGACAGCCACACCGCTCTGGGCATCAGCACCGGCGGGCACGTCGGGGTGGTGTCCGGGCGGGGTGATGCGATGCGATGCGGTCCCCGAGGCAGGGCTGATCGGTGCTCCGGGCCGGGGGACGCGTGTTCACAGCATCCTGCCCAGCCGCGGATTTCCGGGGCTCCTCTGGGGGTGTGGGGTCCGAGGGGCGGCAGCTCCATCCCCCGGGGGCTTGAGGCTGTGACCTGTTGCAAAGCCCTGTGCATCCCAGCTGGCTCCGAGGTTCAGGCCGGGGGGCTGAGGCGCAACGTGTGCTGAAGTCACGGAAGAAATAAAACTGTAATTCTGTTTATTTTTGTAGCTTAGCCTCAGCTGAATTATTATCCTGACACCTTTTCTCCCTCTGCCATCTTTTTCCCCTAAGACCCTCAAAACTGTCATTCCCCAGGGGAAAAACCATCATCTGCGGCGCCAGGCCACTCAGTTCAGCTCTGGGCCACAGTCGGTCCAGCACACGCGTTCCTGGTGCTTTCACCTGATGTCCGCTTTCAGAGGATGTATCATGGCCAACAGTCTGCTCTCTGCCTCTTTCCACTTTGTCGGAAACGAGCGTATTTGTGACCAAAAAGAGTTGAAAGAGTGGGAAGATGTGTGCCTACGCTTTTGGATGTGATGCGTAATTTTGTAAAGTGTTCGGTGGTTTTTTTTTCTGTAGCATTCATTCAAAAGTGTGGCCAGTTTTAGTATAACTGGTATCCGCAGATTTTAGAAAGCAGAGTGTTAAGCTAGCTTTTCTCCCACCCACCTCTCCTGCCTGTGGCTTATCCTGTTGAGTGGAATTAGCTGAATTTCCAGTGACAAGTACAGCCAGCCAGTTACTGTCTGAGTCGTAGTTAGCCCTCCTGCAACGCCCATGACCTGAGGAGGATTCCAGGGGGAGAAGGGACGAAAATTTGGGGGTATTCAGTGCTAAGGTATGAGCCTGGCAATGCAAGCACCGTACTTTTTACACTAGAGGAAGTAAAGAAGGTATTTTCTTTGGTGCTGTGTCTTTCAAGGTAAATTTGGCTGGGGAGCCCTGCCAAAGGAAATACTCTGGGCCAAATTCTGCATTGAGTAATATTCTGCGGAGTTGCTTGCGGGGGTGCAGAGGAGAAGCTGTGTGCTTTGAGAAAACAATTCCAGCAGCTGTGCTTCAGCTGCTCCATAGGAGCATAGCAGTCTTTACAAAGTGCTCTGAGTTGCTCAGGTGGGAAGATCTGTTAAAATACAGTGAACTGCTGTTACGGAGCATGCGCCACTCACGCTGTGAGCAGTGAGAGGATTTGAGTAGTTCTAGTGCTTTGCAAGTCTAAGAGCTGTTAGCATGAGGAAAGGAAGCTCCTGGATGGTCAGCAGACAGGCTTTGGCTTTCATCTCTGCTTTCCTTCCTCCTCTGTTTCTTCCGGACCTTGGGGAAGCCATGGATGGAGGCTTGGCTGTTACATGGCAGCATGGTCTGTATGCGGACAGCCGTGTCCTCAGGGCTCCCCTGAAATACCGAGCACCTTTACTGGTTGCCTGTGGTGGGAGCTGAGGATGCTCGGCATGCATCCAGTGAGCGCCTTGCAGGCTTAGATCCACATGGAGCTAAAATCCTAGAGAGAAGCTTTGTTAATTGCTTAAGTCTGTGCTCAAGCTGGCACATATGCTGTAACCATGGGTCTGCGCCAGCCGCATGGAGGGATTCCTGCCGTGCTGTCAGGCTTCTGGCCCTGTTGCGCCTTTGCAGCTGCAACGCGTCTCTGTGTGCTGCTTCTCCAGCAGGCAGCTTGTGACTGCAGCAATCCTGCCATCGGAGCGGAGAAGAGGAAAGGGGTTTGCTTTGGAGGTGGTGGGCAGTGCCGTGTACTTGCTGTGAGGCTGCTCTATGTGACTTGGGCTGGATGTAGAGGTTGGTCTTCATGGCCAAACCATGGGGGAATCAGGGAGCCCCCTCCAAGGCCCTGCAACACCTGCTAGTCCATGAAATACCCATTACTAATGCTTAGGTTGTTTTATTCTATATTTTTCCCCTTGTAAACTGTCTTGGTAGGAAGAATATTGGCAAAAAATTCTGTTGGGACAGGAGGAAGCCTCTGAAATGGATTTCGGCTACATGCGCTTGGCCAGATGCTGGGAGAGCTTAAATGAGCCCAAGCTCTCGGTGCCTGTGCCTGCTCCAGCAGTCAGGATCTGGCCTCCATTGGGCATCAGCTGGCAAAGCAGTAGACAGCGCTGGGCAGGGTTGTGCTCTCTGGTGGCTGCTGGGCTGTGTATTTTTCCTTGCTGTGCTACATGAGCTGCATCGTGACTCATACCTCGTGGGTAGGGCTGATGGATGCCACTTGCCTTTTTCCTCTGCCCCCTTCTTACTCTGGTCCGTGATGGCTCCTCCTGACGCAGCTCTACAGCTGGGGAGGGCCTGGCCCTGGATCTGCAGCATGGCCGGGGGCTTCGCCAGCCCGGCTTCAATTCTCCAGACCTAGACTCTCCAGCAGTTGCTGGCCCTTATCTACCTGGATATTTCTTGAGGTGTGTGAGCATCCAAATCGCGTTTTTGCTGGAAGGAGCTATCCATCGCAGTCCTGCTCTCCGTTTAAGTGAGGCCCTGGATATGGCTGGAGCTGAGCCTTAAGCCAAGCTCAGCCTCGTCCCATCCTCCCTTTTCCTATTCCAGACTGGGAATGCTGGTGCTACCCATTTCCACGGAGCATTGCACTGAGCATGACATGCTCCAAGCAGCCCTGGTGAGAGGTGGTGTGCTTGGCCAGGCGGGACTGTGCTTAGGTTTGGTTTTGCTGCTGTGTGGGTTTAAGTAGGAGGCTCGGCTGGAGACGCGATGGCAGCACAGTGAAGGAAGAGGGAGCATGTGGAAAGAGGCAGCTACAGCCCTTCCCTCCCCATTCACAGACTTACTTCCTTTGGGTGTGGGATCGTTGTGCACTCGGTGGGAACAGGCCTCCTCTCAGCTTTAATTAAGAAAAAGCAGGAAGTTTTAGGTGATTGATTTTTTTTTATTTCTTCTTTTATTCTGATCATCCGTGAATGTGCAAAGCAGGATTGTTAGTTTTAGACCTAGAAAACAATTGAATTAGCCTTCTGAAGGACTGTATTGCTACCTTGGAAATCAGAGTAGGGAGGGATGATCTTTGCAAACAGCATGAGGCAGTGAGGGGGGCTAGAAATGGGCAAATACGATGGAGAAAGCAGATGTTTAATTATAACACCAGGAGTGGGCACTTGGCAATGAGCTGGGTGGGAAACACAACTGGGGCAACTCACTGAAGCAATCCATCACTGGTCATCTGCCCTCACTGCTCCCTCCTGTGGGAGAGCATCTGTGCTGGATCCATCCTCATTCTCCAGAACCATGGGCACCCCATCAATCGCTGATCATTTGCAGATAGGACCCTCGCTTTCCCCAGGGACTTCCCATGTGCTCCTGAAACGCAGGGATGCTTTTTCTTACCATTTGCGAGTTTGAGTTTTGCTTTGCACTCAGTGAACCTGGTGACTTCTTGCAATCAGATAGGGGGCAGACAGTTTTCCTGTTGACTCCTCTGTGGCTTTCAGGGTGAGGTCACCTCTGCAGAGATTCTATGGATCTGAAGTGAGACCTCAGTGGGGCTCATGCCTCGTGGTGGCTCTGCTCTTGAGGTGAGCTCACCCCAGAACCTGGCTCCTTTAGCACTCTTCCTGCTGATATTTACCTCAGCGCACATCTCCACCCATCAGCCAGTGTCAGGAAGTGGCTTCTGGCTCTACAGAATTCAAACCAGACAGTGCTTCCTTGGCTGAAAGCGGGACGAAATGTGCTAGAGCCCTTAGCAAAGCAAGCAATTGTTCCTACTGTATTTTAACCAGCCCTCCTGGCCTCCCGTCGGCAGGCTGGTGCTGATAGCAACTCCGAATTGCCAGCAGCCCATAATCAGCAGAGTGTTCCCTTAGGAGAAGAGGAAGAGGCAGGCTGAGTTTTGATCAGCAAAGTGCATGGTTTGCAGCCAGAGCAGCAGGCACCCCCCAACAGCAGCTCCCTGGCTCATCTCACTTGTTTCTTTTTAATATATGTTATTTTTCCAATGAGAAGAGGGAGCCCAGTGGGGTATGAATACAACAACAGTCTGGAGCTCTTTGCTCATTGAAGAAAGGGAACATGCTGTGCTGGGAGGCTGTGTGGGTTTCTGAGCCAATTCCTTGCTCTCAGCTGGTAAAGACCCGTCTCTCGAGCCCACCAGGGAGCCAACGGCAGCCCCGCGCTGGGGCAGGCTGTGCTGAACTGCTTGTAGGGAATGAGTCCTGCTTGAACCTGGTGTGACCTGCCCAGTGGTCATGGCACTGCGGTACGGTGGTGATGAGCAGCGCTGTGTTTTCCCCCAGTATCCCTGTGTGCTGACAAGGCCCTGTCTGTGGAGCGGACAAGCAGTTACAGAGAGAGTGGGTGACTTCCCCAAGATCACCTGCATTTGCTTAGAGGGAACTGAATCTGAGTTTCCTAAATTAGTGCCCTGCCTGCTGGACTGTCCTGCCTTGCCTCGTCTCACACAGCTACACGGGCACCTCTCCATGCCCAGCCTTGAACTTGCTGAGGCTGATATTGGGCGTTCAGTTAAAAGGTCTAAAAAAGTCTTCATATTCCATTGCTTTGGGTCTGGTTTTGCTATTTTAAAATATTTTATATAAGTATTTATACAAATATTTGTGTGAAGTTTTACCAGGCTTTTCCGTTTCAGTATTAATTTGACACTGGCTTTAAAACCAGTTGAAAATCCATTTTTACTGTCAAGCCCAGAGTGCATCCTGTCACTACAGGCTTAAATTCTCGCTGAACTTGGCAAGACTTAGGACCAAAGTCACTGTGGTGCCTGTGAAGACAATACCCTTAATTATGCGTGAGTGTCATCAAGTCACACTCATTAAATCCTGTAATCCTTGTTAAAAAGCTCAGCCTCGCCCAATATCAATGTGCAGAGAGACCAAACTGGTCCTGTTGTACCAGTTTTGATTTAATATCTCTGGAAGCAGAAGACAAAAAGAAGAGCATCTTCCACAAAGCCAGTGCTGTCACGTGCTCAGATAATCAAAAATGAGGAGATGAGGAGTGTGCCCAACCCCACCCGTCTGAGTGGAGGATCCCGAGTGCAAGCAGGAGGCTCTTGCACTTTTAGGATGGTGCTAGCAGGATGTCAAATATAAGAGGAGGAAAATACCTTTGAAAGTCTTCATCTTTTAAAGATCATTGGGAACTAGAGATAAAAGAAGTCTGGCCCTGAGGGTGAGACTCATCCTCCATAGCATGATCTGTTAAAAACTTAGGCAGTGAGTCTGTAAACGAGTCATCAGTATCCCTCAGGAATCAAAGGCAAGGGGTGCTGCCAAATAGGAGAGTGCATTGCCCTGTCTCTGCCCCGTCCCTGGAGGGACTGAGTTTTGCTGCCCACAGACAGAGCTAAGACGCTGGCTGGGTGGGTGCAGCTGTCCACTGGAACAGCCGGAGAGTCCCTTGGACACCTCTTTCCTACGAGCTGGGCTTTATGTCTGTGTTTGCAGTCTGCTTTCCCACACGTAAATTCTGATCCCTGGTGTAATTTGTCCTTGGCCAGCTTTTCGAAGCCTTGGCTCGGGTGGTGGCTGTGCTTTCTCAAAGGATGGGCCATTCTCATCTCCCCTGGGTTTCAGCTTCTTGCTCAGCCCCAGAACAAAGTGGTGTGCTTTTCCTGTTGCTCTTCTAAAGTCCTGTCTGGTTGTTATCTGCAGACCAGGAACAGAACCTTTGCTGTTTGGTTTTCAGCCAAAATATTGCTTATTTGCTTTGTGTGTGGTGCAATATCTACAAGTCTGTGCACAGCTGGACTATTTGTGCAATAGAAGCACAGATTTTATTTCCTCCCCCTTTTTTCTTTCTTACTGCCCCACCAAATAGCCCACTGAGCCAGAGAAGAACATCTAACGGTAGCAGAGATTTTTTTTTTAAATTTTTTTTTTTTTTTTTAGCTCAGCTGTCATGGAGTGGTTACATCCTGTCCCTTATCTGCTAACCCCGGCTGTGCATGTGTCTTCTGTAAGAGGGAGTGATACTGTGAGTCAGTGTGAAAGCTGACATGGTTTGGAGGTGGCATCTCTGATGGAGAGGGAAGGTTTGGAGATGACTGTGGTTATTGCATCCGTTCCTGTGGCATGCCACTGCACACCCCTCTGGGATGCTGCTCAGAGCTGCGGTAGTCCTGGGGCTCCCTCCTGTCTGCTCCTGTAACGCGTCCCATCCCTGCCATGTTTTGCAGATTGAAGCGCTTATGATGGAGATGCAGAATCCAGATACGGGCATCAAGACACAAATGCAGAGGGTGATGATCACAAACATCCCACACGCTGTGACAGGTAAGAGCTTCAGTGGGGGAAGGGACTGGGCCAAGGAAGTTAATCAGAGAAAAGCTGTGCCTGGACCCCATGGTCACCCCAGAGTTACCACTGCCTGGATGCATACTGGAGACCGCGTTCCCAAAAATATTTGCTGTACATCTTTTGAGACATACCCACTCCCTTTATGTTATTCTCACTCATGTCGCATTTCACTCTTACCTCTTTGAATCAGAGACACAAAGATTAATAATCGTGTCCTTTTGGCTGTCTCACATGAGTTTAATTCAAATGACCTTGCTTTCTCTTAGCATGCAGGTGAATAGGTGCTTCAGCCTCCAGACCTGTTGTATTCCTGGTGGAGCTGGATCACAAATAAGTATAAATAGTAAAATCCGATTAGGCAGACTGGAGTCAGACTGAACTTCAGAAATGAACAACAAACAATTAGTCTCCCTTTTAACGTTTTCTTCTAATAACAATTTTTCTTCAGTACGCAGGAAAAGAATATTCAACCCACTTCTCTGCCTCTAAATGACAGCTTTTCCTCCTTCAAGCAGGCTGAAGAAGAAACAGACAGGGAGCTGTGCTGTGCTGTGTCACGTATGGCATTACAGGCAGCTCTTATCGCAATCTCCTTTGTGCCTGCTAGGTCCTTTCACAGGGCACTATCAGTACCTCTGCTTCCCTGTTCTCCAAGCCTCCACAAAAGCTCTTGTGAGGCATCCTCCACTATGAATATTCACACTTACTGTACCAAAGTTTCCTCCTCCTGCTTTGGTCTTTCTGAAGCACTTTGAAATCCAGAACAAAAACTCCCACTGAAACCAGTGAGCTTGCTCCAGGCAACGCAGGAGACAACTTAGCCAAATCGATCAATTTTTCCCCACTGTACCTGCAAAGCCCGGTAGGCCTTGTGTGTTGTTTGCTCCATTTTTTTTTTTTTTAAATGAGGAAGCAGAGGCAGTGAGATGAAGTCACTTGCTCGTGGGTACAGTCAGTCAGTGAAAGGGTAAGGAGAACTTGGATGACATCTGAAGCTTGCTCTCAGCAGCACCCTCCATGCATTACAGTACAAACCATATCCTGGCTTACATAGCTATTTTGCAGCTGGATTTGGTGGAGTGCTTTGCATCTGTAAAGGATCTGGCCTTGCCTCCCCTAGATGTTAGGGAATAGTTAAGGCAGCACTGCAGAAAAGTCCCCTGTACTGAAGATGACGTGCCAGCTAGATTAAGTGCAGGAGGAACAAGTACTTCTCCTGATATCTGACCAATGTAAAATACCACTTCCTTAAAGTCCATGGCTAGATGATGTGGAGGGAAGATGCCCGTTGGCGCTCATCCTCTTTGCGTGCTGTCTGCTTTATTCTGGTTCCTTAACCAGAATTGCTACAAGTTCCCTCTTGCGTAAGTCATAAATTCTAGTCAACTTCTCATAGGCAAGGGAGTTACAGTCTCCTTGCATGGCAGTCATAACTCTCTAAACTATGGTATTTTTAGTACGGTGCAAGTTGCAAATATACTGATTGGCTTCTGGGTGTTGCAAAAGAGACCAGTTCATGTTTAGTGAGGGAATGGTGAAGACATTAGAGCAGTGGACACAGATCCACTGATGAGAGCTTGGCTCTTCACATGCAGGAAGCTAACTAGTTAAATTCAATGTCAGTGGAATGGCTCACAAAAGAAAAGACAAATAAACCTCCATGTTAAATGCATGCCTTTGGGGGAAAATGCTTACAGAGAGAGCTGTCTAGAAATGAGTGATGAGATAATCCTTTAATTTCATCTATTTCAGGAAGCAGGCGGTAGGATAAGAGCTCTGAGCCCCTATTAGAAAGTTAAGTCATCACTGCAATGTCAAGAAAGGTCAACACCTCAATCTGCAATCCTAGGGGATGTTTGGAGGAAAAGGCCAATAATTGATCAGGGAATGAGTGCATTTTTGCCTGTTTAAATGGAAGGAGGTTCATGATATTTGGCTCCCAGAACATAAAACTAAAACTGCTGGAGGTTTATGCTGACTATGGGTATGACTGGCCACACCCCACCAAAAGAACTGGGAGAGATTACGTGTTTGTGAATGCAGAAATCTTGTTTCCCTTTGACATGTCCTGTGACCACTACAACTTGGATCTAAGACTCAGACATCCCTTCTGCATTGAAATTCCTGTCTCTTAAAGGCCTTGAGAGGACCAGTCACTCACTGGTCTCTTACTAAAACTGAGAGAGGACTGTGCTCTGTGAATCTGGAGATACTTTGCAGTGAATCTTTCAAGACAAGATGGTGCAAAACAAGGGGCACTTCACCTTTGCTGGGCGTGGAAGCTGTTGAATTCCTTAAGTCCTTTCTAAGCCAATGATGAGGGTTTAAGCATTGCTCAGGCCATGTGTGCTTTTGCACACTCACGCTGTGCCATCCCGAGGTCACTGCCTGCCTCAGGCTCCCTCTCGCAGGGACTGATGCTTGCTTGGTCAGGGGAAAGCCTGAAGAGAGCATGGCCAGTGAGAGACTGGCAATGCATTTTATTGCTGCTTCTTTCGCGTGGTGCATTTGAAAGCATGTTTGCAAGAAGGGGTCTGTGCACTTGGTGGGATCCAGAGCACAGTGAGGGGTGAGGACTGGAGAGGTCTTGTTTTGGACCATGGATTTTAGCACACTCATGATTTCAAGCACCTGACATCTTCTTTGCTTTACAGGTAATGATATATTTCAGTGGATTCTCCAACGCTTGCAGATCACTGAGGAAGGTGGGTAGAAATGTAAAAACTGAGGCTTTTTCAGCTTTGAGTTGTAAAACTTTAAGGTCCCCATAGACAAAACCTCTTAGATGAATTCTCTCCTGAGTAGCAGCTCACTTTTAAATTCCAGTGCAGTGTTTCTGTGCAATCAAAATGTCTGCCTTCTCCATTTTCAGAGGCACTCCACCTGGGGGACCTGTTTGTCAAATATGGATACATCTATCCTCTTCAGGAGCCAAAGAATCTCACCCTTAAGACAGACAGCAGCCTGTACAGGTTTCAAGTGAGTTGCACCTTGTCTAAAGCCATTGAGAGGGAGTGCAGCACTCGTTTTAAAAACAGGTAGCTGGGGCAATTCCCCAGGAGCTGTCATTGTGAGGCCATGCTGTGTAGTCATGCTTAATAGTTCAGTGTGCAGGAGGAAGGAGGAAGGGATCCACAGAGAAGCCTCGGGTCAGTTCCCCCAGTTCTATCAGTTTACAGTTTACAGGCAAACTGTGATACTTCGTTCAGCTAAATTGGTGTACTTGTTCAACTTCAAAATAGCTGTGCTTTTTTCCAAATGTGTGTTCCCTTCCAGGTCTTAAAGTAGCAAATGGAATCACTGGTTGAAAATAGAATGATCTGGGGAGACTGAATAATGAATACACAAAAAGCACAGTAGTAATGGGATGTTATCAGAGTTCGTGGTTGGACTGTTTCCACTACGATGGGAAATCAGGGTACCCTCATTTGTACCTTGAATGAGGAGTCTAGTTCCCACATGGTGCCAAATCAGGCTCCAGCATCTCAGCCTGAGTGCTAAGGCAGCAATGAGAGGTTGGCCATACTAACCGACTGCAGAGCAGGAGTGGATTTGACATTGGCAGTCTGCTGACCTTGATTCTCCTGCTTGTATTTGGCCTGCATGACCCTGCAAGCTGACATGCAGCTGAGGAGCTGCTCTAAGTATAGCAATAGCAGAGAAATTTCCTCTTCCTCCAGTGTGGGTGGTGCTGCACGCCTCTCAGCATGAGTTCAGGGCTACTGTGCACTAACGAAAGGCTTGTTTTTCTGCAGACCCCCTACTTCTGGCCCGCGCAGAGCTGGCCTGCTGATGACACAGACTATGGTAAGCGATAGCATTGTATGTGATTAGGAGGTGTAGTGCAAGCCCATGTGTTTGTGCACACGGTCCTGCACAACATTTGCTGTTCATCTTTTTGTGCTGCGTGTCTACATGCGATGACCAGCTCTTCCATTTTCTTTCATACTGTTTTGTGAATAATTCTCAGTAATGCTGAATTGAGGGAATGCTCTGGATGTGACTGCCTTGTGGTGGCCTTCATGAGAGAAAGTGCTTAAGCTTCTCTTGCGTTCCGCTAAGATCCATCAGACTGGAACACATCTGAAATACTTTGCTGGGTAGGGAAGACTTTAAACACAAGGTTAGATTTCCCTGAGTAGTTAAGTGTATTCCTGGATCTGAGCCCAAGACTGTCTGTCTGTAGATCTGGATCAAGTCCTGCATTCAGAGATAGTTCTTTCTTTACATAAGGCACAGTGGCTCCCAATATCTCCTGATGGCTCTTTCCATATCAATCTTTTGTTGCCTTTATAATGCTTTTTATTATAGGGCTGGTAATGAAAGTTGGGCTGATGAGCTTGGTTCACTCCTGTGGGCTGTGCAGTTCACAGATTTGTTTATGCCAAGATTGTCCTTTGTGGCTTTTATCTACATTATGCTGTAGATCTGGGGAAATAAGAAAGCCCATTTTAGATTGGAATGTTTTTAATAGCACTTGGAACAAAACATTGGCCTGTATTCAGAAAACTTAGAGGTCAAACTCTGAAGAACTTCAGCATTTTAAAGATTTGGTCCAGTATCCTTTGACCTGTGAAACCCTGGCTGAGTTCCCAAAGGAGTGACTGCTGGCAGAAGGCACACACCGCCAGTTCTGCATGGCTGCTCCCAGCCTGGGCACTGGCTCGTGAAGCATCAGTGACAAAGTGAAAGCACCAAGTTCATTTTTCTTCAGTGAGGTTTTGTGAGCTTGGAGCTCATGCCTGGGAAGATATTGTAACAGACAAAGATTCCTGTGTTTGTTATGTGGGTAAATTTTTAATTATTTTTGGATTTGTTCGTCTAAGTATAACTGACTGCTTATTTGCTTCTCCCTCCACAGCAATTTACCTAGCAAAGAAGAACATTAAGAGGAAAGGGATTTTAGAAGAATACGAAAAGGTAAGGAGATGTTGTATTTGTTCCATTGCGAGCCCCTCATTTGCTATAGCTTTAGCTCTCTATTATGCTCCTGCTAATACATGGAGCATGGCAAAAAATCACCTCTTCAGTTGCATGAGGTGTTACTCCAGCAGTGTCAAAAGCCAAAATTTTGGAAGTGAAAGAGTGGCCAGTACAGGAAAATACTCTGAAGTCAATGATAATTTTAGCTGGGATAATTGCTCTCCTTGCAATGGTATTTTTGAACTGTTGCAATTCACGTAATTACGTTCAGAACAATCCAGATTTCTTGTCTTGGTTGCCAGCCTGGCCTAGTTGAGCTATGGAGAGTCAAGAAAACCCTAGCATGGGAGCACCTTGTCCAGAATTTTCACACTAACTGCTTTTTTATTTTTATTCCAGGAACATTACAACATGCTCAATCAAAAAATAAACTACAAGTGGGATTTTGTTATTATGCAGGCCAAAGAGCAGTATAAGTGAGTTGACTTGCATTCCCCTATTTGCGTCATCGGGAAGGGTATGAGGAGGCAGAACTTCACTGTCTTGGCACACAGTTAAATTACAATTTGAAAACATAAACTGCAGCTTTAAAATAACTTGCAAGTGCTCCTCAAGGTTGTGACACAGACCTGCCTTTCATATCGGCTTGGGGTTTCTCCATTTAACAAGTAAACTTTGTTTACTTCACGAGTGAAGGATTTCAGACATTTTCAAATGACTGGACGCCCACTTGCAAAGCCTCACCCTTGCCCACTGCACCTGCGTTTCTCTCCCCGCCTGGCATTTGTCTGCCAAAGGCATGGAATCGGTGTGGTTTGCGAGAGCACAGGCGGGGGTGGGTGTCTTTCCTGCCGACACATGCGCATGCCTCTCTGCAAATGGTTTTTGTACATGTGTACGTGTGCAAGGGGAGGTTTAGATTTTGCACCTGATTTGACTCCCTGAAGAAGCTGTGGTCTGATGCTGCAGCGTGCAAGCCCTCATTAGAGGCAGCTGCTTGTAGCTCAGGGTCGTCCATGAGCATTTGTGGATCAGACTACTGGACTTAGGACCTGTTATTGGTCTGGTTCAGTTACTGCTTGCACATGTCTCACAGTTGAACTGAGTGGCCTGAATCAAGAAGCTGGGAATGTTCCCAGCGGGGACTTCTGGAGAAAACTCTGAAGTGCATACTTAGGCAATCCTTCAAATTCCCAGGAAAGTTAGTGAACATGAGATGGGATCACTGCTTTGGAGATAGGATCTTTCCTACTTCTGTGGATTCCTTTTACCTTTTTTTACATCCCAGCATGGCAGACACTGCCTCTGCTGTCTTCACTGGGATAGTAGCCAAGTCGTCAGAATACAGTTCATCAGATAACTGTCTCATTAAACACGAGACTGTTGTTCTTGTAAATTGAGGTCAGACTTGGGCTAAGAGATGCCAAATGCAGTTTTAAAGTTAGATACCGAGACTGTGTCTGAACTAGTAGATTAAACACGTCTGAGGCTGTTTGATGGTGATGCTGGGGCAGACTGGTGCAGAACAGCCCACATCCACCCTGTTAACCACAGTAGGGTGGCCACATGCAAAGAGCCTTTTGGGAATGCTCCCCTACCCATGCTAAGTCCCAGATTGTGCCCAGGACTTGTCTGGGAAAGAATTAGTTGGTCCAGGCCCAAACCATGCTGGAGCTTCTATTTAATAGTAGAGGTGATTTGGATTTTAGTGCCTGGGAACACTGCTTGGCCCCATTTCCAAATCATTTTAAGAAATGCCCCCTTTTACTGTGAGACGTGTCTGGGATGTATCTCTGCGTGGCAGTCCTCAGATGCTGCCCGGGGACATCAGAGGTGGATAAACATGAGGCAGCAGGACTGACCGCAAGTAGCGGGTTGTTACCATAAAACTGTGTCTAATCAAAAGAGGATGTGTCTGCTCCCAGCTGAGCTCAGGAAGAAGATGATTTCTCAAAAGCTACAGTCATGTGTGGCCATGTGAACAGCATGATCTGCAGTCCAGAATTAGGCGGGGTGAGATGTGGTCAGGAGGCTGCATCAGAGCATCATGCAGTCAGGCTGGGACCCATGGGGCAGGGGAGACTGGAGGTGTGCCCCCTTTCTCATCCCACTGGTTTTAGGAGAGCAAAATTCATTAATTCCCCTGGTAGAGTTAAATCCTATTCTTGGCTTTGCAGGGCAGGGAAGGAGCGGAAGAAGGCGGATAGGTACGCCCTGGACTGCCAGGAGAGAGCCTACTGGCTTGTGAACCGAACTCCTGTAAGTAGAGGATGTTGGCATGTGGCTTTAGTGCCTCAGTGGTGCCCTCCCTGCAGCCACCTGGGACAAACTCCCGCATGCTAAGGGCATGGCTGTGGGCATGGCCTTGGGGCTATGCACCCTGTCACTTCTTCTTGGGGAGGGGGTCTGCCCTGAGTACACACCTTTCTCCTTGGTTGTTCTCAAAGGTGCAAGGGAGGGAGGTCTGGCTGTAGCCCTCGTACTCAGAGGGGAACATTGCCAGATGCAGGGGGCAGAGGTCCCCCGGGGCACTGCTGGCTGGGAGCTGCTGGCAGTGGAGCCCTTTGGGGCTTGGGGGTCTCCTCATGCATTTGTGTGACCTGCAAACTTTAAAACAAATGAGTTACAAAGTTGTTGATGTTTCTTGTTCATAACAGCCCGGCATGCTAGACGTCCTAGAGTATGGATTAGACCGCGTAACGGATCCCAATGAAAATAAGGTAAACCAGGTGAGACAGGTTTTCTTTTCACACCTACTGAATTTGTACGGGAAGACCTAGACAATGTCCCTGGGATTGTGGTTTTCTGGGCAGCGCAGACTGAGCGAGTCAGCTCTGCTCTGACAGCCAAATTGGCCAGAAGTTGAAGCCGTCTCATTGTCCGGGGGGTGGGGCCCTCAAAGCAGGCTTTGGCAGCACCTTTTGGCTTGAAAATACTTTGTCAGCTTTCTTGCCACACCAGTTAGTGTGAGCATTTAGCTACAGGACATGTTTTCTCTGCTGGTGAAGCTGGATTAAGGAATCCTCTACCTCCAGGTGCTTATTGCTGCCTTTTTATTAGTGGTGAATGAACTGTGAGGGGTTGCGGGGTGTAAAGGATCAGAGGAAAGATCCAGGTTTAAAATAAAATGACAGAATACCTCCAAAAGGGTAATGTGTGGCAAGATCGAGAAGTGTTGAGGTGGATAGGAGACACAAAATGTTGCCTAAAAAGGCATATTGTATAGCTAGACCATAAAGAAACAGTTTATGAACTGAGGCCATGGAGGCTCTAACTGGGTGGGACTGGTTCAGAGTCCACAATAAGACAAATGCAATCAGTGGATGAGGAGCTGGAGCTGCTCTTCTCTTTCTCCATCAGTCCTTTTAAGCGATCCCGCATTTGTGCACTTAATGGTGTTCATTTGGAAGTGAAATCAAAGTGTCTCTCAGCAATTAAATGCAAATGTTACTGCGATCACACTCACTGTATTCCCACAACTTCTCATTTTTGTAACAGCCTTTAAACATCTCAACAGCCAGAGGCAGGATAATTGCTTTGGCCAACTGTGTTCTGTTGCTATAGAGACTGAAAATGAGCAAAATGTAGGGTTGGGGTGTATTTTATTTTTTCTTGCTGTAAGTAGCAGCTGTTGAAAGCCCTTTTTTTTTTTTTTTTTTTTTTAAAGAGGAAAGGAGTGGAGGAAAGGGAGAGGGATGGAAAAGAGGAGTAAGCCAACTTCTCACCCACAGTTTTACAGCTGACATGGAAGGAGATTTTAAGTTTGCAGACAGTCTGAAAGCCCGTAGCCAGCTGCTTGGTAGCACAGAGGAAATGAGCTGAGGGATCTCCTTTCAATTCCCACCCTGGACACGAGAGGTGGTCAATTCCCTCCGTCAGCGGGCACACCAAGGAGGGCACGAGCCAAAGGACACCAGGAATGGTGACTTCACTACCATCTCCTTTAAGCTGATCTCTGAGCTATGCCTCCTTTCTGGGGACTGAGCTGATGAGGGAAGGTCCTTGCTTCTCTTTTTGCTTTTGAAAGAGCAATTGACAATACACTAGGCAGCCAAAAGCCCACATAGAGCCACCTTTGGACTAGCAGCTGCAGGCTGCTCTCAGAAACACCTGGGGCTCAACAGCCTTTGGTGAGCAGAAGGGGTGGCCCAAGCTCTGCTGGTAAATGCTGAGCTGGGTTGTGCTTTGTTGACTGTATTTTACCCCTGCTGAAGGCAGTGTGGAGTTTTACTGATGTTTTCTGTGGCCCCAGCCTCTGGCTCTGACATAGGTGAAACGATGAGAGCAGAAAATAAGTGCATGAATCCAGTGCCCATTTATTTGATTTCTGTTTTGATTTGATTTCTGATTTGATTTCTTTTTTGTTCCGATTTCTGATTTGATTTGGTTTCTGCTCAATCTAGCTTCACTTTGTTGGCCCGTTAGTTTTCTTTTATCTTGATAGCTGAGAAAGAAAATATTCCCAGTGATAATTAATTTCTGTCATCAGAATGACTTCTCTGAAGCTGATATTGGCGTGAACATCTCTCTTTTGCTTGCCTCAGACCCTTTGGTGGGCTGCTCCCTCTCTAAGTGATAGAGTCCTCTGGGGATAAAGAGGTGCTCAGCCAAACGTTGCACTCCTTTGAAAGGGACTTTTGCTACTGACCCATGAGTGTCCCTCTTGGTTATAGTGATTTAGGAGTTGTAGTTGGGCAGGAGGAAAAAGGCAGAAGTAGCCATCCATTGAACAGCTCATTAAGGGATGCTTTAGCCTTTTGTTACCCAGGTCTTAGGCTCCTGATTGAGCCTCACTGCTTAGAGAGTTACCAGGCAACTGCCAGAGCCCACTGACTCGACTGCAGGTACACACTCAGCTTTTGCCTTCTTCTGTAACCAGAGTCTTTCTGAAAGGTGCTTTAGCTTAGCCAGAAATCACTGCGCTAGGTTCAGGGACTACTGAGTGAAATGCCCTGGCTTGTTGTACGCAGCAAGTCAGCCACAGATCATCATAGTCATTGCTGGCCTTTAATTTCATAAGTCTCTGTCAGTTTGGCTGCCTGATAAATGCATAACTTCTGCTGCATCCATCACATCTTTTGAAATAACAGGGTCAGAAGCAGATAAACAAGATAGGGGAAAACCGGCAATTTGAATGAAACTGGCCATAGGACTGTTACAGATTTTATTTCCAGCTGTTGGGCTGGAAGCGCTAGCACAGTGGATATGCATGCTGAGATGACCCTATGCTAGACTCAGAATTTGCCTCTGGCATGCAGGGCTCCCAGCTGGCTGCATGTAGGGAAAGGCCCACATCTGCACCCGAGAAGAGGTGTTCATGTGCGCAGAAACAGAGCTGTGTGCATGCCGGAGCACTGTTTGCCACTGCATTGTCAGAGAGGCAGTGCCCACAGGTCTTTGTAATAAAGTGAGCTCCAGAGGGAGGCTGAGCTGGGCTGGCACTGCCCCGTGCTCAGCCGCTGGTGCTCCACACAGGGTCCCTGTGGTCATCCTCGCAGCTTGCTGAGCTGTGTGCACGGACAGAGCGCGCTGCGGCATTCAGGGCAGAGTGCAGGTGTGATTTGCAGTGCCCTGGTAAAAAATGAGCTGTGAATAACAGTGGCCTGTGCTTGTTCTTCACTCCAAGCTCCATCTGGGCATACACACAGAAGCTATTGTCCAGCTGTTTAGGGCCTCTAAACACTGAATGGTGGCCAGACAGGCAAAAACATAATGACCATTATCTCCACAATGTGGTCAGGAAGACCCACACCAAGAGCAGAGGAGGTTCATGCGAATGGCTAGCTGGAAATTAGCAGATGTCCCAGCTCTTGTAGGAGCTCGTGGCTTCAGCCATGTGGATCGGCTCCAGTCACAGGGCTCTTGAGCAGGTCCTGGCTGGCTCCCAACTGAGCTTTGCAGCCACTGCCTGCATGCATGGGGAGCGCTCAGCTGGTGGCAGTGGGGTGTGATGAGGCCGTGCAGGGTGTCCAAGTGCTGCTCTGTGTCTTGGGGAGGAGGATGTTTACCAGCACGCGGCACTCGCCTGAGACAGACTGAGGTCTTTCGCTAATTGCCGTTTTGATTTGAAGCCTGCGGGGCTGGAGAGCTTATCCACGGTAATTGCAATAAGTCACTTGTTAAGGGCATTGCAAAATTAATCTCATTATAAGAAATGACTCTTTTGTTCTAAATATTATTTCCTTCCAAATGAGGGAGGGTGGGTGGGTGGTACAGGGCACTTGGGCATTGCTGCTGTCAGTAGCAGGGCGTAAGGATGGGTAGTATGGTGGGGACAACTGGCAGCGCTCAGTAGGACATGGAGAGTATTCAGGGTCCCTTTTACGAGCAGCGCTCGAAACTGGTCATGGGAGCATTGTGGGAGAAAGGGAATGAAATGGTGTGCGGCTCTGGGGTGAAATAGATGAGATCCTTCCCAGTTACTGTGGGTTTGAGAACTGGAAAGGGCTGAGCACAGCCAGCACCTGCAGCCCTCAATAGGGTGTTCAGCGCTGGGGTCCTCTTTGATTCTGCTCCAGGTCAGTGTGTGCCACCACTCGGTGATGCTCATCCCTTCTCATGCCATAGTCCTCTTTCTGTGTGAGTCATGGCAAATCCCCTCCCCATGCCAGAGCACCCCACCAAAGCCCCCCTGGTTTTCCCAGGACCAGCTGTTCAGAGGGCTGACCTACGCACTCAGGCTGTGGCAGGAGGGGGTCCTTGGTGTAGGATGCACGCTAAAAAAAAAAAAAATCTTTCCTTGTTTGCAGACATGGCATTAGCTTTGATTTTTACTCTCCCACATATAATTTTTCGGTTCTGATGGCATTTTAATTCATGCCTTTCTTGCTCTATATAACTTTTAACTTATTGTGTTCTTTTTCTTTCCCACCAGCTGTTTGTCTCATGTGTGTGTGGTGTGCTGCCTGCCTCTAAGACCCCTGTAGAAGGTAACACAACTTTACTACTGCGTGAGCTGCCTTCAGGCCACTATGCCAGCATCCACCTCTCCTCACCCCACTGCACTGGGCCTGTCCAAGGCAGCCATTTGACAAATCAGAGAAAGAAATGAGGGGCCTTTTAAAACCATCTCATGATTTTAAACATGTTGATTTTCCTAAAGTAAATGTCCTAGCTACACTTAAGTTCTATCAAATGGAACAGTTCAGCTGGCACTTGTAAATCTGATGGGGCCTGGTTTGTATCTCGGGTTCCCCAAGGAGATAGTGAACTTCTGTTGTGCAGGAAATAGCTGGCCTGAAACAGAAACAAAGTTCTCGAAAGAGGACACTTCTAGGACAGTAAATGCGGTGAATTTCTCTGCACAAGCAGGTAATTTTTTTTTTTTGCCTTCCATTTCTACAGTCTATCTGAAACAATGATGACACTGTAGAAATGAGGGGAAGAAATGGTGTCTACATGGAAGCTGGCCTGGCATCAGGGGTGCAGCTAAGAGCAGAGAAGGGTGAAAAGCTGTTCCTCAGTCCATGCATCCTCCATCATTTATAAGATGTCCCAGGAGCCTTTGAATCAGCAAGGGAGGCTGTACAGCCCTGTGACCAATGATCCTGTTGTCCAAGAGCTTTTTCCTCCCTGTGATGTGTCAGCCCTTGCACACAGTTCCTTGTGTGTGGCCAGCAGAGCATCGCTGCTGGTGCAGCTACTGTTTGCTTTCCTGTTTGTCCCTGCTGAGATGATGTGCACTGCAGTCATTCAGAGCTGGTCATAGTATTTTCAGCAGAAAAAGCTTCGTCCCCTTGCAATGCCATAGTGAGGATTTCTGTTCGTACTACGCTGGCCAGGCTAGATTCATGTTAGGATCAGATGGGCTGGCTTCATGGTAGTGCCATACAGATTGGCTGATCTGCTGCGTATCTGGCTCCTGCTACTGAAATGGTGAGTGTGCTCTCTCAAAACAAAGCAAGTTTCAGCAAAATATGCATATTTTTCTTCCATACAGAGAACGGTTTCTCCCTCCTGAGCAGAACTAGCGATGGTGGTTAAAATGCAAACCAGCATCTCCATGATGGTCTCCTCACAAAGCAGCCCTGGGAGAGCATCTTGCCTTTTGCAAAATTGGGGCAGCTCAGGATGCAGGTTCTCTGGTGAGAAAATGGGAGAAGCAGGCTGCCTGTGGCATTCGATACCAGATGCTTCATCCCTCGTCACTCACAAACTGCACTTCACCAAGACACTCTGCAGACCCATGTCTGCCACAGGGTTAGTTTGACAGAATAGTTCTGGGATGCAGGTCTTGTTGGCTCAAATGGGAGATGAAGAACTGAAACACTGCATAAACCTTTAAAGGATTGATGGGAGCATCCCTGACTTAGCTTGTCTTTCCTTCTCCTTCCTCAAGTTTATTGCACACAAAGTAACTGTGCTTCAAAGGAAGCTGTGTGAATAAACACCCTGCAGTTAATTTCTTGCCTTCAACTGCTTGCTCATTTGTGGATGACATGTAACATAGTCTGAGTTATTCAAATCACAACATAAGCACCCTTTGCACAGCAGATACTGCGTCTGAGGCTTTTAATTGTGGTGTTTATATTTTGCAATGTGTTGCTTCCTGTCTCCTTTAGCTAATATTGAATGATCTAATCTTTGTCTTGTAAACGAATCTATTTTAGTTCCATTAGAATAACCCCTTAATTGAAAGCATACAGGCAGCCTGTGATGGAAGAAGCAATGCTAAACAGTAAATACAGCTAATGGAACAATTTACGGTGTGTGGATGCTCTTAGCTTTGATGATACCCTGATTAGCTGAGCTGCAGAGTTTGATTTTAATTGTAATGACAATTAATTGGAGAGCGCTGCACAATGGCGGCCATGCAACAGTGTTTTCATGTCTCAAAAAAGGCGAGTGAAAGCACCCATCCCAATTTAATGACTTTTGTTTCTTTATTTTACAGAAAAAAACCATGGACGTTTATAGGAGAGAGGTAGGTGGTCCTTCTCTCACTTCTAGGTGTTCATCTTAGAACATCATGCTTACATCGGTATTGCATGGGGACTCAAAGCCTCCTGTGCAGGGGATGAGCTGTTTTAAAAACGCCTGGGTTTGGCTGGCAGAGTCTCTGCCCCATGGAGCTTTTGGTCAACGTGCTTTCAGGACATTCGCTGCCTCTGCACCTCCCACTGCAGGTGGCCAGCAGCTCTCCCAGTGATGGGAAGGCTCAAGCAAGGACAGGCACCAGGGCTAAAATCCAGTAGATCAAAATTAGTGGTGGGGAAATCATAGGAGATCCATCCAGTGGCACCAGTGTGGAGACAGCCAAGGATCAATGATAATTACATGCTAAATAATCCAGAGCATTTGTAGGTGCCTAGAATGGTAGCTATTCAATTTTTATATAGCATGGGGAGTGCTTTTTAATGCAAAATGCTCTTCTGACATTTGCAATAAGCTCAGTGAAAACAACCATTTTACTAAGACAGTTTAGGGATTCTCTGATTCCTTGGACATCCAATAATTAGGGAAGAAGCAGTCCCTGTTGTAGTTAGCCTCACTACCTGGTAGAGGGTGTGTTTGAGGTTCAGAGAGAGATGGCCTTGTCTTCACATCTCCATGCTCCTAACCATGGATGTGTCTGATCCCTCTCAGATCATGTACTATCAGCAGGCCATCATGAAGTCCAGAGTGAAATCTTCTGTCTCTCTCGGAGGGTAAGTCCTGATTTCCTTCTGTCCACACATTAATCTTCAGCGCTCATCTCCTGATGAAATGATTAAGCTATCTGCTCTGGCAGCTGGTGACTCAGTCAGGGGAATCGATGTGGTGGCCACACACAGTGCTGTTTGTGCTGTCTGGGCTGTATGTTGCCTGGGCCAGGAGGCACAAGGCAGAGAAGGGGTCAGAGTCCCAGTTGTGATGAAGGGTCTCCCTCAGAGCTAAGGGGAGCTTTGCTATGAATGTCTGTAGAGCACCACCAGCCTCCCAGTTGAGATACCCTCTGAAATCAAGAGATGTTCAGACTGGTCAGGACTGGACTGTGATGCTTGGGACCCAGCACAGCTCTGCAGTCTGGAAAAGCAGCTGTGTGAAGGCTGCCTTGCAAGGATGCAGCAGCGTGTCCGTCCTGTGCCTGTTCCTGTGTGGGATGAGTGAGCAGCAGAGACAGACTGACCCTCTTGTCTGTGGTCCCCAGCCTGCTGGGCTGGATTCAGCCCCAATGAGTGTTCTTGCTTGTATGGTGATGTACACCAGAAGGCAGCAGAGCTGGGGAAGTCTCTGGTTATTCTGTGTTATGAAGTAACACACGTCTCTCCATGAATGGCCAAGCAATTAATTAGCAATTCCTCTTCTCAGTGGAAGTGTTTCCTGATCAGATTCTTGATGAAGCCAATTAAGTGCAAAGCTCCAGTTCTAGCATTAGCCATTAGTGCATTTGCCACAGGCATTTCTTACCTGGAATCTTATGTGCTGGCCAGTTGCCTAGAGGTGCAGTCCACACCACCAGTCTGTTTTGCATAGCCATTGCCACCCAGAGATTCATATCAAATCTCAGATAAACAAGGTGCTCAGGCCTGTTCCCTGGGAGAAGACAGTCGTGGATGAATGAAATGGGAGGAAGAGTCTGGGAAGCAGTGCTGCCTTCTGAGAACCACAGCTTGTAGGGCACCAACAGTTCTGCTCATTTAATCTGTCACTGACTCCCAGGTCACTTAAAACTCTCCTGCCTCAATTTTCCAAAATGTGAGCTGGAGCTGGGGACACCTGACTACCTTCCAGGAATTTTGTGGTGCTTAACTGTTTGGCAATGGAGCTTTTCACACATTAGTCATAGTCTTCTGATGGATAATACCTATCAGCTAGATTAAAAAATCCTCAGGAAATTTGAATCTCCATCTCAGCTGCAGGATTGGGTCCAAATCAAATTATTATTGATGAGAATAAGAGCAGCAACTAGGTGCTGTGCGTGCATCAGAGCATTGCATTGATTTAGGAGGAGCTGTAAAGCACTAATCATTAAAAGGACAGAGTAACATTACCTGAGTTGACAGGTTTAGATTTGTAGCTTGATTAGAATATATGGATTGGAGTGAATTATGCAGGTGCTGAATGCCTTGGCATTTCCAGTGAGAAGATAGGATCAAGTACTTCTGTGCCAAACCTGTGGTATGCTTTGTGCAGTAGCATTGTATAATTGCAGGATCTATGCCAAGGTGCCTGTTAGCCACGGGCCCTTGGACAGTGCACTCCCAGCTTTGAGCACATGAAAGCAGTTTGGCCTGGAAGGAATTTTAAACGAAGAAACCAGATGATTTTTTCAAGAATGAAAAAGGGAGGAGAAAGCTAAAATTCCAGGACATTAGTGAAATCGGTTGTAATTACAAGTCTGGCCAACTTAGAAGGTAGAAGTGTTTGTCTGGTTCCTGCTAGGACAGAGACATTTTTGCTTCATGCCGAGCCCTCAAACTCATTTGCAGAGGAATGAGCCATGCGGTAGGTGAGCGGAGGAAAGGAGAAGCTGGGATGTGCCCTCAGCACTCCCTCACCTCTCCTGGAGCTCCCTGTGCTCTCCCACACCCCATGGGAAGGCTGTGGAGAACCCACCCTGAGCAAATACAGTGCTTGCTTTCCTCTTCTCTGGCACTTTTATCTTTGTCTGGCACAAAACAGCGCAGGATCAGGCCTTTGCCAGTTGGCTGGAGAAGGAGACAGAAACCATTTGGGAACTTTATCCCACTTTGTTGAAATGAAGAGGCAAAAGGAGGTGATGGAAAAGAGTCTTGTATCTCCCAACACTTGAGCTGGCAAAATCACTGCTTTGAAAGACAACCAGGAGATTACTGTTTGGGAAATGGAAAAGGTTAACTGTGCTAATGAATCAGTTTTTCTAGTAAGGCAGGGGCCACATTCCAGATCCCTGTGCTGATAGGGCTGCACCTCTGAAGATATCCATAGTCTGTGCGACCATTTATTTGGTTGTAATGGCGCTGGCTGCAATTCTGCTTGCAAATTAATATTTTTATTTTGTTGGATTTACTTGCAGGCTTGTGAAGTACTCTGAGCAGTTCCTCTCCAATGATCCTATCCTGTCTGGATGTCTCCCCAGCAACCCCTGGATAACAGACGACCCTGACTTCTGGGATCTCAATGCAAAACTGTATGTATTTATATTCTCTTGCCAGCTTGTGGTTTACACTGATCTGATATCTGATGCTGATAGAAATCAGAAAAGGGAACCACTGATTTCGTCATGATATCTGGTCTCTAGTCATGAGTAGGGAAGCATTCCCTTTCTGACATAGCTTGGCCATGCTAAAGAAATTGTCTCTTGGGAATATTCCATGCTGAACTTCCAGCATTATCTTTTTCAAGCGGAGCCTTCCTTAACGTTACAGAAATTCCTAAGCTGATGATGGAACTATGGACTCAGCCCCTGCTGAGTGGGTCTAATCCTCCCCTTGGATGAGTGAAGTCCACTTTTACTAGCATGGGAATGGAATATGACCAGTTACGCTCAGGTATAGCACTTGATATAGCGTTAACCTTGCTAAATTAGGTGCTGCCAGTGGTGTAGCAATTCAGTAGTTCAACTACTGGCCCTTGGTCTTTGCACACACCTCAGGCTGCTTTCTTAGGAGAGAGTTTGGGTTGGAGGCACATACTGGTGGTCCGTCCCTTCTCTGAGTCTCCCTTGGTTTTCCATTCAGATCATATTTGCTAATTATACAGCAGCATCTCTGGGCTTGAAGCATACAACATATTACTGGTTCTCATTTGAGACCAGCAATCCTGTTAGAGTGATAATATCCCATTAGACAGCCCCAAAGGATATCTTCACAGAATGCCTTTATGAGAAGCAAAGCTTTTGGCAACAACCAGTACCTCCTCCAGAACGGGACTGAATCAAACCTCCAGCAAAGCTGGGCTGTCATTGTGAGAGCAGCATAAATCTGAGATAAATCCTCATCCCACTGTGTACCAAGTTGTTTAATTATGGCTTACTTAGTGGGCTGACTTCAGGAGCTCATTACAGCATTCTGGAAAACCGAGAGTGCTGAGAAGTCTCTTGGCATTCCAGCAAAGGGCATTTTGGTTTTAATTAATCTGCCAATTAGATGGGCCACATAAAACTGGCAGTGCTGTTTGTTTTCAACCTGTGCAGAGTGGAAATCCCCACCAGAATTCGAGTGGAGCGATGGGCCTTCAATTTCAGTGAGCTGATACGAGACCCAAAAGGTCGGCAGAACTTCCAGCTCTTCCTGAAGAAGGAGTTCAGCGGTGGGTCTGCTGTGTCTCTATCTTTGTCCGTGCCTAGGCCACACAGCAGGACGCTGCACAGCTGAGACAGAGCAGTGGTGGAAATCCATGCCTTTGCAGTAGGTGCTCTGAGCTGAGACATGACAAAGTCACAAAGTAAAGGCAGTAGAAGCGACTTTGGAGGCAATGGCTGTGCAGCCAGTGCATGCAATACCATCTAGTGGCACAGGACACAAAATACAGCCCAGGGCACTCCCTGTGTGGGGGCACTGCTCCCAAGCAAGCTGGAACTGGCTGAATTCACAAGATCTTACAGGTGCTGTTTGACCCTGAGCAGAAGGCAGGGGAAAGCTGTTTTCCTCCTTCAGTCCCAAGGGGATTTTCAAGGTGGCTGTAAGAATTGGAGAGACTGAATTGGGGCCAACACATATTGAGTCAAACAAATTCGTTTTAGGATTTCATGAATGGGATTGTGTTTTCCTCAGTCTTGCTCTCTGCTGACTGCATCCTTGTTACGCAGGAGAGAATCTGAGTTTCTGGGAAGCCTGTGAGGATCTCAAGTATGGAGACCAATCCAAGGTCAAAGAAAAAGCGGAAGAAATTTACAAGTAAGTGTGATAATTTTACATTCTTAAACTTTTTGTACATGAGTCCCATTACCTTCTTCCACACATTGTCATTCTCCAAATGATTTATTCCTGAGACTTTTCTTTGTAAGCCGTCATCAGATGTGGCTGTCCTATGTCCACATGTAGGAAAGGAGCTTTTGAAGATGAAAGCATAGGTATTGTTTTGTTATATAGTTACTTTTTCTCTCTGTTCTCCACTATTACGTTTAGGTCTTAGTGTGTAATTTAAATAGAGGTGTGGAATAGCAAAGATCTTGGGGCTGCCATGAGGAGAGTGGAGAGTCCCTTTTTGCTTCCAGTGGGCTAAAATTTGGTTTATATTGTGTGTTAACAGTGCAAGAGGAAGTGACTGCACGTCATACTCTTGAAGAGGAGATTGACTGCCCAAGATCAGGACAGCAAATTGTAGTGTGGAGCTAAAGGGACTTTTCCTTTCATACATAGAGGAATCTCCAGGAGTTCTCCAGTTGTTAATGGCCCCGTTGATTCTTCCTCCTTGCAGGCTCTTCCTGGCTCCAGGAGCAAGGCGCTGGATTAACATTGATGGCACAACAATGGGCATCACAGTCAAAGGCCTCCAGCACCCTCATCGTTATGTTTTAGATGCTGCTCAGACCCACATTTACATGCTGATGAAAAAGGTTTGTTATTTGTTTCCAAGCCTTAGGGGGATTCCAGTTGTCTGGGCCTTTCCATGCTTTTGTGTGCTATCAGCCACTTTCAGGTGGCCTCTGTTTGAAAATCCCTCAAATTTGCTGACTTAAGCAAGCACTGGTTCAGGCCTTTGTATTTTGCTGCTTCTTCTTCCCTCTATGGCAGCATGTCCCCAGGGTGGTGGAGATCAGGTGTTTGCTGGAAGTCCTGCTTTCTAATACCAGATTGGTCACCAGCTCATTCGAAGCTTGAACAAATCTTTTTAACTTCACTCAGTACCCCTTCGTGTGCCACATCAGGTATCCCTATGGTGGGATGCTTGTATCCAACTGGATTTCAGCAGTGGATGGGAAAGGTAATAGGAATTGTGATATAACTGCATGAGTTTTGTACCAAGAGCATAACCAGATATGGCCCATCTCAGGTTACTGAGTTTTTTCACACATTTTTCTGCAGTTATGTTGATGGACACCCTTTTTTAGGTCTGACTGATGCAGCAGACTGCGGGCTGATGTCAGCATATAGACAGATGAAGATAGGGACCATGGCTTTCATTAGATCATGGTGACCACAAATAACCTGTAACTCCTCCTTATGAGCAATATGAAATACACTTAGCATCAAGGAGCATTATGGGCCAGAGCAGCAGCTAATGCACATTGACACTGAAAGTAGCAGAACTATACTGATTTTCACCAGTTGCTGAAATGTTCAGCTCCTGAAACATGACCATTTCACCCTGCAATGACTGTGAGGCACTGCTGGCCTGGGCTAAGCTCAGTTCAGACCTTTTAGTCTGGATCTTACCTGGGAAGCTTTATTGTGAGATGGAAAATCCTGGGAATTTTACACCAAGATGAAAGTGTATTGGTTTAAATAGCTACATTTGCCTGAACGATGCAAAGTCCCTTGGGCTGCTGGGGGAGATTACCCAGTTCCCAGCCTCCCTGGCTCCTAAGCAGCTGTATTTGGTGGTGATTTTAATAAGGGTGTTTTCAGCCCATAACTACCAGCTTCTCTTTTTTTCTCCTAGTAGGACTCCTATGGCCGCTATTTAAAGTCTCCAGTATACAAGGAAATGCTGGCCAAGGCTGTTGTGCCACAAGAGACTGTCAAAAAAAGGCAAGTGAAACTGGATGTAATTGTGGGTTTTGTTTTTCTTGTTGTAGCAAGGGTAGAAGAAGCCTGACTTGCAGCAAAATTACTATGATTTAGATGTTCACTTAATTAAAAAAATTTTTACTAAGAAGATGCCTCGCTTTGAGACTGATATTGCTGTTTATTTGTGAGTCCTTTGGAAGTGGCTTGTGTGCAGTCAGAATTCACTGACGATTGCTTGGCTGCCTTGTCTGTTGGGTCTGTTCAGAAAGGCTGTGATTGTTGAATTAATCATCGCTCCTTTCCTGGAAGGAGAGAGCACTGTGTACTGGGCATGGGAAAACTCCCACCCACGAAACATTGGCTGCCAGAGATGACGCAGAGCCACTGCAGGGTCCTCCATGGGTTCTGCTCAGCTCTGCCTGGACAAAGCCACTTAGCCCCTGTGAAGTGAAGGTAACAGGCAGCCACATGGAAGCAAACGGCATCTTACCTGCGAGTGACTGCTGGCACAAGGTAGATGGCCTTAGAAGGGGTAGGCTTGAAATGTTTTTTTCCAGACCAAGATGAAGACTGCATAGCAAATTTAGGCAACTTGAACTGCAGTTGCTTCTTAACGCTGAGTGTGCAGTGTCAGAGCTAGACTGGGTGGTGTGCTTCTTTCTCTGTTCCTCTTCTACTCATCAACCTAGCAAGCAAGAAAGAGGAATCATGGACTTTCACGCTATTGTTTCATCTAAAGCCCATTTCAAGTTAGTGGAAAAAACCCTCCTGCTGACTTGCCTGGGGTTTGGTTAGTTTTTCCCTGAGCCATTCATCACAAGGTCACTGGCAGATGCTGGTTGACCCCTGGTGACTACCTTCATGTTTGTCAGTGTCTGTTCCGGAGACACAATACTCAGCATCCTGGTTAAGCTAGTACCTCATCTAGAGGTGGCTTGACACTTGTTTCCACTGCTGCTGGTAATGGCTTTGCTGAAGCAGCTAGTGTGTGGTTTTTGGGGTATCACAGACACCAGAAACACCCATACTGGTCCCTATCTTGATCTTACTGAGGACACCAGAAAAAAATCCACTGATGGCAGTTGTTTGGGTTCACACTGGGAGTTAGTTATGTGCAAATGCCTACAAGAAAAGGATTAATGTATTGGTCATCTCCTGGCCTTGGAATCCCTCATGAGGACCAGGAACAGGACTGCCTTTATGCTTTTAGCAGTTCTGTAGCTGATGGGTGACACTGAGTCACCAAGACCTGCTTTAAACCACCTCATCTGCATTTGCGCTTCCTTCTTGTTGTGCGGGAGACAGTGGCATGTCCGTCTCTGTGTCTGAGCTTGCCCTCCTGGTAAGTTTGCTTACCAGGGGTGAGTGTTTGGTGCCCTTCTACTTTTCAGTAATGCCCTGCTTCTTTCTCTCACTCTCTGTCCAGCTCCACTTTCCCATTCGGACGCCGTCACCTCCGTTCCAGCCCCAGCCCCGTCATCCTGAGGCAGCAGGAGGAAGAGGCCAAAGCTAAAGAATCTGCCACGACCGTGGACATCACGCAGGTCATGAGCAAGCTGGATCGCAGGAGCCAGCTCCAGAAGGAACCTCCCAAGTAGGCTCTGAGCCCCGCAGGGCACAGTACAGGGAAAAGACAAGCCAAGGCTGGTGTTGAGCTTTGTCTCCCCTTCCTGAAGGTGTCAGTGCTGCTTTAGGTTTCCGAGGCCAGCTCTGCCAGCAGCCTGCTTCCTGCACGTTGCCATCTCTTCTGGAGCAGCATATGTCACTTCCCAGGCATGTCAGGCATGGGAGTGCTGCCGGAGCCAGGCTGCTGGCTGTGCCAGACTCGGGGTGCAGGGCCCCAGCTCCCTCCCCGCACACCTCGGAGTGGGGATGCCTTCTGGCTGCCCTGAGCCCCAGGGAGGTGGGGCAGCCTGGCTGCCTCTCCCTGCCTCCTCCTCCTCCAGGAGGTGGGATGGCACAAGGCAAAATAAAGCTCTGCGTCTCAGTCCTTTCGGTTCAAATCAGCCTTCCTCTGAGTAGAGGTGGACAACCCCACAGGGAGTACAGCGAAGTGGCCCTCCTTGGACCATGTCCACGCTGGTGTCCATCCTCTTGGGAGGATGTGCACCCTCCCAAAGGGTGCACCCTGGGCACCCCCTGAGAGGAGTGCACCCCTCACTTCAAGTATCCTGCGCCTCCTAGCCAGTGCAATGGAGCCACAGGCAGAAAAGCCGGGTAGACTTCTTGTGAGAACAGTAGGATGAGCATTTCTGAAGGTTTGGGTGATCCTTTGAATTTTAATGACACTCCCAAGTGCCCCCTAGCACATTGGAGATGATCAGCAGAAAGCTCTGCTCTCCCCTGTGACTCCCCCGCATGATGAGCTAGGTGTGCAGGCGTAAAGAACTGTCTCTTGCAAGATCCTGCAGGAGAACTTGAGAGATGCAGCCGTTGCTTTGTGTTTCTTTTATCAAATCCTTCCTACCTCTTGTCTTGTCTTTTTCCTGCTCTTCTACCTTCTGTTGTTAAAAAAAAAAAACCTACCAGGAGGTAGTTCCAGTTGTTACTGGCTTGTAGTCCAGAGGCAAGGAAGAACCAGGGCAGAGGTGTTAAGAGCTGATTTCGACTTTAAGTAGTGGTTTTTTTTTTTCATTTGCTCTGTCTCTTTTGCTCTTTAGAATGAGGCAATCTAAACAACTATGTTAGTGCTAAAGAGCTCAGGGAGATTCCAGGCTTTGCTGGGAGACCCTGGCATGTCTGGACCAGGCCAATGATTACCAGAAGTGGGAAGATTCCTGCAAAGCCCCGTAAAGGGAATTGGGGGGGCAGAAAAGCTTCCTTGTTTGTTAGAATTTAGGGGAAGCAGAGGGACTGGGTGGAAAGGACTGAGGTACCAGGGTGCCTGCAGACCAGCCCCTCACAAACAGGGACATAGTCAGGCGAGAGCTGTGTCCCGAACAGCTTTGAACAGCAATTCTTGCCCTCCCTGTGTGTGTTATCAGAGGCAGAATCAGGGCTACGTGGTCTGACCTGATATCACTGCAGAACTAGTCTCCTTCGCTTTGCAGCTGAGCTAGGGAGATTTTCATGACCTCTGTTAACCTAACGGTGATAAACCTTCTTAGAGGAATTGAAACCAAGTTGCATGAGTCTTTTGCTCTGATGTCAAGGTCTGCTTGCTAAGTCTCTGCTCTTATTCCCAGTGGAAGCAATGGCAAAGTTTGCAATGCTGTAAGGGTGAGCAGGCTCAGACTGTAATTTTTTTTTTTAAAATTCTGCTTAAAACCACAAGGCTTTTTTGTGCTGGGTACTGAGCACCATCAACCTACCTTGACATAAAAGCACTGAAAGATACTTGAGAACTTGGCAGGGCTGGTCCAAAGCTACTTGGATGTGATGAGCTCTACAGTCTCTTCTGAGTTTGTATAACATGGAGCACGGAGCATGTTGGGATGGCCAGTATGTAGTAACATGTGGATGATCAAGTCAGGGTATAAATAATAAATAACAAATCTGTGTGTTCCAATCAGTCCCTCTGATTCTACTTCTGTTTTGTCTGCAGCTTTGCTTTTTATGTTCTCTCTATCCATTCCTTTCTCTGATTTTTTTTCATCATCTCAGCTTTGTGTCGCTGTCCCCCTGACATGGGTTAATGCTGCACACTCTGGAGTCACTGTGCTTGTGAAACACCAGCCCTACACTTGCAGGCAGAAGCTGGCTCTGTTCTGCTTATAGGCTGAATAAGCTGGCACGTACCACTCCTTGGTGCCTTGCTGTTCAGTCCCTGAAGAGTAAGGTCGCCTGGTACAAAGTGTGACCATGGTACAAACTGAACTTCATGTTATGCCAGCCAAGAAATTGTTTGTTTCCATTGGAAATCAGAGCAATGTGTTGTTTCGTTTCTTGGCCATCGCTTTCATGCATTCATCTGTCTAATAAAAATAAATGTAGAAAATGAAAAAAGAACTGAGTACATCCTTCTCTGTCTTGTCTCACTGTGCTCATCCTTCACTGTGTCATCTCTCTGCCATGTGTGCATGCATTTTCTGTATGTGCCTCTGCTCTCAGCACTTCTCTTTGGACACTTGAGCTGCATTTAATTTCTGCTGGGAGTCCTTGGGAAACGGCAGGGGGGCGACCCTGGCATGCGACATGTCCTCTGCTGATGAATCTGTGCTCGGGCTTGTCCTGAGGGCTAAATTAGCTGAGCTGGAGACTTCACAGCACCAGCCAGGGACGCTGGGGGCTTCAGCACAAGAGGTGGCTTCTTGTATTATCAGTCAGCAGGGTTTGGAGCTCAGTGTCCTGTTTTTTGCCCACCACAGCAGCCAGCACGTTGGTGCTTTGGGTGTGATATAGTTACGCCGTTTATAACCAAGATCACATTCTCGGGGATAGGAGACTCCTCTGAGCCTGAAGCTAGTCGTTGTAAGGAATGAGACAAGCTGGTGTCTCCTACAGCACCCCAGCGGGTGTGGGGCTGGATCCATGAGCACCCGCTGAGGCCGGTAGCGATGACCCTGTTGCTTTCCATGGGCAAATCGTGATGCCTCTGCTCTCCTGCTGCGGGAGGGCAGGGAGGGGGCCAGAGCTGCAGGAGAGGGGGCCGCCAGCCCAGGCTTGGCTGTCGGCTGCCTCCCAGCTGAGCCCTGCCTCTCCCAGCAGCAGAGGCGGCACCTGGCCCTTCTCTTCCATAGGAAAAGAAGGCTTCTCCTCCTGGTGAAGCCTGAGGAGGCCAGCCACCAGCCTGCCTCCCCCCGGGCCCGACTGAGCCTCTCTCCTTTTCCTCCCCACAGCCGTGCCACCTCGCCTCCCCGGCCCCTCGCCCGGCTCTCTACACTGGCACCGGCACCCCGCCATCGCCGCTGGCCTGCCTGCCCCCTGGCCCCAGTAGCCTGTCTCCTGCCTCCCCCGGCCCCCTGGCCCTGCCCCATGGCACCGCCTGCCCCTCGCCCATCAGCGTGGCCCTAGACAGCACCGCGGGCGCCATGAGGGAGCGGGAGCCTGAGGGAGCTGGCCCCGGTCCCGGCCCCTTCCCCTCCAGTGGCAGGAAGTCCCATGCTGCTGCCCTGTCCTTTGGCCGGTTCCTCAAGAAGGGCTGCTGGACCTCGCCCGTCTTCGTCACGCTCTCGCCCAAGTGCCCGGCTGTGCCCCACGGGAAGGTGCAGCCGCTGGGCAAGCGGGAGCGGCGGCTCCGGCCGGACACCAAGGTGGTGAGCAGGTAAGCACCGGGCAGGCACCTGCACACCTTCATGAAGGGCTCGCTTCCGGGACCAATTCAGTTTGTAATTAGCCCGGAGTTGAAATTTTATCACCTGAGCCTGTTGCAGTGGGCTTTGTGCTTCATATTCCAGTCAGCTGTTGCCACCTCACCCCCCACGGCTGCCTGCTGTGGGGCTGCGTGTGATGGCGGCTGCCAGGAGCGGGCACCAGCTCTGCTCCTGCCTGGCATCAGGCAAGAAAATGGCAGCGTTGCACCTTCCCACTGGCCCCGGGGAGCCACGGGCCGTGAGGCTGCTGGTGTAAGGCATGGTGCAGGCGGGCATGCGGCCTCTCCCCGCCCTGGGGACAGCAGGCACCTGCACTGCCTGTCCCCCTGCAGCCATGTCACCTCTTGCCCTGTGTCCCTGAGCCTCCGCGTGCTGGAGCAGGCCGGAGGCGGTGGCGGCCCTCTGCACGAGACAGCCCCAGCTCAGCGTGAAGATGCGTTTGCGTTTGCCCCCACGTCAAGAGGCTTCACGGGCTGTGGGGCCTTTCTGCCCTATGTATGTTAGCAGAAGTTGTTGTTTGCCCGATTCTGTTGTTTTGGTGGCTTTGGAGGTGAGCTCGAGGTCTTTGCACCAGCAAAGACGGTGAGACATTCAGGTACTCTGGGGTAGGGACCCCATATATCCCTGAGAATCCTCCCCATGAGGCTGTGCAGCTCTGCAAGCCCAGCTGATGGTTGCTTTTCCCACAACTGCATCTAAAAACCACCACTGATATTTGTGTTGCCTGCCCCAAATCACAGCCAGGCCTCTAAAAGCATCTCTTCCCCTTGGCTCCTTGTGCTTGCTTTCTGTATTGGTTGAGTTTTCAGATGAGAAATGGGCAAGAGGCCACACCGGTGGTTCATCTCTGCTGTGCTTATGCCTCCTGTTCGTGGTGTAAAGCCCCCGGGTTTTACTTCTGATCCCTGAATTTCGAAAACCACTCATATATTTGTGTTTGTTTTCGAGCATTGGTTCAGGTTTCGTTTAATGATTTAAAAGTCAGAAGAGACCCAGAAGTAACAAGGGAGGAGAAATCTTGAGGGAGAGTCGTGAGACGTTTGTCATTCCAGAGCAAGATATGTAAGATCAGGGGTTTTTTTGCCTGGAGAGGCTGTTACTGTTGAAACCAAATCCTGGCCATGTCCCTCACTAAGAGTAACATGTCCTCAACCTCTTCTAATCCACCTCTGCTGCTGACCAAGTGGATGATTCCACATTATAAATTCAAAAGCACAAATCTGAGGGCTCCTTCTCCACCTGGCTCTGCGCTCTGGCTGTGCTGGAGCTGTGTCCCACAGCAATTTTGCTTCAAAGGGGTGGGAGTGCACATTTCCTTCGTTTTCCATCTCTGTGGGCTTGTGCCCAGGAGTTTTGCTTTGGGATTTGGGGTTTGAACAGTGGAAAACTCAAAGCCAGACTCCGTGCTGTGTGTTCGCTGTCTTAGAGAGCACATGAAAAAGTGCCGTATGCGTGATGAGTTTTTATTTCACAACACAGCTTCTTCCAAATAAAAATGGATGCTCCTTCGGAGAGCCGAATCTACCCCATAGACTCTGAGGAGGGAGAGGACAACCGCTACCGACCTCGTAAGGACTCTGCAAAGGAGGTGATCTGCCCTTGGGAGAACCCTGTGGAAGAAGGGAGAGCTGGGTAACAAGCAGCCCAGACATGGACCCTCTCTTTCCAGTCATAAGACCACAAGGTTTGCCACTTATGGTTCAGTATACGGACCATGCTGTTGAAGAAGTGCATTAGAGCCATCCTTCAGTATCAAGGAAGCTCAGACTACTACAGCTATGAATAACGGACCCTGGTGTACCCATCTGTTTGTAATTCAAGAATCTGAAGCATTTCTGGACTGGTTTTCTTTCCTATCTTTGGTATATGCAGATCTATTCATTACAAACTTCTTGATAAATGAACCTCGTTTCTTGCCTCATAGCAGATGGAGAATTTATGTGTATATATATCCTGGGAAATGGTGTCTTATCTGAATTACTTGCTTGGCCATGAGGTGTCAGCACACTGTACACAACACAGCTGGAGCAGAGCTTGCAGGCATTTTTCAGAGTAGGACTCAGACTTTCATGCCAAGACTGGGGGCATGTTTGTGACCCCAGCTTGGCCGACCTCTCATTACCACTAACAATTTTTTAATTTTAAAGCAAGTTCATTAAGAGACAGCTGATTGCTGGGGAAAATGAAGTAAACCCCTCATGAGAAGCTGTCTACTGTATGTCATAGTATCATTCCTTAACCCAAACCAAAACTGATCCCAAAGAGCAAGCAGTGCCGGAGGAGAGCAAAGGCTCCAGAGCACAGCTGCATTAGCTCCAGCTTCCCTTTTGTGGCCTCTCAGTGCTGGGACGGGTTTTGAAACCACGACTTGGACTTCACCCCGGCAACACCTGGGAAGATCCGAAACAAATCCATGTTGGTGTTTTGGGCCTCTCCAAACTTAGATTGATGCATTGCCACAGTCTTTACCTCTGTTGTTATCAAGAGTGTTAAAAGTGGCTTTCCTTATGTTGTGTCAGTGTTTGAAGATGGCTTTTTTCTTCAAGTTTGGAGGAGTTTCCTGGATGTGTGTGATGTGGGTCGTTATTCTGTAATTTGGCCATGTGGCCTATGACTTTTGATGTTGTTATTTTGTACTTTCTAATTGTAAATGGAGCTTTGCCTGTGTGGCTGATGTGGTTCATCATGCTGACTTCTGCTGTGGGATTTAAAGTCTGCCCTCACACATGCTCAGTGGTCCCCATTTCCCCCAGGTCTGGGACAACACTTCTAATCACAGGGCAGTTTAGGAAAATCAAGAGGCTGTTTCTGTTTCCAAGAGTCTTTCCCAAGGGAGCAGAAAGATGCACCACCCCAAAGCAAAGGTCAAGCAGGAGGGTGCTGCCCCACACTGCTTCTTTAGTATGAATGCATGTTTGCTCTTGCTGGCTTTGCTTTGTCGGAAGGATCTGGTTCTGCTCTGGCGGTCACTAGCAGAGGCCACCTATTGCTCACAAGAGACAAATGTGGTGTCTTTTGTGATTGTTTTTGTTAATATTGTTACTTAGCCGCTCCCGATGAGACTCTCATAATGTGTAATCCAGGAAACACTACAGGAAGACATTGTGATGTGTAGGAGTTAATAATATTGTATTTAATATTATGTACATATTATAAGAGCTATTCTACAATTAATATTTCTCTCATTGGTTTGGGGTTCCTCTTGCGCTCAACCCCGGCTCCCCAGGCTGGCTTCCTCACCACCTCGGCTCCTCATGCCCTCAGCTTGCTGAGGAAGACGCACGTCTTGTCCCCATTTCACAAGCTGATGAATGCATGCATTCTCCATGATGAATTCGGCACTACTCTTATTTATTATGTGCTTAGCAAGAGTAACATAACTGATGCTATATAATACCCAGCAACCAAGAGAACCTCTTTGTAGCGGTGTACGGTTCGCTAGCCACAGGGAAGAGGGGACGCACGAAGAAACTCTTGCCAAAGAGGTGGGTCTCACCCACACTGGCCTTGGTGAGGGGTGGCACTTCCTTCGCTGCAAAAAGGCAGAGAGGTAAATATTTGTAGAAATATCACTGGGTTTATTTCCAGTGACCTTAGGCAATCAGTGTTTCATCTCCAGACACAGCTTTGTGGTTGCTGAGCGGAGACCAGCCTGTGGCTGTGCTGGCTTTCCAGTGGTGCACACGCAGGTGATGGAAAGCTCACGCTCTCTGGTGACCTGTTCTGCTCCTTAGGGGATGGACTGTGAAGATGTTCCCATCTTTGACAAGGAATTAAATGGTGCCTTGGCCTCATGCTCATCTTCTAAACCAGAAGAAGGACTTCAGGATCCAAAACTGGCTGCTCTGTCAGGGCTTGGACACCCTGGTGCAATTACGTCCAGACAGTCAGATACATACGCGTCCCAGAGGTCAGCACTTATTATCCAATAATTATCATTAACCATCATCATTAGCCCAACATTTATACCTTCAGGGCACTGCTTCTTTTCCCCAACCTCTCTCAACTGGAGGACTCCTACATTTTTTTCCCCTGGGAGGTACAGGCCCCCATGTTGTGCATCTCAAGCCCATGCCTTGCTTTTCTTCCTTCCTCCCTTCACCCGCAGTCTCCCCAGGCACCTGCCAACTGCAGGTTGAAAACCGCTGCTCTGGAGGCCCCAGATCCCTCCTGCCACCGTGCTGCGCTCACACGGTGACATCTGACAATCTCACCCCCGCTGGAGGCCTGGCGTGCTGGAGTCGGGAGTGCTTTCAGCTCTCACAGTTCAAATCCCCTCGCTGTGCAGGAGCCCATTTAACGCTGCCTAGAGTCACCTGGAAGAATTAGCTCACTGCAGCAACTTAGACATCCAAGGTATTCCGATAATGTGGGGGATGAGTAAGGTTAATGACTGGAAAAAGTGATCGCTCCCTGTGGGCAGTTTCTCAGAAAACTCCCTGCTGCTTGGCTGACAGAAGAAAGGAGACTCCAGCAGCAGCAGGGAGGAAGCCCCGTGCCCTTGCCGCAGCGGCTCCGCTCTCCTGCCTCCTGTGGCTGCGGGGTCTCGTGGCTGGCGCAGACCCACGGGGCAGCCGTGGCCCCGCTCTGGCTTGTCGGTGCTGGAAGAGCTCTCTGCGCTCCAGGTCTGAGCTGACATGCTGCAGGAGGGGCTGCAATGGTCAGACTTGTTTGAATGAACCTGGAAGGAAGATGCTTAATTAGCCATGTGGTTCTACAACATGTTCCACTCCCACCCGTGGAGGTCCCACACACCACATTACGGTGGGCTCCTCCAGCATCCTTTGCTAGGGCTCAGACTGACCCACGGCTGCTGGGATTTGCTAGCATGCTCGCTCTGCAGCAGTGGGCCAGCCTGAAAAGCAAGAGCAGCTTCTGGAGTTCCCCCAAACCTCTGTGAGGGCTCTTCCCAGGCTGCCTCAGCCATCAACCTCAAGGGGACACTGTTGGGATAGGATGGCAGCCAGTCCCATGCTCGCGAACCTCAGTGTCTTGCTGGAGCGATGGGAAGGAGGTGGATCCTGCAGCATGGGCTGCCAGCTTTGGGGCGAGCCCTGCTCTGGCTGTGCTATTGAACTGCGGCTGGGGCTGCTCTGCGGTTGTGCTGTGGGGCTGGGCCTGGCCTGCAGGGTGGAAGGAGAGGTGTATGCAGGGGCACGGCCAGCTCGGTGAACCTGATTAAAATGTCCGAATTAGAGATCAGTTTTCCAGGCGATCGGCATCTCTCAAATCTCCCTTCAAGTCTGACATTTCACTCTCTCCTCTCCAGCTGGGACATATGGCCAAAGTGCCAAAAGCACTGAGGGCCTGTTTTTTCTCTGAAGTCTTAGACTGCACATTGCTTGTCTCGTTAATTTAAAAATGGAACAAAGAATGCTCAGCATCCAGCAGGATCAGGCCTTGGGAGCAGGAAGTACCAGCTGGCTCAGGAGAGGGCTTGTTCCCATGAGATTCCCAGTGTGGTTTTGGCAGGCGGCATGGTTGGGATAGCTCTGCAAACAGGCTCTTCCTGCCTGAAATGCCAGCCGTGGCAGAACAGCTGACTCAGAGCATGACAGCCTTTCACAGCATCCCCTTGTGAAAGGAGCTGTCAGAAACGTTCCTGACACTGCTGCCTTTACATTTTGTGAGGGTGGCTTGAAAGCTGAGATGTAAGCCGAGCCCACGTCATGATGCTCTTGGAAACGGTGCTCAGTGGGTGGAATTCACCTCTGTGCTGGGGCTGCATTGCATTACATCCTACTCAGGTCCCAGAAGAGGATGTCAGTCAAACTGAAGTGGTTCATGGTACATTCACCCCAGCATCTGAATATCTGAATTATGATAAATATATTATGAAAGAGTAACTGTGACTTGGCTTTTTGGGGTGCAGGTGCCTCAGGGATGCAGAAAGAAACCCAGTCACCAGGGGAATTTTCCCCTTGCTGTGAGGGATATGTTTTATGCATTTTGCAATACGCCTGGCCCAGAAGCAGAGGTGAGCACCTCACAGGATCCCTTTTAGGGTAGAGGTTCCCAGATCTCTTCTGCACTACACTAAAGAGGAAAAGATAAGTTTTGCAAGTGAGTTTACTTTTTGAAATTCATGTTGCCATAGCAGCTTAGCACACTGTCTCAAGTCCTCCTTCTTGCAAAACTTTGATCACCATGAAAACAGAAGTATGTTGTTCTCCAGCATGTTCTACATATAAATATATCGAAGTTCCCATAGTCCATGCTTCAACATCTCCGCAAAAACATCTTTTATTTCTCGCTCACGAAAAATTTCTCTGGCCACAGGACAGTATTTTAAATTGTTAAGCTGCATCGGGCTCAGCCTTGGTGTAAAGCCGGTTCCTCAGCATCTCCGTGGTCCTGCTGCTCGTGTTCCCAGCTGAGGTTCTGGTTCCAGTGGTTTCTAACACATTCTGGTACACCACAGCACTGAAGCCCAGCCACCAACTTCTGTCCCCAAAATTGCAGGAATACCCTCCTCCCTTGGCTCTGCTCTCTGGCCATCAGCCTAGTCTCTTCCCTGGAGTATTAAAAGAGCACACATTCCCCTGAAATATCTATCCATTTGTTGTTATCCAGCAGAAGCACTGGGCTGCATTATTCCCACTCACCTCTACTCCCATCATGCTGGGTTCCCTCTGTCCCCAGGGAAGGAGTCTGTCACCCTGCTTAGGATGAGATGAATCAACTTTGGAAATGGCTTATTCCCTCCATTGGCTATAGGAGACTAACTCAAGACTGAACACAACTCACAACTTCTATATAGGTCGGATTTGGTAACAGTTTATATATGGGTGGGATTACCTGACACCAGTGGCTTTGATGAGAGTGCATCCAACGTGTGGTGGATCCAACAGCTCCAGGTACAGTGGTCTAGCTCTTCACAAGCTCTGCTGTAAGCCTTAGGAGACCTGCATTTATTCTCATTATTACCCAAGATGAGGCTGCCTTGTTCTCGCTCCTGAACCTTCCCTCTGTGGCACTGTGCCGGGAGCAATGGAAAGAACTTTAGTAAACACCAACACTTTAAATCCTGCTTAGAGCAATCCTTTTGCTTCCATCAGGTGTCCCATTTTTCCAGCTGCATTCATGCTAGCAATATTGGAAAAGACCAAAAAAAAAAAATTAGGCTAGACGTAGACAAATTTGCAATAACAACCTACACAGTCATTTGGTTAAACAGCACATTACCCCAAGCTACCCTTTTGCTGTTGTTCACAAGTATCCATCTCCTTACCCCAGAGAAGACCATTCCAGACCAGGACTGGGAAAGGTCAGTGGGATTTTTATTAATGTTCACAGCCAGACTTCTTCCAGTCAGCTTTTTTTTTTCCCTGATCAACTGAAGGGAAAAAAAAAAAGAAGAAGAAAAAATTGGGGTAAAAGTTGAAGAACACTTTAATTTATAAGAAAAAGAACTAAATAATTGATGTAGTCATGGTGCCAAAGGTAATTTCTGCTGCTCCCTCTATCTCACAAAGACATTTAGCATTGATTGAGATCAAAGTATCAAAAACCCCTGCTGCTGAGCTGAAAGGCAAAACTTTCGGCTGCCTTTCTCTGCTCTAATAATATCGTCTTTATGTAGTTAATAAACTGCACACTTCAGTCAAACTATATCATTACAGAAGACTTAGGGAGCTAATAATTTAAAAGCAAAGAATTGCCTCTGTTCTTCGCTTTGAACTAAACAACATTCTGTTGAATGAGGGGGACATCAAAGCTTTGTTACTATTACCAATGTGGCTGGAGCATAGGGCCGCACAGAGTATGTACTTCAGTCATCAAGAGAAAAAAAAAAAAAAAGATTAAAGATATTGGCTTATCAACCCACAGGCAGAACCAGGTGTTTTCTTTTCTGCTGTGCAAGCATCAGGTGGTTTGCTTATCAATGAGTTTTCTTGTTAAATACATGTGCATGACTTAGGTTGATCCCTCCAATCCTGTGGCCCTTTTATTTTCTGAGCAATCTTTGAAAAAGTTGGGATGAGGGGCTGTTTGTTTGCAGGAGGACAGCTAATTGGGCCTTTTGTCGAGGGCCAGCTCCTGTTTTTGCTCCGCTGATGCTCTCTCGTTGTGCCGTGCTCCGCTGCAGCAGGTCTCCTCCCTGCTCCCCACCTTCCTCCTGCACACGTGCCGTGGGGCAGCCCCCTAGCATGTGGGGCAGCCTCAGCCTCTGCTGGATGTGCCTTCGTCCCCCACCTGCCATCTCCTCCCCGCCACTCCAGTTGCCCTGTGCTCTCAGTGAAGCAGGCTCTGCTCTCTTAGGTCAGGAGAGGTGTGTCCCTGCAACTGAAGAAGACCCTTTGGCGTGGCTGGGAATGAAGGAGGCACCACGCTGCTCCACTTTGCTCTGCGTGGGGAACAAAGAGAGGACCTGCTGTCCTGCTGACACCTTCTCCAGCTGCACTGTAGCTGAGAACTGCTTCTTTCCCCTCTCACCCACCACACAAAGGTTTGCAAAGATCTGGCCTGTGCCCGGAGTGTCCACGGAGGGTCTCAAGCACAAAAATCCTAAACTTGTTCAAGGGTGTGTGAATCACTCATGCTCATGCCTGTGATGCTTCCTTGCCAGATGTTTTTTCACCAAGTATGGAACAGTGGGAGAGAAAGGCTTTCTTTCATAAATTCCAGTAAACCATAAAGTTTTTCCTGGGGCATTGGACAGGGACAGGATCAGTGAAAAAAGTCCAAGGAGACTTCAGGAGCTCTCCTCCCATCCCTTCCCTGCCATGGCAACATCAGCCCATGTTGCGTGTCTGGGTCTGACTCCAGGTTAGACCTTCTGCACTGTTTGACTGGAGATGTTCGAACGCGGGGCTGTGGTGTGAGCCCCTTGGTCTCACCAGGAGAAACAATGTGAATCACAAGGTCAGCACTTGAGAGGATGGGGCCTCTAAACCCTCCTGCACTGATCTCCTGGGCTTGATGGACCTCTGAATGTTCCAGGCATGTCTGGGAGCTGGCCATTTGGCGTGGGCTCTATTATGGGATGCTTGCACTTCTTAAATGCTGCTTTTCATTTGCATCAAAAATTCTCCTTGGTTCTTGGCGGTCTGGATCTCAATCCCCTATTAAAGACTGGAATTTAAAAAAGCAGAAAATAATGGCTTATTTCAAAGTGACAATTCAACTGCTTTTTGAAATGCTGTCCTTATTCAAAACCACTTAAATTTATACATATTTCTAAGTCTTTATTATCCTCAGAGGCTGAACCAATTTGGATCTTGATTTCTGCAAGTGTTCTCCTTGATTTCTGTGTCAGAAAGTTGAGATGTAATGTGAATAGATTGGATGTTAACCATAGGTTACAAATGGTTTCCTGGGAATTATTGCTTAAGTTATTCTTTAAAATACTTTGCAAAGCCTATTACTACAGGGAGAAAATTCATAGCAAAAAGGCTTTCAAAAAGGGGTGATCTTCTGCCTTTCACCCTGTTGAGCTGCAGGCTACAGCATTTCCCTGAGCGCATGTGTAGACATATGTGCGTGTGTGTGCTTTTGTGAGCTTTGTTGTTTTTTCGCTGGAAGTGGCTTTACCATGCACAAAAAGTGACATTGAGCCCTGCTGAAGAGCTCTTTTTGCCTTTCATTTAGGTAAGACTAAAATTTTCATTTCTGAAATGGAAGAGGGTCTTCTAGCAGGTACATGCATGGCTGACACACATCTTATGACCAGAATAATGTAAACTGCCCTGTAAGCAGAGATGAACTTGTCCATCACTCCTTCTGCAGATTAATGGATGACCTGCAAATACCAGGTGTTGGTGGTGCATGTTGTTTGAGGACAGCAATAATCAAATGAGGAGATGGGAAAAGGTCTTCCATCCACTCTGGCTCAGACAGCACGTGAGTCACACGCAGACATAGTGCTGAAGTTTAAGGAAATGTTTTCTGAAATGTTGGCCTCATCTGCCAGGAAGGTTTTGAGTTTGTCTGATCTCATCAGACAGCTGTCATCCTCGGAGGGTGAAGTGTGTCACAGTTAAGTCAACCTGATGGGTTGTCTGTCAGAGACAACCATGAAGCCAAAGGAGACCCTGATGTATTCTGCTTCACTTGTTTGGGATGGGATCTATTGTACTCAATACCCACGATTTACACACAGAAATCAGAACGCAGTGGGCAGTATTTAATACAACCTCTAGAGCAAAGTACCTAATGCAAATTCTAGAACAGAGTATCTGCCTGTCCATCTGTCTGTCTGTCTACCTGTCTACTACAGGCAGACTCATTCATGGAATGACTATTTCTGCAACATTTAGAAATGCTCCCATGTTCAAAACAGTGCTGTGAGCCAGCGCGATGCTAAGAGAGGCTTTCTAGCTGGACAGAGATGCAGAGCTAAAGGCTCTTGAGCCAACTTTTGCAAGATGTGGTAATACAAAGATAATAAAGTGACTCTGATGGGAGTGCAAGGCAGAGTGAAGCTGTCTTTAGCCTTTACCAAAACCACTGTCAGTGCCTTTGCCTTTTCACAGCACAGCTCTTCGCAAAGCTAATTGGGTTAGTGCCTTGCAGGGGGTTTTCAGTGTCTGCAGGAGATGGGCTGCTGCAAACACCTACCCCTTCAAGGCACACAGTGTTGCCTTTTTCACACCACAGCTCTCTCTCTGGCTTCTGTTCTCGAAAAGCAAAAGTCCCAGGCTGTTCTTCAGTATCAGCCATTACAGTGCTTCAGTTCTTTCCTCCCAGCCATTTTCAAATGTTCAACTTAAAAGGAAAATGTTTCATTTTAGGCCAAATTCCCCCCTCCTCTCCCTTTCCCCTCTCTTCTCCTTCATTCCCCCCCTCCCCGCCTTTCTCTGGAAGAAGAACAAAGTCATTCAAATCAGGAAGCTGAGGAACTCCAAGTATACTTTCCACTGGGACCTCGTTCCCTACTGGTTTGGCTTGATTTGATTGAAGTGTAATTTAATCCTTCATCATTTGTCATAATGTCATTTATATATAAAAACAACATTGCATCCAAACTTTAGATCAGCACCGAGGAGCTCTCCAGGAGGCATGAAAACAGAGCCGAGGAGCAGGCTTTGCTGATTGCAAGAAGGGTGTGAAGCTGGCAGGCAGCGTGACTGCCTTCAGACTCGCTGGGAAGGCACTAGGATGAAGCATGTCAAAGTTAAGTCAGGTTGCATTATGATAGTGAAGATGGGTCTGGATTCACAGCGAAATGAAGGGGTGATTGTGAGCACATCTATGCAAAATAATTCAGGTTGTGTAGGTGAAATACCTGGGAGGAGGTGAACAACTTGGATTTCAGTGTGGGCTAGAAAACGGAGTGTATTTGCAGGCACACCGGTGAGCATAGTGATGATAATGTCACTGCCCTCCATTACCAGCTGGAGGAAGGTAGGGCTGGAGTCTGCATACCTCAAACCATGTCTTTATTTGTAGTAGAGGAAGGGGAGGAAAGGGAAGGGCTTTTCATGGTGAAAAATGTCTTCTTAGCTCTGCTCTGCCATCTGCAGGTTTCCTCTATCCCCTCTTCTTCAGAGTGACATCTACGTTTTTGGTGGTCGCCTTCAGGGCTTGGGGTTGGGGCTGCAGTACTTTTTTGACAGAGTCCCTCTCATGGAGGCTGTAGGTGAGGTAGCAGAACTCACCAGACATTCATCTCAAGGCTGTAGGAATCTGAATCTTCATCCTTTGCCTCTCATGTTTTGCTATGCACAGCTAAAATACTGAACATCTGAACTCTGGCATCTCTCTGGTCCTTCATTCAAGCGGTGTAACGTGCGAGAGGACAGGCAGGGAGGGGAGGTCTGCAGCCTTGCTGTGATTCCAGGAGGCTTGAAAGGGCTGGTGGCTCTCGGTGCTTGTGGACTCGGCTGCACTCAGGCAGTGAGAGGGCACGTGGTCCAGACCCTGTCTGGACTCCCCTGTGAAACCTCTTCTCGACTCCAGCTCTCAGTGTCTCCATCTGTGAAACAGGAGCTCATCGATCTGCAGTGAGGCTTGTGAAGAGGCAGTTACAAACATATCTCCGCGTTACTACTCCTGTTCTTCACTGCAGCTCTCAAACAAGTGGAGCCTTGTCAGAATAAAAGCAGCTTCTGAAGCTTTGGTGCAGTATGGTACAGACCTAAAACCAGCCCAGCACAGGGGTAACTGAGAGGTGTTGGGAAAACTCTGCACTCAAAAGCCCCGAGGCTTTTGTTTTCACCTCTGTGCTCTGCTGGGGCAGGGTTTGCTCCCCACGCTGCAATCTAACACACAATCAGAGACACAGACCTGGCTCGGCACCTGGGCAAGGTTGCTTCTCATCCTTTTTCAAGCTTGCTGGCTCACTGGTCCTTGCCTGAGCATTCTTGGCACCATCTGGCCTTGCAGCAAGGCATGTCCTGGGATTCACCATGGCATGTTCCCTGGAAAGCCACCACAGAACAGGGTTAATGGTTAATCTGCAAAAGTCATGTGAGGTGGTTTTACTTGAGGATTTTTTTGAAAGAGATGCTGAACATCTTTACTTTCCCCTTCCTATCCATTCTCTGAACACCCTAAAAGGAAGTACAAATGAGGGGAACAGATAAGCCTTATCCCTCAGAATGAAAACATTCCTGCAGTCAGAGTATGTAAGCCAGATACGGCCTGCCTTTCTTCAGCCTGAGCCATGCGGGTATCACAGCAGCCGGAGCCTGGCTCTCCGATGGGGCTTAGGACAAGAGCCTGAGGACTGGTGGGTGACAGCGCCCAGCACAGCCCTCCCCTCTCCCCACCGCCCTCCCCGAGGGACCAGGCTGCCAGGTCACCTGCTATCTGCTCTGGGGACCTGGAGGACCCACTGTAAAACACTGACCAGAAACATAAGTAGAGAGGGTGTTGTGAGGGCCCCCGCTCACCCTCCCCAGGGTCCCCATTGCACGCACTGCGGTCGGGGCTCTGCTCCATCCCTTCCCTCTAGCAGCAGAGCAGAGTATCTATTCACAGCACTTGTCAAAAATTAAAGCAGAACCTTCTTTCAAATGCTCCGTCTGTACTTGACTGCCAGAAAAGCAATTCTTCCTCCAAAAAAATTTGCATTTAAAATTCCAAATATGCACTTTTGCTCAGACGAAAGAACGTGTGTTCCTGCTTTCAAGTTGGGTTCTCTGTGACCTCTAGGTTTTAATAATTTCAGCAAAGTGTCATCTGACAATTCAAATACAGTCTGTATGCACAGGAAAGTAAATGTCCTTTAAGATAAGCACATATTATGTTGAGAGTTGATGATGAGAAGATTTCACCTACAGCTAGAAACTTCAGAGTAATATGTATGACACTTCCGCATATTAAAAAACTGCTTTGGTGAAATATTGGCATTTCCAGATTTCAGCTTTGCCAGCACTAAAGTATTCCACTGTTTAATTCATAAGAAAGTGTGATGGCCTTTTATAGAGAGGTTTCACTGTTCAGCTTTTGCTTTTCAATTAAAAATAAATTAGTGTTCAAATCCTACTTGCTGCTGATCTGAGGGGGTGAAGGGCTGCAGTCTGGATGGCCAAGATCTGCTCTGCGAACCCGCTCCCCTGCCACGGTGCCCTGCTGCCTGCGGTGCCGCGGCCAGGAGATGCTGCAGCGGGGCCAGGGGCACCGCTCCTGGTCCAGGGATGCACGGGAGGCTGGGGCTGAGCCCACCGGCTTTCAGCCCTCATCCCCAGGTGGACGTGCTCGTGCAGCTTCGTGTTCCCCCCTCATGCTCCGGTTTCCTCAGATCCTCTAGACTTTATTGTGCTCTCCCCAAACCCTCGCACAGAGAGGGCTGTTATCGCACGTACACCCACCCCTCGGCATGCAACTCAAGCCACCAGTCAGCAAGCAGATCAGCTTGTCACAATAATTAATAGGCTTCCCTGTGGTCCCTGGTAATCCATCCCAGGACTGCACAGCACTGGCTCTGTTTAACTTAGGTATATGCAAGCCTTAGAACTGCCCCAAACAGAGCCTTTTTCATGAAACTGCTTCATTCAACACCTTATAAGGGCTGCGGGCGCAGGGAGGGGGCAAGTTTACACAGATGCTAGTGTCTCAGGACTTGCTAGCAGGTGTCTCCTAACTTTACACAGACCACCCTCACACTAAAGGGACTCTTTTGCTTTGAGCCTGTTTGAGTTACATGACTTTGGTCTTTGAGTTCCTGTTCAGCGGGCGATTTATGACTTTCCTTATTGATAATGCTCCCGTAAGCAGAGGGATGGATTGTTAGCCAGCAGTGTGGGTTTCATGGCGTCTTTGAGTAGCTGAAGTTCCCTGACCGTGCAATTCCTCAGGCTTTCTAGGGAAAGGAAAACAACAACAACACCCGTATGGGCTGCGGGGTTTTTAATTTGTTTGTTTGTTTATTTAAAAGTGTGGGGGGGGAGAGCTAATGATAGGTGTAAGTAAATAGTTTCCTCTGAATTTGGACATTTTCTCTCGCTGAGGTCATATGACAGCTGAGATTACACAATTAGAAATGTTTTAAGGCATTCCTTCAGCCTCAAGAGGGGAGCAGGGAAAATATTTAGGGTTTGCTGTCTGTAGTTCAGGGAACAAACGTCTGAAGAGCTCTTCTATGCAGGGGTGATAGTGGAGGGCATTGCCTCTTTCTCAAGGGATGAAGCTGGGAGGCAGTGGTGAGCTCAAGCTGCCGTTCCTGATGGAGAATTCCAGGTCCCTCAGGCTTTGGGAAGTTTGGGTTGGGCCATGCTGTTGCAAAATTTCAGTCCTTTTTTTGCAGTTCTCTGAAACCTCTCCAATTCTCGTTAGGAGTTAATGGGGAGGAAGTGTTATTGGGGTGACTGTGGTGTCCAGGAACCCCACAGCAAAGAGCTGATCCCTGCCTCCAACCTCCGTTTTCCACAAGCAGCCTCTCCTTTGTCTCTGCCATGTTGTTCATAGCTGGTGCTACTGCTCCTTGTCACCCCTGCAGCCCTCACCGTTGGTCCCTCACACTGGGAGAAAGAAATTAGTCTGTAAGTGCCCAAAAGCCCTGTGCAATACAGGATGGTAAACGGGATTCAGATCTGGACCTGCTCCATGACGTATCCATCACCATTACAGCTGAACACTTTGGCCAAACTCTACCACACCTGCTGTCTCTAAGTCACACCTTTACTCTGTTAAACATCCCACAAAATTAGCAAAATATCCTCTTAAAGAGGTGAGAAATGGTCACATTACCTGGGCTTTGTGCAATTTTCTGCAGATTATGTAAAACTTGCTGTTTTGTTGCTGGTCAAGATTTCTTCTTACTTTTCTGTGCCAGCTCTCTGAGCATGAAAATACGCCTGCAAAGCAAAGTGGAGAGCATATTATTGCAGGTTGCAAACCAGTTACTATCAGTTAAAGAACAAAAATATAATTGATAATCTCTGAAGTGAGCCTTCCTCTTGCAAATATTTCTGCGTAGCTTGGTACATTTCTGCTGAGTTCAATTTGTCAGCAAATTGCAAGATCACACTGCTGAACAGTTTAACCTTGCCGTGCAAGGGTGGATTTCACAAAACTTTTACACTGACTCACAAGGTCAATGAAAAAATCTTGTTGGCTTCCCAGTCTGTACAGCTCTTCCCCCATTTGAATTTAACCACTGTATTTCTAATGCTGTCCTGGATGCACCTGTACTCCACAAAGGGAACTAAGTATTAAAGTATGTACCTATATCTCCCTGCAGTAGTATTTGGGAATTAATCCCTCTGCCACTGTTTGGATCCTGGTTAAGGTTTCTTGATGACCAACAGCTGTTTCCATAGCATCACCATTCAGTGGGCTACCTGAAATGACCTCTAAGTCTCAGTTCTTGTAGACAAATGTCTCTAGCCAAGCCCTAACATTACAGCTGTGCCTCACCGACTGGTTCAGAAGCAACAATAGGTGCTCAGTGATATAAATGATATTTCTAGTTCAAGTCCTTATCTGGTGCAATAAGGATTAGCCACAGGATTCATCTCCTTCTCCTGCTTTATCAGCTCCCACTAGAAAGGAAAGGGGGAAGGTTTCCTCCTGATCATAGTGGGGTTATTGGCTGAGTTTATTCTTGGCTGCTTGATAACTTTATGCTTCAGCCCTCATCCCTCAGGTCATTTAATATTTTGCTCCTGACAGGGCTGTAGAGGCACCGGTTGAAGCCCAGACCGTGTGTGTCAGGTACTGGATGGTCTCTCGAAAAGCAGCTGGTGCCATTTGTGGATGATCCCAGGAAGCTGTAAGGATGTCTTCCCATGCCCCTAGCCCCCTGCCTTACACACACATGTTTTATAAACCTGTAAGGGGTTAGTTTGGAGAGACATGATAAAAAATAAATGACTTTGTTGTGCTTTTGGAACCAAATAATGCTTTAATAGCAGAATCCTTTTTCAAAGTTAATAGTTAAGAGTAAGCAGTACTTTAGGCAATCCAGGCATCTGCTGCAGGGACTTTCCCCTCATAATTAGTTAATAAGGTTGATGTACTTTTTCCATCTAATTAAGATGCCATCTTTTTAGCCTTGGTAGGAAAGGTAAACTTTTGAAGCATATTAGAGAGAGGTTCCCTACCTGACTCTTGACTGTGCACTCTGGTGAGCTGGCAGCACCCTCCTGGGTGGCTGCTCTGGGTGGGTAAGGAAGACGTCTGTAAGTCTCTGTTGAAGAGACAGAGTTGAAATACAGAGTTGAAGCAAGATGTGCAATACTCACCATGCACAGGGAAGCTGGGAGACTAAAGGAGAAGAGCAGGCAAGAAAAAGTCCATGGGACTCTTTTCCGTGCAGTGAGTCAGTCCTCCTTTCCATGGTTGAAAGTTTTGGTAACCTGCACAAGCTTGCTGTTCCCAAATCCTTATATTTGAGGTACGGAGTGCTGCTGCTTTTGCACAGTAACCTGAGTGATCACCTCACCAGGACACCTCTTCTTTAGGGCTTGTTCATCAATCTTCCTTAGGAGTAATGGCTGTGGTATTCAGTGACAGAACTGGCCTTCGTAAAGCCCAGTATTGGGGATTTATAACAAAACTGTCTCTGAGAAAATTGACCTTGATGAATATATGCAAGCTTGTTTCTCTCAAGAACTCCCCAGTTCCTGAAGCTAGAGAAGGCTGTATCACCACAGTCCCACATCCATCACTGATATTTTCTGCTTGTATATTCTGTCCTGCATGGAGTGTTTGCAGATAGATAACACCTATTCCAGTAATTTCTCTGGTAAGTCTCTTCACAATGCTCAATTAAAAATTAGTATAGAAACACTAAAATGGAATAATTTAATAAACTGGAACTTCCTTTGTAAGCCCTTTTCTGTCTCCCTTGTTGCCCATGCACTTTGGGAGCCCCCTGGTTGCTGCATACCTGGACTCAGATCCAAACCAAACCTGCCAGGACTGGGACTTGCAGAGTTTTGGGGAGGTGAAGTTCCAGAGCCAATTCCCAGCTTTGACTCCACTTGAGGACCAAATATTTGTTCATCTTTATCCTGGACATTACCCTTAATGTGATTCACAGGATAAAGATGCACAAGAGGGCCCAGGCACAGGTCTGGGAGGAAGCACAGCCTCCTCCCAACTGCCTGCATGCTAATGGGTGATTTGCTGATTTGCAACCACCATCTGTGTGAACGGAGGGGGTCATGCTTATTAGAAGAGATACCCTGGATCCAAAGAGAAGCAGCAGATCTCACCAAAGCCAGTGGTTTCACCAAGCTCAAAAGAAAGAGCTAGTTTGAAAGACCTCCGAGAGCTGGGAAACTGCAACACCGATGGTTGGTCAGAGCTGTGGGCTGAGAGTTTTCTCTGGCAGCAAATGAAAGTAGTATCAGCTACGGTAGCTGGAAGCTGCCTGTGTGCTGGAGTGCCAAAATATAGGAGAGAGCATTGTGAGCATGAATCCAAAAGGAGAAGGTCTGGAGTGCTTGGCAGAGGGATTGTTAAGTGAGGAACCTGCCAGCTCTTGTGCTGGGTTTACATGAGCACCATCACCAGGGTGCAGGCTGCGGGAGGAAGAGACACTGACAGTCAGAGGCAGCTAAGGGGACCACGGCCACCTGCGTTTGCTCTGCCCAGTGCAGAAGTCTCTTTGGTTGACATGGGAGGGAACGGTCACAGACCTATACGACATCCCATCTCCCTTACAGCTCCACTCAGTTCTGCTACAAACCATCCTAAAGCACAGGGGTCTTGGTCATAATGGCAGAGAAGGGGGTAGCTCCTGCTCTTTCACAGAGCAGCTGGTGCACCAGGTCCACATTAGGATGAAGGACACTTGGTAGAATAGAATAACTTATTGCCTTTCAAAACCAGAAACTGAACTGGTGGCCACACTAGGGTTTCTGTCAGCTTCTTTTCCCAGCTGACCCCATTTTTATATATTCCCCCTTCATAGCTGGGTTCCAAAGCCTGGATATATTTCCTCCTGGCCTGCCATCGTGCTGATGGGATTAAATATGAAAAACATTGCTCTCTGTGGAAGTTAAGCCTTTGGTTAAAAGTGCAGGATGTTAAGAGGTACAGGATTTTTTTAGTCTCTTGTAAGGTCTTTTTCAGTGTCTCCTTATGAGACGGTGTTGAAAGTCTCTGTAATATAATGATCTCACACACTGTATATGCAATATCTCTCCTCCCTTTTTGTAGAGTTTTCATAGCTAATTTCACACTATACTCCATTAAATCGCCATCCTTTGCCGTGAACTCTGGAGGTTCTTGCTGCCACATGGTACACGTGGCTGCTGCTTGTGTATCTGCCTTGAATTAATGCAGATTGGCTTTATCTCCTGCAGTCTTTTTGCTAAGATCAGTGGACTTAATCCTTGGCCTCCAGAATCAGGCCCCAGAGCCACACAAATCCCCCCCAGTGAGCTGTCTCTGCCTCTTACCCTGTGGTCCAGCTTTTTCTCAGCAGCCTTTGAACAAAAGCTTGACATCCTCCAGTTTAGAAAATGCAAAATCCCAGAAACTCAAGATGAATGAACCAGGAGGTGTCCCTCAGCCAGCTTAGGACCCTCTCCCTGAACCACAGCCTGCCTGGGTCAACAAGGCTGGCATGGACCATTGGCGTAGCTGCAATTAGCAATTATCCTACACCTTTGCTATTGCTCATCTCTGCCCAGGTTTGGAGGACTGAGGTTGCAGAAAGCTCCCTTCTGCCCCCTGAAACTTCAGAATAAGGGCAAAAAGAATGAAAAAGAGAGCAATCATGGATTCAGGACTGCCAGCAGCACTTTTAAAACTAACATAATTGTCTTCTCCTGAATTGGTCAGCCCATTGCATCAGCCAGTTCTGTCAGTGGTGTTCTTCCCATTGTCTTCAGTGGGCCATAAATCCAACTCCCTGAAGGTGACCCTCAGTTGTCCCCTGCCTTGGTGCCAGGCACCCTACCACGCCCTCTGGGATGGCACATCTCGGCGTAGGAGCCCCAGCTATAAGGCAAGGACAAAGAGGGGACTGTAGGTCAAGCTGCAGACTTCTACATTCACATGGCTTCCTCTTGCCCAGACAAAAAAAAAAAAAAAAAGGCTAAAGCAGGGATGAGAAGATGAAGAAAGAACAAGCAGGGCAGAAAAATAACAGAAGGAGAAGGTTATGGTTATAAGACACACTTTAGCATAAGCTTCTCCTATAAACTGCAGATACAATGCACTGGGGTGAGCAAGGAGGCAAATTCTCTTCTTTCTCCCTAAACCATGCACACTTCACTCCTTGCAGTGACACTGCTGCCACCTCGGTCCCCTCAAGCGGCCAGCCAGAAGGGAGGCTGCCAGTCATTCGGTGGCGCTTTGATGCAGGCACAAAAGAGCAAGTCATTTGAGACGCTTCCTGACTGGTAGCCTGTATCAGCTTGTGAATCATCTGAACGCTTCTCCTTAATCCGCTTGTGTACCTTTGAAGCCTTTTCTGTCTTGCAAACAAATGAACAACTGCAACTTATTTTTAATCCATTAAAAGGTTCCAGATATTCCCCTGTAAAAACAAAACACCTGGCCTCGGTACCTCGGGGAGGAGTGAATTTTGTAAGTATTGATTCGGTCTCCACTGAGCAGAGTCAAATATTAACATCAGTTTGTGAGTTACTTGCCAGGAAGAAATGTCAAAGGTTCAGCTTTTACTGTGATCTAATCCTAGCTATTCAAATACTGGGATCTCAAGGAAAGTAGCTGCAAGACAGTGTCAAAATGGCTTGGACTACAGTGTTGTGTATGGCACACTTGATCCGAGGGGACTACAAAGTCAGGTCTGGTGCATGCAAAGAAATCCTGGCCAAGCAGTACAGGGACAAGCTCAAAGCAACACTTCCACTGCTGTCTTTCATTTGCAGCTAGACATACATGGAAGGACACCACTATGTGTTGCAAGACATTTATATACCTACCCTCCGATTAAGTTTTATGTGAATTAATTGCTGCTTTCCATTCCTTCTTCCGTGTTTTACTCTAACTCTGAACAAAAACCTAAAATTACAAAACCCAGCTGAAACTTAATTGAAAACACCAAGTTCCATCTGGCCTCACATAAATTATGGTCAAAGTTGCCATTTTAAGAACAGTTGTTGTTGTTGTTGTTTTTTAATGCCGAACTATAAATCAGCTCAAATTGAGTTCAAACCAGCTCAAAATTAGGACCAGGTTTGCTCAAGGAGTTTGCAAACTTGAACAAAAAGCTTTGGGCAAAGCTCAGCTGAACACTGAACTTGCAATGAGCTAAGTGAGCGTGGGGTTTTGTACTGAACATTTCCCCGAGATATGCTTTTAACAAAGAGGTGCTCAGAGCTGATTTATGCCCAGTGGAGGGTGAGGAGGACGGTGTGGGTAGGGATGTCTTTCCCTTTGCAGAGGAGAGGCAAGAGGGGAAGGGAGCTCAGGTGGGCGCGTTAGGCAAGGAGGGGAGGGCAGCACAGGTGCCTCTTGTTTTGCCTAGATGGGGCTGTGAGCATGTGCCCCAGCCTTTCCCAGGGACCCTGCTGTTAAAAGTGGCTGCAGCACTGCTTTGCTCCTTCACTGGGACATGGAGGGTTGAAAACCCCAATGTTATGGCCTTCCACCTGACTGCTCAGCTGTGACAATGGCAGTAGCAAGTCTTGTGCTGTCGCTGCTCTGGTGAGCATCCTCCATGAAGCCAAAGGATGACAGGACCAGTGGGCGTCTGATGTCAGGCTAAAGGCAACCATGTGGCTGTGTAGGTGAGCTGTGTGTGTAGGGGTGTGCCGGGGCTTGCTGCAAAGGCTTGTGGCAGAGGGTGTGTGGTTTGCACCCGGGCTGGTGTCTGTACAGCTCTGGGAGCACTGGTAAGCCTAGCCCCTGCCATGTACAGAGCGCGTGTTGTGTTCTATTACCTGTGTGTGAGCGAGCAGAAGGACTCTTCCCTCCTCTGAGTTATCTGCTGTTTTATTTAACCTTAAAAGATGTTGGTCTGAGTGTGTTTTTAATCATGTATTCTAAAAATCCCTTGCATAGCACTTACTTTTGATCATGTAAGCAAAGCGAGTCTGTATTTTACATTCTTCCTTGGCTTTCCTGATGCTGAGGAGGGTGTAAGAAAGCTCTCCCCTGCAGCCCCCAGCCTGGTTTGTGTGCTGTGTTGCCAGCCTGGCACCAGCATGCTGCTGTCCCATGAGCTACAGGCAGTCATGCTGCTGAAGCATGGTCTGAATGGTGACAATAAGGCTCCTAGATGCAAAATGTGTCTCTGCAACACTGTCCTGCCATTCAGCTATAGACCAGCTCTTGAGAGGCTGTAAATAATGCTGGAAAGATCCTACAGGATGATTTTGTAAGAGGAATCGGAAGTGACATTAGTCTGTGACATTAGGGATGAAAACACCTCTTAACTCTTTGGTGAGCAGTAGAGTTTATGCATGTTTTACACAAATATTAACTGTCTGAGTGTAAGATGCCACTGCCCTTAGGAGGTTGACTAGGTTATTTTTTTGGTATTTATTTAATGGCTGCATGTATTTAAGACACAAATACTCAGCTGATCCTTCTTCCTTTTTGGCTGACTATGTGCCTTCCGGAGTTGAGTATCCTTCTGTGATGTGTAAATGATGAGTGACTTCTGATGTTCAAAGAGTACTGGCTTGATAGACATATTTCAGCTTCCTATTTGATACCCAGACGGCATTTTGTATCAGCTCTCGTATCCAAATGTATCTTTTTCAGAGCATGCATTTGCTAGATTAATTCTCTTCAGGCAACCAGTTAAATGGGAGCCATTCCTTCTTCTGGCCCTGCTTCTGCCAGACCTGCGATGGCAAGTACCTTTGTTTCTGTGAGTAACTGTAGGCACCCCCGGGACGCGATTCAGATGTGCAAATTTTGTTCCGAGCAGGAGTGGGGGATTAGGATCAAGTTACTGGGAAAATCATTAGTCCTGCGTTGTGGTAGCGTGAACAGAGCAAAATCCAAATCTCCTGCCATGTGGAAAATAGGATGGGGTAAATGCCTTGCAAATTATTCATCCCATCTCTGTGCGTGCAGTCCCTGCGTGATGGTGCGGTGCTGGGGAGCAGCCACCTGCCCTGGCAAAGGGCTCGTGCAGATGGAGGCCATGTGTTCAAGCAGGTGGGCACCTGGCTGTCCCTTAGGCCAGAAGAGTTGGTACCTGCAAATCCTTTGGTGGGGTCGTCAGAGGAGTCTGAGCGAGTAAGTGCTTTGACTCAGAGCTTTGCTCTCAAAGCAAATTCCAGGTGTGAATCGGAGCATTTTTGCTGGAGTTGGTTGGGAAATACACTGTAATTCACATCACAGGGAGAAAGAAATTGTATTTTATTTTTCATTTTTAAAAATACAGAGTTAACATTCTCCTCACTTTGTCAAAGGAAGACCCCAGTCCACTGAGTGTGGGGAAATGCTTTAGCCTCTTCCCTTTCTGATACCTTTTGTCTTTAGTCAGAGGAAAAAAAAGGCAAACCAGTGTTTGCCACCACCGCATCCTGGAGGAAGCTTCTGCAAAGAAAGTGCTCCTTGTGTGCAAATCCATATTAAAGGGAACTACAGGCGATTTGTATTTGGATCCAAAAGGCACTTTCTGCTGAGAAGGGATAGATCTGTAGGAGCATCATCCAGCTTCACTTTGCTTTCATTCCTGTCTACTGGAGTGTAACTGGTGTCGTTGGGAGCTGGCTCTGAGGTCCAAGGTGTGGACACAGCCTCTCCCGTCAATGCTGCTGAGGCTGTGAAGCACTCCAAAATGTGATGGGCAAAAAACAAACCAGAGGCAAGTGATGGTTAGAAATGGTGTCCTCAGTCCAGGGAGATCTCTGTCCTTTTCAGAATGACAATATGGTGTGTGCTTTGCAAAACTGTGGCTTGATTTTTCTTTTTTTATCCCTGTGGAACCGAAGGGTTTTCCTCCACTTTCTTGAAGTGGGGGACAGAGCAGTGAGACTGGCACCAGCCAAAGCGGACACCGCTTGCTGCAGAAATGTTGTGGTTGTATGTCTGGTTGTTGTCATCCCACTGTTTAACCTTCTAAAGTGAGGAAAAATGCTCCAGACCACTGAAAGCAGCAGTAAATGGCTAGTATTGGCTCCAAAATGTTACATGAATCGCAGGGACTTTGATCCTCCATCACTCCACCCCCTTCTACTTTCTGTTGTTTAAGATTTACCAAACATTGCATCTCTTTGCATAAAAACTCACCTTTGTTGCTACATATAATCATTGAATAGTGATAACAATAAAACTCCTAGGAAATCTCCCTGTGGCAACAAGTAATTGACCCAAGAATTTTCACTACAAGGAATTTTTTTTAATAACCACACAGCACTAGAAATGCTCGTTCATTGGGGGATACACCGCTATTGTTCTCATCAGTCCTGATGCTTTGCCTTCACCCTTTGAGTTTTCTCAAAGGATTGAGATTATTTGGTTTCTTTGAAGAACAAAGGATAAAGAATTTTTTTTAGATGACTGGCTATTTTGATCTGCAAGGTCTGCACGCAGTGGGAGGGAACAAACATCACTAAATCATTAAGGGAAAAGGGAAGGGTATGCATAATGGAAAGGAGAAACACAAAAGCCACTGAGTCCAGTGGTTAGAGGAAGGCACTGGCAGCCGGTGCCTGGGTGTTTTCAGCCCCGCTGCTGATCCAACGCAAGGTTTGCTGCCTTGCTTGAAACCTTGGTTTCTCTTATCTATAATTTGGCAGGATAACTCTTACAGCCAAAAGACTTTGTCAGATTAAGTTAGTTGTAATTGTCAATTCCTAGGGCCTTTAGAGAAATGACAGATACTAAGTAGGATGTCTTATTTAACCAGCCCCAGCACTTGTCTTCAAATGCAGCCAACGCTTTGCTGCAAGATATAAGATGCCTTGAATGTGTCTATGAAAAGCCCACTAGGCTGCCTGACGTCCCTGTCTGTGGCTGGACGTGGCACCGAGGATGTCAGCCTCTGGTACCTGACATGAGGCTGTGATGGGCACCAGGATGAGGGATGTTTGCCTGGCCACCTGGCCTCTGCCGCTGCAGTAGTGCGTGGTCCTCAGCGTGTTTATTTTCCTGAAATCTTTTGTCTCCTTCTTGTTGGTAGGGACTGAGGTTTTGTAGCATGAGGGGCCACACATCAACTGTTCAGATAACGGTCAAAGCATCTAATCTAGGAGCTGTGATCACCAGGCTTGCTGATGGTTAGTGTCATGTAGGAGGCCTTGAAGGGGGTGTAAGGCAGACCCATGAGACTTGAGCAAGGACTGGCCAAACCAAGGTGCCTTCTTTGACCCCTGGGCTGTAATGTTTTAGAGCTTGCCGTGCTGTTTTCCAGTGAACAGCTCTACAGAAAATTGAGATCCCTCTGTGAATCTGTATGTCATTGGATAACACAGAAAGTACTTCCCATTCAAATGTGCCTTTTCCATTTTGGGAGATAAGAAAATATCACATGTTCTGAGGAAATAGGATTAGCCTGTAATTAAGCAAAAATCCTTCTATTTAGCATAACATTTTTTTCTAAATTAAAGAGTGAATTTACCTGCTAATTATGGGGTACACAATAGACATAAAGCAATGTCTAATTTGTATATGAGTGTCTATTTTTATTCTATTTGAAAAAATTTAAATGTTAATATAGTCATTCACCCAGATGCGTAAGTAAAAGACATCTTCTAGACTTCTAGCTAAACAAACAGCATCCTACTGAGCTGAGTCCATCACTTCTCCTGCCAGCTGGGGTACAGTGGCTGATGCTGTAGCTGACTTAAAAATAGGATGTCTGTGCTCAGCTCTTAGTGGTGGTGGTCACCTACAGGGTGAGCATGCTCCATGAGGCTGTCATGGACTGTCCTTGGTTTGAGCAAGGTCTGTGCAAGGGTGTCATATCCTCCAGCTCCAAACCATGGAGGACAGGAGAGTCCTGAACTTTAGAGAAATTTTGGGCTGGATCCAAGCTCTGCAGTGTGATCCTTGGCCAGGGCCTGGAGCTCTGCTGGGCTTATCCTGGTTTTGTGAAAAAACTGTAAAAACCTAGTGTAGTTTTGACAAAGTTTGGACTTGTACAAGTGAGCTCGGAGTATGTTGTGGTTGAACTTTACCCTTTCCTAGTGGATCTTGGGAAATGGTTTGCTTGAAGCTGTGGAGGGTGAATGAACTTATTCTCATCAAATTTGGACCCCACTATTACCCATCAGTTTTAGATTTAGTCCTGAATTCTGCAAACACTTAAGCACATGTTTTGCTTCACACACTTAACAGGAGTACTCACTTATATGCAGTTAAACATATGTACTGGTTTTCACAGGATCCAAGAGTCTGCCACAAATATTTCAGGTTCAACTTCCATTTCACATCCCTCAAATTGGAGCTGGTCTGGTTTCAGAAAAAAGCTGCTACCCTAATTAGTCACTTTGATGCACTAATCCCCTTGCTGCCCTTTGGACATATTGATGTGAGCATGTCCCTAATCTTCAGTGGGGATTTTTAACAGTGACTTCACGTTCCATATGTCTCCTTGAGATGAATGAGTACTCCTGACATGTGAGATGATAGTAGCTGTGGTGGTCATGGGGTTAACCAGAACAACTTCCGAAAACACATGAAGGGAGAAGGCATCATATTTACCAAAGTGCCACTGCCATGTATGAGAAGTTTCCCAGCTTCGGCTGTCTGTCCTTGAAAAATGAATGGTGTTGTTGTGGTTTAGCCCCGGTCTAAAGCACCACACAGCCGCTAAGCACCACACAGCCGCTCGCTCACTCCCCCACCCTTGTGGGATGGGGGAGAGAATCGGAAGGGCCAAAGTAAGAAAACTCGTGGGTTGAGATAAGAACAGTTTAATAATTAGAATAAAACAGCAATAATACTAATATAATGAAAAGGAAAATAATGAGCGAGAGAGAGATGAAACAGTAGGAGGAGAGGGAAAGGGAAAAAAAAAAACAAAACCAAAACTGAACAACAAGTGCTGCAACCGCTCACCACCCGCTGACCGACGCTGCCGGTCCCCGAGCCGCGATCGCTGCCTCCCCCAGCCAATTCCCTCAGTTAATATACTGGGCATGACGTCACATGATATGGAATACCCTTTGGCCAATTCGAATCAGCTCTCCTGGTTGCATCCCCTCCCCTCCCGGCTTCTTGTGCATCTGGCAGAGCATGGGAAGCTAGAAAGTCCTTGACTAGTGTAAACACTACCCAGCAACAACTAAAACACCAGGGTGTTATCAACATTATTTACATACCAAGTCTAAAACACAGCACTATGCTAGCTACAGTGAAGAAAATCAACTATCCCAGCTAAAACCATGACAGTATCCACCCCTTATTCCATACCATTTACGTCATGCTCAGGTCTCATACTATCCAATATGACCTCAATAACCACCACCCGCCTCCCCATCCTTTGATGACATACGTAGATATCATTTATTATTCCCGTAGTCTATGGACCATCCCTGTAGAACATCTGTAGAGGGTCCACACATGTCCATTGAGTTCATTCAGTCCATAACTTTGGGCTCCATCTACCGTAATAGTCCTTCAAGGCTGGAGAGATGGTCTGCATGGTGTTGGATTGTTGCATGCTGAAGCCAGTCTTTGTCCCACCACCGCTACACGTTGCTTGGTTTAATCAAAGTTCATTCTTCATTAATTTTGGAAATTCTTACTATGATACCATTGATACAGCATATAGCAACCATAGGAGTGATGACATACAATATCATATAGCAATTAACAGCATACCGTTCAGTTCATTGGCTATTTTCACCCAAAATCAAATCCCCTTGAGGCACACATCGAACTCCTCCATCCTCCCGCATTACCCACCAAGTGCACCCAGGTCCTCGAGCAAAAGCAATCCCACGAATGGGTTTGCCTTTGCCTGAGACAGGAATAACCCAGACGGTTTTCCCCAGCATATTTTTTACGTGCACTACAGGGACTTTACCCCCTTCCACAGTACGTAAGAGTTCTGACTGGGCAGGCCCAGCTCGATTGGCAGATCCCCTAGTGTTGACTAACCAGGTGGCTTTTGCTAAATGTGTATCCCAGTGTTTGAATGTCCCACCCCCCATTGCTCTCAGTGTAGTCTTTAACAGTCCATTGTATCGCTCAATTTTCCCAGAGGCTGGTGCATGATAGGGGATGTGATACACCCACTCAATGCCATGCTCTTTGGCCCAGGTGTCTATGAGGTTATTTCGGAAATGAGTCCCGTTGTCTGACTCAATTCTTTCTGGGGTGCCATGTCGCCATAAAACTTGTTTTTCAAGGCCCAGGATAGTGTTCCGGGCGGTGGCATGGGGCACGGGATATGTTTCCAGCCATCCGGTGGTTGCTTCCACCATTGTAAGCACATGGCGTTTGCCTTGGCGGGTTTGTGGCAGTGTGATATAATCAATCTGCCAGGCCTCCCCATATTTATACTTCAGCCATCGTCCTCCATACCACAGAGGCTTTACCCGCTTGGCTTGCTTGATTGCAGCGCATGTTTCACATTCATGGATGACCTGTGCAATAGTGTCCATGGTCAAGTCCACCCCTCGGTCGCGAGCCCGTCTGTATGTTGCATCTCTTCCTTGATGGCCTGAGGTGTCGTGGGCCCACCGAGCTATAAATAGTTCACCTTTATGTTGCCAGTCTAGATCTACTTGAGCCACTTCAATTTTAGCAGCCTGATCTACCTGTTGGTTGTTCTGATGTTCTTCAGTGGCCCGACTCTTGGGGACATGAGCATCCACATGACGTACCTTCACAACCAAGTTCTCCACCCGGGCAGCAATATCTTGCCACAATGCAGCAGCCCAGATGGGTTTGCCTCTGCGCTGCCAGTTGTTCTGCTTCCACTGCTGTAACCACCCCCACAGGGCATTTGCCACCATCCATGAGTCAGTATAAAGATAGAGCACTGGCCATTTTTCTCGTTCAGCAATGTCTAAAGCCAGCTGGATGGCCTTTACTTCTGCAAACTGACTTGATTCACCTTCTCCTTCAGCAGTTTCTGCGACTTGCCGTATAGGACTCCATACAGCAGCCTTCCATCTCCGATGCTTTCCCACCAGACGACAAGACCCATCAGTGAACAGGGCATATTGCTTCTCATTTTCTGGCAGTTTATTATACAGTGGGGCCTCTTCAGCACGTGTCACCTCCTCCTCTGGTGACATTCCAAAATCTTTGCCTTCTGGCCAGTCCATGATTACTTCCAAGATTCCTGGGCGACTGGGGTTTCCTATTCGAGCCCGTTGGGTGATCAGTGCGACCCACTTACTCCATGTAGCATCAGTTGCGTGATGTGTAGAGGGGACCCTCCCTTTGAACATCCAGCCCAGCACCGGCAGTCGAGGTGCCAGGAGGAGCTGTGCTTCAGTACCGATCACTTCTGAAGCAGATCGAACCCCTTCATATGCTGCTAATATCTCTTTTTCAGTTGGAGTGTAGCGCGCTTCGGACCCTCTGTATCCCCGACTCCAGAACCCTAGGGGCCGACCTCGGGTCTCCCCTGGTGCTTTCTGCCAGAGGCTCCAGGTAGGGCCATTCTCCCCGGCTGCAGTGTAGAGCACGTTTTTTACATCTTGTCCTGCCCGGACTGGCCCAAGGGCTACTGCATGAACTATCTCCTGCTTTATCTGTTCAAAGGCCTGTCGTTGCTCAGGGCCCCATTTGAAATCATTCTTCTTCCGGGTCACTTGATAGAGAGGGCTTACAATCAGACTGTAATTTGGAATATGCATTCTCCAAAAACCCACAACGCCTAAAAAAGCTTGTGTTTCCTTTTTGCTAGTTGGTGGAGACATGGCTGCTATTTTGTTGATCACATCCATTGGGATCTGCCGACGTCCATCTTGCCATTTTATTCCCAAAAACTGAATCTCCTGTGCAGGTCCCTTCACTTTACTTTGTTTTATGGCAAAACCAGCCTTCAGAAGGATTTGGACTATTTCCTTCCCTTTCTCGAAAACATCTTCTGCTGTGTTGCCCCACACGATGATGTCATCAATGTACTGAAGGTGTTCCGGAGCTCCACCCTGTTCCAGTGCAGTATGGATCAGTCCATGGCAAATGGTAGGGCTGTGTTTCCACCCCTGGGGCAGTCGATTCCAGGTGTACTGGACACCCCTCCAAGTGAAAGCAAACTGTGGCCTGCACTCTGCTGCCAAAGGGATTGAGAAGAATGCATTAGCGATATCAATTGTGGCATACCACTTGGCTGCCTTTGACTCCAGTTCGTATTGAAGTTCTAACATGTCCGGCACAGCAGCACTCAGTGGCGGAGTGACTTCATTCAGGCCACGATAGTCTACTGTTAGTCTCCACTCTCCATTAGACTTCCGCACTGGCCATAGGGGACTGTTAAAGGGTGAACGGGTCTTACTGATCACTCCTTGGCTCTCCAGTCGCCGAATGAGCTCATGGATGGGAATCAGGGAGTCTCGGTTGGTGCGGTATTGCCGCCGGTGCACTGTTGTGGTGGCAATTGGCACCTGTTGTTCTTTGACCTTCAGCAACCCCACAACAGAAGGGTCCTTCGAAAGACCGGGCAAAGTAGACAGCTGTTTAATTTCCTCCGTCTCCAAGGCAGCTATACCGAAAGCCCACCTGTACCCTTTTGGGTCCTTGAAATACCCTCTCCTGAGGTAGTCTATGCCAAGGATGCACGGAGCCTCTGGGCCAGTCACAATGGGGTGCTTTTGCCACTCATTCCCAGTTAGGCTCACTTCAGCCTCCAATACAGTTAGCTCTTGGGATCCCCCTGTCACTCCAGCAATACAAATGGGTTCCGCCCCTACATAGTTTGATGGCATTAGGGTGCACTGTGCACCAGTGTCCACTAGAGCCTTATACTCCTGTGGATCAGATGTGCCAGGCCATCGGATCCACACAGTCCAGTAAACCCGGTTGTCCCTTTCCTCCACCTGGCTGGAGGCAGGGCCCCTCTAATTCCAATTGCAGAATTCGCAACCCACTTCTTGTGAATGGGAATCAGAAGTCTCCCTATTAAGATCACGGATAGAATCAGCGCTTCTACTCCTCTGTCTGGGGAACTGCCTACTGGAAACTGGAGCAGCAACTCTCCTGGAGGTCCCCCCTTGAGTGGTTGTTTTTCCTTGCAACTCACGTACCCGTGCCTCCAGGGTCGAGGTAGGTTTTCCATCCCACTTCTTCATGTCCTCTCCATGGTCACGCAGGTAAAACCATAGGGTGCCCCGTGGTGTGTATCTTCTCTCTTGAGCAGAAGGACGCTTACTCCTAATGGCCGAGATACTGGTCCGTACAGGTAGGGAGTAGGACATATCTTCTTTGAATTGCTGGAACTCCCGGGACAATTTCTCCACAGCTGAGACGAGGGAGGAAGAGACATGTGCTTCATAATCCCGGAGTTTATCAATCACATCCTCTACCGTTGGTGCCTCTTCATCTTTCCAGGACATTACTGCCAGGGAGTTTACATGGGATGATGGTGCGCTCCGTACAAACTTCCGCCACATGGGTCGTGTGCACTGGGCTTCATCTGGATCTTTGGATGACTGTTCACTACCCAGGTCACCATAAATCACCTCAAGCACAGCTAATTCTCTCAGGTACTGGATACCTTTCTCCATGGTGGTCCATTTTCCAGGGCGATATATAACATCTTCCTTGAAGGGGTACCTTTCTTTCACAGCAGACAGGAGTCGCCTCCAGAGGCTGAGGCCTTGTGTCCCTTTTCCAATTGCTTTGTCAATGCCCCCGTCCCTAGAAAGGGATCCCAGTTGTTTGGCTTCCTTACCCTCTAATTCCAGGCTACTGGCCCCGTTATCCCAGCATCGGAGCAGCCAGGTGACAACATGCTCACCTACACGACGGCCGAAATCTTTTCGTATATCTCGTAGCTCACTTAAGGATAGGGATCGGGTAGTTTCCGTCTCTTGTACAAGTTCTTCCTCTTCCTTCTCCTCTCTTAGTAACGGCGCTGCTTCTCCATCATCCTTTTCTAAACGAGTTGACTTTCTCTTTGAAGATTTCTTCTTTTGTATAGGGGCAACTGATACTGGCACGGGTTGATTCTCTGATTCAGCTTCAGTGTCTGTCATGGGTGTTTGAGCGGTCACAGTGCCTGTCGTCGGGCTTGGAGCTGCTGCAGTGCCTGTTGTGGGGGTTTGAGGGACCACAGTGCTTGTCGCTGGGCTTGGAGCTGCTGCAGCGCCTGTTGTGGGGGTTTGAGGGGCCACAGTGCTTGTCGTTGGGCTTGGAGCTACTGCAGCGCCTGTTGGGGGGGTTTGAGGGGCCACAGTGCTTGTCGCTGGGCTTGGAGTAGCCGCAGGGCCTGTCATTTTCCCTTGGTGGTACTGAATACTGTTGAATAGGGCTCGGTAGGCATGGGCCAGGCCCCAACACATTGCAGTGATTTGTATCTCTCTGGAATTGCTAGGGTGACAGCATACTTCCTCCAAATATTCTACTAATTTTTCAGGATTCTGCACTTGTTCAGGGGTAAAGTCCCAAAACACTGGGGGTGCCCACCGTCTCAGGCATTTGCCCATACTCTCCCACATACCCTGCCACCCATAATTATCGAGCCTTGGGGCAGATCTCTGGATGATATTCTTGAATTGCTTATTAACCTTAGACAAAACCGAAACAATCTGCCATAGAAATATCAACAGATGTATCTTAACTACCCAAGGATGTTCAAGAGACTGAAAAGTTGTTGTAATGAAGGAGGAGACATTACAGAAGATGGTAGCTAAGGTGCCATTCTGTATTTCCTCCATAAAGAACCTCTCAGAGGAGGAGGTATAATTGCTAATTGTCTCCATGAGGTGGTAGCCGAAGTACAGTAACGGCTTCCATGCAAAACCCAAATAACCGATAAAACTCAAGGCCAGTGTTTTAATAACAAATCTCCTAGGCAAAACATCTCTAACCACTGCAGAGCACAGCAAACTACAAAACCCAATGCCAATCTTTAACATGTACTTCAAAATCAGCATGGTGTAGGTCTGACTACTAATATCGAGAACAGATGAATCAATGCTGTGACCAGCAACTGTTATTATCTCAAACCCTTCGAGCCCCACGTTGGGCGCCAAAAAGGACTGTTGTGGTTTAGCCCCGGTCAGCAACTAAGCACCACACAGCCGCTCGCTCACTCCCCCACCCTTGTGGGATGGGGGAGAGAATCGGAAGGGCCAAAGTAAGAAAACTCGTGGGTTGAGATAAGAACAGTTTAATAATTAGAATAAAACAGCAATAATACTAATATAATGAAAAGGAAAATAATGAGCGAGAGAGAGATGAAACAGTAGGAGGAGAGGGAAAGGGAAAAAAAAAACAAAACCAAAACTGAACAACAAGTGCTGCAACCGCTCACCACCCGCCGACCGACGCTGCCGGTCCCCGAGCCGCGATCGCTGCCTCCCCCAGCCAATTCCCCCAGTTAATATACTGGGCATGACGTCACATGATATGGAATACCCTTTGGCCAATTCGAATCAGCTCTCCTGGTTGCATCCCCTCCCCTCCCGGCTTCTTGTGCATCTGGCAGAGCATGGGAAGCTAGAAAGTCCTTGACTAGTGTAAACACTACCCAGCAACAACTAAAACACCAGGGTGTTATCAACATTATTTACATACCAAGTCTAAAACACAGCACTATGCTAGCTACAGTGAAGAAAATCAACTATCCCAGCTAAAACCATGACAGGTGTCAGTGTGCTACACCTCAATATGTTGACTGCTAACATGCAGCATGGTAACGCAGCAAAGAGGGTAGTGGCTGAAGGAAGACAATGCTGGATGACAAGTGATACGTGTTTTTTCAGGAATATAGTGTATTTAGCAAATTTCAGTAGTGCTGTTTAGCTCACACCAGCCTGGCATCTGAGCAGGTTGGCTTCAAGGTGGCTCTCATGCATGAGCTTTGGGTGCAGACTGCAGGGTATTGCCCTCCATCTAAGGGGAGCTGGGCAGTTGCCCAGCTCCCCGTTGCAGGAGGCTGATGCTGCACTGTGATGGTGCTGGGCTTTGGCCAGGCTGTGCTGTGCCCCTGCACGGGCTGCACTCCATGAGCAGCATGGTCCTTTGCCTTGGTTTCCTGGATGTAGAAAGGAAATACTAAAATCTACCTTGCAGAAAAGTGAGGCTTCCTCAATTAATAAATGTGCTCGCAGGCTTGCCAGATGAAAGAAATGCAGAATACCTTGATAGCTTCTTTTATGATCATTAATAATAGTATGACTTACCTGAAAGGCACACTGCGTGTCCCCAGTGAGTTTTGATCTCTTGTCATGCCTGGGTATGTGGGATGGGTAAGACTGTGTCTCTTTGGGGAGTTATTAGATGAGAAAAGAGGCAGCAGATATTTCTCCACCCCCTGCTTCGCTCTATTCCCAACACGGCTTCACTCCCAAGGATCAATATCTGAACTGAGAAATTATATTATTAAGCTGCATATTGTAATCATACATCAAGTAGAGTCCACTTCCCCCACTTGGCATGCATTAGCATGCCCTGGTGGAGTGGTGTTTCTTTTGAAAAGATTAAGAGCATCCGCCATGCAAAATATGTGGGGTATAGGAGCGGGACAGTCCTTCTGCAGAGCATGTCTGACTACTTTGTGTGGATTGCTCCTTCTCAATTTGCATTACAGAAAAACAATCTTTTATTTATTTAAGTTGGAAATCCCTTTGCATCTGAACTTCAAGTGTGCAGCAAACACACTTTGATCATTTTAATGCAGAAGTCACTGATTTACAATAAATATTGTGTTTTCTTTTCATACTTCTTTTTGTTCTTTAAGGAGATTAGAGCAACGGAAGAAAAATAATTTTGACCTTATTAGAATTGCTTGGTGAAAGAAATGTGCAGTATGAAGAAGATGCTGGGCTTCAAATTGTCCTAAACTAAGGACAGAAATTACAGCATTGATCTGTTGGCTGTTAATTCCTGCTGTGGTTTATTAGGACTGGGAGGAGAGGTGACTCTACTCACAGTGCCTTTGAACGTGATTTGGGGGAGTCTGGTTGTTTGCTGTAAAGCTTCAGGAGGAAGCCATGCATCCTGAGATGCATCATGGCTTTGGGTGGGAGGTTGAGGTAGCAGAGGAAGAGCCCAGCAGAGGGAGGGGGTGCATGTGTGGGGTACGCTCAGTGACTTGCCCTTGAGGGGTACCTGGCGGTCTCTTGACAGCCAGAATCTATGATGATGTACAACACTAAGATGTCAAAACTCCTGGGTGAGAGCTGTGACATGGATCCTCTTAAGTGTTTTCACGGAGCTGTGTTAGGAGTGTCTGCCTCCTGCTGCCTTCTTCCCGCTGTGGGTGAGTGCATGGGTGGTGAGAAAAGCCTCTTCCCAGTGTTAGCATTGGCGGCTGGCACACTCGCTGCGTGGCTGTGTGAGAGGAGTACTGGTCTTGTGGCTTCTTGGTTACAAGGACTGTTAGGATCAGCACCCAGATGCAGACTTATTTATAAACGCACCAGCTGCTCAAACCCTGTTCCCCAGAGCCAGGGTGACATGTGGGGTGGTAGTTCCCATTGTGGATTCCTGTACTCGTCAGGTTGGCTCTGATGGTGGTGTTACAGGAGAGCGGTGCAGCACTGTGGGCATTACTGCTTTTTCTTTCCTGCAATTATCACATGGTAGTAATTGCATATACCTTTGTGTGCCAGAGGCTGAACTTGTGTTGCCAGGCTGAGATGGGGACCAGGATTAAGCCCAAAAGGGGAAGCCCAAAAAGGGCAATGAAGTGTTAGAAAAGCACCAGTTTTTCTGGGATCTTGGACACAATACCATCTCTAGGTTGGAAATAGTTTCTACTGAATGGATTTGGTATGTTTGTGCAAGATCAGTGGATGGAGTTTGGGATTGAGTCAGATCTGTTAAAGCTGGTTCTTGGGGATGGGCAGTTTTACTGGAGCATCATGGTGGGTTGTGCCTCTGTGCAAGGAGGCTGAACTCACCAAGAGCACAGCCTCCTCACTGCTGCCCAAGGAAGCTTTAATGTGGATTTGCAGAACTCCTCTCCCTTTTGGGGATAGAAATAGATACAAAGTGGATACTTTAAAACAAAAACAAACAAACACCACCACCCCCCAAAAAACCCCTAATCCAAACCCAAAAAAACAAAACCAAGCCACAAAAAACCAAAATGCAAACCAAAAAAGCACACACATCCCAAAAAAAACCTCAAAAGCCTATTCAGACCACCTCGAACAAATGCAGCTTTCTTCTGGAGTAATCCAGTGTAAAGGGAAGGGCTCAGCTCCCTTTATGCACCTGCTGCACTGACACTGCTCTGAGCTGACTTGGGTCTTTGTGGCCATCCCGATGCCAGGAGCAGCAGGTCCAGCTTACAGGTGTGAATTCCAGCTCTGTCCCCTTGTAAAAGGGGGATTTTCATGCTGGGCAGGCTTGGACAGAAAACAGTTAAACAAAAAGAGCAGTTTACTTTGCCTGGAGGGTGTTTCTGCCTTCCCTTTCTGTCCTTTGCTGCTCTTTTTATTTCCTAAATCAATGTGGGTTCCTTTTGCTTCATTCAATGCTTTTTCCTCCTTTTTCATACTGGAGCAAATCTATGAAATTGTATTCCTAGTTGATGTTTCTAAAGAAAAGACTATAAGGAAAGTCAGGTTGCTTGAGCTTTACTCAGGGTTGTAACCGGAACCAGCAAGAGCAATAGGTGTATTGGTTGCACCAGGTAGATTGGTTACTTCGGGGGTTATTAAAGGGTTATTTTGTACTTGGTCAGAAGCTCCCAGCTACTTAAGCTGTTGTGTGTATTGAGTTTGCAGTCCTGAGCATCAGGAACAGATATAGTGGAGGAGAAGGATGGGTTTACTTTTCACAGGGAGGGCTGTGAGTAAAGAAACCTGAGGGGCATCTTTGGCTTCTCCCAAATCAGGATTTCCTCTGGTGTAGCCGAGCTCAGAATCCAGCCCATCATCTTCCCTTTCGCTCCACAATAACTTACTATTATACAGGATTGTAACCAGAACAGTTTAGCCTAAAAGTGATCCACTACTGTGTTACTTCAGATACAAAGAGACCAGAGACACATCTTTATCCTGAGCATCTTAGACAAACAAAGCAGGGGGGTTAGTGGCAGTGTAAACACATTTAAATTACCCTCTTTGGAAAACCCTGATCACTCATTATGGTCAAATTCAGCTGGATGGAGCCAGAGTGACGCTTCAAGGTTTTTGTCTGCTGGGAAAATGCATGTTGGAGAGTGTATGAACAAACACAAAAAGTCACTGTGCCATCTCCTGCAGAGAAGGCTCTTCCTGTTGAAGAAATCCTGGACTGGTCAGCAGTTGTCCTGCCCCATCCTGGTGCTCACCAGGGCCTTCTGATGTGCTTTGAGATGTGACTCTCTCTGTTTAAGCCAGAGATGGAGCTTTGCACAAAATAGTTATCAGTACTGCAGCTCACATGCAGTAGATGTTTTTTTTCTAGTGGAGGCAAATCTGGGGAGGGATAAAACTGCAGAGACAATTTGTGACACCATTTTGTACCCAAATGCATCCCCTCCTTCAACCTCAGCAGGTGGGACAGACGAAGAAGGGCATCCTGGGGACACATTCCCAGCCCTTTTCCACTGCTTTCCATCTCCATGGAGAGACCAGCATTGTGATGGGCCCATACACTAATGGGCCCTGTCCAGAGCATGTCTAACCCTGCTGGCCAGCCTGATGGTTGTGACCCTGCAGATGTCCCAGGGCATGTGGATGGTGGAGGACACCTGGCTCCTATCCAGTAAATGCAGGTTGGGGAGCTGAAGTACCAGAAAGGTGGTGGGGAAAATCAGTCTCACCAACTCTGGTGGAAAAGCAATCACCCCTGGATGCTGCTTTATCCCCCCCATCTTGAAAGTGCATTTCATGTCATTCCCCTGCGGCAAAGCGGTGGGTGCTGTGCAGGGGGCAGTGTTCCCTGCAGGTACCCCTCCTTATCCACACCTCATTTCACCTGCCAGCTGGGAAGATGCTGGCTTTCAAGTCATCCTAAGCCAGAGATAGGCTTCTCCCTGGGATGCTGTGATTCCTGCCTTTGTTAGTGCCACACAGGGAGGGTCCTGAAGCCCAAGTGAGGAGACTGGCACAAAGCGGTGCATGCCCAGGCGACTGCAGTGTGAGCGGGAGCATCAGAGGTGTTTGTGGGGCACAGGGCTCCATCACTCACCCCGCAACTCTCTGCGTGGCTCTACTGCTCTCTGCATAGGAAACAAAGCTCCAGGTCCCCTCCTTTCTCTGCAGCGCTGGCTGAGATGTTTAAAAATGAACACTAGTTTTCACTTAAGCCTCATTTCCTGTCAATTTAATGGGCTTTGGTCATGCATTTCCCTTAATACACAATTTGCAGTGAGGAAGTTTTGCTGGGAAAACTCTCTGGATCTTGGTGGTGTTACAGGGGGTCTGAATTCCCCCTTTCCTCTAAGTGGGTTTAGTAAGGCTGTTTCCATGGACAGCACCAGCATGTCCTGAGAAAACTCCATCAAAACCCAGACAACATTTTCCAGTTATTATCCAGTGACTGACTGAGTTTAGGTTTCCCACTGACAATAAAACAGTGCGTAAAAGGAAGTGATTAACAGCTTACAACTCTATCTAGTTCCTTCTGAGTAAAGCTTTTTGCTTTATTTTGAGACTTGGAAGATGAACGGTACAGTATATTGTTTGAAAATGCATCCTCTGTTTTGGAAAATCTCCACATATTTTTGTTTCCATGTTATCTGCATGGTTGTAATTAGAAAATTATGTGCCTGCTACATGACCTCCTCATAAAGAACATATTTAAAGTGAGACAATAACATTCAATTCCCTTTCTAAACCATCAAAAAGAAAATGGTTTTCAAGGCATTTCTTCCTCCTTTCCAATTCCCTCCCTTCAGCCACTTGGGTGGTCCCATTTGACAAGTTTTACAATAGAGAACTTTTTTTTTCATGGACAAACATATAAGTGCAGGAGAAAATCTCAAACTGGGAAACAAATGCTTTCCCCCCTGCTTCCCCAAGAAAAACTCAGAGGCTGAATATCAGCAGAACATTCCTTGGCTCCTGGCAAAGGCAGGGCAAGAGGGAGACCTTCTTGCAGAGTAAAATCTGCTCAGCCCCCCTTTTTTTCGCTGCTTATGTGCATTGCTGCAGCAAAACTTCATAGTCCATGCCCATAGGAGGGAGGAGCATGTGCATGCCCAGGTCCAAGGAAAGCTGGGGACAGTGATGGGGACTTTGTACTGCTATGGGCTTCCCAGGCTGAGGTCAGGTCACCTGCACAAGAGGCAGGAGGAGATCTGCAGGCAACAGGACCTCAGCTTGTCCTTGCTCCAGAGCAAGGTGAAATGTATGGAGGTGGTCACTGTCAAGGTGACCAGAGACTGCATGTTTGTTGGTAAAAATTGCATTGCAGGTGCAAGTTGGACCAATGTGTGTCTAAATATTTCTCAGATTGAATAAGGAGCAGATTTGGAAATGATACTGAAATTGAAGTGAAGGAGGTAGCAGACCTTCTGTGCAGGGTTCATTGGAGCAGTGCTGGAAATGTAAGAAAAAATGCTTTTTTGTGTGTAGTAAGGTGCAGAAGATGAGGTGGGAGAAATAGGTTGGTAGTGCCTGTTTTTCATTAGCAAAAATCCTCTGGTCCACAAAATCACCTGTTTCTCTAGGTGTTTACTGTGCACTCCCTGCACAGCTGGTGGAGAGCTGGGAACCAGGCATGCCTTCCCCTGACCACGCTGGTGTGTGTACCACACACGATGGCATGTTCCCTGCTCAGTGAAATGCTGCTTTAAGAAGACTAGCCCTGTCTCAGTAGATCCATCTAGCCCCTGCAGACCCCAGGGAAACATGCCTGTAGGTGCATTCCTGGAGCAGCTGTTGCTCTTGCACTGGTTCAGTGCCGTTGGCTTTGGTGCTGCGATTCCAGGCTGTTTCTGCACCATGCACGGCACAGCTCAGCTGGCTCTTCAACATGCACTTGAGCAGCTTGCTGATTTTATTGCACTGGGTTACCAGAATAGCACATTTCCCTTTGCATATAAAGGTTGACTGTGTGACATTGGAGAGGAGCACTTAGGAGACCTAGAGAGAAAAGCAGAGGGACAAGAGATAGCAAAGCCAGGTTTGATACAGTATAGAGATACAGAGCAGAGATGCACCAAGAGAGTCAAGGAAAACAAAGGGTGCTTATATAGAATAAAATAAAATGGATCTACCAGTGGAAAATACAAATCCTATCCATTGTCAAGGTATGGCTAGATCCTTCTGGTTTGGAGGAGAGCAAAATGGGTATCGCTTCTGAACACTGCTCTGGGATAATGATGTTCCTGTAACTAGCTACCTGCATCATATCTTCAAAAATGGCTATCAGAGCATTAACAGAAAAATAGTTGGAAGTTCCCAGCATTTTATGGTGCTACTTTAGTAGCCTCCACAGGGTCAGAGCCCTGAGGACAAATAGCGTGCTATGAGCTCACTTCTGTTGATCAGCAAAAATATCACGATCATGATTATCGCTTCTACTGCTGCCCTTTTAAAGCCCTTTGCCAACCTAAAGGGGCTTGAATATAAATGAACATTTACATTCATGACAATGAGCATCAAAACTGGAATGTATTTGCAGCCTCCACTCTCTTCTGCCTGTTCAACTCGGCCATCTACCATGACCCTGCCAAGCCATGATGCATACAGAGGACAGCATCTATATACCCCAGGCTGGTGTGCCCTTTGGATGTGGATGTGTGAGCAGTAGAGCATTTAACTCCTCTTATTTTTTTTAATGATCTCTTTGTTAATCAGCTCATGTGCTTTTGCAGAGGAGGCCCCACAAGCAGAAACCGGACAGAGCAGGTCTTACAAGACCAGCTTTGTGCCTTGGGAATTTTCCACATTGCGATGCCAAGAGGACACAGGTGCAAAGCAAGTGAGCAGGGGAAATGGCTGGGTTGATGACAGTTTGGTGGCTGCAATATGCTCCCACCAAACATGCGCCTGTGCACCTGGTATATGTTAAAGGTGTGAATATGATCTAGGCTTTCAAACAGGTGAGCAGCAGCATTACCTAAAAGCCCATAAAATAATAAAAAAAAATCACGAAGCTATAAAATGTATTTAGCAGCTTCCCACTCATTCTGGAGAGGGGGAGCTGTGCTAAGCTGTGCCCTGTGAGAGGCAGAGAAGTCACTGGGTACTTCTCTTTAAAGCTCTGAGAATTTGTATACACATTTCTTTGATTAATCCTACCTAGCAGTAAGAGCATGCAGCAGAGTCAGAGCCAAGAGCTCTCCGTGGTCCCCAGACCAGCCCTGCAAACTGCAAAATAACGTTTGTCCTGGCATTTTTGTGCATCCCCCACCACCCTGGGCAGTACGAGGAGCAAAGGATGGGCAGTGGTTCACAGGGGAGAGACGTAGTGCATCACTGAGCTCATGGTTGTCGGGGCTCCCATGGGCATGATGTTGCACTGAGCCCCCCAGAGATGGGTGAATGCAACAGAGTGTTTCCTAGTCTACATTTACTTGTATTTCTAAACTGACTTCTCTGTGTTTTCTCCCCTTTGCTTTTCTGCTACAAATACTACTGTCATGGCCCTATTTGTAGCAGTAACTCAGTAGATGGAGCATTTGGAGCAAGGTCTGGAGGAGAATGACATCCAGCTACAGACACGGAAAGCCTGGGGCTGAGTCACTCACTCAGTAGGAACGTGTCTCTGGACAGAAGTGCCCAGTCACGCTTACTTATATGACATGAATTTCAAATACAATACAGTATTTATGTCAAACCTCTTCTGTAGTTAGTCATACCTCAGTAGCTGGGGAAACAGATCAAACACTGTTATAAAAACATGGAAATCAAAAAAAGTGCCAGGTTCTTTTACAGCTTTGTGTACTGTATGTCTGTCGATCTAGGCTTACAATCTTTGACACTGAAATGACAGCAGGGACACTGTGAATATTTAAAGCCTAAGCTAGCATCAGCACTTCCATTTAGGTTATAGCTTTATGTTGTCTCTGGCACATTAGCTTCACTACAAATGAGGTTTGAGATCTCCATCTGGTCCTGGTGGACAAAAAGCTTTCTTAGAGAAAGGAAACATAGCCCCAGTGGCAGCTTCAAAGCTGTTGGAGTCGCATGTGAAGACAGAAAAGTAGCTCTGAATCTATTGGATTTTATAACATAAAATACAAATTGGACAATAATTTTCATGTCACTAAGTCATTCTACTGCCTCCAGCCACTCAAAGCATCATTTCTTCTCTCTCTAGCTTTTTTTCCCCATCATTGCTTATAAAGCAATGGGATGAAGTCTCCCAACTGGGCATCAAATGTATGTTGAAATTCTGTGTCTGTGATGGAGCATCTCCCCCTCAGGCAGGTCTCCAGGTCCGTGCATGACCATGGAGTAAGGACTGTTGAAGGCCTCGGGGGGCAATGGTGTTTGTTTTACTTGCATGCCCAAAAGGGGCACAGGGGATCCTGTTCACAGGTGATGGGGCACAAAACACCTGTGTGTCTCCACAAAAGGTGTTGGATGAGGACTGGTCTGTGCCTGTGGAACAGGAATAGCACAGGATTTTCCCTCCCTGGTTTGCGTACCCCAGGTCATTTAAGTGTGCCAGGTGCTCAGGCAGAGGCTGGGCATTTGGAATATTGTGTTAGCTATAAAATGCTGTGAAACAACAAAATGGGCAAATGATTGGTCATTGTACCAATGCTGATTGCATGGACAATTTCGGACAATCTGCCTCATAGATATATAACCACTGGGGTAATTCCATTATATTTATGGCCACATTTTGCTCTGTATAAACCCCTGATGTAGCCTGTGTTAACGGGGCATCTGTTTGATTTTTCAGTACCTGGGGGCAGGGGAAGGCATGACACAGGGTATGGCACCTGGATGCAAAGGAGGTTTCAAGGTGAAGGCACTGTGAAGTTGCACTGCCTTCCTCTCAGCCTACTTGAGACTTTAAATTACAATCTATTTATATTGTATAAGAATATAATCTGTCCTCTGTCTATTACAGATCTAAAAATAGTTTTCCTCTCAGCCATTTTCAAGGTTTTTTCCTGCTGAAGGTGAGCTCTTAGAGATCCTCCTGGATAAAAAACACTGTACAGAGGTGCGCTGGTGGAGAACACACATCCTAACAGCCCTGTTTGCTTAGGATCCTGTCATTCTTTTTATGGTCTTCTGTGGAATCAAACCTATGGGATGTTTTTTATTTACATGGAGGACAGACTTTGACAGATCAAATGACCAGAATTTAGTGTGATTTAGGAAAATGAGTTAATTTGGCTAGAGAAATCAAGGATCCCCATGGAGTTTGCAGGGTAAAACTTGTTTCAGATGGTTCATAAACAAAGGGATGTGTTGCTAGGTTTACTAAGTTCAATGGATTTTGCTTTTGCAACCCACTGTTGCAGTTTTACTTTTTCCCTTTCTGTCTGGGAGATATTTAGTTGCCTCTTGGTTTTGTTTTCCTTCTGATTTTCTTTTTTCTTTTTTAAATTTTTTGTTTCTAACAATCCAAACAGTAGGATTTGCATTTGCAGTCTGTTTCAGGGGACAGAAAAAATCAGATGATAAATAGCAAAAATATCAAGTGAATATTAGCAAAAGATGCATGTTGGGGAGTTTGGCCAAACTGAAAGCATCTCTGCAGGTGGCTGGGCCAGGCACATGCATTTGCATGAGGTGGCAGTGGGGAGATAAGCAAGCAAAGGAGCATGAAGCTGCGAGACGTGTACGGGGCAGTTCTATGAAACAACATTCTCTTTCACAGTTGCCCTTAGGCACGGTTAAGCTTCTATATCAGGATGTCTTGGCGTATTTCCCAATGCCATGATGTTCCTTAGTGACTCTTTATATTTGTTCTTTGTCTGACATTGCACAACAGATCAGGATTCCTTGATCTTGCCTTGTTTGGATTCTTTCATGAATTGCATCCATGTGTCCAAGACACTCAGCCCTTTCACATAATTGGGCAATATTTGCATTAAGATGAACAGTTCTTTCCTAAATGAGTGTGGTTCGTTGTTCCTTCCAGTCCCAGAAGTGCCGACGTGAAGTACGGGACTTCGGATCCAGACACATGGCTGCAAGTCTGGGACATAGAGTTACAGGATAACATTTGTTCCTTGTGTTTTTCCCTGGAAGCAGCTGGTTTCCCCTTTTGGGCAGGACATTGGTTATGCCTGAAAGCCATTTAGAAATTGCAGGGAGTGCAGGATTCAGTAGCCTGCCTACTAAGTGGGGTTTCTTGCCAAAGCACATTACTTGTAAGAGCTCTGAACTTCCAGTCATTTCTCACATACGTGTTAAATCTACCTTTAGCCCAAGACAGTTTGGACCTGGGCACATACAGAACAGCTCCTGTTGTGGATAAGGTGGTGGCTGCCACCAGGTGATACACATGTGCTAAGAGCCCGTCTGGTGTGAGACAGAGGAGGAATGATGGCTAAAGCCACATGGGGAAGGCTCTTTCCATCCTTTCTGACATGTATGTGTGATTCACTAACTGGTTTTGTCCAGCTGGAATTATCACTGAAACCTTGTTCCAATAAAACTCTGATTTCATGACTGTTCCCAAAGGTGGTATCCCAAGAGGTTAGAAAGTAAGGCTGGCATCAGCTGGGACATAGTCATTTATGTGTTTGTGCTGCTCTGTGCACACAAGGGTGTGAGACTGATCTATAACATGTCATAAGATGGCTTTCTTAGAGAATGGTGCTTTTATTCTCATTTATGGTTTTCATCCTTTCTCCTGCTGTATGTCTGATTTATCAGAGTGGCTTAACATGTGCTGCTTCCCTCCGTTCTCCTCCTGTCTCTCTTGCTGATATTAGTAAGCAAATCGCTACTGTTTCATGGGAAGTGGAAGATAAAAAAGAGCGAGGTTCTTGTATGCGCGGTGCAATGGAGATGACTGAAACAGCTATTAATGATTGCTCTCTGCATGCCCAGGCAGTGACTCTGATTTCTTAGTAATTCCAACTATGGCAATGTACACTAACAGAGTAGTCCACAGCATCACTTTTTCTAGAATCAGCCTAAAACCAGGTGTTGTTGTCACTGAGCTGTTGATATAATGGCAGGATCAGGACATGGTTAGTTTATAACAGTAGATGTTGGTGTGGATTTCCAAATGTGGGTTTTGATTGCTTAGATTTGGGACGCTGGTTTTCAAAAAGGCTACTCAAAACTTACAGAAACTGTTACGTGTCTGACACTTGCATGACCAAAAATTGAGACATTGAAAACAAACAGTTGTGTTTGACAATGATAGTCATTAAATAAGTGATTAGTTTGTCTATGAGAGTTTTGAGGCATGAGGATGACAGAATTTTGGGTGCAGATGGGCTCCATTGTGCAGAGTAGGCATGCCCAAGAGAACCACAGATTTAATCTCTCTTCAGTAGTCTTCTTGAAATAACTTTTGTTTTATATTAATAACAACTGGCTCCTGTTTCTTCTCTACCAGAGAGGCACTATCAGAGCTAACTAGCACTAATTGGAGAGGGGGAGGTGAGGGGAAAGGGCACAAAACCCAGGAAGAAGAGTGGGGAGCGTAGATCCCAGAGACTGAGTTTAATACCATCAAACTTGGATGGAAATAATACTCTTGCAGACCACAAAAACATGCCTTTTACTGTGGGAGTGCAGAGCAAAAAATAGGAGAGATACGATAAGTCTGGTGAAGTCAATGCAGTTGGTGCAATGAACCCTGGGACATTTCACTGGATGGGCTGCCTTACAGAAGTTTCCTTCTGTGGGAAAAATCAACGACTGGAATGGGTCAGTCTTTTTTGCCACAGCAAACCTATACTTAAGTGTGATTAAAATGCTTTCGGCAAAGGAAATACCCTGTAGTTTAAGCCAAACATGGGGACATCCTTTCTCCCTCTGATTGATGTTATGGTCGCTTATGTGGCGTACTATATTCTGTACCAGACCCAAGTCAATTAGGCACCATTTCAAAGTATTTTCTCATGCAGCCCGAGGTTTTGCTCGTGCCAACAAAATCTGAAACTCAGGGAAATGATAGCCGAAATGAATTCTGTGAACGAGCACAGCCAGGCCATCGGGTTAGCAGGCTGCAAGCTCTGCAGGATTCCCTGCTTCAAGGATCAAGCTACCTTTTTCAAGTTGTGAGACTTAATGGCCATTTTGCTGAGATCAAGTGCGGTATTGGTTTGATATCTGATACAAGGTCTATCAGGAAAGTGTATCCTACCTTTGCAGAGAGGCAAGGTGATCTAACTATAAAATGATCAGATCCTTATAGTTCTTTCCTACCCCTTGACCAGGTGGGATTTCTGCCCCAGAGACACCATCTAAAACACCTTTACACTCAGCCTTTGACTATTTGAAGCTTTCAGACAATTACAGTGTGGGACAGGAGAGTCCTTACAAATCTTTTGCCCTTTCAGTCCTGAAATATCATTTCTTGTGATGGAAGAGAGTAATAACATGTGAGAACACCATCACAAGCCAGCCAGGAAAGGAAATAAGAGTGACCTGATAAAATCAGTACTGAAAAAACCCACCCAATTATAGGGTTAAATGCCACTGAAGTAATGATTCTCCTGGTTTATCTCACTCATGATACACTGCATTTTAAACCCAGCCACCAGGGACAGGTGAAATGGTGCTTAAACCATCAGTGGAAGGTCCCTTCATATAACAGACATACTTCCATGTATTCCAAAACAGCCCTGGAGTCTGGGCAGGCAATGAGTGAGCTTAATGCCCTCCTTTGTAGTAGGAGATCTTTGAAACTCTTATTTGATCGCTTCCCTAGATTAGGATGATTCTGCGCTGCTTTGGAGAAATGTGTTCCCCCTGCCCACCAGCTGACTCTCCCAAAGTGATAAGGCATCTGTAAACACTCTCTGAAACTCTGTACAGAACCTCCTCTGTACACCACTTTGAAACAGAGCTGCATGAAGACCTCTGTACTGGCTGAAAATATCTTGCAAACTGATAAAGAAGTGCAGGTACAGCTAAAATCCACTGTGTAATAAGGATTAGCAAGCCTAAGGAGGTTTGTTTGGATTGAAGATTGAGTTGAAACATATGAGGCTTAGATTCGACCAGAATTAAACTGAACTTGGATTTCAACAGATCCTGCACGGCCCCCCTCCTGTCCTGCTCCTCCTCGCCCCACTCCGTGTTTCGAGTAAATACTTAGAGCTCATAATTTTAAAAGGAGTGATTTAATTTTCCCACTGGTCCGGGTTCTTGTTAAATACGCTGTGCTTCAGTACAATTCTCAACTTTCCCAACCAGCCCTCACCTCTCTGCATCTGTCTACCTGTGTGCTGGTCTGTATTGATCTCAGATATGTGGGCAATTGCTCTGCCGAATACAGCCTGAAAGAACCCCATTTGATCCGATGATGATACTATAGCATATATTCTGACTAATTGTATCCATGGAAATCAAGTGCACTTTAACTAATGAAAAAAAAGATAGCATGGTCAAAGCTTATTTGAAGAAATGACATGTTTTAAAACCTGATGTGACTTAAAACAGAATCATATAAGTTCCTTTGCTAAAACACTTTCAGGATATATTAGGTATAACAATAGTTTTCTACATGAAAATGGCTTTGAAATCTTAAAAGAAAAGTATTTTAAAAGAAAAGAATTTTTGCGATGCATTAAATTGGATGTGAATATGACAGATTTCAAAGACTGTCAAAATAACGAATTTACATCATAAATGCACAGGCTCCCTTTTTAAAGGCCTCTTCAACAACTCAGGAAGGCATTTAATGGTGAGCAAGTTCAAAGTGTCATGGACTCCCACTGGTATAAAAAGGAGGCAATACCCACTATACTCTCTGTGTTTCAGATAATGTATCTGTCTCTTTTCAAGTTAATAAACTGCACTCCTGTCAAATTGCAGATAAATGAAAGCGACCAAGACATTGTTTTCCCCACATATTGCTAAGAAAGATATCTCCCAATATTTCTAAACGACCAGTATGCTAAAAAGAACTTGAAATGAATCCACCCTGCAGTTATTTTACAGCATCAAAGACAATGAAATTTCCACAGAGGCACTTTCTGAAGTTTTAAATGCTTTATTTCTGATAGCTGCTCATTAAGAACCTTCGAAAGCTTTTTATTGTTTCAAAGGCAGTCATCTAAATTTTTAATCATTCACTAGTGCTATGTGGTCATGATGTTACTCTCTAGATTTAAAAACCCTTTTTTATTTCCTAAACAGTAATGTCAACACAATGTTTCCCTGAATAATCGTTAGGTACGGCCTTACTCAAAGAGCAGCTGTGAGAAGGAGAGAAAGAAAGAGAGAAAGAGGATTTTTCAGGCTCCCTTTTGCTAGGGAGAGAAATGAGACACTTCAGGAAATTAAAATCCAGGACCAACAGTTTACAGAGCTGGCCACCGACTTAAAGCGCTGGGATGGTTTCAGCTGAGTTTTTTTTATAGCAGGGAAAGTTTGTGGTGGGTATTTTTTAAGCTAACAATGATGCTCTGCGGGCTGATTCTTGCTCTGTGACACACAAGTGTCCTTAGGGATTAAAGAAGATTTAGGTAAACTTCCTGTCCCTGCCCTTTGGAGCTGCCTCCTACCCCACCCACTGTGAGCACCGGGAGCAGCAGGGCCAGGTCCCGCTCAGCCGGGGACAATGCAGGAGGCAGCACCCTGTCCCCATCAGCCAGCCAGCGAGCTGGCTGCCCGTGGTTAGCACCATGCACCAGTCACGAGCGCACGCCGAGTCCTTGCAAAGGAGCAGCAAAGTGCACGGGAGGCTGGAGTGCCATGCCCACTGCCGCCAGCCTGCCCTGCCTTGGCAGGGCTTATCCTGGCCTTGCATCTGGTTTTGTTTTGCTCCTTGCTCCATCATCCATTAAAGACAGGATTTCTTTCTCACTGCCTGGGACTGTAGATTCTCACACGCTAGACGTAGGGATGAGATTGCAGTTTATTTACTCTACAAGCCTGTATTAAATTTCTCCCTCTAGAAACCACAATCCAGCCTCTCTCCTCTTCAGGGACTGTGAGTTTTCCATTCTCAGGATCTAAGTGTTGGACTGAACTCATGTTCCAGCTCAAGCCTCTTCCCTTTCTTGTGCCTATATTAAAGTAGGTTCAGTTCACTGATAAGCAAACAGCAAGGAGATAAGTGGAGGTAGCCTAGATCTACCCCCACAGCAAGAAAGTGGATCCCTCTGAATGCAGGCACTTGGCATTTCCACCGTCCAGTTTTCAGTTAGGGTAAATGCAAAATAAAGAAAGGTACTGAGCTGCAGGAACAGCCTGTGTGTGGTGCAGTGTTCAGACATCACCTGCGAGAAATCTCAAGAGAGGAGGATAATGACTGGCTCTTGCTAATATAATGCTTTGCCCTCCTCTAGTGGTACTTGTGATCTGAGACTCTCAAAGGGATTACAAATATTAATACAATAACCTTCTACTGTCGGATGTAGCTGTCCCCCCTTGCACAGCGGAGGTGACTGAAGCATGTGTTGGGTGAGCTCTCCTTGCAATCCAAGAGGGTGGGGCACCCACTTTAACCAGCACCTCTTGTTTTGTCCCCTGGGTGATGGAGGTGTAATCCAAGTCTTCAAAGGATAGCTTTTTTTTCATGCCAAATGTGTAACTGTTGAATAGATCTCATTAGTTTTATATGTTGTATGCAAGCTTATGCCTGCCATAGATATATGTTGACACTTTTATCTGTCCCTCCTCAGTCTGGGTTTGGGTGGTTTCGAGCACACTGAATGCAGCTTTCTGGCTTTTCCTTGTGACCACGCCAAGACTTCCTTCCCCTCTCTCTGCCTTGGACCCAGGGTGTCTGTCAACTGATCTCATTGCTAGAAAAAAGCAATTTGCCTGAGTGCAGAAGTTTTGAAATGCAAATAGTTTCAAAGGCACGTTGGCTAACACAAAGCCAAGAGAGACAAGCATGCTCACTGCCCCAGGCCGGCTCCGGCCCTTGGAGGCAGAGGGAGAAGAATTTTGCTGGTTACAATTAACTAGTGATATCATGGGAACAATAAAATAAAATGAAGTGGTTGCTCCACTTGTACCAAAGGCCTGGGAAAAGACAAGTTGACAGCTGTTCCTGTTGGGAGCGGCGAGAGAGCTGGCTGGCTGTCGAGTCTGTGGGTGTCAGTGCCAGGTTTGGGAAGAAGATGCTGCGTGTGCTCTGTGGCACAGCCCATGCTGCAGTGAATGGTCTTGGCCTCTTTGTGCTGTGCCAGGCTCCCAGACAGCGTAGGCTTTTCTTTAGTGTCTGCATTAAGTCTGTGTCCTGGGATCTCCATTTGTTTTCTTGGCCAGCTGGAGCCCAGATTATTTTTCCTCATCTGCTTTAGGTTTTGTTCTGCCTGGTGTAGTCACTGCTGTAATTCCAGCACACCCCTGAGCCGTGCATCTGCCCAGCCTAGGGCTTCTACTGGTGGACCTGGGCAAGCTGCCACCAACACTTAGTACTAGTCCTTTCCCCTTCTCCAACAAGCCTTTTGAGTAGCCCTGCCTCTCTTTGGGAAGTTTTGTGGACCTTTGTTGAGGTTATACTTTGCTCTGAGGAGTCAAAGTGTTCTTGATTTTCATACTGGAAAAATCAAAAGAGAACTGGGAATAGAAGTGATGTCCTTAGCTGGTATTTGACAAGAATTGCTGTGCTTCCCAACCACCCTGGAAGTCATCAGTATGTTGGGCAGATCATTGCAGTGATCAAGCCCATGGAATAAACCACAATCTTGCCAAAATAAGCAAGTCATGAATACTGAAGCTGCAGTTAATGTTACATACACTTAGAAGTCCTGATGAAAACCAAAGATAACATGACAATTACTCTAAGAAACGCATGTTAGAGAAGTAGACCATATCCTGTGAGGACTGTCTAGCATCCGACTGTCTGCAACCATTGTTGTGCACTGGTGTGGAGGACCTGATCTCTGAGCTGTTGGGCTCTGCAAAGCCTGTCTCACTGCAGAAATCGCTGCAGAGACAGTGGGGCAGGGTACTGCAGTTTCATCCCTTTGCATTGGGAAGCTGCTGCTTATGTTGGCTCCTACTGTGTTGAATGCCAGTGATGCCTTGGGAAGCTTCTACATCACCTTTCCAAATCTTACATTTGTAGAACACGCTTTTCCTTTAATGATAAAAGACTAATTACAGCTACCCAGAATCTTGTCTGAAAATAACTCCCATCCTGTGTCTAGGATGACCAAGGAAAACAAATGAGATGAATAAATAATAAAATTTGCAGAACACGTATTTTGCCAGAGACAAAACAGATTCAGATCTGTATGTGCTATGTTTGGAGCTAAGTTTAGAACTTGGGATTTTGGACAGACTTCTGAATATTGACATGCAGGGTCTCAAGCCCTTCTCACAGATTACAAACATCCTGTATTCTTGGCTGTTTTCAAGCCGGGATCCATGCTCTGTTACCTTTCCAGGGAGAATTTAATTCTGGCCCTTGATACAGAAAGAGCCAAGGGCTTTGGGAGAAGTTAGAAGCTGATAGCTTCATATGCTACCAGATCATTTGGCCTATCTTTGAGGCATAAAAGGAGGAGATGGAGTAAGATACAGCTCTTGTATCTGTGAAATTCTTTCCCATTGGCAGCCTCCCTACAAAATTGTAATTAATGGGGATCTTCCAATTCAAGATGTAAGCACTGTCATCGGCGTTGGCTTTCCCAGGCTCTGCAGGTCCCTGCACATGGAGGGAGATCCCAGTGCAGCCTCCTGGGACCAGGGCTGGATTTAAAGCCACTGCTCAGAGCAGTGCATTGGATGCCAACAAGCGTGGCCAGCAGCAAAGTAAAAAGCAGAGCATTTCCATTTGTTTTTCCTGGGCCGGTGTATGCTTAGTGTTGCAGGATGAGGGTGAGGTCCCCCCAGTCCCCATCCCACCACACTGCCTCTGGCACAGTGTGGTGCTTTGCTCCTAGCCAGGTGTCGGGGAGCTGTTTCCATATGCCACGGCAAGTCACAGGGAGGTGCCTTTTTATTTAGTGTGCAGGCTTTCTGAGCCCGTGTCTTTTGCCCCTTGTGGTAAGTGAAGCTGCTTTGACTTCAGCTGAACAGCTCTAGAGCTAGGCCAGCCTCAGAGCAGAACCAGCCCCTGCTCGCATTGAAGATGGAAGTGCAAATGCCTGCCCACAGGCTGTTGGCTCCCCGTGCCGTTTGGTCTTTGAATACTCTGCGTGCTATATTTCTGTGTTGTAATTACCAGTCTGGTTCCTAGCGGCTATAAAGCTGTTCTCAGGAGGGCGTGATGGATGATGTTGTGTTGTTAGAGTGGCCTTTTCTGGGGAGTGTTGCTAACTTGCTGGCATGTTCCTTGAGGTGATCCTCTGCTGCTCTGTTGCTTCAGAGCGAGCCACAATTCCCCATTGCTTTCACTTCCCAGTCGAACTGGTTGCTCTGAGGCTGCAGCTGATGTTTTCAATGCTGATGTCTAAAGAAAAGAAGCTGAACTTTTTCCTTGAAGCAGAGAGTTTACCAGAATGACTCAGCAGAGGCAACGTAGCTCCAGATGGTCAGTTATAGAGAATACCACCTCTATTTATTATTCTAACTATTTGCACATGTCTACCTTATTTCTTCTCTCTGGTTATTCTGAAAGAGTTAAACTTCATTGTTCTGTCAATGTTGGCAAATTAGCTCTGTCATATGGTATCGTTTCTCTTTCCTCTTGAATGACTTAAATGATTAACTAACAAAATACTTAAAATAGTTGATCTGAAATGCGCTTTTGGATAGCATTCAAGGGTTTAAACTTCAAGCTTCATTACTGGAGAGCCTGCCTGCTGCTAAACTCTGAGCATTCCTGCAACATGCCAACCCAAAGCACCTTGCGTACTATCACACTTTCCTATTTGCAAGTTCAGGGAAAAGGCTTGTAGTATGTTTCCAGCACAACTTACTCATCTCTACAATGTAGTTGTGGAGATGGGATCTGTCTCATTTAACTTAGACAGAACCTGACTTTTAAGCAGCTGAAATCAGATATCTCGCTCCCTCTGCAATGGAGAGAGAGAGATAGTGTCCCAAAGGGGGAGTGCTTGAGTCCTTATATTGATGTCCAAGGGAGGTTTGAGGAGATGCCCCGTGGTGATGTCCACTCTCTCCACTGATTGTAGGAGTTGCCTACATGACTGGCTAAGACCGTACACCTGACTTGCATGTGGCAAGATGGATCCTAGCTACAGGCGCACATTTTTAAAGGTATTTATGTGCCTAAACAATCAGGAGACGCCTTGCAGGATTTACAGAAAGGTCCTTCGGTTCCACTGAAATAAATGGGATTTAGTTTAGATAAGGCAGATATTTGGGAAATCTGAGGTTTCATGTATTTGTCTAAACACTTCAGAAGAATGTGTGTCTGAATGTTCTCTCAAAGTAGGGTCAAACTTGGCTGACAGACATTTATTACATTTGATCTGAATGTGACCCTTAGGAAATAACAAACATTTATTTCAAAATAAATGCTTCATTCAGAAGAATTGAAAATAGATCTTTTCCCACTGCTTCTTTTGAGTGATGTGCTCTTTTCCACCAAGGTCTCAACTACAGCATCCCACCTTGCATTGAACAGTACCTTCCTTTGATGGTAAGGAAAAGTCAGCATGGTCTGAGTCCAGTTTTTCCTTGGGATGTGCAGGTCTAGAATAACTCTCCCATTCCCTGTATAGACTCTACATATAAATTTCTTTCGGTTCCTAAAACACTAGGAAAAGGCACTGTTAGCCTCAACTTCCTGCTTTCATCATGTCCCTTGACTGCTAAGCCTGGTTTCAGAAAGGAGGCAACTTCATGCCAGCTCGTAAAAAGTCCAAAACAACAAGAAAAAAAAAAACCCAAACAAAACCCCTTGTGTGCTCAGGTTCAGACATCCCTTCTTGAGTTGTAATTTGTGGCTGTCTGACCACTTCAGAGCTGTAGGACTGATTTCCTCACTCCTGAACTCCTGCCATCTCTCCTCAGGCCTGGAGAGGGGCTGCTCTCTGAAATGCTGCCCCTTTCTTGAAAGCTGGAGGAGGAATAAATCACCGGCAACCTGACAAACCTGCATGAAATTCAGACATGGTAAAAACAAATGCAGTGGCTAAATGTAGCTGCTCTCCTCTGTTCATGGTTTTCATGCCTGTACTTACACTTGTGAAAGCTGTGCTACATCAGCAGGTGTGTGTGTTTGGATCCAGCTATGCTCCTTTTGCAAGATGGTAACTAGTCACATCTGGTTCCCCTTGATTACACTGCTGAGAAATCACCTTGTTCTCATTTTGAAGTAGCAAAGATAGCAGAAGGTCCCTTTATACATAGTAATCAATTCTAGTAGGAGGGTTCTTTAAACCTGCAGACAAAAGAATAGCAAGATCTAGTAAGCTGGAGCTACAAAAGGTCAAAGCAGAAATAAGACAAGAAGCCTTTGCACAGAGCATAATTAATTATCACGACATCCTTTTCAGATGTATATAGATTTCCTATGACTTAAAGACTTTAAATAGTGACCGAATATTTCTCAAAGTTGGATTCAAGAGAACCAACAAGTTACTGGGCAGAGTACAAGAATCATTGCAAGAAATTGCTGTAGGATCCCACTTTAATGAGTCAAACTTGGTGTCTCACTTGGCATGCAACGGCTGATGTTTCCCATCTGCAAGGAGGCTCACGGCTTGCTGGTATCAGTGCAGGAGCACACAGACACTGTGTGACAGATCTGCTTTGGGCTTCCAGTCCTGTCTGTTTGAGGCTTTCACTTTACCTCCCAAGCGGTCAAACCTTTCTCCCCAGCACCCTTTTCCTAGCTCAACACTTCATCCCAGGAGACAGCATTGCATCTAACCATATGCCGCAGCAGAAAAAAGAGCTGCTCATTCCCACAGTGGGATGTAGCCATCAAACTACAATATGGAGCTGATGATGTGGTAGTTTATTGGATTTGTGTATGACTTGGGCTGAAGTACCTCCACAATTTCGGCATTTGGCTAAGCATTTCTGTAGGGAAAGTTATCTTTAAGCTAAAGTTCAAAGTTCCGGGGTACTGGTGGTCTAGACCTGATCTTCTGTGTAGACAGTCTTGAGTCCAGCTTAGCTCTTTGAAGGTCACCCAGGCCCCTGAACTACCAGTTATCTGTTAAATAGACACCTCTGAGGGTCTCAGGTGGGCTGAGAGGAAATACTAGACCAAGTGGCTTAAAATAAAAATGAAACCTCTGGATTCTGGCCTTGGTGCACTCCAAGCAGAACATGGAGTGACCCAGCGATTGAGACTGAAGGAAGAAGAGGCAAAGTGGGGATGGGAGTGGGGTGGAGAAACGTGTTGTTGTTTCTAATTTGAGCTCAGCCACTGACCAGGCATGTCACTTGGGCTAGCTGCCATATTGAGCTCCCTCTGGAGAACCACAGGTTTGGGCTTTTTTCTCTTCCTTGTTTCCTGAGGGGAAAAAAAAGTAAATGCTGGAACATCCCCACTGGAAAACCAGATGCAGCATCTTGGAGCTGAGTTTTCTCTGGTAAAAAAAATTTCAAGATGAAATCAAACTAAACAAAGCTGCTAACTAACCCAGCCCTGCTGCTGAAGGATTTTGTTGGGTTTTCAAACGTCTTTGTGATGATTCTGTTGTTTCCCTGTTCTCCCAGTGCCATGTCGAAACGTTACATGACTTGAAAGCCTGAAAGTCATGGAAGGGGGTAGCGGGAGGAGGAAAATACAAAGCAAGTTTTACAGACGGCTATCGGGAGGGGGAGGATTTTTTTTAATAAGCCCCAGTAACCACATGAAAGTTCTTTAAAAAAAATAACAAAACTGTCTTCTCCATAGCAGTTCTAGTAGTACAGGTAGCAAAGGCTGGTATTAATTACCTGATTGAGCTTATTGCTGCAGGTGGAAGCTAGTCAGAAGTTAAAGTGCTTGGGTGGCCAGTTGCACTGGTTTCCATAAAGCTAATGGGACACCTTGTCAGCCCCAGCCTCCTCCCCAGAGCCCCAGGAGGAGACGCAGAGCAGGTTTCTGGATGACATTGCACTGAGAAATCTCCCAAAGGAGCCTGGCCTGGCTTTCTGGAGCCACCTGGATCCAAATATGTGCAGACATGCGTGTCTGTCTGTAAACCAAACCTGCTGGAAGAGGAAACACTTGTGTGACACAAACAACCGCCTTTCAGAAGCCAGCACGGTGGGTGCTCCAATTAACAGTGCCATGATGATCGCTGTTGCTCGTGAGTTCATTACAAAAGACAGACATCTGCAGGGGTCTTAAAATAATGACTCCTTTTATGTGGTGATTGGCAGAGGTGGGGTGACAAGGATGTGCTGCTTAGCATAAACTGACTTTTTCTTCTCTTTTTTGGATACCAACAGAAAACATGATGTGGGCACTCAAAACCAGCAGCTCAGTGGAGGATGACAGGGCTGAAGCAATCCTTTGCTTCACTTGCCCCACATTAGCATGGTCTTCCAAAAGTGCTCACCCTTAGGCTTGGACAGTGGGTAAGCCTTCTGGTCTTCATCACTCCAGAAAGCTACTAGTGCTTTCCAAGGATGCCTTTTCCATGCAGTACCGGTGTGTTCTCAGCAGCCCTACATGCCAGCTGCATGGACAGGGACCCTGGGCTTATCCAAGTGCCTCATGCCGAGCCATTTTGGGCTCTGTGGTTGGGTCCATCACCATTGCTGCAGCTGTCTGAAGTCCAAGGTGTTGCTCAAACCATGAAATAGTGGCAGAAGTAACCTTTGAATTTGTCCTCTCTTCCCAGGGCTCTAAAGCTCTGCTGTTTCCTAAGAGCAAAATGACTTTCCATCACTTTCAGCCTCTTTAGTCTCTCTGACTTGAGAAACAACCTGAAACTCTCAAAGGAGATAACAATTTCAGGGCTGCTCCTGTCCAAATCAATTGCTGGGATGTCCATACAGGAAAGAATTGTGCCAGTTCAGGTTTCTCAGGAGTCTTCTGAGATTCCCGAGATTTTAGTCTAATTTATTTTTCTTGAACTAGGCCCAGCAATAGAAAATAAGAAGAGCTTATTAGCTATTTTGTAATTATACTCTGGCCTTTTACAGTACTTTTCAGTTAGGGCCTTCAAAGCCATTTGCAAAATTTCATGAACTAAGTCTCAGCATAAGAAAGTGCCACTTTTTTTTTCAGGTCAGAAAAATAAAGTGTTTTCCCAAAATATATGAGGAGCTGAGCTCAGATTAGACTCCAGGCCCCCCAGCTCACAATTCCTTGCTTTAACTGCAAGCTCAGCCTTTGCCCATTCCAATGTGGGAAAAAGCAACAGGGAATAAGAAGCTATTACTGGGGCAGGCAGTCTATAGGGGATAGAGTTACAGTTCTTACAATAACGTATTATTTAGGACTGACTGGTGATTTGAGATGGACTCAAGCTGCAAATTCAGAGGCACTGCTAGGACTGAATGCTAAAAACCCCAGAGCGGAGAAGCATTTGAGTTTAAAGTTTGGGTTCTGTTACTGTGGATTTCCAGAGATGTCCATTGCAGAGGTCTACAGCACATCTGCAGTGCTTATCTCTCACTCTCAATACTTCACTTTGCCATGCAAGAGAAGAGGTGTGGAAAAGTTTTCTGTGCCATGCCGTAATGATTCCTCCCTTCTTATTGACCAACTCCAGTAAAATTATTTACGGAACTAATAGAAGGGGCAAGACTTTAACATTAAAATACTTTTCTTTTCTGCCTCCTATTGCATAGCTGTGTATTTGGAATGTGTGTCAAAATAAAAAAAAGGGATGCTGATTTCTTTTATTTGGTCTTTCGTTTGAGGATTGCTGGCTATTTTCAAACTGAACTTAAACAGAAGGCCACAAAAAGAGTTTAAACCTGATTAAAAGGATGCAGGAGAACATGAAATGCCGCTCTCCAGAAGCTATCAGACTCCCTGTTAATCTGTGCTGACACCTTTTGAGCATCAGGGTTAAGAGACAATAAAGAACATAGGGCAAATGGGATCAAGACAAAAAACTGAATTAGTGAATTAATGAAGAAAGATGTTGAGAAAAATGTCTTTGATACCTAAAAATAACCAATAGCATGTAGTAGTCTAAAAGCATATTTTCAATGCAGGGATAAGTGCACACAGCAGGGAAGAAAATACAAGAGAGAGGCTGTAGTAGAGAGTGTAGAGGGTGAATTTAACTGACAATAGATCACTAGAGTCTGTGGTATCACGTTTAGAGGGTTAAAAGGCTAAACATCTTTGTATTTAATGGAAGATGCTCCTAGAATTCTCAAAAGCAAAAGATGGAGAGAAAATCTGCTGCCTGGGAACTTGAAAGAGATGCACTTTTAAGCCCGGAGTCTGGAAAGCTGCAAACCTATTCAATGGGGAGACCCAACAGATCTGTTTTTTCTCTTCAGCACTGCAGGGAACAGCCTTGGTCCCAGGGGATTTGCTGTCGCTGAGACCATTCTCAGGAGTTCTACTTGCCCTGCACTTAAGCTGCATGTCCTGCCTCATGTCCAGGTTGCTCCAGGATTAATTCATCTGCAGCTTAGGCTGAGAGGAAGAGTTTTCAGGGCCTTTCAACCTTGTTCGTAGACAAATGCTCTTGTTGACCAACGGATGAGAAGGAACCTCGACCAAGAAAGGTTTGTTTGGCCGACAACGTGTCAGGCATGGCACCGCGGTCTGTCTTTGGTTTCATAGTGAAATACTTTATACCACTTTGCTGAAAATTGCTCTCGGCTATTAATCAGACTGGAGGTTACAGGGCCAGGACCAAACTGAATGATTATAATTCAGAAAACTACTATAATCTGCTAATCACTGTCTTCGTTAGAATTTTACCACACGCTATTTGAATCAAAAAGTCACCCTTTTTTTGTAGGGAAGGCATACTCTGTAGGTAACCTGCCCTCTCTAAAAACCAATAAATGATGCTCTCGGAGAATAATAGATCTAAGGATGCTCTATAGAAAGGAATAACACGAACAAAGCTGTAACATACATTAAAATCAGCAAAACTGCTTAAGGCAATCCAATTGCATTTTTTTATTACTATTGTGTTGTGATGCTAAACAGAAAATGACAACTGTGAATAAGATAAAGGTCTTCATTTTGCATGAAAAATTTAAATTGTTACTTTAAGGTAAGGGGTTTTTTTAACATGATAAAACATTTATGATAACATTTCACAAAATTAGGAAGGGGAGAATTGGCTTGAAGTCTTCTAAATCCATTAAATTTGCATGTTGTTGTTCAAAGCAATGGTTAAAAAAGCAAGAAAAGGAAAAGGTCTAGAAGGCATGAATATATATATTTGAATACATATTTGACAGCTTTATCTGAGAATGAGAAACCTGGTACTTGAACTAGTTTAATGCTGAATAAAAGTTTTGTCTGTGGGTTAGGCTGAGAATTTCTGAACAAATAATGACTGAGGTGGAGCAAGAACTTTCCATGCTACGCATGGTTTTATCAGAAAATTTGGAAATAACTGCCCATGGGAGTGCAGGGAGCAGAGCAAGGAGGAGCTGGGGCGCAGGGAAAACCATACCTTCTCCAAGCACATGCAATGAATATTGCACCTCCCGCTGTGCTGGAGTGGGGAGAGTTCCCTGATCACCCCCACCTGCCTGGGGAACCCAGGCATGCTGGCCCTGTCCTCCTTGCCAGCTGCTGGGAGAAGCCCTCCCTGCCACTCTGAAGGCAATCAACTCCTGCACCGCCCACCTGACAAGGATAGCAATTTGTTCCTTTTTTTAAGAAAAATTAATTGTGGCACAGGAGTAAATGCGAGGACTTCAAAACAAACAAGTGACTCTGACTGGAAAAGTTGGCACTTGCAAAGCAAACATGAGCAACAGCAACATCGTTGTGTGTCATGCTGAACTCGGAGAGAGACTTTTGAAATCCGAACTCTCTGCACACTCTGGTTGGCAGAGCGGCAGGAAACTCGCTCGCTGCATTTTGCTGGTTCGTAATTACATTTTTCATATTTTATTTATTTCCTCAAAAGAAACAAGTAATTATTACACAATTCTTTCCCCATACCACTTTGGAAGATTTATCAATTATAATCTAGGAGAATGGCCCCGTGTTAGACTTCAAATGCGTCTCATTAAAGATATTTTTTAGGAAGAGTGGTGGAAAAACAAAGAACTGCTGTGCTGTTGTCTTTTACTTCACTTTAATGTCGGGTTCAGAAGTAATGATGTTGGGAACAATCATTCTTTAAGCCTCTGTTTCCTTGTGTTTACTCATTAAACATGAGAACCAGGTGCTCTCACGGGGAAATGCTCATACTAACATTGGCTTTAGAAATCAAAAGTCTCTTCACTTTCGCTAACAAGCACAGCTTCACAGGCAAGAGACCGGGGAAAAAAGCAAGCAGGACCTGCTTTAAAAATGAAATATTAGTACCCAGCCCTGCAACATTAGCTCATAGGAGCTGTCCTGATTTTAGAGAGATATTGGCGGGAGGCGTATGATTACAGAGTATTCACGCTGCTTAATGGTTGGTCTCGGTGTTCAGAGCTCCCTGCATTGCTCCCGGTGAGAGAGGGGCTCCTTTAGTTGCAGCTCAGAGCAGCAAAGGCTGGCTCCTGCTCTCATCCTCCTCCAGAGGTATCTGTCCTTCTCCACTGATGAGCTGGGGTAACCAGCTCCTTTGCTTATGCAGAGTGCATATTGCTGTGGAAGATATTTTAAGCTCTGTAATATCCTGGGAGCAGTTCAGTGACCTAAGTGTAAGCATCTCATAGCACTCTGGACTCCTTAGGGCATACAGGAGATCTGTGTGGGGGCTGGTGGGTACAACACCAACCAACAGGAGACTCATGCCTTCTGATGGAGCATGCAGAGTTCAAGGAGGTGCCCCAGGGCACCTAAAACCTCCATCTACACTGTTGCGTTTAAGCACATCTCCACCCCAGATGTGTTGTGCTGCTCAGATGCAATGGGGTCACATCAGGGCTTGAAAGATAGAAGACCTCTTGCATCTGAGGGAAGTTCACTCAGTTTTCTTGAAGCTTCTGTAGGCAGAAATTAGGAGCCTAGAATATAGGTCCAAGCTGTGAAGCTGCCTTGACTCTTAAAGTTGCTCTGTTATCTGTGCCCAGAATATTCACAATTTGGTACCGGTATTTGCTATGAATCACCTTTGCCTCCTGCAGCAATGAGGAAAGAGTAACACTCAGAATAAAGATCTCAAACTGATTTTCTTGCACTAGTTTTTCTTATGGGGCATACCTGGTTTTGACAGCCTTAGGGAAACAGCTTATCTGTTGTGTGGCTGTCACCACCAAGGCTGGGAGGGAGGAAGAAGCTCTCCATTTGGGTGGATGCACAGAAGTGGAATGAATGCATATACACAGGAGGCAAAGAGGGCTGCCAAGTAATGACCTTTCTGTGTAGAAAAGCCTTTGGATAGTTTGGTGAAGTGCTGAAAACTTTCACGTTCCCACAAACAGTTTGAAATTTTCAACAAAAAAAGTAAATTATTGTTTTGTTGTGGAGTAGAGAACTTCTATTTCTGCCGGAAATGGTTTTTTTACAAGATTTCAACCAATCCTAACTTTAGTATACTTTGAAGCTCGGGGCTGGACCTTTATTCATGCTGATTTAAACCAGTGCCTTCCCCTGGCTGCAAGTGACAGGAGTGGCAAAGGCAGCCTGTGCTCAGGGCACCAGCCAGTCCGTTCAGGTGCTGACCTCCATTAATAATTCTTCAAATCTTGAAACAGGCCTAAATGGTGTTTGCTGTGGCTCCTTGCTGGAGGGCTGCTCCCGCTCCCGGCCCCGGCTGCTACATGGCTCTGCTTGCCAAGCCCCTGCGCCTTTGAGCGATCCCATTGATGCAGAACCTGAAGATCTGTGTTAAAAGCTGTGAATGTTGCTCTCCCGCTTCTAGCCCACCTTCCCAGAGCCAGTCACTTAAACTTTTTACTTGTCCTGCAGGAAAGCCTGTTAGTGAGAAGATATCAAGGGGAATCTGTGTAGATCTTATTGGCAAGCTGTGTTCTTAGTTCTTGGTGCTTTTTTGAGTCATCGTCTTTTCCCCAGCAGTGCCTTTTAATTCTGGTTTTATAGCTGACCTTGTTACTGTTAGTACAGTTTTTTCCTTTCCCCTTTTTTTGGCGTAGCACTTCTGTAAATGTTTTTGTTCTTTGTTCTAGTTCATTGTCCCTTTGAGGTTCCTTCTGATGTCTAGTCAGTGGCGTGTTTTTGATAAATTCTTCCCTAGCTGGTGCATCTTCTCTCCAGGTATCAAAAATCAGGGCAATGGTTATCAAAGGGACGCTCATTAGAGTGATATATGATTTCACTGCTGCTGCCACCACTGAGGAGTGGGTGCCTCCAAGTCAACAAATGGGCCAGCATTTAAACAAAGAAGCAGGAAACCTGCCCTTTCAGACCCGCTGGGTAAAACCTCAGCTGAGCGCTGGGCCTTTGTGTGGGGCGCTTTGTTTGCCACATGTGTGATGGGGAAAGCAGCGTGCTCTGCAAACTACCTGTCAGCCGCATCCCACCGGCAGCCCGGTCCCATACCTACCATCAAGGGGCAAGAGCTGTCTCCTGCATGGTCTCATGCCGCAGAACTGTGCTTGGACATTTAAGGTGAATAATTGAAAAATGGGAAGCAGGGCAAAACAAGCTCTTTTTTGTACCTCTTTACTGCTTACAGCGTCTTCTTGCAGTGTGCATGAAGGGGGCTATGAGACAGACACAGGACTGCCCAACAAGCCTAGAAAGTTCCTAAAATCCTGCTGGCACAACAACTGTGTTCTGGCGTTGTCCTCTGGGCGGCTCCATGGGAAGCTGAGCTGGCTTTTGCCCCCTCAATGGGTGTCTTGACCTGAACCACGTCCTTGGCTTCAAGCTCAGCCCAGCCAAAAAATCTGTTCTGAGGCAGAACCCAAGTCACACAGAGTTAAAAGTGGTTTCTTCATGTGTTAAGGGTTCAGTGTAAAGCTCTGCCTCCCTGGGAACCTCCTTTTCTATCCACCTGTCCCCAGGCACTAGGAGATCACCCACTGCACAAGGTATTTCTCAACTTGACATAAAATTTGTTGTATCTTCTTGAAGTCCTCTATGGACAGAGAGCAGAGCAGGGAGGACCAGAAGCTCCAGGTTCTTTGTACCAGCCAAATGGAGAACTGGGGAATGTGGGGATCCTCATAAAAGGGAAACCAGCAGTCCCACCTCTGTGCTTTCCCAGCACAGACCTTTTGTCTTGGATTATTCAGGAACCTTTCTTGTGTTATGCATGGTAAATAGGCTTTCCTTGAGTCTCTCTTATGTCAGAGGTTTAACGACCAAAGGGCTTTGTTCTGGTTACAAGCATTGCAAAGAACATCTCTAAGGTTTGTTTACACCAAAGGGCAATGGCATAATAATTCTCAGTGCATCATGCAAGGGCTTGCAACAGGAAAGGTAACATCTAATGACCTTCATTTCTTAAATGCCTTCCCAACTCCTCCTCAGACACTAGAGGGTGAAGCTCTGCAATTCTACTGAAAAGTAAGTAACAGAGGGAAAATGAGCCACTGAAAGGTCAAAGACAATGTCTGAGCCAGGAGACTTCACTGCTTTGATTATGTCAGCACTGCCCTATATTCTAAGAACCTTTAGGAAATTAAAGAAACTATGAGTTGAACAAAGCTGAAGTTAAAAACAAGATCGAGTGGTCTCTGGTGATGCCTTTCGTACTTCTGAAATATTGCAAGATGCTGCTTTCTGACCAGGCAGGCCCCATTGGCAGTGCTGAGGATCCAGCAGAATTTCTGCTGGAGTCCAACATGACACACATTCTCAGGACCATCAGCAAAGCAACTCCAATAAGGTAGCCTTAAAATAAATTCAACCTTAAATTCTCTTCATGGTTTCGCTTTAGGAATCAAACCAGCTGCCAAGTGCAAACACTGGAAGTAGATCCCTTGATTTAACATTAACTTTTACATGTTGCAACTTGATAGGCATACTCCAAATGCACCACTACTTTGTTCTAACTCTAATTCAGTCATCCACACCTGCCTAAACTGCTGGTGACTTTCTCAGTTGGATGCACATGTACATGTCCTGTTGTTGAGCTGTGTCAGCAAACACTGCACCTTGTTGCTCTAAAAAGATTGCAAAATCCTTGGTTGGTGCCAATAAGCAAGCTTCATGCAGCCAAAAATGAAATGCAAATAGGAGGTTTGGCCCATTGCTGGTAAGACTCCTCAAAGAAGGACTCCCCTTCCTGTGATGTGAAGACTTTGAGATGGAATACCCCCAAGCAAGAACAGCTCTTAGAAGGGATGCCAGCACCTGGTAAAATCAAAGCTTTGAAGATGGGCCTCCCCATTGATAGAAGTCTTTCATAAATATCCTCCTATCTTCTCTGATGCCTTTCCAGTGTCAGCAAACTGGAAGCTACAAAATCAGGAGAGGGGTGGGATCCCTCTGATGCATCCTCGCTGGAACAGCAGGTCTTGGGTTTGCTGGAGGCTACCACCCAACCGCATGGATGGATCTGACCATTTTCTGTCTGACTAAGGGGTCTGGCAGGTGAATTCTAGCAAATCTTGCTGGGGTGGTTAGAGATGTTATCGCACCTCCGCTTCCCCTCCTATCTGTCCTCCCCCCTGCCCACCACTCCCTCGTGGAGCTGGCAGAGCAGAGCTGTGCCGGCACCATAATCACTTGAGGGAAAACCCAGCGGCTTTGCTGAGGCAGGTGAGGAAGGGAGGCTTTCTACCAGACTCTGCAGGGCTAAGTCTTTGATTCCCCATGCCATAGGAGCAGAAACCTCCCGCAGGGGCAGGGCAGGGAGATAATGAGACAGTAACAGTACTAAAAGCTTTTGCAGATCTCACCTGCTGGAGCCCTAACGTGCAAAATTCTCCTTTTTGGATCTCCCTGAGGGACATGGTGTGGCAAATGAGGGTAAAAACTACGCCTCGTCTTCACTGTGTCATTGTGTTACCTTCCAGTGGAAGCATGATGCTTTCAACTACCTCCTCCCCAGACTTTCTCAAAAAGAGAATCAATCACTCTTCCCAGAACCAGCCACTCCTCCTCCTCTTCCTCAGGCTGTTCTTCACCAAAGCAACACTTTCCCTGTACCAGGCAGGTACAGATGGCTCACAAATGATTTTATTATTATTTGATTGGACACCCTTTTACTTTAATGTATGACCTGCTGAATTACAAGGAAAAATTTTCTGGTCTAAATTCTCCCTTTCTTATAGCGGAGCCTTAAAACTTTCATTTTTCCTCATCTCTGAGAGATTCCCTCTAACAGGGCATATGAAACAGGAAGGAGTGAGCCTTCATCTCATTTTTCATCCTTTCCTCTAATCAAGTGACGCTTCTCGGCACCTTGCAATACCTGTCTTGGAGCCTGTTTTGGGGTGAGGAGTGTCCTCTGGGCAGGAAGGAAGGGGGTGGAAATAAAAAGAAAAACCCCTCAGGGTCTCCCTGGGAAGAGGAACTGGGAATGCAGTGGCTTGGGCACACGGGCCAGGAGAAAGGTGTTGGCTAATGAAGTGCCCATGCAAGTCATTTGGTATATGGATAAAGGGCAGAAGGGGTCTGTGCATCCCTTTCTGGTTGTGTTCCTTAGGAGACTAACGTGGTCTGTGTTCCTGAGAGCATAGCTGATAAGAGATGTGTTGCTCCTCTGCTTGTCTTTCTCCGAGTCCTTGAAGATCCAGCATTCCTAGCTTTGGGGTACTTTGGGAGGGAAATGGATGTTTGCATTGAAATGTCCAGGATAGGGCTCCTGTGGAGAAGGGGGTCCCTCTCTTGGTCTCTCATGTGGAGCACGGCTGCTCTTTGGTCTTCAGAGAGGGAAGCTCAGCCTCATGCTTGCTCAGATGGATTATTTTGTTAATTTCAAATTGTTTCACTTCTGAACGAGAAATCCACTCCTTATGTCCACCAGACCCAAAACTGGAACTCTCTGTTAAAGGTGAAACTGGAAGTATGTTAAAACTGCATATTATGGCCTTAATGAATTATCTGTTTTAAAAGGGGAAAACAGTGAAGAATTGCTGGCATAAGTGTGGAATAAGATTTTTCAAAGGAATTACCCCAGCCAAGGCCAAGGATAAAAGTATTTTCAATAATAGCATTAGACCAAGAAGCAACACAGCAAGAAATGCCAACTGTAGTCTCTAAATGCTTAAGCAACTTGAAATCTAAGGATGAAAAGGCACTGTACGCTAACTATTTACTCTTATTAATGCTGAATTGTACAGAAGTACATTTATATTTTATACCTCTTTGAACTGAGAAATATGTATAATTCCCACAAGAGGATAAAGTATTTTTGCACTGAAGGATTAGAGTTTAAGAGACAATTTAAGGTACAGCTCTAAAAGGGACTTTGACAGTAGGTCTGGCTGCTGCTCTTGTACTTTCATTAGTGCCCAGAATTGGTGGATCACATCTTCATTTTGCAGGAAAAGGTGATGAAGATGAATGTAAGTAGTCCTAGCAGATCTTAAGCAAATTGCTGCATTATTCGAAGGTGGAGTTCTGCTTAAAAGTCAGGGGGCTGATAAATGTCTTTGCCCGCTTTCCAGCCTTTGTGACGGGCTCCACTGCTGTGACCCACTGGACCCTGGCCATCTGCAGCCACAGCCTTTGTAAGGCGCTTTCACTGCTGCGCATGTCCTTGAAACTGGGGAGTGGAAAGTGCTTCCTCTTGCTGAATGTTCCCGTTTGAACCCAACCCATCATCTCCTTAGATGCATTTCTCTGTTGGAAGGTTATTAAGAATGACAAGCCTCTAGCAGTGTAATCTATCATTTGAATAAAGGAACTGCTGTGTTCTGCAGGTGACTCCTTTGTGGTCACGCTCGGAGGAATAGTGTAAGGAATGATCGCACATGCCTTTAAACTTCATTGCGGTACACAAAGGGTAGAAAAGATAAATAAAATCCAAACAGCATTAGCTTAAGCCATCAAGTTAACAAGCTTTATCACATCAGCTGGAATGGCTGGAAAAGGATATTGCCCTTTCTGAAATGAGACAGCGCCTGAGTCTTTTTTTATTTGCTTGAATGTATCATTGGATCCAACCACTAGCCTAATAAGGCCAGAAATATTTTCTTGGGATGACACAATCCCATTTATTTGAAGACCTTCTGTCCCATGACTTTGCTTGGTCTTCAGCAAGGCAGCTGAGGGGATGCCAGGTGGGCTTAACCCGTGCCCACTCCTCTCAACCCGTGGTCCCACAGGCCTGTGTTTAGCTAACTGTAGAGAGTGTTTATTTACCATGGACTCACGACTTCAAACGTGTTCAGGCCATGGGCTCGGTGCTGGTGTGGGAGAGCATGGCTTTGCCTCCTTCAGTCTGGGGTGCTGCTGCTGCTGCTGGGGATGGGGGCAGCAATATCTAACCAGCAAATATCAGTTTGAAGACGCCATTGTACCAACCCACTGTGGGGAGGGGAAGAGGAGCAGATAATGAGCTACTGCATGATCAACCGCAAGAAGAAGGTATAAAAGATATAGACCATTAGAAAAGAACAAGGCTTTAAATGCCATCTGAGATTTTAGCTGAAAAGGCCTTTATTAGGTTAAAAAAAACCCCTACATTTAACAATATAGAGTACCCAGTCCTGTAGATTTCTACCGCAAACTCCTCTGAAGTAAACTACAAAGGATTGTGATGTTTCTTCTTTCAGACTTTTTTTTTATATGAACTTATTTTTTAAGGCACCGTATCCCAGTGAAATATCCTCCATTTCTTTTTCTTGCTGAAGCTGCAGATGTACATTATGCTAGTGTGAAAAAAAGCTAATTAAACTGCATAGACTCTGCAGGAGGCAGAGAAGGCCTGCAGTGCACGGGGGATGATTGATTTGGACTGTCACACAGCTCTGCTGGGTGTCATAACTTAGTGACAAATAAAGGATTACAGTGTCCCAGAGTAACTCTCTCCCTTTTATTGTTCACCAGACATCAAAGCACAAAAGCATATTAGCATTTTTAATAAGTAGTTAGGTCAGTCATGGCTTACAGTTTGGAATTACTTTATGTAAAACTAAAAAATGAAAGAAAAACCAAACTTATTGGTAGATTAAAAAATATAATACCCACAAGGCAGGAGAGATTCTTCCATTGCTTTGGATCAAGAGTGTGTTATTTGTCTAAAACATGCAGGGAATGTGGGTTCCCAGCCTATTGTCTGAAAGCTAGATTTCTAGCTATAAAAATAATATTAAAAACTTTAAAATATTTTATCAAAAAAGCAGTTATTGAACTTCCAGCTTTAGAGGCCTGTGTAGCACATTATTTGTGCATTTTTCATGGGGAGCTTATTGTTTTCTGTTTACAATTAGCAGTATAAAATTATTTCTTTAATCACCTTATCTCTAATGAACATGTGCCCCTGGAAATAAAATTGTGAGTATCTCGTATTTTTAAGAAAGCATAATTTGAGGGTGTTTACTTTAAATAAACAGAACTTAGATATGAAAATGTGAACCAGGATGGAATAATGAAGCTGGTGTTCTTATCGGGATACAATTAGCTCGGCATAATTGCTAACATTTCCCTTTGAAGTGGGCAGAGTCCTTTTTGATGGTGCTGGTCTGCTCTGCAGAAGCAGATGAAATGGCACGACTGGGATAACGTCTGTGTGCAGGATGCTGGGCTGGTCCTCGGGTACTTGGTTGTGTCTGTGCATTCACACTCTCAGCCTGTGCCGCCAGTGCCTGTGCAAACCCCCAGCAGCAGCCAAAAAACATCCCCTCCTAAATGGAGATGACTGAGGTGACGGCAGCACCGTGACTCCCAGCCATCAGATGTCTGTCACCGTATTGCTGGTGGAGAGCCTACTTCCAGGATTGCATACTTTAAAATGTGTATAAGTACCGTACGGGGTTTGAGCTAAATCTTTATATATGAGGATCTTGGCTGGAAACACCATTCTTTATGGTGGAGTTGATCAAAACCAGAAATGGAGGAAGAGGTGAGGTTGGATGGCCCCAAAGCTGCTCCTCCATCACCGCCCGACCCCATGCCTGTAGGCAGCATCGGCTGGTGTCAGTGAGCTCTGGATCCGGCCACGGCTGGACTGAGACCCTCTATCTTCCCTGCAAAAAGGCTGCAATAGAGATGCAAACTCTACTCTCCTCAGCTCCTCTCTCAACGACATAAAAGTCACTGAAACATTATCAACTTGTGAGATGCGGTTGCTAAAATCAGTTTATTCACCCTAAAGTACCGGCACATCTTTTTGATCACTAGTGTAACTGTTATCGGTTGTTATCATAGCACTATCATTAGCACGGAGCTATTATCTTTAATGCTGCTGTTTGGGAAATTAACCCTTTACTAACTGCCCTCTTTTATCTTGAGACTTACTTCCACCTCTTGCTGCTACTGCACATTTCATTGCAAGTGCAATCCAGCACTAAGAGCATCAAGGACGTTTTTGGTGGCTGGAGCCATGTTTTCTGAACCTACCCTGCAAGACAGGCAAGGAATTCAAAAGTTTCTTCTGCAATTTGTATGAAAATGCCACATTTCAATGGGACACTTAACTGAGCTCATCTTGGATGTGCCTGTTGTATCTCCTTCACTCTGCTTCCATCCCAGGCTGGCACGGTCACCAGAGAGAACTGATGGTACCACCAGACTCCAAAAATGGAACAATTGCATCCTTCTGTGTGGACAGCAGCCTGTCCGGGCAGGGTGGAGGGGGTGGTGTCTTCCATTACTCCCAGTTATCTCCTTAGATCTAAATTTCTAATTTTTTCGCCCCTTCCTCACTTCTTTGCAACTGTACAGACTGCCTTCCTGCCCCACCAGGACCAACAGACTTCCCTCTGTCAAGGACAGTGGCTGCTGGTGTGGAAAAGCTGCATTAGGAAAAAATAACATGTATTTTTAAGCTGTCTCTTTATATACTTTAGGAGCTGAAAATGAGGAAGAGAGCCAAGATCTCTGTGGAGTTCCAGCGAATATGCCATGGACCATCAATGGTGCAAGACCACATTTAGGGAACTGCTGGAATGGGCCATAACAGCTGTAAAGCAGATACAGTTTTCGTATTATCCCCAGAGAGATGTTTCCTCTTCTTTTATAACAATCCTTTTAATACTTTTTAAAATGAAAACTTCATTTTCTTGGTATGAAATTACCTTTTTCAAAAAAAAAAAATCAAAGAACTTACCACAAGAAAAAAACTGGCACTTGGATACCCATGTGATAGGCACCTTATAAATACCTGTGATAAATAAGAAAAATTGACATGAACGTAATCTTAAGAGTCTGTCTTTCATTTTCAAAGACAAGAAAATGTTTCTTAGTTAAAGATTAAATAATATTATTAACCCATCATCTTGTGCCTACACAAAAGGCATTTAAGATACAGTGGAGATGTCCAAAGAGTACAGGACTGTATTTACCATTCTGTAGGTGCCAAAACACTGAGATGAATATTTGCAGTGCAGGAATTTTTGATGATGGAATTTCCGCCTAAATTTAATTTCCTTTCTTTGGCTCAAATAAAATCTTTCATTTAATTTTAATGTAGTGCTTTTTAGTAAATCCAAACTTATCAGACTTCAGGGCATTTAAACCCATATCCAGAACTGAATTTTGCAGTGTGCAACCACCTCTAGTATTTGTGTGAGTACGCCACAATGCATTTCAGTTATTGTATGTTTTTGGAGCTGGAAGGACAGGGTGGAAGAGTCCATCTTCATATTGCAGATGAGCTGGAAATCCCAACAGGACACAGGATCTGAATGTAGGAGGTTCTTAATCTTGGCAGGAGTCAGCAAGTCCCTTCTGTACTCACTACAAAAGACGATTTGCATGAGGATTGTTGCAAACTCCAATCCTCAGGATCTTATTTTTTTTGCAGGACTGCAGTGAATTCCTCCTTCCCCCAGAAATGAGCCAACAGTGTGAACTGGTTTTATTTTCTCTGTCGGACACATCAGCATAATTTGTGCATACCTGCTCTGCATTTTCCAGTTATTTCTCTAGATCTTTCTGGGATCTGGGAGTCTCTTTCTATTTGTGAATCCTGTATGCTCCCTTGCTCTTGCAATTTGGGAGGCTCCTGCGTATTTGAAAATGATGGCTTCATTTGTTTTTCCAAGTCCTTACTGAATCACTTGTTGGTGTACAAGTGACATTCCAAGAATCAGATTAATGAAAGTGCCTTTCTTCTTTGTACAAGTTATATTACGTCAGAAATTTCCCCACACGCACACCAGTTCCAGTTATCTGATTGATATAGTTAGACATCACGCATGAAATATGCCTTTATTCATATATTTGTGTCTATCAACTGAAAAGGACCCTTTATTCTGGAGGAAGAGTCCTGCAGCTCAGAGCTGAACTGTACAGCTCCATCAACAGTTGAGCTGGCTGCTCACCAAAAACCAGTCTTATCTCTTCAAGCAAAATCAGTGGAAGGAACCACAAGAGTTGATTTTGGAAAAAAAACACAAACGCTTGATGTCACTTCAAATCCACAGCCAGCAGATGCTTGCTGGCGTGCCCTGCCCGCCGGCCCCACTCTCGGCAGTGGGGCTTATCTTAATGCCCGCTGGGGAAGCAAAGGGCAGAGTTGATCTGACCCCAAAAATCATTACCTGAGGACTTTGCTCTTAGGGCTACATGCTCCATGTGCTGCACAGCGTGGAGTGGAGAGCTGGGAAAGCAGCCAGTGGCACGGGTGGAAAAAGGCTTCTGTGGGGCCAGCCTACCTTGGACATGATGCGTAACCACCTCCCAAACCAGCAGGGGTTTGTGTCCATTGTTCCTGGTATTGCCTGATGTGGAGATGAAGATGAGGATGAATATTTGCAGTGGATATTTATCGCACGGGAGCCTCAGCCAGACGAGGGCACCATTGGGCTTGGGCGCTCGCTCTCCCTAAGCCTTCTGGCCCACAAGGCAAGACTTAACAGGCAGAGGAGAATCTGGTGGAGAACAGGTAGAGTGCAAATAACAACGCTCTGGTTATATATCTGAGCCTGAGAGGAAAATCATGGCCATCACCTGCAGATCTGCTGTGTGAGGTTACATAGCAGGACTGTGGGAAGAGTCGGGGTCCAGGTCATTAACTGCCTGCAAACGAGTTGTCTAACAGCAGCCTGGGAGAGGCTTGAAGGTTACATTGCTCAGACAGGCGGAGGGGACAGCACAGGGCTCAGGATGCCATTTTGTGGTCAGGTTTATGGCCTGATGTCCCTGGGCTGCAGGTGTCCTCCCTGCTGAGACCAGCTGGAATCGTCCTGGACGATACTGGTCTGAGGACAAAATGTGACCTCTGGGTGTTGTTTTTTCCTTCACTCTTTTTATCCCAAGCATGGACAGCTGGGAGAGTTTGGATAAGAAGTTGGGGTGGGCTTTCTTCCCATGCACCAGGAGGCAGGTGGAGCTGGCTGTAGTTTTGACCAGGTAAAACACTTAGAAACAAGTTTTAGTTCTGCAAAAGCCAGCAATGTTCAAATCATTACATGTCCCACTAAAGTCTGGAGGAGTTTGTGTTTCACTGGCCCTGGCATCCATCATTTCAAACCCCATCCTAGGACTTTGACTTCCTCTTTGAAAAATGCCTGAGACATGGGGCTGCTCAGAGAGCCCATTTGCTAAAGGATTTCCATAATCCACAAGCCATTAACAACCTCACACAAAGTGGCACCTTAGCAGCCAGACCTAGCAGAAAAGCCAAAGCCAATAGGGGCTTAATTTCTCTCCTGTCCCTCCTCAAACTGGGCCATGGCTAATGCCAAAAGGGGTTCACACTATTACTGCAATAGCTGTAGGATAGAGTATTTCAGATGCGAGCTTCCTATTTACTTCATTGCTTTTAAGACTCTTGCTGATTTAAGCACGTGCTGCTCTGGGAAGAAGCAGCAGCATTTGCAAAAAAACCTTTTTGAGAAATATTTGTGCATCCTATGCAAAAGCAAAGCCTATCAATGGCCAAGAGGAGAAGCAAAGTCCCAAAGTAATTTTTAACTAGGCAGTCCAAAATATGGGGGCCGGGGGGGCGGGGGGGGGAGGAGCGAAGTGATAGCAGGTCTGTGCAAATACCTTAGTATGGTTGTGTAATATATATTCCAGGGTGTGCAGAGGATACACAGACTTATGGGTATTGTAGGAAGCACAGAACAGTTTTCATGCTTATGTAACAGCAGAGGACTTTTTTTTTTCCTTCTTTTTGCAGCTAAGAGAGGAATGAGGTAAAATGACAGAGACAGAATGGAAAAAATAAGCAGACTTGGATCTGGACTAAATATACTAGCAGGATAGAATGTTAATTTTACCCAGATTTGGTTTTGCTTGGGAAAAAACCAACACTTTGGCTCTCAGAGCTATCTGCATGATGTATAAATATGGCACTTCCCAATGTCACTGCAGAATTGACAGCCATGGTGTCCTGGTTTCAGCCAGGTTGGCTTTGTCTAATCCAATTACCCCTCCATTGGAGGTATTTCATATCACCACATGCCCTTTCTAGAGACATATGCTGCAATAGAGTGAAGCTGGGAGTCTTAACTCCAAGTTTCCTTGCTCTGGTTGGCTTGCATTAAACCTTATTTAAAATGGGAGTATTTGGGAATTTAATTAAGACTATTGTATCCATTAATAAGATGTTTAAATGATTACATAAAGTTAGCTGTGAACAGTTTGATACTTTGACTTCTGCTTTAGCTAATTCCTGATTTGATGAAGATTCCCAGCCATCAAAAAAGCGCAGGTAATTAGTGTTTGTCTGTGGCATAAAGTATTTTTAACCACCCACCCCTTACCAAGTGCACTCCCTCTTCCTTTAGAAATTGAACTTTTCAGATAGAATTTAGAGAAAACCAAGGAAATCCCCACCCCCCCCCAAAAAAAAAAAAAATGTTAAGGAAAAGTTATGGTAGGAATATAAATGGCAATACAATTTTTTTGTTGTTGTTTTTCTTGATTTTATTTCATAAAATTAAGATTATGCTTGTGTCAGTGCAATGGTGAGTCCAAAGAAAGCCCTGTCTGTGGTGCAGGTTGCAGGTGCATTGTGGACAGGGTAAAGCACATGAGGAGGTGTTTGACTGTGGAAAAAGCAACTGCGAACAATGATGGTGGCCAGCTGATAGGACTGTTGTTGCACTTTTGGGGTATGATTTTGTATGGTTTCTCGCTGGGGAAGCTTGTGGTGACCTGCTGGCTGCTCTGCACTGTGCAGATGTCCAGGGACATCCAGGGGCAGCACACAAGGTGTTCTGCCACACGTCTGAGTCCTGCCCTGGGGAAGAGCAGAGGTGAGCCTGAGGGTAAGCACCAGGGACCAAAATCAAAGGACACCAGGACTGCCTGGGAATCTGGAAGGGAAGATTGTATCTTATATTATAGAGCACCTCTAGTTCACAGCAGCGAGGGGATGGGGAACCTTGTTTGTAAAATCCTGCTGTCCTTTTCCTCTGTGGCATCTGCTGGCCCGGTAGAGCAAGGAGCATTTGCAGTGAAGGAGGGGTACTTTCTGCTTCGCATTGCACACAGAAAGGCTTCATCATGTGTGATGCAAGGGGGATGTCCAAAGGGGGCCTGACCTCCTCTAATAGCAGTAACATTAAAATATTCTGCTGCAGGATCACAGCAACATCTGAAACTTTCTTTCAGTCATTTTCTTCCCCCTCCTTTTTTCTCATCTCTTTCGGTCCTTTTGCCCATATGTTGCTAATTTTCTGTCTTTTCAAAGCACTCTGTTTCATTTAAAGTCAGAATACATTCTATTCATCACCATGAATACTAGGGAAAAAAGAGATCTCAAAGGTCAGTGTTCCCCTTAATATATAAAATAAATGAGCAAAGCTCTGTGTTTTTTTCCTTTAGCTTATTACTTTTCTTAATCTACTTTTTAGGTCTACTGTGTGAGATCACAGGAGGGACTTAAGCAATCACTCCTAAAAAGGCTTCTTGAATATTCTGCAAGAAAGAAGTCCCTCAAAATTGCATGCCTTTGTAGTTTGATCTGCGGAGCCAGACTTCAACCAAGCTAATTGCTGGTCAGCAAGCTGGCGTGCCACTACAGTGACATGCACAAGTACCCGAAGGACTTCCCTTTCCAGGAGTTCACTTTCACTTGCTGTCCATCACGTTCATCCAGGAAAAAAATTCCTTCTTCTTTGCTAGGTATTGCACCTACACCTTGAAATCTCTGCAAGGGAAAATAATGAGAGAAAGCACTGGCAGTAAGATTTTTTAACCAATAATTCAGTAGATCATAGTCTTACCAAGACGTAAGTTAAACTGTTAAAATCACTTGAAACTGAGAAAAGCATGCAGATGAACTGCTTGTTTAAATTCTGTTGTTGTAGAGGTGTGGTCTGTGGAAGGTGATCAGAGGATTAAATTTCTGGAAGGACTAGCAGATTGCTGTGCAGACTGCAGAGAGTTAACTATATCAGTAGCCCACTATTTTCTTCCTTCTCTACAATTTGCAGGGACAAAAGCTGATCTCTCCCCAGCTGTGACAGCGAAGGCAGGGCTTGAGCCAGCCCACATCAGCCCTCACAGGCTGGAGTGACCCAGGAGACACAGCCAGACCCAAAGTCAACTTGACAGCCAAATGAACCTTTCTTTACAAAACCTCAGACCACATGAAAGTGCCTGGATTTGTGTTCTGTTATGAACTTGGAATTTGGGCCAAGTTACTTAAAATGTTCATCAAGACTCATCAAGACTTAGATCTTTGTAGTGAATCTGGGCCTGAGAACTGGACTAACCCTAGTTTGGACTTCAAATTAGCTGTAAGGCAAGTGTTGTCTGGAGTGGGACGAAGAGCTGAGTAGATGGTGGCTGGATTTCTCCCATTCCTGGGTTGTGTTGCTGCTTCACGCAGTGGATGAATTTGTTTGAGAACCCGAATCACCCCAAACGTAAGCCATGGGGACTGCAGTGGTTGGGTCCCCCTGAAATTTTGCTGCTGCTCATTTGCTCAGATGCTTGGCTAGAGCAGGACCAGCCCTGGGTTTTGACAGATGCCACACATCAGACCTTTGGGCACCTTCCCACTGTAAGCTTATTTGGGCAGAGACCTGCTGTGTGTTCAGAACACTTGCATGGTGACTCAACTAATAAATAATCTCAGGAAAGTTCCTTTCAGTGCTATAAGATGCCTACTTTCATCTGGCAGTACTTCAGGGCTGGCACTTCATCAGTAGATGAACAAAGCCAAGTAATACAGTGCAAGTAAAACTATTACAATCTGGGGTATTTCCAAAACAAGATCCTGACCAGAAAAAAAAAAAAAAAAGAAAAAGAAAAGAGGAAGAAGAAGAAAAAATAAAAAAAATGGAAGGAGCAGGCAGGGAGGGGCTTTAACAGCTGTTAGCTTTGAGTTGTAAATTTGGTATAAATAACATTTCTGGCTGTTTTGAACAAGTATAGAAGTTGCGTATCTGTAAGTGAAAGTTTCTTGCTTTGCAGAATGGCTCCATCAATCTAAATTAAGGGTGTTCATTGGGAACCAGCAGTGATGTTACTGAAGAGATCACAGCCCAAAAACCAGTTAGCAGGCAGGCAGCTGTTCTTGGATGCCTTCTCACCACGGGGCTATTAGATCTCTCTTGAGGTTGATAAAAGTCCTGCAGATGGGTAATGGGTTCTTTTTGAACAACAGGCCTGCGATGTTTCTGCATCTGCAATTGAAAACACTGTAGCAATGAAAGGAACCAGGGTCTTTTAGGTCTTGTTTCTGGCTCTACCACTAATTTAATGCATGACCTTGGGCAAGTCAAAAAGCATCTCTGACCTCAGTTTACCTAGTGAGAAAGTGGGAGTGGTAACACTTATCAGCCTCTGTGGTATCCAAGATTTCACTAATATGTGTTTCCTCAGTCTGCTGAGACAAGTGAATCATCATCCTACCCACCTGTAGGCAGTCTCCTTCCTGCTCCGAAAAGCAACCTCTCCTTACAGACCAACAGTAACACATGCTCATAACTCAGTGTTGGAGAGAGTTATAACCTGCTCCTGACCTCTACCAACTGAGCATTTCCAGGCAAGTATGCGCTGGGCTAATCCGTCATGATATCATTCTGCTGATCACCTGATGCTTTCCATGAGATACACTCCTTGCTTTCAACCAAGAAACAACACCACTCTTAGAAAAGCATACACACTTTAAAGCCTGATATTTACATCTTGTGCCACATTCAGCTTGCGCACAATTAATTTAACACTCAGCTGGTAGTAAAATTAGGTACTTCCTGAGCATTATGTTTTTTAAATTGCTTTCTTAATGCTTTCTGCTCTATCAGGGCTGTCCTGCTGAGTAAAGGGCTAATATCTTCTCCCAAATTCAACTTTTCTCTCAGCATTGCTGTACAACAGAGAACAATATCCCTGTTGTAAATGTGACTTTTTATCAAAGATGCCCAACAGGCTTTCCAGAATTCCTGCAAATTTTCTGTGTCTGGAGGTGGTTTCAGATCCGTGGCTTCTGGGTTCATCAGACCTTGCATGCTACTTGCTTAGTAGTGACACTATCTATTGTGCATCCCAGAGTGGTGAGGGTGACCCTCAGCCCCTTCACCAGGGATGATTTTGACAACCAGCTTAGCACGTTGTTGCTGCTCTCTGAAATGGAGATTGTATTCTGGCTTTAGGAGCCGTGAAACCAAACCGAGTGGCAGGCAGCAAAATCTATAGCAAGTCACAATAGTTTCCTTAACCTGCAAGGGAGGGGAGGGAGGGAAAGAAGGATCCTACACAAGACATCCCCTGTCTGATAATACTCCATGCATCCACGGCTGTTGAAACTCTCTGATTCCCCTGTTTGAGATTTAGCTGCAACATCCCGTTTGTTACAAGCAGATATGTAAAGTCTCCTTGGTATTCAGGTTCATTTAAAGATTTACATTTTGTATTTCCTTGCTCTTTTTCTGACGATGTACATAAAACAGAATTGTAAATGTTTAGGAAAATCAAAGCTATTCTTAGATGCTTGCAATTCCACTAAGTTCGTGTTCTCTAATTCGTTCCATGAAAGGAAAAGGAAATCTGGGAGAGGAGCTTGTAGTTTGCTTTTTGAGGTTTTCTTTACTGCATTTCCATTGAAACTTGGGGCTCAGAGTTATGTTTCCCAAGGCAATTTGAAAGTCTTCTTGGTAACCATTCCCTCCAAAGAACGTGTCTGCAGCCGCCTCTCCTACAATTTCACGGAGCTGTAGTGGAGAGTTTTAAAGTTAATTGCAACACAACCAGCTCCAGCAGATGTCCAGAAGCTCAGCTAGACTCCTCTACCCTGGCAAAATTGGTGATATTTGAGTAAATTCTGCCTGTTTTTTACATAAATGCTATGATTTTCAGGCTAGAGTGCAGTGCCTAGCACAGTGCTGAGGTATAGCCATGGCTGTAATAAATTTGATTCTTAATATTGCAAGCCAAAATGCCAGTCGATCTCTTCCCCGAGTACTTGGCCAGCCCCATTGGTGCTAACAGATTCACAGTCCATCCCTGCATACGTCAGAGATTGTAAACTACTACGGGGTGGAGGGCGGGGAGAAGGAAGAAGTGATTTCAGATTAGGATCTCTGGAAGAAAATCACTCCCCGGGTAAATCCAAGCTAGATGAAAACTGCCCTTCTTTTTACTTCTTTCTGCACAGTCAACACCTTGAGAAAGTTCAGCCTTACAATACCAACTGGGAAGGGAAACGCTGAACAAAACTCCCAACCGGCAGAACGAGAATTTTCAAAGGAATGAGAATTGCATTCCCCGAAGCCAGCCCCAACACTACTCTTAGGCCTCTGCTTCTGAAGCTAAAATTAAAAAAAAAAAAAAAATAAAAAAAAAATGGTTGTTACTTCACCCTTTGCCCAGGTTTGCAGCTCTGTGGGAAAGGTAGGTTTATCCAAACAAAATTCTTGCAGTGGCTGTGTGGCTCAATGAACAGAGCTCTGGAGTGGAATTTGGGAAAATCAAGCCCTCTTTCCTGCTCTGCCACCGGTCTGCTGGAAAAACTGAACACTTTCCTCTTGACATGTGCGGTAACGGGAATTTCCAGTACAGAGAAAATTTCTCATATCTAAAATATTCCTTTGAATTAGAAAAAAAAAAAAAAATCAGACATGTGGAATTTTCCACAAATGGAAAATTTCATTTTTGGAGAACGCTAAGGAGAACATTCCTCCACACCCACGTTCAGCTGCTAGTGTGGCATCCCTGTGTCCTACCCAGCTCCAGGGACCAGAGAGGTCCCACAGCTCTGGCTGGGGACAGGCGGTGAGGCTGGAGCCCTGAGGAACCTGCTCTGAAGCTAGTGACGAAAAACATTAGATAAAAATTTGACGTAACAGATTGTTGCTGGTGAAGATTTTTTTGATTCTCTTCTTAAACCACAAACGTGCTACCAACTGGCATGGAGAGCACACATGCTAAGGACAAACACATACCTGCCATAGGGGGCCTACCAGCTATATTCAGTGAAGGACACACCAAGCTTGTGACTACCCCATAGACAAAAATGTGCTGAATGTCCCCTCCAGTCCAGCTGGCTAAGCCTGGCCAAAGGGCAGATATTCAGCACATCTTGGTGAAGTTAGAGGAATTTGGCATGGTGTTTTACCTTTGCAAGTCAGCGTTGGAGGAATGCTTTGCACATATGAACTATCTCATGCTCACCAAACCACTTATTAGTTTCAGGCACTGGCCCCTGTATTATTATGGCCTTGATAACTTTATTAAATTCAGCCCCAGCTTATTCATCTCACAGAATGGCCCTAACTATTTGTAGATATTTTAAAGTAGCCATCCTTGCATCGTGATCGCTTCCAGACCTCGCTGAGAGACATGCATGTGTTTGAAATGCCTGCTTTCCTTCTCCATTTCACCATAAAGTAGCCAATTTAATTTTGCACAATACCATTTGATAACAACCATGTGTGTGTGTGTCTTCAACGTTTATATACTTCAGAGAAGGTACTGCTTGGTCAGTGTGAGATAATTTCACAAAGAAAAATGGAACCAGATGTTACTCCTTTTTACTTGGCTTCTCCATCCACCTATCTTGTTTCTAATGTCAATCTCCACTCAGGTTTTCCATTACCGTGGGGAGGGGATATCTTTACACTTTATGTTTTCATTACCAACGTGCCTGACAAAGTGTGCGGAGTAGCTGAGGTAGATGATTATCAGCTTAGCACCTCTGAGATCATTATTGAATGGTAACGATGCTCAGGAGACAAAGGGTGAGGGTGTGTGTTGGGTGTGTGTTTGGAGGAACTCCAAGGGGTAAGGTCACCTTTTGGACCAAATCTTGTGGACAGTGTTCTGATGCCTGGGGTGCAGCCTTGAGCATGCCGAAGGGGAGAGAAGGGCATCCTCAGCTGCAGTAAATGGGCAGGAAAATCTGCAGGTGAGCAGATGTCCTCCCCCAGGCCCTTTAATGGGCAGTTTTAGAGTGTTGTTTGGTGAGGTCTTGTTGCTGTTTATGGACCTCCTGCCTGGTTGACAGGGTAGAGGTAAAAGTGGCAGTGCTTGGGTGTTTTACTTGTATGTCAGGAAAGAGAAGGGGAATTTCCCTGAAGTTGTAGGATGGGGAGGACAGAAGGATTTGCTGACAGAAAGAAGGAAGGAGGAGTTTTGCCATGTAGAAGTGCAGCTGGCCAGGGGGCACCCTGCTCAGAGTCTGAAGTGAAAGCAGCAGCCTGGGAGAGTAGATACAGAAGTGCTGGAGACCCGGGAAGGCCCACGGTCTGGAAAGTGGGATCTGACATTTTGGAGTCAACATGCAACGGCTGGCAGGCCAAGAGGGGATATTCAGTGACTGCAACACAAGCTGCATCCTCTTCCTCACCCCATCAAACATGGTGTAGAGGTCTCCTCCCTGCCTGGCCATCAGGGCTGAGCGGTCTCCATTCAGAGCTGCCAGCTGTGGTCCATCATGTAGCTTATCTCCATTTGGACTGTGAATTTCAGACGGGTCACTGCTGTGCTGGACGGATCCTGTGGACACATCACTCTGCAGCATTCTGGGTTACAGTGGTTTTGCTGATGATGGTCTGGGCAGAAAAGCTGTGCTTCCTCACTGGCAACGTTTGCTGTCACACACGGGGCTCACAGCTTGAACTTCAAGAAGAGGAGGGAGCGTGTTATCTGCCTGGATATCAGAGTCTGGGTAGCACTGTCCTTCAAATGACCCACTCTTGTGGCAATGACACATGAGCCTCAAAGCCACTGCAGAGAACAAGACCAAACACAGATGAACCGAGTGCAGAGGCCTGTGAGCTTGAGTTGCCCAGCAGTGTTATTGCAAGGCTGTAAAGTTATGTACCGTCTCATTTACAGGTGCATTTACCTTGACACCGGCTGTTATTAAGCTCCATTATGAGAACAACACTTTGTGATCCTCCCATGACTCACCAGTCTTGTGACATCCTGGCAGGCGAGAGCACTTGGCCACCTCTTGCTTCCTGGCAGGCCCGAGAGGCGCTTGGAAGGAGCCGTTATTGCAGGGAGTGTCCGGCCTTACTCGCAGCTGCCTTTCGGGCCGGCTGAGCCGGGCAGAGATGGATTCCAGAGCAGCGCCTGGTTCCTCTGGGCTTGGGCCCATGGAGACCTGTGGATGGTTCACAGGACAATGGCAGGAGTCTGTCAAGGACCTCCGAGAGAGACCAAGTCCTTTGGCTTTGAGGACATTGTGTGCTTTCTGCTCGTTGCCTTTCTTCACTCCTTTTTATTTTGGTTAGAATATGAGCTCAGTATGGGCCTTGCTTGTATTACTTTTAGTTAAATTGCCCCAAATTTGCAGAAAACCTTATATAGGCGTGAGCTGATCTTATGAGTCATGCTCATTGCTATGAATACTATATGGCATACAGTAAAGCACTAGAATGGGACATATTCTCCAAGCAGCTGGCTGGAGTCATGCAAATCCAGTTACTGGGTGGCATGTAGGCCAATGAGCAAAGGTCCTGCAGAAAGAAGTCTTGATAATCACCATTTCTTAGGAACTAATCCTAAATGGCTTTGCTCCCTGGCACTGCTTGCAGTAATAACAGCAGGTGCCCATGCAGAAATCCTTTTCCCAGCACCTTCTTCATGTCTTTGCTTTCCAAGAGGGAAGTTGAAAGACTTTCTGATAAGGATACAGAAAAAAACACCATCAATTTTTTAAAAGTCTTTTTCTCTTGAATTGTCAACTGTTTGTGATTTTTTTGCAGCCATTAAAAAAGTAATTTTGTCACTCTAGGCACTTTCAATCCAGTAAATTATAGGAGAAGGCAATTCCACTGGAGGCCTAGCTGGAAGGAAGGAGAGAGATTTGCTTAATACACACTTAACTGGCAATCATCTTGGCAATGTCTTAGCCTCGCTGCAGTCAAGGTGGTTTTCATCACTGGAGGTATAATTTGTCTCTGCCTTTCCAATTGCTCCTTCCTCCCTTCCTCTCATCTCCCACTGCAGTCTACCTGAACTAATAAAAATCCAGCTTCTGCCCCAAGCTAGAGAGGTGCGCAGAGATGAAGAGTGCCCTGTGCAGATTAACGTGGTTGCAACAGTAAATGATCCATGCTGGTGCCTACTGGAAAGGAAACAGTGGGAAATGTACTGGGGACAGCAGGGCTGTACCTCTGCTTTGCAAGGCTGGCTGCGACCTTTATTCGCTTCAGGGAATAAAGCTAATAAAAGCTGCTCCTTGGAGCAGCCACCCACAGTCAATTGTTCCATTGATTTCAGTGGATATCAGATGAGATCTTCGGTTCCTGAGGGCAGGATTATCAACCTGGGATATCTAAGGTGAGGGCTCAGCTCCACGTAAAGGTGTATACATAAGGGACTGGATTTTTAGAAGGGTGAGTTCAGGTATTCAGAGTCACTGCAAATTCTGTTTACTAATTTAGGTACCAAAATCCTCATCCTCAGCTGTGTTACACACAGCCTCGGGTATGTAACTCAGGTCACCCAGTTTGAAAAATACAAAATTCAGCTCTCTGCATCTGTCTACAGAAAACACTTTATGTAAAGCAAAGTGTAAATCTTTATCACACTCCACCAAAGCCACTGCACTGCGTGGAGCCAGCAATGCCACCATGCCTGACCCACGTCACCTCCATCAGAGTCCAGATCTTCTTGTGCTACCACGCATCCGGCTAGTAAGAGTGATGGAATAGTGTTTGTGCAAATGAAACTCAGTAAATATTACACTGATTTTCATACAGTTACAGGAACTTTATAGTTTAACTGAGAACGTGTCATCCAAAGCACTTTGAAAAGTCCTGGAAAAGTACCTCTGAAAAGAGACGGGTTAAGATCTCCAAGCCCTTGTTGCTCTTCCTCATCCCACTATCATCCCAACACCCTGGTCCTTATTTTCTAGGTCATCCAGGCATGGTTTTCTCTTCTGTGAAAATGCTCAGGTCAGTTTTTAGTGACAACTGGAGACAGATCTTTTGGTGATGTAAATCAATGTCACTTCAAAGCTTCGATGGAGCAATACTTATTTACACCTTCAGATATCAGATCCTTATGTTTTGCTTTTATGTGTGTCAAAGTTCTTTTTTTCTGAAAGGTAGCATTTTGTTGCAAATTTCTATAATTAAGCTACTTCATTTCTATGGCAATAGACACTATACACATTAATAAAATAAATTTTCCAGCACAGTTTAATTCTGGCAAAGCCATGCTAAAAACCTTTCCATCATTCCTCATTATGAAGGCAGCAAAACGTGCTTAACAGACTATCTTATCAAAATTAGTGAAAACATTAAACTTCCCAAAAAAACCTTCTTTTGAAAAGTTGTTCTAAGCAAGTTTCTAAAATCTCAGAGGTATTAAATCCTCATTAATATAAGCTCAATGTATTTATGGTGTCAAAAATGTGTTTTATAAAAGCCAAAAGCAGAGTTGCACAAGTTGCCTCATTATCAATAATCTAGCATCGTCCCTTTTATGTGTCATTTCTTTACACAATATACTATCATTTATGACTTTTAGCAAATACATCATGGCAAAGGATTACTCTCATCAGAGGCAGTCTTTGAAAAGGATATGCTAATTTCTAGAGAGCAAGAAAACATCAAAACAGTGCCAGCAAATAGCCAAGGGACTTTCATGTCTTAATATCCTTCAGAAGTGCTTTATCTCCTAGTGCAACGTGTATCATAGTATAAACAGGAAATGAAACAGCCAAGGCATCAAAGAACCACCAGTGCATGGCTGTAATTTTAGATCAGGTTTAATAAAGGTTATCTGCAGCAGGCTAATCAAACAAAAGGGTGTATGTTTTAAAGCGCCATTTGATAATTTTCATTTAAGGCTCCCGATCAAAGAGATCCTAACAATGTCTTACTGACTCCAGATAGATCCCTTTGCCTCACTTTTCAAAGTAGGTTCATTTATTGCTGGTAAAACTGGTTTTGATGTTCTAATTTTTTAGGTGGAGGAGAGATCAGAAACTGCTCTGATTTCCTGTGCACCTTAATTTGAAAAGCAATAGAAAGAGAGCTGAGAAGGAAATGGGCAAATGCAGCAAAGGTCAGGAAGATCTCAGGGTCACTTCTGCAAGCTTTTGGCGGACCATGATGCCTAGGCAGGGGTTCCCATCCCAAATATAATGCAAGGAATGGAGACACACCTGGCCAAGATTGGGCCAGGCCATTGACTAGTTAATGTAAGGCAAAATATGCTGGAAGTGAGAGACAGAGAGAAAAAAATAGTAGCTTGAGCTTGGCTTGCTGCCAAGGCAAGGCAGAAGAAGCCAGACTGGCTGGTTTCATGGCACTTCTCAGCTGTGGCCACCAGGACTACTGCCAGTGTGCGACTGAGAGAGAAAATTGCTATTTGACTGTCCTATCCTAGGATGAAACCTGCAGATCTTTTCCCCCCTGTTTTGTGACTGATTCCTTGATTGCCCTTTCAGGCCAGATCTGATTCAAGTTCCTGAAAATTGTGACTGATGATTTCTGAAAGTGGAATAATCCGAACAGGAGAGACTGAGAGAAGCTATCCTCGTAGCAAGTGAGAGCGCTTGTTTGGGATGCCAGTGTAGTCTTCCGTACTCCTGGTTTGTTAATTGTTCTTTGGGGAGCAAAGAGGGAGCTGAAAAATTTCTCCAAAAAAGAGCTTTACCAAAATAGTAATGTTCCTGACAAGACTGATATATCCAAGGCACCAAACATAGTTCAAATATTGTGTCAAAGCTTTCTGCACTACTCAAGCCCAGGGATGTTTCAAACTGATTTTCACACAAAGACGGTACTTCCCATAAAATATGAACTCTCACCTTGAAAATTCAGACATAAATATCCCTCGCTGGGGGCAGACCATAGCAGGGGTACGGTGGAATGCCTCATGGAAGCAGCAGGAAAAGCCTCCAACTGTCCCAGCCATCAGGTCCAGGCAGGCCTGACTGTTTCAAGGAGAGATCTCAGCTCTTTGGGACCAGCCTTCCCCCAGCTGTGTCTGGAGTAAGGGGCTGGCAGGGCAGTGGCAGCCGTGCAAGCAGGGGCTGGGCAGGCTCAGTGCCTTCTTCAGGTCGACGGCGTTTTTGTGACTTGTATGTTTGTAAAGCTTGTTGTTATTGTTCATGTCCAGAAATCCAAAGCACCGTAAGGGGTAGTTCTAAAGAAAAATCCACATTAAAAAAAAAAATTCACCCTTGGGTGCACTTAATACAGTCAGTGAGAAATGTGCTGACTCCCAAAAGTTCTCCTTCCCACACACTTCATGAAATACTAGTTTTATACATATACATGTGTATATATTTCCTGCTGATGCTCTCTTAAATATTTCAAAGTATTCTTATGAACCAATATACTTTTATCATGGTATTTGTAAGAGTGCAAGACCTTGGTCGTACCCATACAGCCTTGGTTTGCTTCTTTTTCTTTTCAAGTAAATTTTAAATTACCAAAGAAGTGCTGATAGTCACAAAAATGTAGTTATTGGTCATGAAAACTCAACCATAAGTAATCTCCCCAAAACCAGTCCCATGAAATATTCATGCTTCAGGAACGCTGTTCCATGCAGGGCGGTTGCTTCTGATAGTAAATGCTTCAGGAGAAGCAAAATGGTGAATTCACTGCTTTGAGAAATAAGAATGCTGCCAAACTGCTTGGTGGAATAATCTGCTGAAAAGCAAAAAACAGGACTTGCTTCTTATTAAATCACCCCACAGCAAGCATTAAGGTGCCATCATGAGCACCGGTGAGAGTAGCACCAAGCAGCATCCCTTCGGCCAGCCTCCGTATCGATCTTCGACGTACCTGCAGCTGCCATGGACCCCTCCCTGCCATGGATTACCAGCTCCAGTGCAGACACCAATCAATAGTGAATGAAGGCTAGTAACGACCAAATGTCAGAGACTTTTTAGCAGCTTTTTTGAACTAATATTGGTAATTCCTAATCCCGTTATCAAAGGATACCATGAAAAACACTATGACGGTGGGTACAAGTTGCCAACCTTTTGCAGATTAATATACTTGAAGCCAGAAGAAACCATTCAATAATCTTTCTTCTGCTGACCTTTATTTCATGGGCCATTAGATTTCACCCGCATCAAGTCCAATAACTGGTGTCTGACTGAGGTACAACTTGTGCTTGGCAAAAGCATATCTTCAAAGAAGGAAACCAGTCTTGACTGAAGACATTGGAGCTGGACACTTCACCATCCCTTGGCAGTTTAACTCCGTGGTTATGACAGTTTATTTCTGGGCACTCTTCTGCCCAAGGAAGTTAAATCAGGGCAAGGGAATGTGTGCAAGTAAAGACAACAATCTTTCTACTTAACCATCTGCAGACAAACATAGGCACAACAGTTATTCAGAAATACTCTACAAAGACTGCTATGTCTACAGGCTTTATTTTGAATTTGTCTGCCTTGGGTTTCATCTGTTAGTTCTTTTCAGTGTGTTCCCCTCCTAACCAAAGAGCTGTATACTTTACAGTGACATGCTTTCTTCACGCCTTATCCCCATCTTCTACTTAATAACACTCCCCAGGGCTGGGGCATGGTGATTTCTCCTGTCACCTCCAAATGTTTCTTGTCCATTCTGCACTGTCCAAACCAAAGAGTGGGCAAAGTCCTGGCCAGCTGTTTTCAGAGTAAATGAGACATTTCTTTAGATTCATACCTCACTTGCCTACTGACCCCAACTCACTGAGCTTGGAGGAGTTCTGCATCATCAGCAAAACAGACACCTTGTCATGCATGCATGTGTCTGGCACACGGCCCTCTGCAAAGTTATTCGCCGGTGTCACTGTGTGCAAGGCTGTGACTTTCACTGTGCCTGGAAATGTTATTTAACAAGTCGTGCTGAGCGGTGTCTGCGTGCATGCCGGGAGCTCAGGCCATGCACATCCAAGGCAGGGTGTGGGCCACAGCAAATGGCTTTGCTCAGGATTTGTCCATGACCTCTAGACTTTGGGAAAATGTGGACACTAGCTGGCAGGTGGCAAATAAAATATACATGGTGCAAAACATGCCTGAGCTCAGCAAATGGTGTGCCTAAGTCCTAAAATTATCCAAGACAGTCTCCATAATCTTTATGGGAGAAAATTAAGTCTTCAAAGCAAGAAGGAATTTAAACTATCCCTGGTTCAAAGAAAATTGCCACATGCCGACAAACATTAAGAATGATAATATTTTACTAAAGCCCCAGTAAATCGTTGCGTGGTTTCTCTGCATTTCCTTTCCCATTGCTGTTCATTGCTCATACATCCACATTCACACTGGGAGGTGAAGGAGGAAAAACTCCATATTGAAAAGAGAAGAAAAAAATCATTTTAATTTGATACAATGCCCTGGGATATGGTTTTGACTCAGTAACACTGCTTCCTGCGCAGGCTGCTTCTTCCAAGCATCTCTGGAGCACTTGCTGAACGTCCCAACCCAAACAGAAGCTGTCAAACATCTTATCAATCTGTCGTATTAACAGCTGTAATTAAAAGGATTAAGCAAATGCACTAAGAGCCTCTCTGGGAGGGTGCTAGAACCTGCAATTGCCTCTGTGTTAAAGTAATTGCTTCAATTAGAGTTCTAGGTTGTTAAATGTCTGTATGTACTCAGGGAACATGAAGGAAAATGAGAAGGACCTAAGAAATTAATTTCTGTGACATGTTTTTGAAGTATGACAGCATATTGTCAATGCTCCCTTAGCAGCAAAGGAGACAGAGGGGACTGCAGAGGTGATGGGAAAGGACCTCATGGTGCCAGCAGGGGCGAATGCAGCTCTTCCACAGAGGTTGGGGGACAAAATTAAACCTTCCCCCCTCCCGCTCCAGAACTTTTTTCCCCCAAGCAGCTTCAGGATGAAGCAAGTTTCTGGATGGCTTCTTGAAGCAGGACAGCAAGAAGAGACCCATCTGTCTCAAGACACCAACATCCCATAACTCCAGCCTCTTCTTGTCCATCACTTGCGGCTTTGGGGCATAGGCACATCTGGAGGCAGATTTTTACATTTGTTTATTGATTGACAAGCGAAAAAGTCTAAAGCAGAACATATGATGCAAACTCCCCCTCCACACACTCCTCCACCCACCTTTTCCAGGAGGCTGGAGCTAACTCCACATTCACAGCTTGGTCACATACCTGTGAAAGGAATCCAGACCTGAAAACTATAGGTTGGAGCAGCAGTGGTATTTGAGCAGTATCTGCCTCCATGACCCAAGAAACGGTCTGAATCCAACAGCAAGGAAGGACCTGCCTCCATGCAACCTTTTCCTCACCCCAATTACTTACCAGATTAAACCCTTTTGCTAGTGGCCTTATAGCTCTTCCAAAATGCTGGGTAAATCCAAGTCTGGATTTTAATTCAGAACCAAATTCCAATTTAGTTCCGTCTAAACAGCTACAAAGACTGTTGTATACATGCAACAACTGACAACAGTTAATGGTTAACATTCAGTTGTAAAAGTAACGGTAATTCAGTAATAAGGATAGAAGAGCTCAGACTGATTCAGCAATGCCTCACTTACATAGCTGCATACACAGACAGTAAATCAGGAAAGTCAGTTCCCATTACACAGTTTTGCCCTGAAGGAGCTTAGCTACTTTGGCAGCACAGATGACATTAAACAGATGAAGAACAAAAATGGCTCAAAAATTATTATAATACATATGTGTAGCTGTCTCAGCCCCCTTTCAACTTGCACCATATGAAAATAACCTCATCAAAACGGAAAGACTTTTAGGGACAAGGTTAATTGCAAAAAAGCTCTAAATAAAATAATCACAAGGCCACAAATATTGTTATTAGAGTGAGCCAGCAGATTGCTCCAAACTTTACAGAACAAAAAGTTTGCTCTACACTTGCAAACCTTGCCATAAAATAGACAAATCATAACTATCTGCTAGAACAAACCTATAGCTGTTTCTTAATATGCACCAGGTTGCTTTTTTTCTGTGCACCAAAACTTCTGTCACTGGTGAGTCTGAAGTCAAGCCCTAGATCATCCATCGACTGCTCAGCATCAGGGAGAGGGGGGCACATCTGGACCCAACATTAGATCCCCCTACACACTTCTTCTAGAGTGTGCTGAACGAAGTGCCTAATCTGACCAGCTCCTTTAAACTTAGCAAAGAATTGAAGGTGGAGCTGAGCTTTATTGCTCCATTACAACCCTGTCCAGAAAGCTTGGCATTAGATTGTACAGGGCTGTGCTGAATCTTCATCATAAAGCTTAAAAACCACATGAAGACTGCTATGAATTTTTTCATGTGTGTGAAAAAAACAGAGACCTTCAGAGAAGATTTGTGGCCCTTGTGACCACCTCACGTGTGATTTACCATTCCCCTGGTGCGAACATGAAGCTGGGTGAGACTCAGAAGTTCTGACAGAGTTTTGCTTTCAAAGTTGGGCTTGTTTAAGTGACTCAAAGGGGTGCTGAGCCGCCTGGATCTAAGCCAAAGAAAATGTCGATGCAAATCCTGCAAAGTAAACCTACCCCCTCCTGGAGTCACGTGCTGTTTAATTGTTTTCTATTTTATTTCATGTAACATCCCCAATCTATCAGTGTGACAAGCAACATGGTTCATGTGGCAGCATGGAAGTATTTCTGATTTTCTTTCCATAAGGCTGGAAAAATCTACCATCTTCTGACTCTCCCCTGCCAAATGCCTCATGCATCAATTTCTAAGAAGCTTTATAACAAAGTTTAGAAACTGAATCAGCTTCCAGACCAGATGTTCCCAAATACCAGGGTAGTTCATGATCGCTACTCCATATATGACTCTGAAACTAGTCCCTGAAGTTTAACTTGGGCATCCCCTTAACTTCCCACCCCTCAGTCCAAGACAGCGTTAGCTCATTACAACACCTCTCCATCCAGGCTATCCCCCTAAATCCGCTCTTCCCACACTTCTTTAGAAAGACATGGGAGCAATAGGGCTAGTCTGTGAGTGTTGTCCCCCTTTTTTTCTTTTGATACCAAATTCTGGTTTCCCATCACTACCTAATTGATTCCTTAGCACTAAAATGTCAAGCTGTGATGGTTGTCCATAGGATCTAAAGCTACAAACTTTCCAGTGCTAACAAGAAAGACGATGTTCTAATACCAGGCGATGCGGAGGCCGACATAACGTAACCGAAGAGCTGCCTGAAAGCCACCACTGCAGCGTCTCCCCTCGTACTAAAGAACATCTTCTGGAAGCAGCTCAGTTTCTGGCTGTGACAGCATTCGTGGCATTCCAGGATGAAATTCCTCTCCTCTGACAAGGGGCAAGCATTGCGTTTGCAGGCTGCTTCCTGCCAGCACTTTTAGCCAGTCATGGTCTATAGGATTCAGCTGGCATTAGATTTCCTAGTCAGACTTTTGGGATGTTATATTATTATGTGGTCAAAGGGAAGTGGGGAACATAGGAAGGTCATTAAAGATGGGAGAAAAATGCTCTGGGAAGTGATAAAATTGACTTCAGTCTTCATCAAAGCTGCTTATCAGAAAATGGAAGAGCCACCGAGCAGCATAGCACAAGGACAACTGTTCTTCCCACCCCACTCCGGCACAGAGGAGGTGGCAGGGCAAAACCAGTTTTTCTATGAACTTCTTAATACTGATCAACCCCTTCTGACTAGGGGCAGCCAGGTCTTTATGCTAACAGTTTGGGAGGAGGAGAGGGCAGAAATGCTTCTCTCAGCTCCATGTGGGTTTGTTAATTAAGGTAAATGCTTAAGGAGTGCTACTGGGGCTGCCTTGGGACTCCTGGCAGGGAAACTCCTCTGGCACCTGAAATAGCTGGTCTTGCAGCTCTGCAGGGATTTTTGGAAGGTAAGATTATAAATTTGTTCTTTCCTTTAATGAACTTTGGTGCTCCAAGGTAGAGAGTGAGTTCTGCTCTTGATGTAATCCTCATCTTTTTGGTGTTGGAGGTACGGGGAGCTTGTTGTTTTTCTGGATGTTGCAGAAGCTGGAGCTGATGGCTTCTGCTTTTTGTTTCCAGTGGGAGTTGATGCAAATAAATCCTGCTGTTTTGATCCACGTGGGTGACAGCAGCCCTGGAGGTTTGAAATAATGCTAAGAACAAACTTCATTAAACTTGCTGCATGTCATGTGGCTTTCATGCAAAAATAAAAACCACTGCCAGTGTCCACAGTTCGAGCTGTATGCTTACAAAACTCTGAAGGCTCTATGGTGAACCCAGGTTGGACTTTGAGTTTGCTTGGTTTTTTGGGATGCATTGCCAGTCTTTTTTCTTGCGTGAGGGTTGCATGCATAAGTACGCATAGTTTTTACTACCTATCAAAACTAAAGTGCCAGACCTTTTGAAGACTGTATTCTAGCAGATTAATTCAAGATTTTTAGGATTTACTTCAATGGGCTCAATAGGGTGCAGGAGGAGCAGCCTGGGAACCGCCTAGAGAGCTATGTCTTCTCCTAGTTTGTTCAGAGATACTGGATGTGTAACAGTCAGCGAAATGGACTGTTATCTGGGTGTGAGAGATCAAGATACATTTCAAGAGCTGTAAAGAAGCTAGGAGGGAGATGGAGTCCAGGGCCTTGGACGGAAGAGATTAAAATGTGTGGGTTTGGTAGATGAAGGACCTATTTTGTTTTAACTGAATTTGCTCCTAAATTTGTCTATCAGTGGTATATGAACCACGAAACACACCTGTGGTCTGTATGAATCAGCTGAGAAGGGATGAAAAGTGTTTTGCCAACTGTGACCCTCTTTAGAGTACGCGCTGCTTTTGGCTGCTGAGAAGAGCTCTGGGTTATGACAACAGAGAGGGGGCATTTTGGAGCCATTAATGACATCTGCAGCCTTGCAGGAATGTGTCAGATAGTTAATTATTGTGTTGAACTGTAATTCTATCATGCCAGAACGTAAGTAGTTTGTTTGGGTACTCTTTCCTCCCCCCTTTGCTGAAGATAAAGGAGTTAAGTTTAATCATTAAATCTCTATCTTGATCCATGTAGGTCACGCGCTGAACCAAAGTCAGATAGCGTAGCATTTAGCAACCTTATCTCCTTTACAATAAAGAGCAAGCAGGAAGCTGACTCTGTTGTCTGTTCTATTTTTTAATATAAGTTTATTTAAAGAAAAGCCATCTTGAAAATGGGGGGGGGGGAATCTTCCAAACAGCAGCTTCTGTAAACAGGATGAAATCAGATAAAGAAATTACTGTAAAAATATTGCCTCATCTCTAAAGCTCAGAACTTTTTTTTCTGTTGCTCTTTTTTATCTTTGAGAAAGATAATGAAAGAGGAAGCTTGAAACCACATTTCCATTGATGTTTGAATACACAACTGCTGGATTTAAGAACTGGAGGAGATCAAAGAGAATAGTTTTCATTCCGATAAAATTATAGCAGTTCTGGTATAGGGTGATGGGCTCATTTATGAAATCTACGACACACATAGTTGTTATGACACCTTTTTTTTTTTTCCTTTCCTAAGAACTAAATGAAAAATGCCTGGAATTCCTAAGGATTAATTAGAAGTGTGGCTAATAATGTTATAATAGATACATGCTAAGAGTGTACGTCTCTCTTTAGAATGTTCTCTGGGAGCACAAAACATCTGTACAATCCAAAGGCAATAGGAATGCCTGTTCATTGCTACTGTATAAAACAGTTCACATGACGTGAAAACTTAACAGCATTAGGTTACAAAAGTATGTATCCTGACACCACACTATGGTGATTTAATTTTTTATTAACACATACTCTGACATTCATTAGCAAGTATAAGCTGCAAGTTAAAGCCATTTATGTATGCCAAGCAAACACAATTATTTATCACATGCTATGTTATGTTTTTAAACTGTGTAATAAAAGTTATCAGGGAGGGTCTATATAAAATGCAGAAGTGATACATCTGTGATTGAACAGGAGATCCAAGGCTGCGGTCCTGTAGTATATCCATGAAGACTTCCTGCACCTGTGGAAAGATCTGTTGACCTGGGAAGGGTGAGCTTTAGTTGTTGGGAGAATTTTTTTTTGAGAGCTGAGGATTATATCAGAGCTTGTGTCAGCTGCAGCATGGTAACCTTGCATTTGCATGCCCTGAGGATGTGAATGTGCTTTAACACAGTTCATGCAGAAATTAATTTGTCCATGCCAGTCATATAGCCTAGCTTGGTATGGAATCCAGTTTGGTGGGTATTTATCCACTTTTTCTTACACTTCAAAATTTGAAGTTTCACAAAAATCGTATTCCATGTTGGTCACAGTGTGGTAGGAAAAATATGAACTTTTGGAACTATTTATTTTTTCTGTTTTGTTTGAGGGTGTTTTGTTTGTTTGTTTAAATTTTGGTTTTCGGGGTGGGTTTTTTTGTTCTTGTAATTTTGATATCTGAGACAATTCGTGCTCTCTCCAGTGCAGACAAAGAACAAGGGCAGAGTGCTGGGGGGTGTCTTTCACGACAGGTTACCTATTTGCATGGAAATCCAGGTCTGTAAGGGTTGGTGTTCGAAGAGTTGATCAGGCAAAGGGAGGGAACCTCTTACCCTGAGAGGCTGAGTGATAAGAACAGTTGTGCTCTGTTAATGATGATAACGCACAGGGAGATGATACTTTGCACTTGAGGCATAGGCCAGCTCCAAAGCTGATGGCCAAGTGCATGACTAGCATAGCTCTCACTTCAGTTTTGGTTTCAAACCACACTGTCTTCGAGAGAGGATTGCTTCTCTCCTATCGGACCCAGCCAAGAGGGTTGATTTGCCCATCTTGGACACAATGTCTTGGGGGTCTGTAATGGTCTAAGGAGTGGGGAATTTGCAACAGGACAGTTTATGCTTTAGCAATGTCAGTGTGGTGTTTGCTCCTGGTGCAACTTGTTTTAGCTACCTCTGTAGGGTAGGAATAGCCCCTTACACTACATGATTGCTTGTAAAAGGCTTTTTTTCTGTATTTTTGTGAAGCAGACAGGTTTGTTCTCTGTTTGTTCCAAGCTGTAGGACTTGGTGGCCATGATCCTGATCCAGTCTGTCAACTGAGCCCCATCTCCCCTCCTTTCTCTTTTAGTCTTTTTATTAAAACCTTGAGCAGAATGTGGTTTTTGTAGTCTCACTTCTGCCTTATCAGTTGTGGCTTATACCTCAAAGCAGTAAGCTCTTACCCTGAATTATTTTATTTAGTTTCTTTTGCTGGCGAAGTGCCCTGTGTGATGGCACGCTGAGCTGCCCAATAGAAAGGATAATGTTGCTTCAACTTAAAAATAGCTTGCAGTCAGGGTGGGCATAGCTTGTGCAATTAAAATGGTGATTATCAAAGTCATGCCTAATAAAGTCATCTGTGACTTGCTGAACTTAAGTTAATGACCATGAAATCCATGGTTAATAACAGGACAGCCTTTAGTGTGATGGGTGACGGGCCGAAGGTAGCCAATGGAAGGCAATAAATAGTATCATATGTTAACGTTTGATGGTTTAAACTGTCACTTGAAAATTTTATCCCCATGGTGACTGTTTGAAGTTTGTATTTTACTTTTTAAATGCCTTTTAAGAGCTTCTTGTTAGCTTTAACTTTCCAGTGAGACTCATCTTGTGTTTGGAGCTAAGTGCTGAGATTGCTTAATGGTGCTTGAACCCGTACGTGTGTATCTTATATTCAGTTTTGGAGCTGGTTGAAAATTAAAATGCAAAGCATTACCAGGTCTCCATCCTGGTCAGTAGGAACTGAAAGGAGGAGTGGAATTGGGGGCAGAGATGTAAATTGAGGAAAAAGCACACTCAGTGAGCAGGCAGCCTGAAAATAGGTAGGGAGAGGTTAGGATGTGCTTGGAGAGCACAGCTTATACCAGGCACTTGTGCACTGGCTGTCTTTGCCGTGAAATGCTCCAGGAATCAGTAGGGAAAGCACACAAATTCACTTTGCGAATGTAGGCTGAAATGTAGAATGTGTTTGTAGCCTTCAGGGAAGTAAGGTCCTGAAACGCCTTCCCAAATAGAGCCAGTCAGGAGAAATACAGCCTACTTTAAAACCAGAGCTTGTGAAAAGGCTTGATGGATGTGGTACTGGTGGTGAGATGGGATCTAGACCTGTTCTCCAGCTGAGTAACACTGCTGCTAATGGTAGTAACGGAGTAGTAAATGCACTTGCAGGACTTGAACTTTGAACATTTCTGCCTCAAAAGTGATGGGGCTGTTAGAGAACATAGCGCTGCAAAACATCTTTAAATTCCACTTGAAAAGATTATTTGTTTATGACTTCTCAAAATGTGTCAGTCCAGCACAGGAATGCAAACCACTTCATAAATATTGTAGAACACTCAGCAATAAACCCACAGCATGTAACAATAACTAGTGCACTTCAGATATTTCTAATTACCTGTGATCCCCTGTCACCAGGGATGTGCTCTCCTGTCACAGATGCAGGGATTTCCCGAACTCTTCCATGTGGCTGGCCCAGATCTTGCTTAAGTCACATGAGGTGGACTGAGAAATTAAGAAAGAAAGCACCAATGTCCAAGAGATGTAGGAAAACTCTTGTAGATGCTTCTAAAAATCCAGCAAGGGAGGCCAGTGGCTCTAAGGGTTTTGCTGTCACTCAAGGACAGTAGGAAGTGTTGAATGGTGGGTGCCGTGGCAGGGTAAAGCTCCAGCATGGGAAACCTGAGGTTTCTGAACCCAGGAAACAAACTGAACTCCTTCAGGTTTTTTACAAAACAATCATTTTTGTATGTCAATTGTTTCCTGAGTGGTCCTACTGCTCCTCCTTCAACAGTTTGCGCTGTTTGGCTTTGCTGCTTAGCATCCTTACTGGTTCATGGTGGGCACTTGGTTTGGAGAGGAAGAAAAGCACGAGGGATGCCGGGACACAGGGCTGCTCCTACTCCTGTGCTCATTTTGGTCAGCCTGTAACTGCTTGTGCACTGTTTTGGTTTTTATCTCTAATCTGAGTTCTAGGCAGCACTGAATGGGCAAGGAACGGGCAGTGCCTAGGTGCCGATGCTGCTCATGTAGGCTCTCGCTCTACGGGCACACAGCACAACGTTTGCTGGGGAGTGCAGAGCAAGTCCCTCCAAATCACAGGTGAGCTCAGCAGTATCGAAGCTGTGCGAGCTTGCAAGCAGGTGGCTCGGGACATGCAACTAGCTAGAATGTGCTCAGTGGTGTCCTGGGCTTGCGCAGGGCAGATGGCTGAGCTTTGGCTGAAGGTGGGATGCACCACTGCCAGCTTAATGGTGCCAGAAAAAATGTGCTCACACCCATGGACTTTAGCAGCCATGGCAAAGCCTCTCTCTCTGCAATGTTGTCCTTTGAGAGACGAGTGCAATACTACGTGCAGCACATGCAGTATTCCCATCTAACTATAAATATGGTGTTTTGCATTGACAACAATATTTTTCATCCTGTGGTGTCCCAACCACTCTTGCTATGGATCTGGCTGTTCAGGAGTGGGGTTACTGCAGGTACCTGGTGGATGCTGATAGCTGCTGGATGGCAATGGCCGCAAACAGCTCCTGTCACCTGGGGTAGTTTTAGCTTCCTTTTCCACTGGCATCTTGTGAAACTGTTTTAAACCAAAAAAATTGTTTTCTTCTGCCCAAAGAATATAAAACAGTCTTTCCAGGAACACTGAGGGAAAATACAGTACTTGTTAAGGTTATTTTGGTCATTCAGAAATCACTGTCTTAGATATTGTATTATTCACTGCTATGTATTTATCTATTTGTTCCAGCTCAAAATGATCTATAGCTTTTCCTTTTCACTGGGAATAAAGTTTAATCTATTCATATGCTTCAAAAAAAAAAAAAAGACTTCATTGGGGCCATTAAGCAGTCATTAATTATTTTTGTCGTAGGTGGCTGGAATGTCGTTGTAATGAAATATGCATTTCCTTGTACTTGCAAAGAGTCATGGGCTTGTGTTTATCACGTAGGCAGCATAGGTTTGGTTAGAGCAGCAGGTATGTTGCTGTCTCTCAGAAACTGTACCTTTTTTTTTATTTTTGGGTTGTGTTCATACATATTAACATAGTTAACTTCCCCTGGGAAGAGTTACCTGATGCATCAAAAGGTGGAGGAAGGCAGCAGTACCAGACAGATCAGAGTGCCATGGAGCGAGGCACAGCAGGCTTCTCCAGAAACCCGTTGGAAGGGAAGGTGCAAATCCATAAAAACCCAACAGCGAATGTGTGTACAGCCCTGCGTTGCACCCCAGCTCATCCTGCACCAGACTGTCCCCCACCATGATGCTTGGTGCAAACCGAGGCACCAGTGACAGCACAGCTGCTTTTCCCTAGGGCCTGGAGGTACTGCGGTGGCTCCCCGTGGGTGCTCGGGTGCAGTGGGGTGTGGGTGCAACACAGCCCCCAGGCAAGGCTTGCACCACGTGGCACAGCCCTGCCCAATGGCAGCAGCAGGTTGGGTCACCTCTCCCTCCCCTGGAGGCTTACATGATTCAGCCTCCAGCATGGTCCTCTGTCCCTCTCCAGGACTTGCGCCATCTCACAGCTTCCCTTGCCACCTCAGGACAGGAACTAAGTTAAACCCAGGCTAAGCACCTTGCTGCTTCCCCCGGCTCTTGCTCCTCCTTGATCGTAAGTGCTTCTCCTCTTGCTGTCACATCACAAGAGCACTGCATTTCATTCATTTCCAAGGTCTTTGAAGGGCCTTTGGAGGGAGGGGAGACCCGGTGCCTCCCACACAAGAGGTTCATGCCCTCCAGTACCAGCTCAGGAGTTCCACCAAAGCCAAGCGTCAACCTCCTTGCATGCAGGTGCTGCCACCGCTGCTTGGTCCCACGTCCCCTGCCAGAGAGCATCCCAGGGGGTGAGAGCGGGTGCCTGGCTCCCCTCGGTTCTCTCCCTCCGCAGGCTCCGAACAAGCTCCTCGGGGGAAACAGATGCACAGACTGTGCTGATGCTGGAGGAGGAGGAGCGCAGCCAAGTCCCTGTGATCTCCTGTTATTATATCTTCATCTTGAAGTGCTTATAGCACTCTCTTAGAAGCACATTTTCCATATAGATTGTCCACCTGAGGATACGGGATCCTTTTGTAGGCATTAGTTTAATTAAGTTTCACCGTACTTCTTTGAGGCAGGGAAATGATGTTCCCTGGGTTTTTTACACCTATGTAAACTGAGGCACAGAGAGGTTACACATCTGCGGGAAAGTCCAGAGGCAGTTTGCAGGAGATCTGGTTTGGGGGGTAGTATTTCCTCAGGAAAGAAGAAAGAGAAATCCTAAAAATCATGAGGGAAAAATCCAAAGCCAGAAAAGCCTCAGAAAAGGGAAAATAAGTTTTTGGAAAGCTACACACTGAAGCAATTTTAAATAAAGCGTTTGGAAACAAAGCGCAGCAGTTAGCTTAAAATTAAAATCTTCTGGTGGGGAATAGGTTCTGCTTCAAACACTGCAGTCTTAAACACAGGTCAGCCCTAGGTTTAAGAAGGACCAGGAGGATTTTCAGTGCAAAATTAGAATTGCCAAAGGGGCGAACAGCATAAACAAGAAGAGAGAGGGGGAAGGATGCTGGGAGAAAGGACAGCGGGGAGCAGGTCTGAGCTGGGGCTGTAGAGGCATACAGCTTGTGAGAATCCCTCGGCCTGCCTTAGAAAATGAGTTTTGTTTAGCTAAGCCCCAACTCAAACACACTTGAAAATTCAGAGTTTTACCAGCCTGGTATCGAGCTGTGAACAAGTCACTATTGTTTGAGCAAAGAATGACACTCCTGTCACCCGCGTTTCGGGGATGCTGGGGAGTAAGTCCGCCTCCTCCGGGCAAGGCAGGCACAGCATAGTCTTGGAGTGAAGCTGCATACATTAAAAAACACCAACATTTGTACATACAATAAGCAGTGTCAACCCTTTGTCTTTCCTGCCTGCTCCTCTTCTCCCCAGGGACTAATCCTGCACTGCTGAGTGACCCCCCCAAATGGAGGGGAACTTGCTGGCGGCTGACATGTCTCAGTGCTCAGCAGAGGCATGGACACGATCCGGGATGGGAACTTGTGCTGTGGATGCACAAGCGGCTCTTCCCTGCTGAGGAGCTGGGAAATCGCGGCTACACCCAAAGTCCATGCTTGCTCCCCACAGTGCTGAGGTCTCATCCAGCACCCACTGGCAGAGCAAGGCTGGGTTTTGGCAGCTCAGGAAATGCCTTTTCCTCCATGAGACATGAAAAGGGAAAATAGAGAGATGAAAGCATGGTGAGCTCAGACAGTGTGAAATAGCCCTGGGTGATAGGGAAGGACGGGTGGGAGATGTCAGCAGCCAAGCCTGGCTTGCTCTGCCCTTCGCCGTTGTTCCCTGCCAAGCAGGACCCTGCATGTCAAGGCACAGTGAGCGCTCACCAACGTGCCAGCGGGCTGCTGACTGATTCTCAGCCATGTGTGTTTCTTGGGCATCACTACAAAAAAACCCAAACAGGCAGGAATGGGCCTGTTTCCAAAGGGAAGCACAGTAGGCTCAGCTGGCGGTTGGGCTTCTGGAGATACTTGAGAGTTATCTCATACATGTATCGCTCCCATCAGCTTCCACTTGGGTCACCACTAAGACCTGAGGTAGGAAAGCGGTGTGCACCTGCCTCGTGGTGCTATGGATCAGCAGTATTGCTTCAATATATGGGATGAATCCTGGCTGGTTTTCCAGTTGCTGAAGCTTTTCAGACTGTATTTATGATTCAAATGACTTAAAGTTGCAAATCCACTGTAGGAAAATGGCCTCATCTAGAGCAGATCTGTCACCATGATGGTGGTAATGTGCTTCCACCGTGGCAGTCATTTAAGGTGGTATCTAAAGGTGGTATCAGTAGTGCTGTCATCGGATACTCATCTGATAGCAATGGTTAGATACTATCACTGTATCTAGCTGTCTGTGCCTGGTTCTTAAGTATCTATGCTGATCCCATCTTTCTCTCCATGATACCCCTCTCCAGAACTGGGGAGATGCTGCTTTCACAGCCTCCTTGCAGCAATGAGGTGCACAAGGGCTGGAAGTGGAGCAATTCTGCTGCTCCGCAGCCCCCTTTCGCCCTCCAGCAATGTGCTGAAACAGCAAAGAGCTGGTTGTGGGGTCTGTGGGGTGCAAGCGGGACACAAAGGAGGCAGGAGAGAGGAAAGGGTCCAGCCTTCCCAGCTTGGTCTGCTCTAAGTCACCCAGGCAGGCTCTGTCCACCAGCATGATTGGACCAGTTGAGGACTGGCAAAGAGGGGTCTCCAGCCCCATATGTGGTGCCACAAGCCCCCTGATCCTTATCTGAAGGCTGTGATACTTGGTGTCACTGTGGAATCAGGAGCATTAGAGCTGCAAATGATGTTGGTCATCACTTTGCAGAGCAGGGCGTTTATCTGTGGGCAATTCATGCCCCAGAGAAGCTGGGGAAAAGAAAGCAATAATTGAAGCTCATGCCCATTTAAAATATCTTACATCAGAACTGAAGAACTGAAGCTGTTTTTTCCATTGCAGAAATTATTTGGCCTTGAACCATACAGACCTCACTTGCTATTCTGCAATTGAAAAGAGTCTTTTGTGAGGATTTTTTAAAATAATTACTACAAAGCACTTCAAGAGGAATTCTGATTGTCGTCTATTTTTCATTTCATGCTTTCATGACATTTTTGTTCAAGGATGAATCTTTTATGAAATGTCTATTTTAGGTTACACCCTCCAGAACCTTATTATTTGCCTTAAAAAAAATCCATCATGGGCAGGAGCATATTCTTTAAGCTCTCCCATTAGTATAACTAAATTCATCAGAGTAATATTACTATTCATGCAAAATAGGTGTCATCTTTCTTTAAACCTCTTGGCAAGTGGTTAAACTGATTTTAACAAGTATGCAGTGCCAACTTCTTAAAGCCTTGAAAACTCTGAAGATTCCCAGACTATTTACATGGTTAAAATTATACACATACTCCCTCTACTTAAAACTGTCCCCTCATCACATAAGACCCTTGCAAATCCATTCTGACTTCAAAAGAAGGAAAAGTTCCTCTTCCAAGAATTTTTTTCCCTGTTAGCACAGCCTAGGCTTTCCAGGTTTTGAGAGCGACCAAATTTAGCTCAAGGGCCAAATTTAGCTTGTAGTTTCATGGGTGCTTCTCTCATTGAGAGAGGAAATTAATGAAAGGTCTTGTATTTTTAAAGCCTATTGAAAATGTAATTGTAGAGATAAAAGACCTAAAAGATTTTAGAGATCCCGTTGTCCACTCTTGTAATACATACCCGCTCTGAAAACATCACAAGTGATGCCACGAAATCCGGTGGGACACTTTCTTCTAAGCTGATTATCAGGTTTACAAATTACACCTTGACTCTTTGGCTGTCCTTACCCCTCCAAATCCCGACTCCTTTCCTGCAGTCACTGCAACAAATGACTCTTAATGACCCTGATGTTCACAAAAGGAAAACTTCAAAGTTGCATCCACGATGAATTCACAGGAACTAATTGTTTTAATTCGTAGAAATGTTCAGGGTGGGACATTTGCAAGCTTATTCAGCCAAGGAGCAGAAGGCCATGACATGGCTAGCACAGGCAGGTGTAGCTACACAGGCAGAACCTACCCAAAGTATCTGCAGTCACTCTGTAGAGTAATAAATTTGAAATGCCATTAAAAGATTAAAAGAATTGTTCTCATCTGAGATCTGCAAGTTATTGGACTGCATTCAGGGAGCTGCTTTGGCCTGAACTCTGTAGCTTTATAACCCTCCCTCCTGGCCTGAAAACCTCTTGATAGTTTCATTGAAATTCTGATTTTCCCAGGAAGGTGTCAAGCTACTGTCAGGGAAATCCTGTATTTGTTCAGGATCCTTGTCTCATCTCCAGTCTCATATTGGAGATAGTCTCAAGCACTAGGAAGTTACTGTGCTGATCCTAGCAGGAAAAAAGAGATTTGATAAAGTGCTCTGGCACAGGAATCACACAAGATATTGCACCTACTACATGTGTTCCTACTGTATCCCTGTATTTTATTTTCTAACTATTTTGAGCTGGGCTAATCTGCAAAATGGAGTAATATTTTTGGGAAAATGCTGCAAATCACATGCTAGGCACATTTGTGCAAGTCCTCTCATTTTTACACATGTAAGTCAGAAAATTGAGATGCCAACAATTGCCTTGAAGTCAAAAGTTGTTAATATCTCATGTTTTGATCTGGGTCATTGTTGAAAAAAACAATATATATATACACACACATAATGTGGTGGGGGAGTGGGATAAATGGTCAACCACAAAGCACAGATCCAGATTTGGATCTAAATACCTTTAAAGTTCAGGAGTGCTTTTACCCTGGGAGCTGGTTCAAAGCCATCTCTAGATCACATATACCTGTCTGGTGTTCTTGTTGTTATACCTGTCTGACTCGAAGAGCGACCAGAGGAGTATCTTTCTTGCAAGCCTCTCGTTAGAGAAAATATGAATTACAGAAAGTAACTCAATACCCACCTAGGCTTGTTGCCATACTGCTTTCCCACTTTCTTCAAAGGAAATTTATCCTGTATTTTGTGTGGATTCAAACCAACACACAAAGGAAAAATATGAATGTTTGTAAGCCCAACAATCAGACGGGAATCCACACTATGGGAGATGGAGAGGTGCTGACTGCAATGTAGTCTGGTCAAAAAGGCTCCATCTCTGTTTGCTGCTAATACTTCCAAGGTAAAATATTGTTTATGCAAAAAAAAAAAAAAAAAAAAAAAAAAAGTAGGAATTTTATGAAGCATTAGGCACATGCACTTGTCTGGTTGTGAAAGGTGTGCTGGCTGGTGGAATTGCTTTTATTGAACTTTATGGGTGAAACAGGACAGTGATGGAGCATGGGGCTGGAGGTGACACTGCTGTCATTTTATGGTCCCATCATTTGCTCTGGTTTGTGTAGCAAATACCGCAGTGCACCCCCTGCCCCAGCACTCTCTTCAGGTGCTTTTGTAATAAACACAAATACTAGCGATAGTAATAATGTCACATGTTCCTCTGCAAATAGGTGATATACATTATTCAGAGTTTAATGATTCTTTTTTTTGTGTGGCTGAACTGTATTTGGGCGAACAGCTTCGCGAGCAGAATTATAGCGGCAAAATCGGAGCTGGCAGACCCCTAACATTATTTTGTAAAGCACCTCGGGATACCTGGGGTCTGAAAGAAAACTCTCTTTCATAACATATCAATCTCTATGCTTTTTATAAAGTGCACTGCATTTATTTGCAAGGCTTGTGAGACATGTTTCATGGTATAAATAGGGCCATTAGGAGAATCCCCAGGAGCTGCCGGCAGTAGCAGCTGAGGCTGTGCTGGATTCGCATCCCCAGGACACGCCAGCCACAAGCAGGAGTGAATAGCTGAGCTCCTTCGTGAGACTCCCAACCCGTAGTGACCAGCTCATGACAGCACTAATTAAGAAGCAGTAAACTCTTGCTTTCAAAGAGAAAATGCTGTCAGCAGGCAAAGGGAGAAATCCCTTTCTATTGGCAGGAGGCTGGTTAGTGGGATACCGCTGGACAAAACTAAGGAGAACACAAAGCACTCAGCCTGCCTCCCTACATACAATGAGATGTGGATCTTTGAAATGTAAAAGTTATGTAGCTGCCACCTTCCGCAAAAGGGAGAGAAGAAAAGTGGTGAAGAACAGAACCAAATTGCACTTCCCTGATTTTTTTTTTTTATTAAGGCTGTTTAAGGATCTTTTGATCTCACCAAGGTATTTATTATCATGAACTACTTGTTATGAATGGCGGCATCGTTGAGAACCAAAGAGAATTAACTTTGTACTGAAGGCAACTAGCTTTACAGCAGAAAGCCTTGGGGCTCTATATCGTGAAGGGCCTTGGATGCGGGCTCTTGTCAGAGGGGTGAAAGGCAATGGGACCATAAACCAGGCAGGATCGCACCTCCTGACAGCATGTTAGGGGGATGGGGCACTCCAATGATGCGCCTCTGCCTGAGCCTCTTGCAAAGCCTTTGCGATCAGCAAATTAGGTTTTGGTGCCAAACCCAGCATGGACTCTTTTATAAAAACAGTCTGTCTGAGCCACCAGCTGTGAACTGATTTTCCCCTGTTCCCTGATTTCACACGGAGACACCACCTTCTTTCAGCACATCCCCAACCCTCAGCAAAAGGAGCGTTGGCCGGGTTCATCTTCAGATGCGCTGGCTCTTCAGGGCCAAGCACAGAGCAAAGGTCTTCCTGGGGACCGCTGGGGTTGAGTGTGCTTTGTCTCCTCTCTGCACAAGCCCTTCCTACCCCATGGTAGGAAATGCAATGGGTTTTGGGGGGAAGAGGCATGAAAGGCCCCAAGGGTGACAAGTGTATGAGACTGGGATTGGGGCAATAGCAGCTGGGGAACAGGCACTCACTGCTCTGTGCTGGTGAGGTCTGCAGGGTGGAAGGGGGACAAAGTCATCCCCAACTAGACTCACCAGGAGCTGCTGCCAGGGAGCAGCAGGAGAGGAGAGTGGGGATGCTGGCTGGGCTGTGTGGCCAGGGAAGAGGAAAAAAAGCAGAGGCTCTTGAGCTGCTTCCCCTCACCCAAGGGAAGCCCCTGCCCCACAAGGGATGCCCCATGCCAAACCCCGAAGTCACTGTTTAATGGAATATGAGTAACCCATAAATAACATTAAACACCGTATGGATCTCAGAGGAGTTTGAGCTGCGCTAATAATTCCTTCCAGAGTAGACTCGTACTTTGAACAGACTAATTACTAAATGCTGGTTACACCTGTGTGAATCTGGAGTGACCCATGTGTCAGCGTAGTATCTCCCCTGGTTCATAGCGAAGATGTGCAGGGCTTGTCACTCCTTTTATTTGGCCTCAAAATGCTGCAGTCGCTCCCTGACTTAGGCAGATGGGTGCCTTGGCTCTCCATATACAGCACAGGCATGAGTGCATGCTTTGCTTTGTTGCATTGAGTTTACAGCACGATTTATGGGAATACTGGTTATTTCTCAAAGCCCTGCTCGCAGCTGTGAACCGTAACGCGGTTGCATGTTTGCACTTGCTGGCTCCGTGGCAGCACCATTGTGTGAGATGTGCAGGACTTGCCGGTAGATAGGATGGGATGGGGCTGACCCTGCACACGCTTGCACTGCCCTGACCTGCCCCCAGTAGGGTTTAAAAGGGTTTTCAAATGGGGTGCCCAAATTCTTGCCTGGCCTCTCTGGAGCATCAGATATTGCTAAGCAAAATCCATCCCATAACACAGCCCCGTCTGCAGGATCACCCTCCAACAGTTGTGTCACATGTGTGACCTCTGTGGGATGAAACAAGCGCCAAACCTCCTCAAACAGGTTATACCTGAGGTTTATGAGGGCTTGATTCTAGGATCACTTTTTCCTTAGCCTGAGTGATATCAGTGGGTCCTTTTTCCTACCAGTAGAGGCTGCAGCGTCAATCCTCAGCCTGTGAACTGCGTGCAGATAATCAGAGAGGAAGGTTGTTTTAATGAACCTTGTAACATGCAACCAGTGAAGTTTCACCTGGAATAGCCATCCTCTGAGCACCTGAAGAGCGGAACAATGTCAACAAATTGGGCGGGATTCAGAGAAGAGCAATAAAAACGATTAAAGGGCTGGACTGATTTATGAGGAAGGATTAAAAGAGTTACATATGTTTAGCTTGGCAAAATGATGACTAAGGGTGGGATATGGTATCTGTCTGCAAGTATGAGAGGGGTGTAAATACCCAGGGAGGATGGGAATTATTTAGCCTGGTTCAAGTGGGAGTAATAAGATTAAATAAAGGAAATAATCATTGGGACTGGATTGAAGGAAAAAATTCTTCATGGTTAAAGCCCATTTCCATAAGGAATAATCTCCCAAAGGAAATACCTGAAGCCTCAGGACTTGAATCGTTAGAGGGGAGTCCAGGGAACAGAGCATGGGGAAAACGACACAGGAGTTTGGAAAATGCCAATTCCTGTGATTCCAGCCGTGCCATGAGAGCAGTTAGGATGTTTATACCCAGCCATTAACTGACACTTTGATGTGGGGAGGGAAATAGAGGGGGAAGAGGGGGAAAAAAAAAAACCAACAACCCAACAATTGTACAAATTGTCTATGTACTTAAAACTGCAAATTCAAAAGGGAAGAAATTCAAACCATTAGCGCAAGTTTCCCAAAGAGTGCCATTGCCAAGCTGTCAAGGAGGGTTGTGAAACCCCATACCGTGGTGTGTTGGGGAGAGAGCTGACCTTGTGCATCTGACAGCACTCATGAACACAGCCCCAAGTCCCTGCATGACAAACCAGCTCAGGATTGAGTAGGAATCAAAATAAAGCAATTAGCAGGCTCCTAGTTATCCTAATAGCTGCTTATTTGTACAGTGCTTTTTTTTCTAACAATAATTATAAGAAAAGTTTTTCCCCTATAATTGTGAAAAGGGGAAAAAAATGGTAATAATATGAAGAGAGCAACTCCATGTTACAAACAAGAACCATATGTCGACTTATCATGGGAAATATGTAAATACAGGCTCGAGCTGATCCGGAGCACATGTTGTTAGTCATGAAGCAGCTATTTAAAATTCCATGGCTGGATCGTTAACTTCACAGTATCCTTTATGGAAGATAACAGAGGGCAAATAATCAGAGTGGCACTGAAAATAGCCTTTTCCTGAAGAAATCTCATTTCACCGAGTTTTATAGGAAGCTCTTTGTGATCCGTCAGTTGAATTGGAGCGGGGTCTCCTCTGTGCTGGTTAACTGGGATGGCTTTCTCCTGCACCAGTAATGTGTCCTGGCTCAGAAATTCCCTTTGGATGCTCAGATTGCACCAGAAATGGTCCATTCTCATCCCACCTGTACCGGAGGAGCAAAATACCTGCAGAAAGTGCTAACTGATTGCTCACCTCTAGTTCCCATTTGACATGTGGTTTACCTGGAAGGATGTGGTGATTGGTCTCAAGCTGGGAGGAAGGTTTGTCCTGTGGTTTCTCTAAAGCTGTGGCTGTGCAAAGCTTGTGTTCAAGACTTTGCTTTGCCACATATTTTCTTAGTAATCCCAGGCAGATCACTTCTGCCTATCATCTCTTTCTTTTCTCAGTCGATCCAGACAAGACGACTTCTCTCTGGGGCCAGCCATGATCAAAGGAGGTCTAGATTGAAAGAGATTCCATAATTAGAAAAAAAAAACTCATAAAATGCAAGAAAGAGATCCTGGACCCCAGAGAAGGCTCTGCCTTAAGCAAACACTTTAGAGCAGTGAAAGGATGGATTTAGACTAATGCAGTGACCTGGATGGGCATTGCCTCATCCCTCTTTGGCTGTGCAAGGAGAAAGCAGTGTCTGGAAACCTGCCCAGAGCCTGTTCGTGTGCTCCCTGTTTTGGCATTTTTGTGCAGCAGCATCTGCAGAGAGCCCTCAGTGGGAGGCAAGGTGAAAGACTGAGCAAGGCTGCAGCTCGGGCAGGGGTGGAGGGTTAAAAGCATTGCTAAGCTTAGTAAATTGGGACCAAACGTGTCAGCATCCTCGGTTTCCATCCCAGAAAGTTGGCGCGAGGCAGAGTTTTGCAAAAGTCCTGATTTGCACGTGTTTGTGTATTGCTCAATGCTTTCGAAAAAAAGAAAAAGAATAAATCTTTCTGTGTCATCTTGGACAAAATCCAGAGCCAAGCTTGGTCACCCAAGAGCTCGGCAGTGCCTAATATGAGCTGCCTTTGGAGCAGCGAGGCATCCCCAAACTGGCTGCACAGTGGGATTCGGGTACCAGCTGCTCTCCATGAGAGGCTGTGTAAGGGGTCTGTGGGATGAGCACATTTTGGGGGAGACCGGAAGGGCTGAATTCAGGAGCAGGTCAGGCCCCGCCACAGCATCTGTCTCCATGTACCTCTGGGGCTGCTGAGAAATGCAGGCAAGGTTGGTGCAACACAGAGACCCCCTGGAAATTAGAAAGGCCTCTACAGACTTTATTATGCAGCAGAACAACCTGCTTAAGATGATTTCCCTATCTGATTGCAATATTTGTGCAGTATTTTGGAGGGACATGGGGAAAGGGAATAAATTCCATTACTTGGTGTCCCCTTCTATGGCAGCAGCTCCTAACCCCTGTGCTGTGCAGAAGTAGCAGCTTAGGTGTTTCATTGCACCCACCTCCAAGAAACATACACTTGGGTTTATCTTCACTTACTAAAAGTCGAGAAAAGCTGCCATGAAAAGGTGTTCACCACTTCCCTCATCCCCATCCATGAGTGGCCTTCTCACCCTCAGACCCAGAGATCATGGAAGAAACAATACGATGAGATATGGCAGTAGGGAAAGGTCTTGGGGGAAAGCTGGGCTTATTGTCGGTGGTTTCTCCTGCCCTTCCTCTTGTGTGATGTTCAGTTTCAAACTCAGATGTCCTGATGGCTGGCATCATGTGGGATGAGCTGCATTTGGCTTTTCATACTTGTCTTGCCTATTAAGAAATGCAGATAAAAGACTTTCTGCTCTTCCCTTCCCAAATTTAAAATGAAGCACCACATCTTCCACATTAAAAACAAGCCTAGATAGAGTCTGGTTGTCTGTCAAGCAATTTAATCTCCCTCTGTGAGGCCTTGTTTGCTGTTCAGTCCTCTAACTTATCACAAGAGAAACATCGCTCTTTTTTTTTATTATTAGGATTTTACAGTGCTTTAAACGACAGGGTGAAACCTGTTCATGTAAAAGTCCAGGTGGAGTTTGGGGGAATGATGGATGGATTTGCCAGGGAGGGGACCAGGGGGCTGGGCAGTGGTGCTGGCAGGAGCATGTCCCCACCATGTGCCAGGCTTTGCACCACCTGCCCCATAGCCACCTCCAGCCTGGGCTGTACTGCAGCCAGTGTCCTGACTTCATTCTCTTCTGTGCACACATTCAGTTTAAACAGGAATCACAAAACTGGCATCTTCTGACTTCCCAGCACTTGACTTGACAGTCTAAGCCTGGCTTCTTTATGCCTCTTATTTAATAACTTGACAGTAGCTCAGTTAAAACAACATATCTTACACAAATGCAGCAATTCCCTAATCATGCAGTACCAGCAAGGTTGCGATTGCATTTTTTCATGTGATTTTGCTGCAAAACGGACAAAAAAATCACAAATCTCAATATTGGGGACCATTTGTAATTGCACACTAGGAAAAGCCATTAGTCCAAGCAGGGTCTTAATTTGGGGCAGGATGGTGTCTCTGTGCTTCTCTCTTCTGTCTCTTGTGCACAAGGCAGTGCCACCTGGGTGTGAAGGTGGGGACAGTGGTGTGCAGCTGGGGTTGAGATGTCCCGGGGCAATGTGGGGCTGCAGACCTGGCAGCCAATCTTTTGCAGGGCCGTGGGACACACACCACTGTGAGCCCCAGCTGCCTTCCCGAGAGCTGTAGACGAGCAGGTGGGAAGCTGTAACTAAACCGCTGACTTTGCTATCTCCTGATAACAATGAGTTTGTTTAAACTTCCATGATTTTTTGAGAGGAAGCAATGTTTGCACTTTTGTTGGTTTTTTTTCCCTCTTGTGTTTTGACAGTTTTGTTTCACTGGGGCATTTTTATGAGGAGCATTTTATTATTTTACTATGTTATTCATCTGCATTTTAATTGTATACAATAAAACTTGAAAGCTCCCAGCAGAGAAAATCCTATAGTACTTCCCATCCTGTCCCACTGGGGATGAATTGCTGGGGTCATGTCTTTTGTCAACAAACAGGGCTGAACCCTTTGTAAGAAACACACTGATTTTCCTGAAGTATAACAGTAACAACTTTTAATGAGTGTTGTCAAATGGTTAAATTTAACCCGCCTTCATTTTGGGGCAACAGGGTGTGTTTTGAATGGAGTAGGTATTGTTTGGAGGCTGGACAGGAAAGACCTGAGAGCACCAAGCCTTCTTGGGTGAATGTGTCAGCTCAAAATCCCTGAGAAATGCTGGTACCCAAAATACCAGGAGGAGGATCTGTGCCCCTGCAGCAGCTCTGTCTTGCATCCTGCCCCCTACACCACCAGCACCGCTTGGGTTTGGGTTAACTCTGCAGAGTATTATCTAAAACCCCTTCCCAAGTACAGCTGGGTTTGGTTTTGTTCTCTAATCTCCAAAACCAAAAATTCCCAGCTAAATGCCTCTGGGGAAATCCCTGAAAAACTCCCCAGCGAAGCTCTGTGGGGTTTGGAGAGCATTCCCCATCCGACATAGAAGTGTGGCCAAGGGGCTGAGCTCACCCTGATCCTGGTTCCTCACCTGCCCAGCCCCACACGGCAGGATTCAACCCCACAGTGCCACCAGAGCCAGCTAATTCTGCATGCATGCATGAAAACAATAAGAAATTAATCTCTGTGTCAGGGTTAGACCTTCAAGGGTCTGTACTTGGGCTCTGTGCATGAGACACAGAACTTGTGCTTGGTTTCTTGCAAGCATAAGCGCAGGCCAACATCTTGCACTTGAAAGATTTTGGCCTGTAAATCACCTTACCATCCACTTTTCTGTGGCTCTCTATTGTCTGACAGTCTTTTTCTCCTTGTAATTATTAAAGAAAAGAGAGGGGGAAAAAAGCAAGTTAAAGTTTTCATGCAGAAAGAGAAGCAGCTCAAATTGCATCCAGAAAAAAAAAAAGTAGTCTTCTATTAAAACATCATCCATCCATTCCTTCCCCCTGCCCCCAGCTGATATTTAAGGGGATCAGAAGCAGAACTGCAAGGCAGCATTTAAATCAGCCCGGCTGCTAGCTTCATATATTAGTGCACCTGTGTTTCTCATCAAACGTGCTACCAAAAGGACTGGTTAAAAGTGCTTTGATCTGACTTTAAATATCCCCAAACATCAGGAACTGGAGGTATTTTAATCTGATTTTACTGGAACTGCGCCGATTTAAGGAAAACAGAACTCAAAATTAAGTTCATATTTTCCATCAATCCCTGGAGTTTGAAAAGAGGAGATTTTTACTGTGAGTAGGGATGGCAGGAGAATAGCCTCAGCTCTGCTGCTATCACTGTGCTTGGCAGTCAGTCACAGCAAGGCAGGAGCATCTCTGGAGCAGCACTCTGCCATCAGCTGCTTAGAACAAGAAATTTAGTGCTCTGCCCTTCCTTCTTTTTTAGACTTTTGTGGGTTTTTTTTTTCTGTTTCTCTTCCCAGAAAAAATCTGACTTTATCTCCATAACTGTAAAGCACGTGAGACATTTTCACATGTAGTCCTTCTTAGCAAGCATCTCCTCATTCAAGAGGACAGTGTTTCTTGTCCTTGGGTTTGAACATGACTCCTTTGGTGCAAAATCCTGAGTGTAATTTAAATGCCCAGGTTCTGATCTCACTTCAACCTGCCTTACTCCATTGCACATACCCATTTCCCTCGAGGGAATACTAGAAATCCTTTCTCCATCCTCCTCCAGCTTGCAGCCCTCCAATGGTCTCTCGTTAGCTCCCAGCCACGTTTGCAGAGGAGTCTGGCAGGACTGAGCCCAGAAACTCAAACAAAACCCTGTTTGTTTCCTGCACATTCTATTTTCCCTTCCCTCTCCTGTGTTTGTGCAAGGCAAAGCTGGGCTTTGACATGACACTATTATTAGCTCCTTCTCTCCTGCGTCAGAACCTCGGCTGGTGTCACCTGGCAGCACCCCGGTGACTTGAAGCTGAGGATTCAGTCAGGAGAACAGTTTTAATAAGGAGTTTATTCTCAGGCTACCTGCTCAGCAGATGTTTCTGTTTGTTTTGTTTTATGTTTACTTTAATTCTGCTCCTAATGTGCCTTTTATAATGTCTTCTGGCAATACTTCTAGACCTGCACTAGATGGATGATAGCCTCTGTTGTTAAAGGCAAAACTGGGGTGGCCCTGAGCTGTGTTACCTTCAGATCTCTCCAGTTAAACTTGAGAACTTGCTAAAACACTCAGCAGTAAGCTTTTTTTCCCAGGACAGCACAGGATTTTGCCAGTGCTCCTGTGTGTCTCTGTGCTCCTCTCCCTGCCCTTGCAGGAATCATTGCATCTCACTGCAAACCGTACAGCAGGTCCAGCTGCTGTCCCCTTCAAAGCCCACCTCTTACCCAGCCATGGCCAACAGGACCAAGATGCAACATGCTACAGATTCCCTTTCACTTCATTGCTGGATAAAAACCCTTGACCTTAAAAGGTAGGGTTTTTCAAGTAAATGAGGCTGGCTGAAGCCACAGGAGAGAGAGATGTTTTAGCACAGAAAAGAATGAGACCACTCTTGGTGTGGTGGTGGGCTCACCAAAAATAAGATGCATGACCAGACAAGACAGGCTGAAAGATTATCTTCCACCTTGAGGGGAAAAAAAAAAGTCTTTTCTTTTCCCAGTGGCCGATTGTTTGGCTGGACATTGATTGAGAGCTCGGGCTCAGATAAAGGCTGGAGGGTTGGCAATAATATCAAAAATGCAGTCGGAGTTTGGGGCCAGCCAAGTTGTCATTTCCTAATACTGCTGCTGCTGTCATCCAGCTTTCTGGGGCACTGAAGAGTCTGGAGTGAACTGTTAAAAAGTATTTTAAAAAATAAAGTCAAACCCTTATTCCAGAGCAGTTGTCTCCTCCACTGACCCAGCTCAGCCTTCTCTTGGATATTGTGCTAAACTTCAGCATTTGATCAAAAAAAAAGGAAAAGATAAAACATATAGGTAGAAATCAATGGAGCCTTTAAACACTGCGCTGTGAAAAAGGCTGCACTTTACTGTTGTCTTTCTGAACCCTGTGAAATGCTGGGAAACTGTTTTTAATAAACAAGAGTTCAAACAGTGGGGCTCCGTAGCCAACAGTCACGCCTTAAACTCTAAACTTTACATGAAAACTCTCAGATCCCTTTGAACTCTTTTTTTCCTCCCTGGCAGAGGATTCCAGTGTTTATGCATTTTTTTGAGATTGCTGGCGGGATCATGAGGAGGGTTTTAATATTTTTTTTAAACAATCTCCTGCCTTCAGAAACCATTAATGCCCACTAAGAAACATCAAGGCATTGCTTTGAAGTGCCTTCTGGCTACAGCCCTCTTACACTCTTTGGTTACTGTGCAATCAAATAATTAAATGGAGTCTAAAAAAATTCTTTTACCTGGTAATTAAACACCCCATGTTGGACAGTTGCAAGGGTTTTTAAAGGCATTGCAAATCTACAAAGACTTGAAACACAAAAGCACTACATGCTACTAGAATAAGTGAGTAGACACTTTCTCCCTACTTTGGCAACCCGTCACACAGGCAAGGTAAGAGCTTGCCTTCCTCTTCCCAGCTTAACCAAGGTCAGGTCAGTGAATCCCGAAGGAGAAAGGACAGAGCAGGGAGTCATAAATTAGCAAAGCTAAACTCTCAAACTTTTTTTTTTTTTTTCATTTGTTTGTTTGCTTTGGAATAAACAGTAAGGAAGAAAAAGTTGGAAATAGTATTTTGGCTACATCATCAAATGTTGAATTATGGGCCGGCAGCCATCCCAAAGGCCATGAAGCCCAATTTGGACACGAGCTGTCTCTGAAGGCTTTGGGCATTTGGCTCAGTGCAGCACGGCGGCTCTCGGGAACACGGGGACGCAAATGCCACCCGCGCCGGGTGGCGTGGGGACACCAGTGCTGGGCTGTGTTTGGCAGGACTCACTCAAGCTCATCCTTTTCTGGAAAGCTGTGGAAGAACGAGGGCATTTTGGTGACAGCTTCAAAAGAGCAGGGCGGGTATTGTAATGGGGTGTGTTGTGATCCGGTGTCCAATAATAATTCCCTGGTTGGGAGGAGAGGGAAAGGGACACCTCCTCCACTCCTGTGGAAATTCGTCTACCTTCAAGGCACCCTTTTGATGGAAGCTTTCTGAAACCTGGTTGTTTCACTTCCCAGAAGTTAGCTGAGAGAGTTTTCTCTGGTTCCAACCTAAATTGGTCCTTCCTTCCTGGAGCTCTGCTTTGATCTGGGCATTTGAATCTCAATGCAAAACTCTGGTGCTTTGCCTGGTTTTTGTATGGCAACAACACGGGGCAGGGTTTAACCCCTCCCCAGCCATTCTGGCTGGAGCGGGCTCCCCACCTACGTGCTCCATCAGCTGCGCCCTGGTTATTCCCGAATCGTCTTTGGATACCACCTGGTTTGACAGCATCTGTCCCAGGAACGGTGTCCGGTCCCCAAGCCCTGCCCTTCGCCTCTGTCCTGCTGGGGCTGGTGGCAGGCAGGCTGGTTGGTCTCTGAAGGCAAAAACCCCTCACCTGCCGTGTAATCCTTTAACGTTTGTACCTGTAGAGGAGAGACACTTTGGTTAGCAACTTGCTGTGAAACGTTTGGAAAGGATGTTTTGTTTGTAGGGCTACCAGAAGCCTTTAGAGATGTTAAGGATTTTAGGAAACAAGACCTTTGGAAAAGGCACAAACCTTTTGCTCCAAGCTCTGCCAGGCTGCTGCAGCCACCTGCAAATACTCTGAATGGGTGGAGAGTTTTTGCTGGACTGCTTGCTGTTCATATTGTAGGGCTGGATGAGACCTTGAGGGGTCAGCTGGGCTCCCTCTCAGGGATGATGCTGAGGCATCCAGGAAGCAGCTCTGCAAAGGGAAGAGCTGAGGTAGGAGCATCCTGGCCATGCATCCTCTTTATCCTTTGACTTTTGAAGGATTTGTGGGGAGAGAGAACTTGCTTTGAGCTGGCACAGCAGAAGGCGAGAAGAAGGGGAAGGCAAGGAGAGCTGCCACACCAGTGGGAGCAGGAGCAGGGAGTGCTGCGACTGCAGATGAAGAGGCAGTGCTGGAGATGTGCATTAGGAATGACGAGGCGGTTGTTTCAAAGCCGGATGAACTGTAGGGTTCAGAGATGTTCCAGATTCCTGCAGGGCCCAAGACAAATGTTGAAAGCCAGAATTCCCAGAGGGTCTTTCTGTTTTCTTTTTAAAAAATAATAATAATAATAAAAAATTCTACCTGTCAAATCTTATCAAGTGAAGTGCTGAATTAAGGAAGGCAAGACTTAATGGGCTTTTTCCCCTAAAAATAGATCTTCTCATGAAAGAGATGAAGGGCATTGCCCAGGGAGGTCAGCCAAAATTGTCTGAAATTATGCTATCACCTAGATCTGATGTCCAAAATTAGCCTCCTCTCTTGCTATGGGGGTTCAATGCTCCCTGAAGATTAAACGCATCACAGTACTCATTTAATATAGAAGAAAGGCTAAAATATATGGCATGCCATGGTTTAAATGTTAGAAAAATTCAGCTTGGGACTCTTCATTATGGTTAGTAATATGCTAATGAAGGCAAGGGTGAAAGTAGTGTGTGTGCAGGACTGTGTGAGGAGGCTGGGCAAGGCTGCAGGCAGGAATCAGGGATGTTGCTGGGAAGAATGGAAAGGACCTGAACCAGGGCTGCTTTCACCATCCAGAACGAGTCTGATCTTTTTTCAGAAGGGGAAGAAAGATGATTTGCCTTAAATAATTCTCCAGCCTCCTCTGTGTGGGTGTTTTCTGGGCTCTGTGATTAAGAGAGAGCATTTGAAAGCAATGGGATAGGAACCTCATTTAAAGACCGAGTGTTCCTTTCTTTTTTCTTTTTTAATTAATCTGAGGTTGCTACTGGAGTGGAGTAGTTGGATGAAGGTGTTTGAGGAACATGAGGTTAATAGAAGGTGAAAGAGGAAGGGAATAATATTGCCAATACAAGCCAAGCAGAGTGTGAACCAGCCAATGCTCCAGCCCAGCTGGCGCACGACTGACTCATGGGTTTAGAGGGAATAAACTCCCCAGGTGGAGGGGAGAAAGCAGCCTCCGGGAGACTTGGGAAAGGCTGGGGGGAACTGGCAGTGCTGCTGATCCCAACACCTGGGAAAAAGAGGGAGTTTTCATGGGACTCCCCAATACTGGCACCCTTAAAAATAACATATAGTCTATAGTCTACGTTCCTGAAGGGAGGGGGGATTTTATCACTGTTTTGGGGTCTTTGTTTTATCATCTGAGAAATGGGTTTGCAGAAGAGCACTGGAAGGGTATGGACAGAGCTGATGTGCCCTGGGATGCTATAAATGGTGTGTTGTGAAGGACGGGAGCCTCTGATCCTCTCTGATGGTGCAGAAGGACTGCGGGATGGTGGCAGGTTGCTTAGTCTGTGTTTTGGTTTCTTGGAGAAAGGATCCCCAAATTATTGCTGCCTGGCCCCTGTATCCGCTGCTGGTCCTTAATGCTGCGGGAGGCAGGCAGCATCCCTCCTCTACCCCTCACTTTCAGGGGAGCTGTCAGGAATTTTGGAGGTTTGAGTCTGTTTTACCGAGACCACCGTTGGATGTAGGCTTATGTATCAGGGACGTGTGTCCGTCCTGTCGCAGGGCTGGGGCACCTCCTCCCAAGGCACAAACCTCTTCCAACTGCCCCTCGAGGATGTGCGATGCGTGTGAGTCAGTGCCCTCAGTCACCAGCACTGACACCGTAATTGCCTCCTGCTCTTGCACCAAACAGTGAGAATTGAAAATAATCAGAGATGGAAATCATGACTTGAGGGGGGTAATATTATTTTATTTTATTCTTAGCTCATGACTTTGGGGGCGGCCTCATGCATTTTTTAGACACTGACTCAGACGTTTTGCACCCTTTGAGCCAGGCAATGCCAAACATTCAGGGTAGAGAGAGAACAAAATATGTCATCATCTCATATCTGCTGTGACCTACCTGCCAGGACGGGGCCAGCAGAGAGGCCTGCGAGCAAGGGCTGGGATGCTTTTTGCAGTCTATTTTTTGAGGAGGGAAGCAAAATGCACCTTTCCAGGATCCCTGTCCCTACTCATCTCAGAGAGAACTGACCCCATGGTTGCCCCCTCCCCAGCACAGCCCAGCCCCACTCCCCACTGCTTCAAGCAAGACCATTGCTCATCACCACATGCCCCCAACAAATCCCAGCTGTGAAACACTTGGGAAAGTGAGCTTTTTCCTCCGAAAAAGCCTCTAGGCAAAGCATGCCCATGATTCCCAGCCCACTGCTCCCTCCAGGCTCTGTGGCCCAAACGCTCCTGAGGACCGTTACAGGTCCGTCAACACATTTTAATTGTGCAGTAACCAGGGCTGGTGTTTTTGTTGGACCATGACCCAGCCTGCAGAGCAGACACGCGGCTTTGAAGCTCACCTGGCCGCTGCTTGCCCCATCCATGCCGCCAATTATCCAAGGCATGACAGTCTAACGCAGGCAGGTTTACGTACCTCCATGGGTGTTGTGGGGCTTAATGAATGTTTCCAGCATGCTTTGAAGGTAAAAAAATGCTCTAAGTGTTAAGTATTAGTGTGATTTAAGCATGGGGAGTGGTTAGGGCTCACTCACACTGTCCTTCCCGCAGCGCTCGAGCCCTGCTTGAGTTTGCTTTTGCTATTGATGTCCCTCCTCTGGAAGGACCCAAACTGGGACATTTCAGCAGGTACCGTAATGCTGCAAGCGGCCCTGTGGGCACTTCTTTTTTTCAGCATGAGTTTACATATCTTTCGTTAAACCTTATAAACTTAAACTAAACTAAAAGGAAAACTCTTGGGTCAAAATAAGGTTCTTGCTCCCTCCCCATCTTCTGTACCATTTAAAAAAAAATTGGTTGGATGTTACACTTTTTAAGCTCTAACAGTAGAACTTTCCCACGCTGCCTCTCCATTTAGCAGCTGACAAGCCAGACCTGTAATCAGGATCTTTATCCCAAGACAAGCTAAAAAACAAAATGTTTCTGAAACGCTGAAGGTAGGTGAACATTTTCAGAGTGACACATATTAAGGTGGTGTCTAACGAGCTCCATGTCCCACTTATAATTGAAACAGAAGAGAGAATTCACTTTTCATTCATTTTTAAAAGACTATTCAAATACCCTTTCATCTCCGCTAAACAGCCTGCCATGTATTTGAAGCCATTTTATATTTTGTTTCTACAGACATCCAAAAAACAGAGGTGAGTATTTTGGAACATTGATAGAAAGATGCAAAGGCTTGTGAGGCACTGAATGGCTTCAAGCTGCCTCAAACACATTCATCTTCCCAAGAAGAATTAGGCACAGTGTGATTCATTTTAATAGCAGAAGAAAAATAATACTACGATGAAGTGCTAAGTTCCCAACCCTTGATGGTAGACTAAAAAAAGAGAGAGGGGGAAAAAAATACCTTTCTTCCCTTATGTTGTTGAAGTCTCCCTACACCCATCCGTTATGTCCAGCTTATCAATTAAGATGAACCCCATGAACTTCAGATGGTTTTTCTAAAACAAGGCACCATCCATTTAAATGTGTAAAACTGCCTGCAGCTCCCTTGAACTGCAGGATTCAGTCCTGAGCTCTGTGTACTCAGTGTGAAGTTGAGCCCTTTGATAGAAGTTTTACTGATGTTTTAAATGAAGTCTTCTCATACACACAAAATAACCCAGATAATTTAAAACCTCACAGAAAAAATAGGGTGGAGAGAGGGGAAAAAAAAATAGTTGGTGCCATTGGTCTCGCAAAAGAAAAGAGGCTGGCTTTGGTTACCAACAGGACAGACCAAAAGCATTTCCACAATTGCTTTCCCAGGGTTACTTGCTTGAGCTGGGGAAGGTCTGGGCAACAGCTGGGAGACAAATCCATCCGTGGTATGGGCAGCTTCCCTCAGGAACAAATTAAGCTCGTTCAGCTATAAAATAGGTTTTGTACCATAAATACCGGTGAGAGGGAAGGCGCACGGGTAAGAGCTCCCCAGCTGCTTCCATCGAATCTCTCCCCAGTTCATCTTGGCCAAAGCAGCCACAGTAGCCAGGACTTTACAAAGTTGGGTTTTGCTCTGGCAAGTGATGCAGTTGAGCAGTCCCTGCTCAATTGCACCTGGCTAAGGCTGTGACCGCCCTCCATTGCCTAACGATGAAGCCCTCTGATGTGCCATGGCCCTGCAGGAGAGCTCCAGCACCAGCACCACCATATCCCTCTGAGCATCACACCCTGGCTTCATTATCCCACTTAGAGAGCAAGAGAGAGTCCCCACTCCTCTATCAGCCCGGTCCCGCTCCATCAGGTTAGGCTTGGCTGTGCAGTAAGAGTATACTAAATTTGTAGCTGAGTTACCTGAACAAGCTGTAAATGATTTAATCACCGCACTGAAGTGCAGCCCCAGCCTTCGCCTTGCCTACTTGAGCGGCAACCGCTTCCCAGCAGGAATAGCTCCTGCCAAGGCTCAGTTACTGTTTCCAGCTACCACCATACATGACGAGAAACCTTTTAAGGCATTAAGGGTGGAAAAAAGAAGTCAGACAATATTAATTTGAAAAATATAAAATTTTAATAAAGGCTACATCTCTTAATTACAATAATTATTGTACCAAGTAATTTTTTTTAAATGAAACTCTTTATAATGCATAATTTACAGTATAAGTAGAACAAAATGCCATGGCAAAAGTCATGAGTACAGGACTTGTAATAAAAGGCATAAAATATATTTATACATAAACCCCTTAAACAAACAAGGGAAAGCTTGAACCCTGAATATAGGGCGACGCATGGTCTCGTAACACCATGCAGGCACAGGTACTGTACTGATTAAATTTTAAAAACACTAGAGATAGTGTATTAATATTCTCACCATACATTTTCTACAATATATACAGACTTACAGAAAGTAGCAATGGCAAACAGAATGCACAGATTAACTTAATCAACACAAAAACCAACTGTAGAAATGCAAGGTCTTTCTCGGGAAAGGGTCGCTCTGTCCCAACACCTACGCACATGCACACACGAAGCTCTGCCAAGGGTTGCAGAGAGCCTTCGCCCACATCCCACGGGCTCACATGGGTGTTGTGAAGGTAAGGCCAAAAAAAAAACCACCCACCCCCCCCCAAAAAAAACCAACAAACCACCAAACCAAAAAACCCACCCAAAACCCATCACACAATGAATCACGCGCTCCACACCGATCTGAAAAATATGCCCCTCGTAGTTACATGTTGTTGGAATACAAGTTGTGCTAACATTGAAGTAGAATGGCTAAAAAATTAGCTAGCTATGTGGAATACATTTAATCTGGCTTTTGCAACATGTCCTTTTGCTGTGCTAAGAATGGAAATGGGAACTGGATGGCTTCTTCTACAGCTCTCCCAGGCTCAGGGTTTTTGCTCTACCTTGCCTTAACCGAGAGAGGCACTGGACACCGCATGGTACCCTCAATCCTGTCACCAGCAAAGCAAAAACCTCACACCACAGAAATCCATGGACAAAATAACTAGTTGCTGTTGTTATATTGCATCTAACATATTTAACGCTTAAGACCTTTATTTCAAATTAGAGCAGCATAGATTAAAATGCACCAGTCTCTGGATGAATGGCAGGACAGTATATTTATTTCGGCTTTTATTATTATTATTTCTTTAGAAAAGTTTTATCTTCACTTGGAGAAATAGTGGGCACAGCGTCACTCCTTCCCTTCTCCCCCTCAAAAAAAAAATCATGAATGTGCTCATTGCCAAACTCCTAAATTTTAGATAGTGGGAAGAATATAAAAAAATAAAATAATCCTTCCTCCCATCACCCCACTTCCCAGCCCCTCTCTTCTCCATTGTTAAAGCAGCATATCCAAAAACTGGACTTAAGGGAAAACAGACTGTTCAATAAATATCAATAAGGATTACTGTTAAGGTAAGCTATACACAGTTTCTCTTAGTCCATAGATTTCAGATCCCCAGGAAATCATATATTATGTATGGAAGTCTCTCAAACACGGTCTGCATCTCCAATAGCCAACAGTGGTCATGTTTTTAATAAATAGTTCAGGGTTTTTATCATCTCAGTACCCAACTCATGAATAATAAATGCCATCTTTTTTTCCTCTAAGGCTAATTCAGCAAAGTCTTCATAGACTTCACCTTTTTTCTTCATTGGTTCAAAACTTTCCTTCAGTTTATTTTTCTCCTTGTCATCACTACTGTTGTGTGTCCAAAGACTTTTCTAGCTTGACTTTTCTTAAGAAACACAGATGCCATCAATCGATCCTTTCTACTTTCCCAAGAATCCTTCCTTCGTACATCGGCAGGATGGTTTCGTCTTCCCAAATCTCTTCAAACACTGCACCGCAGTCAAACTCATCGCTTGCTTTTTTGAAGTAGTATCTGTGGTAAGGAGAATTAAAACACAGTTAAAAACCAAAAGGTAAAGCATAGGATGCTTTGGCAGTTCTTTTAACCACAACATTTCCAATCTATCCCTCCTAGGATGCTCCTCCAGAGCCCAGCGTGGCCAGGAAAACCTCAGGGCTGCTCAGGTCCAGTGACATGAAAGCATCCTTGGGGCTGCAGGGTCAGTGATGGGATGGAGGGAGCAGGGCTGTGCATGCTCCTCAGCAGTGACAACAGCTTCTACAGTGAGTAAATTACACGCGTTGGCAGTGGATATCCTTAGCCGTAAATAAAATTAGAAAGCGCGGTGATTTCTAGTCAAATATCTTATTTAAAAAGTAAATAAATAGAATTTCAAAGCAAAGCATTCTTAAGGTTCCACTCTCTCCCCACCTTCTTTCTTTCATGTGTTTTCTTGTTTCAAAGCTGAAGCCCAACATTAAAATTAGCAACTGTTATTAAAAGGAGAGGCTTTTTAGGCATACGGATGGATTAAAAGAAAACCATCCCAGCTTCCGGCAACGCAAAAGCTGAAACTCTGCGGTACTTCTACTGAAAAAAAAAAAACCAAAAAAAAAAAAAACCAAAACAAAACCCGGGAGCCTCACATTCAAAACAACCGAATGCCTAATTCACATATCCATTTTAAGTGACAGAAACTCCTGTATTTGTTTCCCGATGCTTCCTAGCAGTCAGAGGCGCAGAGCAGCCCTGGTCCAGCCTGCGGGACGTGACACGGGGAGGTCAAGTAGCAGTGTCCTGCATTCCTGCTCTTTTGCTCCGGGTCGTTAGATCATGAAGCCAACGCTCCCAGAGACAAAAAGCACCCCCACCCCTCCTGTGTCAAACAGTAAGGACCCCTCTATTATCCTGAATTAGACCGTTCAGCTTCTTGATTAAAGGTTCCTTTTATCCCGTTTGGAGCTTTCTTCCTTCTAAGGCTGCTTAATTGCATATGCACAAATGAAGGGCTTCCATTCAGAGGGGTAGCATTTAGGGAGCCTGCCCGTCTGCCGCCGCACACCTCCTCGGACATGCCTGCTCCCTTGGAAAAGTGCTTTGCCATCTGATCGCCAGGGATGGAAAAACCTTCATCAGATGGATTACAAAGAAGAATATAAAAAAAAAAAATTAACCCCTCCCACACCCCTCCCCTGTAGTTTCCAGACTACTGGGGTTGGCAGATGTTTGTTAGGGGAAAGGGTTTTGCAATTATTATTTTTTTAGGATGGGAAAGGAGACCAAATTAAGCTCACTTTTACTATTAAAACTGAAAGAGCCACGGCAGGGTCTTAGAATTTGTTTGAATTTCTTTTTTTAGTGACTGTTCTCTTACACATTTTTAAAATACTCAGTAACAACAGCCTGCAAATCTATTTATTTTTAGGGTACATTAAAATTATTTTGGTTGGTGAATAAAAGCTGGCTTTTTAGTGAAAGAGATGAAACCAGCTCCATTTAGTCAAGGTATGGTTAGGATTTATTTTTGTAAAGTCATTCCAAGCTGACACATGTTGCGTCTTTAATGGCTCAGCAAGGAAAAACATCTTATTTAAGTCCTTCAGAGCCTGCACTCATTGAAGTCAATGGCCCAACTCCCACCAACTTTCATGCTGCAGGTCAAGGCCACAATTCCCCAGGCCAGGAGCCTTGAAACAAAACCAAAAAAACCCAAGGAAAGTTTGAATGAATTACAAAGAACTTTCTCTTCCCTTTCCCCTTCTCCGCCCCTCTCCAGATAACAACGGCTCTTCCCAATAACTTCCTCCACAAGCCCAAGCGCTGGCTGTGTTTACAAAATTTTTATTTGGGAAAACACGCTATGACCTTTTACATAATTACAACCTTATTTCAGAGTGAAAAGGGGGAAAAAAAAAAGAAAAAGAGGAGGCAAAGCAAAAAAACTTTTCCCCTAGAACATCTTCAGACAAGTCACTCTGCTCTTATTTGCTCAGAAACGGGCTTTCCATTGAAACATATTTTATGTGGCAAGCTTTGCTCCTTTTTTTTTTTTTTTTTAAATTTTTGGGACATCTGGCACCAATCGAGGCGAGCAGGCCTAGCGTTACAGCTCTGTTTTGAACCGCTGCCATCTTCAGATTACCCGACACACCCATTTTTTTTTTTTGTGCGTGTATGTTTGTTTTTTGTTAACGCCATCAGTATTAAATCACTGCTTAATTCCTTCTTTTTTTGGGGGGTGGGGGGGAGGAAAGCAAAGCAGCGATTTCCTGATGGCTGCCCCATGGCGGGGCCAGCCGCACGGCTCTGGCATCGCGGGAGCCCGAGGTACCCGCCTCACAAACTGATCCAATCAATAAAGAATTTGGAGAGCAGAGCATTTCTGCATGTCTTTGTGCATTAAATGAAAGGCAACGGCTTCAAAGACATGCTTATTAAATGTGCCTTAAAAAGAAATCAATGCCAGATGTGACCAAAGCAGCCTAGTTAGTGCCTCGCCGTAACACACACGCTACTCTGGGCACTGTGGACCTCTTCCCTGAAGGTCACCCACAGTTTCACTCAAAGTCCAGCCAAAAGTCAAAGCTTAGATCAAAATGATTCCCTGGAGGTACACACATTTGTGTAATTAGTTTCACCTTGTGTCTGTGCAAGATAAAATACTGGGCATGTACCCAAGTTCCTTTTATAAATTTCTGTATTGTCTTTACCCAGGTGTAAAGGGGTGAGATCTAAGCAAAACGATGTTTCATCCTTGTCAGTCACTTAAAAACATTTTCTAAAGTAATTACAGTCTGACAAGGCACAAATAATTGCACCTGGAGGGGTTTTTGGGCCACAGAGGTTTTAGTAGCCTATTCCTGCACTCAGGCATCACACAAAAAAATGTCATAGAAAACAAACAAAAAAAAAAAGAGCTTTTTGGGGGGGACACACAAGACTACACAGCCACCAGAGCAGTGGCAGACCAGTGGTGAGGCCAGGGAAACTGGTCTGCAACTGGGGCACGAGGCTGTATCAGCTGGAGGAGGAGCGTGGCAGGCTGGGAGAGGCTTTAGGGGCTGGAAAATGGTGCAAGGGTGCAAGAAGCCCAGAGACCTCTCCTGGAGGTTGTCCAGGTTGGGTGTACTTGCAGGTTGCTGCCATCTGATGGCAGCTGGGCGGGCTGCAAAGATGGTTTTGGGGAAGGATTGGCAGTATTTCAGCCCCAGCCCCACTGTGAAACAGCCATTGACAGACCGCAGCTCAGCATCCCCCAGCCTGAGAGCGCCCTTAGGTTGACCTACTGCTGAGCTGCATAGGTGGACTTTCCAAAGCTAGAGACAGGCCAGTGATGGAGCACCAGCGAGAAAGTCCTCATACTAAACCCAAGTGACTATATGGAGGTTAAATCAGAGGCTGCCAGTTACAGGGCAAGCCTTCCAGCTCTTTGAAGCACCACCAAATTCAGTGCAAATTCAAAACTTAAGGCTGGAACTTCCCTCTCCTGCTCACCCTGCAGGAGGCGCAGCCAACAGATGATCCCACCAGTGCCCAGATCCACTGGGAAAGTATGGCAAAAAAAATAGCCAATGTGACGCTATTGCCATGGCAGCTAGAACAGCAGGGGAAGCAGCAAACTGGTTAAACTGGAAGCTGGGCCCTGGAAACCAGAGAAGCAGGGTTTGTTGGTGTTCCTGAGGAGGAACTTGGTATCGCTGGCAGAGCTTTCCCTGCAGGGCAGAGGTGGGTTTTTTTTTTTTTCCCCCTAACAAAGAGAAAAGTGAGCTGGCTGCATCTCAGCGACACATCCACTCAGATGCAACATCCCAAGCTTTCACTGACCACATTTACGGCCACACCATTGCAAAAAAGACAATTAAAAATGAAAAAAAATTAAATGAGTAGGCAAAGCAGGAGGCCAGCACCAAGATGAATGCTGACCCTAGTTTGGAAAGCAGACCCCACTGCTCCATGCCTTTGCCGCAAAGCCATCCCAGCTTTTCCTGGTATTCAAGCTTTTTGGACAAGGGTTGGAGCACGAAGCCTGCCAGCCTGCATCCTTATGCAACTGGGGGAGGAAGCCGGGGAGGGACATGGGGAGGAGGTGGCCCCACAGCCAAGCTGCAGCTCAGGGTCCCTTTCTCCATCTCCAAGTTGCTCTTGGATTGATCGGGAAGATAATAAGATCTACAGCCTCTGAAAAGCAAGGTAAATGTGTCATTGTGGGTAGACCTGAAAAAAATATCTGCTGATTCTTTCGACTTATTAGAATATACTAAAGAACAAACAAATCAGAGATTCTTACCTGTAATTACCCTTTTTGCTCAGCTGTTCTTTAAAGTGCCCAAGTGTCAGGCTCTGGGCCTTTAACATCCTCCTGTAAGGAATTTCTTCTCCGCAAAAAAAATAGGTGACAACCAACTCACTCGACTGAGAGGTGTGAACAACTGGCAGTTTCTTTGGCTCTTTGTGACTGAAAAACAGAAAACACACACAAAACCCTCTATTTTTTCCATTTGAGAACAAGCCATTTCACCGCACTCAATCCAGCAGTGTTTCTGCCACACGTAACACTGGTCAGAAATAACCTGGGTGTGACCCAGAAAGTCAGATATTCCTGTACCCGCCGTGAATTTGTCATGCTGCATTTGCACAGCCCTTCGCTGGGCTCCCACAACAGCTCCTGTTTGCTGTGATGGTGGGAATCACGCCATCACAAAGCACCCAGCCACGGGCAGCAGAGACCTCATACCATTTTATGGATGGAGGTTAGACACTTGCTGGGAGCATCAGAGCAGGACCGCAGGCCAGCGGAGCATGCGTAGGGCTCACCATGGGCTAACCTCTACCTAGCGAGCCCCAGTATTGTACACCTCTGATTTTAAAGGGCTTGTTTCATCTGCCTTCATACAAAGCATCTGCCAAGCTTTCTTCCCATGCGCAAAACCACCTGAAACCACCAACAGCTAACAAAGCAAAACCACCACCAGATTCTTCACCTGAAGTACACAGGTAACCTTATTTTTCCCAGTGAGGATAAAATTAACTGGATCTTGCCATTTGCACTAAGAAACCCTTCTTAAAGAATAATTAAAACAATATTACCCAGCAAAATGGCAATGCTCTCGTGAATACCACGCAGACAAATCTACAACTGCTTGTGAGTCAATGTACACTTGGCATGTCAAAAGGTCACAAAGTGTTAGTCCGCAGTAATTTAGTCTTCCTAATTTGTTCTAAGTCTTTGTAGAGTGGCTTCAGAAAAAAAGCTGCTAGCAAAGACAGCTGGTGGACTTAAGGTCAACCAATTAAAAATGAAAGGCTCTAGTCAGGTGGCTCAGTCTGGACTTCAAACATTACTCATTGCTTAAGATGAAGAGGGTAAGAAAGAAAACTTTAATTATTTAGGCCATTTTAGACCTCTCTGTAGCAGATTTCTTGTTAAAAGAACCGTCCTGTAATTAGACTAATCCAATCTTTGTCCACTTTACAGGAATGCAAGTTAAAAAGAGCTGGAGACAAGATTTGAAAATGTTTTGGTCTTTAAGAAGAATGTTTGAAAGACAAAATTTCAAATATAAGAATTTCCTCTCTTTTCAAAGTGCAATCCATTTAATGAAAATATAATTATTATATATATATGTATTTCCCAATCCTTTTATGTGCGTGCAATACTCACTCTTCTGTCGTTAGACTTGCATTGCAGAAAGGGGTGTTACCCCCCTGAACGGCAGCGGAGTGGTTTCGATCCCTCTGCTGATTTGAGGTTGAACATCTGAAGAGGAGAGGGGGAGGGCAAGCGGGGAAGTAGAAAAAAAAAAAAAAAGGAGAGAGAGAGGGAAAAAACCACTTTTAAAAAAATTGTTGAAATACAATCTTCTTAATTGAAGTCTCCTGTGGGTTGTTAAGTTCGCTCTTTGTATCAACCCTCACATGTTGTAAACAATCAAAGGAAAAATTAAAAATGCTGTGGGCTAATTTATCGTTCCGTACTCAAATGAACGATAACCAGTCCAATTCTCCACTTGGTATGTAGCTGGAGTCCGTCCCAGAGGAAAAATGGGCAAATTACAGCCATCAAAAGAGTGGAAGTAATAGTCTAGGACTCAAACTATTTGCGCTGGGGTAGGGTGGGGTTGGAATAAGGAGGCTCATCCTTGGGGCTCAGCCAAGCCGTGCCGTCACGTGTCCCCACGGTCCCGGCCCCATGGCTGACCCTCTACCTAGACAGGGTGGACACCGTCCATGTTCACCCACCGCCTTGCCCGCCATCAGCCTGAGCGTTGGCTGAAGATGAGCACAACCAGCACCCAGCAAACCTCTCCTACCCCTACGCCTCCCAAAACCCCACTGCGGGACCAGGATCATCCCTCCCACAGCCGTTACCGTTGCTTCTGCGGCTTGGAGACCTCGGCGAGCCGGCGGCATGCTTCCTCCAGCTGCGCCAGTGTGTTGGGTGGGGTGAGTGGCGGCATGGCAGGGTCCTGGACGAAGGGGTGGGCGGGCTGCACCCCGCGCGGGTGGCTGCCGGTCCCCCATGGGTGGTGGCGGCCAGGGGCCCCCTTAGCGAAGTCGGAGCTGTAGGCCTTCTTTGTGCTTTGTGTGCTTGGGGAGGGGAAGAAGTCGGGTTAGAAAAGCTGGAAAATATGACTTTAATAGCAGCTCCTATTCTGCTCGCTCCCTCTCAAAAGTCTGTCATAACATGAAAGGAGGTTTATTGCCAAAAACATGACATTTTTGTGGTTTTTCTGGTTCTGCGGAACAGCTTTTATATTAAACCGGAGGAGCAAAGAGTCTCATTTGTTTTTAGCGATTGTAAAAATAGACAGCCCATGTAATATATAAATATTTACCGGGAGCGATATTGCTGTAGACAGCTGCATATTTACCTATGGGGCTTGTGCTTATTTTGTCTCTCGCTCTCCAGCATCCACTGCCAGACGTTCTGCGCCCGGTCTGCCTCGCCCCCTGGGAGCTGCACCCCGCTGGGGCCGGGCAGCCCCCCGTCACCGGCTAGCAGGGCGACGCTCTCCGCTCCTCTGCCCGGCCTCTTCGGCAGCGTCCCCGTCCTGCTGATGGCGAGAAGGGGACACGAGCCGGCTGTTAGCCCCCTGCACTGCTGCGGGGCTGTCCTGATCAGCCCCATCAAAGGGGATGATGGGGTGATGGTTTGGGGTGGGGGCAATAGAGAGAAATGCTCATGACTTACCCGAAGGGCTCCAGTGGAGGGAGAGAAGGGTCCGTGCTTTTCGGGTGACCCTTGCACTTGGGGTAGCAGTAGTAGTCGCTGCCTGCCGGGCAGCAGCACTGCACCCGCTGAGCCGCCTCCACTTCGATCTGCTCCTTCGTCTTAGGCACGGTGTGGTGGTGGATGTAGTGGTGGTGGACGTGCTTGGTGGTCTGCTTGGTGATGAATCCCTTACCCACCAAGGCGCACGCTGCCGGCGAGGCCGTGCCGGGCTGCAGCTTGCCTGTCAGCAGGTGATCGGGGGAGCAGGCGCGGGGGCTGTGCCGGCCCACGCCGGGCGACTGGCAGCCGGGGGTCTTCAGCACACGAGAGAGATGCTCGTCCAGGATGGCCTGGGGGTCCTCCTCGTAGCTGCCAGCGGGCAGGAGCGAGAGCGGGTGCTGCGGATGCTGGGGGTTCACCATCTCCCGACTACTCTGCAGGCTGGCAGAGAGCTCCAAGGCCTCCTTCTCTTCGTCCTGCCGGCCAAATGATGGCGAGGAATGAATGCAAGAGGACGGAGCATGCGCTGGGATATCCCCCATGCAGGCTCGCGAACTGCAGTGTGATCAAAACGCGTTCCTCCCTGTAGGCAAGATATGGCCCTCTCCCACCCCCCGCCAAGCCGGGCGGCACGCAGCAAGCTCTGCCGGGCCCCAGGAGGGTTAATCCTCCTACCTCCTTGATTTGCTGCAGCCTCTCCTCCAGACTGTCCATGGTTTCCTGCTCCTGCTTCAGCTTCTCCAGTCGGGAAATGAGCTCCGCGGCGAAGGCAGCTGGCTCCACCGGGGTCATCTCCTTGGGAAGACGGTGGGTCCTCTACAAGGAGCGGGGACAGAAGGCACAAGGCATGTTTAGCGGGTGGCGCGGGCGCTTAGCCAGAGCGGCATCGCCGGCCCCGCTACGCTTGTTGTGTCTCCATGTTTGGATGAAAAGACGACCGCAACTAGGCATGGTCTGCTCTGGATTTTTATGAGCTAGTGCTGTGGCCTCATGGAGTGACATCCTCCCCACCAGCGTTTGCCTTCGGCAGGAGCAGTTGGTCGCACTCTGAGGAACCCCGCTTGTTCTCTCTGTAGTACAACCAGCCCATCAGTAGCTACTCTGAAGTAGAAAATCTTCAAAGACTGTTGTCAAACATCAAAAAAAAAAAAAAAAAAAAAACCTCTGAGGTGGGAGGGAGAGACTTTAACTCAAGGAATAAAGTGAGTATAAACAGAAAGGAGTTGGAAATTAAAAAAAATAAGATGGGGGAGAAAAAGGGAAAGGAGAAAAAGGAAAAAAAAAAAAAAGAAGTCAAACGGTTGCAGATCAGAGAAGTGCTGGTAATTTATTTCCTGGCTACACACTGGGCACCTTTGAGGTAGTGTTGTCTCAACAGTGTCCTAGATCTCTTCCCCCCCCTCCATCTCTTTGTACAGAAAATGAAGAAAGCTGCTGCAGGCTAGCAGTGCTACACTGCTGAGCTTGGCTGCCTCAAGCAGATCTATCAAGGGAAAAAGGGAACATCTCCAAATCAAGTGCAGAATATAAAAAGGCAAAACGCGAATTTCTGCCAAAAGAAGCAAACATGGCAGGAAAAGGGGAGGAAAAAAAAAAAAAGAGGAAAAAAGAAACCACCCACCCGACTCTGCCCTCCCTCCTGCACCCAACTCCTCAGCCCCTCTCTCCCTCTCCCCCCCCCACCCCCCCCCCCGAAAGCAGAAAGCTGAACTGCCAACTCTTTCACATACTACCCACCAGATGAGGTGGGGCCTCTCTCCGGCAACCACTTAGCTCCAGAAATGATGTGAGGGTAGAAAAAGGCCACTCTGCTGGAAATTGTCACTCTTACACAAGCTGGCTCTATTCAGTCCCTGATCAAAGCACTGCCTTACAGAGAAAGTCGATTTGCACGCCCTGGGACAAAATAATCTAATTTACAAGCTCAGGCTATAGAACTTTCTTTAGGGAGGAAGGGGAAAAAAAAATACCAAAAAGAAAAAACACATAGACCACCCCCACCCCTCCAAGAAATATCATCTATGATTTCTTGCTGCTTAAGACAGCAGAAAGAGGAACTTTAGCATATTAATCTCAAGACAAGATAAGTTTTTACTTGTCTGTGTAAACAGTTTATTCACTGTAGGAATCAGGAGTCTGCAAGTCAACTGAATTAGCAAGTCAGCGAGTTAATTTTCAAGAGCATGGCAACGCCGCAAATCAGATCCCCTCAAAGCAAGGAACGCATCTGCTGCAAATGTCCCTCTTTTGGGAGATCCTGCTTCCTGCCAGCTTACAGACGGTGTGCTTTCGAAGGCCACCGGTGACGCGCATGAGGCCAAGCCCCAGTCTGCTCAGCAGTGGCGGAGGTGTCAGGAAGGTGGCCAGAGCCAAGGCTCTCACTAGACCCAACCGGGGCATCTCTGCTTGAATTTAGACCAGGAGGACAAATTCAGTGCCACTGAAAAGCCTCAGTTAGCATCTGGTTTTCAGGGAAGGACCAAAATGTGACTGTACACATGCAGGTTTTCGCAAGGATGCTGAGAGCAGATGGCTCCTGCCCAACACCAAGCAGCACCTCTTCTCTGGCATCACGTAGGGATGGAACCACTCTCCTCCCCTGCTCCCTTCCCTCCACGTGTGCCCATTCCCAGTACCAGCATTTCCCATGGCCAACCCAGACCCTACAGCTCCCACCTGAACTTACCGGAAAATGAGGTAGAGAAACTTGACCATTGGCCTTGACGCTCCGATGCATTTCCCGCTGGAGCTGCTTCTTGCTTCCAATTCTGTACGGCGGGATCCCATCTCTGCACACAGAAGAGAGGTCACCGTCAGTTGGGGCTCTCCCCATGCTCTAACCAAGACACTTCTCCATCACCTCTGAACCCATGCAGGCACACCACAGGCCCATGTTCCCAGAGGTGCTGAGCCCTCTGGACGTCACCTTGAAGCTTCAAACATCTGGCGGCTTGGGAAGTGTCTATGTCACCATCTACATGGATGTGCAGTAATTAAGCAAAAGCTGAAAAGCAAGCTGAAGGCAACTCTGCTCGGGAAGACACCCAAAGATCCCACCAGCTTCACTTCTGACTTCCAATGCTAGATTTCTGCTTCTGCCCTTTATTTTTGTTGCTTTTTCACCACCGAATTATGCTCTCTAAGACCACAACTTTCCTCAAGCTCTGAAACACCCCATGGAGTGTTGGCACAGTGATGGATGATGTTTAGATGGGTGGCCACCAAAAGGCTGCTCCCCATCTCCAGCCCTACTGAGGATCTGGGACGTTTCTCCTGCCCCGAGGCTGGCCAGCACAGGCAGGCCACCGCAAGGCATGAGCAAAGCCGGAGAGCAAATACCCTCTGGGCATGACATTGCTCCCCTCGGCCACGCCAGCTCATGGCCAGGAAGCCATGAGAAGAGACCAGGTGAGGAGCACCGGTGGGAACAGCCCCCCGCACAGCCCGCTCGAGGCAACATGGGGTGTTTTCATCCAGCCACGCAAAAAATTACCTCAGTTAGGATTAAAGGGCCTTCTACAGACAGCGGGGACAGCCGGAAGAGCATGCCTGGAGATCCTGAATGTCTAATTCCACCCCTTCCCTCAGACTGGCTGAATAACCTTGATCTCCGGTCCCGTCCCTTTCATCCACCTGCCCCCACACCTGACTCATCTCCTGAGTGGAGAAAATAGCTCCTGCCCAAGGAGGAGCGGTGGCGGCCGAGCAGGCAGCGTCGGCCCCGTGCCGCTGCCAGAGGAGCCAACATGGCACGGCGTCCCTGCATGCCAGCTCCCGCGGCCACGGCAGCGGTGGGCACACACCAACGTGGTTTGGACATGCAGCCGGAGACAGGGCACAAGGGAAAGCCTTCCCAGAGATGCCAGGTCCCTTCTCTTGAGGAGGATGATTAGATGCCATCGCTCCACGCTCAAGGTTTGAAGCATGCTATCACAGGCCTTTGTGAAGACCTTGACCACAGCGTTCAGTTGCCATTAAATTGTTTTAATGAGCAAAATTAAGCTGCAAAGCCCAGAGTGAAAGACCAGAACAATTTCACTTGGAAAAATCTTCACAATAAAAGAGAGCACACTGGGACCGCAGAGAAAGTCATTGATGCCACAAGATGAACATCAGCCTCCTCTAGAAACAGTCCATGAACACACGTTACATTACAAGTGAAAAGAGCTAATTGTCCTAATGTCCCCACTGCACAACATGGGGCCCTGGAGCGCTTTCTGGGGAAGCAGCCCAGCACGCACCGGCCATCACAGCCAGCCTTGGCCACCATCTGCAGCCGCTGCTGGCCACCAAGCATTTCTGCTCCACAAACCTGTGGAGCAACAGGGCTTGGGGCACATAACATGCCTTTAGCTTTGGGGGATGATGGGGGACAAGCAAAGCTAAGGTGAAAACCAAATCATCGGTACCTTCAGAGAAGCATTTGCTAACTGAGGCTTACTGAGATAAGGGTCTCTCAGGGAAGACCTTCAATATAGCGAATAACCAGTAAAATAGGCATTTTAAAGTTAAGTAAAAATGCCAGCATGGGCACGTTACATGCATACATACAGGACTAATCCCGTTAACATATTCAATGAAAGAGGAGGTGTCCTCTATAAATGGCAATCCAAGAGGCCAGATGGAGAAGAGTGGGGAAGCAGCTGAAGGGCTGTGCGCTCAACACAAGGCATCTGAGGGCACAACCAAGGGACAACAGGGAGCCCTGCAGCCCTCCTGCATTCCCCACCTCCCTCCAGGTCTGCAAGCGCGAGATGCCATCCCCAATCCCTCTGCTGCAGCCACCGAGCCGGGAGCGCATCTCCTCGCAGGGTGTCCCCATGCTCCCAGCTCCGGGGGACCATCTCTGCCCAAAGGGACAGTCCTGGGACAGGCTATGGAGCAGGAGCGGGGACTCACGCCCTTCCAAGGCAGGGTGGCTCGAAACTGAGGAGGAAAAGCAACACTGACCCAACAGCGTGGCTCCTCGCTTTATTTAAGATTTGCCCTCCTTCAGGTTGGTACAAAGGCTGCTCCTTCCCCCTAAAACTCTGTTTGCACCAGAGAGCCCCACATCAAAGCTCCTGCTCCCTGCTTCTACAACCCTGCCTTGTCAGAATAGTTTTACAACTTTTAACAACGTGCAGAATTAAAAAAAATATTTAAAAAAAAACAAAAACAAAACAAAAAAAAAACCAAAAAGAGATACTTCACTGGGATGGGAAGGTTGAGGAGCAGCTTGGGAAAGCGAGCCTGGCGAACAGGGAGGGACTTTTACAGCCACTTTGATGAGTGCTGTCTAAACCTAAGCCCTCCTTATAAAACAGGGGAAATGGACAATGCCAGGGTTGAAAGAGAGACCAACGGGTGATCCTCAACTGCAGGAGGGACAGACGGATGGAGCTGGAGCCAGGCTCAGTACAGCAAAAGATATGGGGGGCAGGGGAAACCCTGATGCTGAATCAGACCCCCCCAGACCAGGAGAAATTGCTTTTGAAATTAAAAGGCTGAGCTTGGCCAGAGGTTTTGGGGCAGGACAAGGGTTAAGCCCAGCTCTCCAGGTGCCACCTCTCCCCTTGCTCCAGCAGCAAACATTTGCACTCACTTTCTTGGCTACTAAAAGCTGCGAGCTGAAGAGCTACAGAGTTTAGGCACTAAATAGTAGAGTTTAATTATAAACATTTCAGCTAACCAGGCTGGGGCTAAGCCAATCTGTTTCTGGGGGAAACACTAGTTTGAAGTCTTCTACCCAGTCAGCTGCCATTTAAGCTGAGCCAATTATCTTAGCCTTTTGACTCAGATGTGCCTGACCTAACCTGAATGTAGTTTTACTGCTGCTTTGAAATATCAGACACATGCGCATATGCATTCACTCCCATCTTCATTTGGCAACGGCTCTGAAACAAGCCTCTGATCTTGCCAACATCAAAAGCCTGGTTTGTAAGATAAGGTAATATTTGAAGTTTGCTCAGCAGCATTCCCCTGTGTCCAAAGTAAATCCATAAATAAGATATAAGCAAATAAAAAAAAAATCCCCTTTCCTCTCCCCCCCCAATCAAGAAATGGAAATATAAATTTGCATGATCCTTTGTGGCTATTACAAAAAATATAGGGACAGACTGATCCCTGGCATCTATAATTAAAAAAAAAGAGGCAGATAGTGCATTATTTGGAGACCTCTCCTAATTCCAGTACAGTTCAGATTTAGATTTATTAAAAAAATAAAGTCACTTTACTGCTCTGTCTGGCAGGCTTTTCCAGAACAAGTTTTTCCTCTTCAGTTGATACCAATATAAGCCAAAAGAATTAATTTGCATTCGCACTGACGAAACAGAATAAACCCAGGTCCTCTGTCAAAGAGGGGTAAAACCTCGCAGGCAGAAGAGCACCCGGGCTCAGCCTGTGAAAGCACAGCGGGTTTGTGCCCAAACTCCCTTACAGCATCTTCAGCAACCAGCAGAGCCAGGTGCCAGGAGAAGCTGCGAATCCCACACGTTTTACTGCAATCTTGGCAGCAGCCCATCGCCTCTGCAAAGGAAGTTTTACATCAGCCTTAACTTTAAGCCCAGCCTCCAAAACTGCCAATTTACCTCTCCCACTTCCAAAAACACCCAACATCCCGACGTGCCTGCCTGCTCCCGGCCCTACAGGAGTGTGGCTCTGGGGATGCCCGGGGGACCGGTTCTGCAGCAGGAAATATTCCTCCAACCTTCGCTGTCCTGCTCCCGCCCCAGCCCTCCCTGCTGCCCCCCAACCTGGAGCTGTGGGCAGTTTAATCAGCCAAGCTTCCCCAAACTCTCACAGCCTGCGCGGGCTATTGTTATGGCAGGAAAAAACAGGCAGGCTCCTTTCACGCGCTGCTTTATGGGGAGCTCCTATTCACTTGTTCAAGCAAATTTCAAAGCGGGCTGCTGCCCTCTCATCCCCGCTAAGCTCCCCTGGACTAACAATGGGCTGAAAGCGATTCAGTTAAGCCTTTCATCCACCATGCACTTTATTTCTCACTCAGTGCTCTCATCTGTATAAGGCCTACAATTGGCATTGCTGTGAAGAGAGGGTATAATCCTAGCCCTGTGAATCCCAAGTGACCCTACACTGGTCCAGAAATGACTAACCCAATGAATGCTCTGTTGACACATGATCACATACAACCAGAGCCAGTAAGAAGAAATAAAGAAGTCACCCTATGATTCAGCTCTTTTATTTAATGCCAATATTGTTCAATAAGGGAATCTGGTGGGACAACAAACTATTTTTTTCCATAATATCAGTTCAAAATACTCATGCGCATTAAAAAAAAAAAAAAAAAAGCTTTTGTTTACACATCAAGGATTTTTGGTAAATCCCGTTTTCTGTTGTGCATCATCACACAGCACTGTTGACTTTAAAAACCCAGCATGCAAACCCCCGCCCCGAGGAGTACACAGTAATCACTGTACACATCTGAAGGAGACACCAGAGAAGTTTCACTTATGAGATGAAGACCAAGAACGCAGCACTCTGTTTACAAGTGGGCTTTTCTAGAGCACTTGTACTTAAGCAAAGATCATGAAACACAACCGGCAACATCTGCCTTCTCCCCAGTTGAAGAAAACGGTCCTTAGGAGCACTGAGTGAGTCTTACTGTCTCTCCTCTACCCCCAAACACAAAAGCATCATTTCTCTCCTGCCGGGGGAAGGAAACTGAGGAAGAACGGTCAAATGACTTGCTCCCAGTTGCGTGCTTCTCAGCAGAGTCAGGAGGAAAAGATAGATCCTGCAATTCCTGGGCTCAGCCACAGCATCATCTCTCATCCCTATGCTCCTGAAACACCCAGACCTGATCCATGCAGCTCCATTCAAATGGCTCTTTGAAGACTGCCCCAGCCACACTAGATGAGCAGCTATTTGCCCCTTCAGGTCACTGGCCCTATTAATGTACATTCTGACATTAATGATGAACCTTAATTACAGAAAGCACTTCCTACAGGAAGTAATCTCCTCCTCTTTGATGACTGATAACTAATTAAGGAAGCCTGGCCTTAAGACAAAGGCTCAGTGAGATATGCTCCTTGGGTTAGTCAGGCAGCACCATTAGCATAGGGGAAAACATGTTTGCTCAGCTGCAGTTGCAAAATGGCAATAGGCGGATTCATTATTTCACACCATCCGATACCTCCGGCGACTGCATGAAGAGCAAGGCAACCATGCCCTGCTACACCTCGTGGTTTGGGTGCACACCTCTGTTTCAGCAGTCCCTAGTCAACGGCGAGCAGAAGCAGGGTGATGACTCTGGACCCATCACTCCCGTAAGCCCCCACAATGCATTGGCGCAGCTGATTCACAGATGACGCATCCCAAAAGGACCCGGCCAACACAAGATACTTACACGCTGCTGTCCGTCATTGACATGGAGTCGTCCGTCAGGGCATCACTAGATATTTCACTATCGTTCGCGCTGGTTGCTGGGGCAAAAACATAGCCAGAATTCACATGGTATGGGTTAATGGGATCATTCCTCTTGAAGGACCTAAGGACAAGCAAAACAGGAATCTAGTTACTAGCCAGTCTTGGGCTAGAGAAAAACACCATTTGCATGGTAGCACTCTCAACCTCTTTAGAAGCAACTAACTGTCCATTGCTAAGACCAGGAGCAACGAGGACACACTGTCTAAACACACCCCAAAGTCCAACTTTAAAGATGTTACTTTTAGCACTGGAAGTACACTTCAGAAAATCCCAGGAAGCACTTCCACATACTTTGATACCTTCAAAAACTTGGTCCTTAAAGCTTGATGGTGCACTGCTGAGGTCAGCAGTTTTGCTGTTGGCATCAGCAGGCAAAAAGATCAAGAAGTTCATAGCTCAAGTCCCACTGAAAGCCACTGAGGCACCAGCTAATGCTTAAGTCTACTCTGAAGACAGGAGTTAGGGCCCCTTTGGGAATTCAGGTTACAGTATCTGTGTCGCCTGAAACAAGAGAACTGCCTGAAACTACTGGGGCAGGACCACCATGCGTCAGAGGGGGAGGCATGGACAGGGCTGACATCTGCTGTCTCCTGCTGTCTCAGGCTCAGCCTCCCAAAGATGGGTGCCATTTTCCTGGCACTATAAAGACATGAAATAAAAAGCACAGTTTTTAGGATAACCTACTACTTGTTCAACTTGTGGTTTTGTGCATAGAACTGGGTGGGGAAGAGGAGGATGGGGGATGTGTGGACAGGAGCCGCAGGTTGTATTAATGGGCATGTGGGTTACTGATACCAACACCTTTGGCTTCACTTGGAGAAGCAAACCTGAAGCCCAGCCTGGATGTTTGAGCTGAGTACCCAGGAGCAGTCCCATGAAAAATTCATGGGCAGTGACGTGGGCTGTGAGGAGCATGGGGGGGTCACCATGGCAGGGTAACCCCACGGGGAGGGGGGGGAACCTGGGCATCCCTCTCCCCGCTACCTCCCACTACTCCAACTTCCCAGCCAGGATCAATATACGTATCTTCAGCAGGCAATAAGGGGATTATGCAGGGAGGTTTGAAAGCTGCATGTTAAGGTGCACATTTTGTTCCTCTTCCAGGGAAAGATGGGGTTGTTAAGCTTCTGCCTTTGTATATCAAAGCAAAAGGCCTTGTCATCTGATAAGGACTGCTGATTTTAATAATTAGGGCCACTTACCCAGGACTTGGGGGCCTAAGGAATGTGCCAGCAGGCTTGGCAGGTTTTTTTTTAATGGGCTTTCCACCTCCCTGCCCCCACGGGGGTTGGAGGGGACCAGCTGGGTTTAAGTGAGCAGCAATGTCCTCCCACCGCCCCCTCTCCATCCCTCAAACAACCAGGCACCCCACACCCCCACCGCCCCGCATTCCTGCTCCGCCAGCACCGAAAACAGGAGCCTCCACAAAGGCTTAAGTTTTTTTTTAAAAAAAAAAAGGCGGGGTGGGGGTGGAAGGAGGGGGAAGCATGGTGGGGAAGATAGGCCTCTCTGGTATGAGAGGCGCGGGGCTGGCTGCAGGCAGGTATTCAGCCCAGCCGGGGCTGCATTCCTTTCCGAAGGAGGCCAAGGCATTTCTGATAGGGAGATCAAGATGTTAAAAAACATATATCTGGGAAGAAGAAAAAAAATAAGATAGTAAGGAATGCCACAGGAAAGAATTTAAATCTTCAAAGATAAATTAATTCCACATGTGGGTGAAAGCAAAGTTATCCTACTACTACTACAAAAAAATTCCTCTAAAAAGCATGTAAGTCTTCTACTCTGATTCAGGGGGAAGTGCAGTCGAAGTAACCCTTCCTAGGTCCTTGGTGGACTTTTGGGTTGACCACATAAGGGATGCTGCTCTTGTAACTATTTGATTTGAAGCCACCTCAGGTCTTGAGAGCACATCCGAGGACCACGAGGCTCAGGGGTGCGGGGTGCTCCCCAGCACAGGACCACCACCTTGCTGGGAGGCGTCTGCGTCATCCCTGGATGCATCCCGGAGGGCTGACTTGCCATGCTCTTCCAGCAGACAGGACTGCTGGAGAGGCTGGGGTGGGGGCAGAGGCAGCGGGTCCATATGAATACAACACAGGGAGAGGAGGTGTGTCCAAACACAGTGTTTGGAAGGATATAATTAGAGAAAGTGGCCAGAACTAACTCATCTTCCTATCAGTACTGGACTGCAGCATCAGTTCACCTACCAACACATCACAGACAAAAAAAAAAAAAAAAAATCCCCAAAGTTTACATATTTTTAAAGCCAGCCCCACAGAAATCCCCACATCCTTTAAGAAAGCCAATGGGGGCTGTTTTGCTACGTTTAAATTTTTTTTTGTTTTAATTTGACCACCTTACTACAGTAATTGCACCCAGATGCATCAAGTTGCCTGCGAGGGTTTTCAATTCCACTGGAAACCGGTGGTCTCCTGCCGCAGATGCTGCACACACAAACACACACCCCAGCTCCAAACTCAATATGCAAAGTGTTTTCAGCTGTCAGGTAGCAGTTGCTCTGGAGCTTCAAGGAGAATGTCTGATGTTTCTCAGCCTATTCTTATCTTGATGCGATGACACACAGCATGTAACTCTCTATATGCTATGTTAGGCAATGGGCATATCAGAGGTATTATAATGCCATGAAAATTTCAGGGGCTCTTGGTTGTATCCCCTGTTATGAGGGTGCCATTTCAGACTGTGGGGTTTTTATTGGCAAACTCTGCTTCTTAGAAATAAAAGCACTCCAGCGGTTCAAACCACAGATTTATACAGAGAGAGAAGAAAATCTACAAGGAGCATTTTGACACAAAACTGAATCTCATTAAGTATTTTCTTGGGACAAACATCACTGGGCAATCATGGGTTTAAAAACAAAAAAGGAAAAAACCACGCATGCACAAACCTGAAAAAAAAAAAGTATATTTTAACAAAACTATGTTAATCACAGCTTCCATGCTCTAATTGTAGAACACTGCTTCAAGCATAGCTTCACAATGGCATCATTTACTTTGATAATTGAAGCCAAACTTGGTTCCAATAACTTCACACACAAGGAGCTCCACCGGCGGGTCCTTTCAAAGGCCAGGAAGCACTGGGAGCCGGCAGAAGGCCATCTGCAAGCCCCAGCCTTCTCAAAGCAAGGCCAGTCCCACTGATGTTAGAGCTTAATGGGAGGCAGATGAGTCCACCTTGGACTGAACAAAACCACGTTACACGGCGGCACTGCAAAGGAAGAAGCACTCTCTGTGTACACAAACTCGTGCATGATAAATTTAGAAGCGCGTATAAATAATAGCTAGAATTCCTGGAGCATGGGGCCAGGTCCAGCACAGCGTGGGGAGGCCAGTTTTAACCACACCACAACCTACAGGGGAGGGGAGTTGCTTTGAAGGACAAGAAGGAGGTTCTACATTTAAAATATTCCCTGTATTAAGGCTCCAAATATACAACCAGCAGTTTGCATGCGTGCGCCTGCTTTGCAGCCAGGTGCAAACACCATGTTTTCACTTGACTTCTCCTGTTCCTGTCCATCACTGACGCTGGGGCCACACAAAGTCTTTCAACTTGTATGGTTTCTGTGGTCTCCCGTTTGCCATGTTTTTGGCCATGACTCCGTGCCCTGGGATTTCCAGGTGATCTCCCGTCCAAATACCAGGCTGGCCCGGGATTGCTCTGCTCCCACCATCAGGTGTGCTCAGCCCAGCGCTCCTGGCTTTCGCTGGTGTAACCACATTGAAACCCACTGAAGCAAATGGCAAGAGCCTGCACAGTGCTTCAAAACCATAACACACTGAGCAGAGATTCTTTAATTCCATCGCACACACGAGGAGGGAGGTGTGGTTTGGCCACTCACCAGGAAAGACTTTGTGCAAGCTTCAGCTCCAATACTAAACGCAATCCTAAATGCTGAGTGATGAGAGATAACCCATCCATATGCTCATCAGCTTCTAGCACATGCACGCACAAGTGGCTTCACAAATGGATAGCTCAGGGAGGAACTAAGAAGCACCTCAGCTTGCCCTGCCCTCCCTCTCTTTGCATTGAGATCTCTTGGCCCCATGGAGAGCAAAAGCTCCTGGAAATTCAGCAGAAGGTGATCAAAGCAAAATGCACTACCTAATGTCCTAGGAGGGTAGATCTGACATGTGAGGAGCAAGCTGCATTAATCCCTGGACAAAAAATAGAAAAGAAGAAAAAAAAAAAGGAAAAAAAAACCCAGCACTAATCAGGCAAGCAGCCACCGTTCTGTGAGAGCTCTCCTGGACAAGGCACGTGTGGGTTTTTAGCAGGGCCTGCAGCTCTGGTAGAACATTACAGCCAAGCCCTTCCAGCACTGAATACCAACAAAGGCTGAGAGATAAAAGCATCAAACACCCCCCTCCTGGAAAGCAAGCGAAGGGCAGCAGTTCAAACCAAGTTCTGGAGAACAGTAGATGCTCAGACAGTAACATTCAGGCACGAGATGAGGATCCCAAAACCCAAGTCCTCCACAGACCAGCTGCCAGCGAGTGCCCCCCCCACGCAGCCCCCCAGCAGGACAGGTCCAGAGGCCGCAGCGGGATGAAGAGCATCCCTCCTGTCTGCACCCATGCCCATCACCCCTCCACGGGCAGGGAGGGACTCCAGGAGAGGGAGAGGACCAAAGAGGCCTCAGGCTCCCCAGCACCCTCGCGGGCGAAAGGACCCTCCCCGCTCCTGGGGGCTCAGCACCGGGAAGCCCAGCACAGCTGGAAGCTCTCCACAGGGCAGGAGAGGAGGGCACGCTCCAGCAAAGCCTCCCCAGGAGAAGCCTGATGCCCTTTGATGTCCATGAATCACAGACACACTCTCAAAATTCCTGTAAACGAGATGTCAAAACACTCACCGTACCAAACCCCAACCTCCTGGGCCAGCAGAGGAGAGCGCACATCTGCCAGCAGAGCCCTCTCCTCTCAGCCCTGATTCAACAATCCACATTTATGGCAAGGGTGGGGAGAGGAAAGAATACATTTTCAGAGGATTATACAACTCATCATTTGCTCATCAGAGTCTGTCTTTCCCATCCCCCCCATCACTTTGAGATGGCTTTTACTTTCTTCACCCTCACGTTGCTGTGCCGTCAACATTTCCAACAAAAGAGAAGGGTTCGGCAATGCAGACGCACCCCAAGACAAGGGCACAAGACGACCCTGCCACCACACAACACTCCCTGCATCCTCGTGAGCTGCCATTAGACACAACCACGTTTTAATGAGTTCAGCTTTGAGCACACGGCCAACAGGAGAGCACCAAAAAGATCTACTATTGCTCTATACCTGGAGTGTCTCTATTACCTTAAGTACTCAATTTTAAGTATCCTCCTTCCTGTATGCATTGGCTCAATGCCACCCTAAATGGCTTTGACACAACACCAACACCCAACAAGATGGGAGAGGCTGCAGATCACACACACACAGTCAAAATAAAAGCAGATTTTGTGCAAGTTGCAGAGTTTGATGTAATAAGTGTATACATTTCCTCCACCATGACCGCACAATTGCTTCCCACATAACCAACATAGTTAAACACTGGTTGATGGTGGAGTTGGGGAACTAGTAGGTTACATTATTCATGTGTCTACATGATCCACTCTACTACTGCTCTTAATAGGTTTGAAAGTTGAACCAGTAATTAACGTATGTCCGGAGGACATACTTGCTATGAAGTTTTTGATCTATAAGAGAACTGAAAGAGCCAATGGGGCTTAAGAGCACAGTATCTTGTTTTCCTCTGTACGGGGAGGGGGTTGGAAAACCAAACCCAGCCAACACCCCCCAAATTCCAGTGTCTGGAGGTGCAGGGAAGCACCCGTGCTTCCAGCCCCACAGGAAGCCCAGCCTCCCCTCAGCTCCCTGCTACTCCCCAGCACGCCACCCCAACAGCCTTCCGAACACCACTCTCAAAGTCCTTAAAGTTAAAACAAAGCACAATTTCCAGGGGTTCCCTTACCTGTATCCGTTCTCGATCGTTTCTGTAGCTCTGACATTTGCCGTAACCCTCAACGTCTTGCTGGATAGTCCAACAACAGAAGGCAAGATTTTGTTTTTAAAGTCTGCACAGCTCCATTCCTCTTCTTCATTCAAGGTCGGGAGATAGCCACAGACAACTTTTAAGCTCCCCAGTCCATTGCTGTTCATGTAAGCAGGATTCTCTCCTCCACTCCTTACATATTCGAGGTATATATCAGAAGTTAAAAACATCTGGTAAGCATTTTCCTCCATCACAGTCTGAATCTCAGTCTGTGCCTGATCAAACATGATAGAATCTATCTGCTGCTTCTTGATGCTATCCCTTATGTAGGTCTTGGTAGCAGGCTTGAGCTGCTTGGAGACGATGCTGTTGTTCTCGATGTACCTTTTGTATATAGCTTTGGCTACTCTTAAAGTTTTGGTATCCTTAAGGTCCATCTGCCTGAAGCCATTGCAGGCAAACCAGAAGTCTAAGGTATCCACACATTTTTCCCTTTCCAGGAAGGTCCGAAAAAGATAGGCACCATCTTGATCTCCCAACAAGGAATGCAAGGATTTGGTCCATCTGGCCAAAGGGGAGTCTGGAGATGCGCTGCCTTCCGGCTCCCCGAGTCCATTCTCATTCCTCCGCGGGGCAGGAGGCACCGGCATGGCCTTGAAGCTTTGGCTTTTGGGGAGAAACGAGCTGGTGAGTTGTGGGCATGGTGCTTCTCCTTCCTCCCCCGGGACAGGGGGTCGGGGGGCGTCTTCCCTGAAGCTGCTGCTGGGGTCTGGGAGGTGGGCGAGGACCACAGCGCTGCTCATGGCTCCCAGAGATGGGGAGAGGGGCTCCCAGTTCCTCCAGGAGCTGCCTGCGCCTCTGCCTTCCTCTGCCTGGAGTCAGCAGGGGATCCTCTGAGCCTCCTCTCTGCAAAGGGGAAAAAAAAAAACCGGGGGAGGGGGGGGAAGAGAAAAAAGGAGTATTGATCTAATCAAGACCAGATCCTTCCAACATCAAAGACAGAAAGTAAACAGGCTTTTCAACTCTTCACATTCAAAAAAAAAAAAAAAAAAAAAAAAAGGAAAGAAAGGGGGAGAGAGAGAAAGGCAGGGAAGAGGGAGCGCGGCTCTATCGCCAGCCCGATCGCGACTATCAGATCCGCTCCGCTGAACTCCCGGCGCACTTTTAGCGGCGCCGGGGGTGGGGGCCGGGGGACAGGGGGGGCTCCCAGCTTGGCCACCCCGACAGCTCACGGCAGCACAGGGCGTCCCTGCCCCGGCATCTGGTTTCCATTTGCTCCCCGCTCCCGCCCCTCGCCCTCCTCCTGCGCGCACGTTGCGCGCCCCAGCAGCCCCGCGCGGCCGGGGGCGGCCGGTCCCCCCGTGCCCCCCCCCCCCCCCACAGGGGGCACCCCCTCGGGAGAGGGGCTTTTTGGGGCGCTTCTCTGCGGAAACCAGATGCAGGAGCACGGACACCCCCCCCCCCCCCCCAAAAAAAAATATTGGGGGGGGGGTTAAGGCGCGGCGGCTGTACCTGGGCGCAGGGGGTCATCCCGAGCCATCAGACCCGGCCCCGGGAAGAGGGAAATGAATAGAAAGGACCACGGGGGGGGTCGCGGAGGGGGGGCAGCCCCCCGGCGGTGCCGTCCCCAGCCGGCCGGGCTCCCCGGCGCTGGACCGGCGTGCAAAAGCAGCATCATAATAATAAAAACCTGCTCCAGAAATGGCGACGGGCTAGGAGGAGAGAGGTCGGAGCCGGAGCTGGGGGCGGGGGGGGGAAGTCCGGAGCGACTTGGATCCTCCGAGCCCGGTGCAACAGCCGACCCCGGCCGCGCCGGGCCGCCCGCGGAGGCACCGCGCCCGCGCAGCGCCGGCACCGCGAGGCGCGCACACCGCGGGGGTGGGGGGAGTGGGGGACAATAAATAAAAAATTTAAAAATGTTGTTAAAAAAAAATTTAAAAAAAAATTGAAAATGTATTTAAAAAGAAATCGGCCGCCGGGAGCGCGGCCCGCTGACCCCCGAAGTTGCCACTCACCGCGGAGCCGGAGCTCGCTGTGCGCCCGCGGCCCCGCCGCTCTCCGCCGCCGGCAGCGCGCAGGCTGGCCCCGCTCCCCCCGCCGCCCCTCGCTGTCCTTCCTCCTCTTCCTCCTCCTCCTCCTCCTCCTCTCCTCCCCGGCGGTGCAACCGCATCGGAGAGCATTGGGAAGGGGGGGGGGGGGGGGGGGCGGGGGGGGGGGGGGGGCTGCGAGGGAAGGAGCCCACTGCGATCCGCGCCTCCCTC